>CM072512.1:7595483-8067983 GCA_036898135.1 Oncomelania hupensis
ATTATTATTATTATTATTGTGCTCTTCGCATGGCGATTTCCAGCAGTCTAACCTATAGTGACTTCATTGATGACGTTAAAAAAATATTTTAAAAAATTTAATTAATTAATTAATTTAAAAAGTTACGTCAAAATCTCAATCGAAACCAAAAAACATGGTGATTAGACGTGCAGTACGCACCTCTCGTATCCCATGGTAGAGCCATGAATGGCGTAGAGGCCTGCCACAGGGGCGGTGAAGACACCAGTACTGCTGTCGTACCCGTTGGCGATGTTGGTGCTGGCGACGTCCAGGATGAGGGCGCCATTGGCCAGCGCTGCGATGTCTACGGCATTTGTGTGAGCACTGAACGCGACAGTTTTGTCCAGAGTATCTGGTGTATGACAAACATGCTGCAAGTGAAGTATAGGTAGGCTACACCAGAGTATCTCATACGGTGAAGCGAAGTCGGGTTTTTATAGTGGAACATTTCTAATATTCCTATCCTTTCCTATCCCGTAACTCGAAAGTCGCTGGGGCACCACAGATGATCGTCTAACCAGCATACTCCATCTTTCTCTGTCCTCAGCAACTGAGAACTCTCATGGCTTCGCTCAGTGTTAAGCCAGTCCATTCTCGAATGTTGTCTTCCCACCTCTTCTTCTGTCTCCCCCTTCTTCGCATTATTTTCGCATTATTTAAATTAACGTCCCCGGACACAGTGCGTATAGGGGACAATACCCCCTTCTTCTTCCTCATTGCACCGTTTTATATTGCTGTAGTATAAAGGTCAACATTGTCAGGTCGTGTGTACCGCACCTGTATACAATCCATTGCCAACCAACCAAACACACGAGTTTTATTTTTTTTCATTCCTTCTTCCTTCAAAAGCAAAAACAACTAACCAAATTACAGTCGCCTATGACGGCCTCTTAGAGCCAAAACCTGATAATTACAAATATCATAAGATAATTACAAATATAATGGGTTGATTTCAATTATCAAGGGATAATTATAACTATCATTGAAAAATTATAAATAATCTTCGCGTGATCATGTTTAATTTTTAGTTTTGGCTTTTGCAATCCGCCTGGAAATGCGTCAAAACCGAGAATTTTTATTATTACATAATAACTACAAATTTCACTTCATAATTACAATTTTTCCTGATCATGCTAAATTCGGACAAAGGCGGTTTACTAGCGCCAAAACATGCATTTACAGGTATCATTGATAATAGTAATTAACACGTGTTCTGTGTAATTCACATTAGGACAGCCTAATGGCGCCACAACCTGATAATTACAAATACCATGTGATAATTACAAATATCAACAACATATTTACAATTAACTCGTAACAATTTTAATTATCAAGTGAAAATTACAATTTTCGGTTCTGGCCCATTTCCATACGAGTTGCTAGAGGCAAAACTGAAAATTAAACATGATCACACGAAGATATTTGTATTTATGCAATGTTATTTGTAATTATCCCTTAATAATTGTAATTTTCTTATGAAATTTGTAATTATCCCTTGATAATTGTAATTTCCTATGATATTTGTAATTATCCCTTGATAATTGTAATTTTCCAATGAATTTGTAATTATCTTATGATATTATTTTGTAATAATCAGATTTTGACGATAGGAAGTGGTGGCAAATACTGATAGTTATTATTTAATAATGTGGATTACCGGTATTTTTGTAAATTACACAGAACACTGTTAATTTCAATTATCTCGTTATAATGCTGTAACAGTGGGTCTATTGTTGTTGGGCTCTGCACAAATGAATGCTATTACCCACTCGTCTTTCTCTGCGGGGATCAGCTAGTATAATCACCCTGTGACTAATCTTAATACAATTATATGTTTAGCCCGGTCTGTGTGCGGATAGGTTATAGAGATAGGGAAAAAAATGAACAAAGGGAAAAGGAAAAGGAAAAGGATTCACTGACACACTAGATCTCTCACGGCTATGAAACATAGGTAGTCCAGCCATTTGTTAACAGTAAATATCACACATTTATTTCCTCTACTCTATACATAATCCTCTAAAGACTCTATTAACTTAAATGTCCAAATTCACTTCGAACAGTTCGCTCCTTGATGGGTCTATGCTGCTATTGTTCTTGATATTTGCTACTGTCTCATCATTGGGCTATTTGTTCTGGTTGGCCTACTGTTCGTTTTCAGGAGAGTGGACTACCGCACAGTTCTTCTAGATCAGTGTGTGTGTGCACGTTTTCTGTGGCACTTAGCTGATTCGTTGAGATGTGGTGATGGTGTCTCCTCCTTTGTTGTTGACTATTGGGCTATCGGAGCTCAGTGCTCGATGCTCCACTGAGGGTCGAATGTCAGGGTTGACTCTCAGTGGTCTATCTCCTGCATTGGACCAACAAGCCTGCTCATCTGCTAAACATAAGACGAGTTTCTGCAACGCCGTGTTTACTAAGGGTGTGCAGAGCGTCTCACTGATGGCAGAAACAGCCCTCAGTGATAGCGTCCACATGCAAACAATAGACGATCAACTTCTATGTCCGTGGTACACTGGAATCTCCAACATAATTCCTATACATATACATCATCATGGCTAACAGAAACACATGGAGAAGTAATTAACAATATAGGCATTCTCCGGTACAGCCACTGGTCTGCAATAATACACATAAAAGAAACAACAGTTAGACAGTATGGGCTACCTAGTGGTTTCAAAAACTGGTCGCGGGTCAGCCACGTGGTCAAGCAAAGTTTTACAAACATTCACAATAATAAAACATGGCAAGACTTTTACAAACATAATCCAATAATAATATCAATAAATCGCGATGAAACAAATGATTGATCATTTACCTTTTTGACAATGTCAGGCTGTGGCTATACTGCGATGAATGAATTTCACCCGTCACCTGCTTAGTCTTCTGCTAGAGAGATCTTTCAGAGCGTGCGTCCTTCTCGGTTGAGATTTAGACGAAGAATTACTACCTAACCGTGTGGTCAGCCAAAAGCCCAATAAAATCTCGTGATACCTTACCCTAACCTTTACCGTAACACAGCTCTAACCCTAGCGGATCATTGGTTTGACGTCAAAACAAGTAGGTCTGCCAAAACAAGTTATGTAGATGTTCACTGATTTGTCCAAATAACACCGTGTAAACAAATACACACACATCACACTGGCACACACACGCGCGCACACACGCACACATATAGATCTACATGGTCTACTCACTAGTTTTGCTCTCCAGGGCAGCGACCTTTGCTGACCAGTGCGGACACTTGCTGGGTCAGTTGCTGCACCACCACCTCCAGAGGGCTTCCGTCGTCCGACCTCTTCCCTCTCACCTCTGACCCTTGTTCTCTGAACTCTGCCCCTGACGCCAAGGTCAAGGTGCCTTGGTACAATATCTTCATCAGCGCCAACGCTAATTCAATTCAATTCAATCAATTTATTTAAAGTCTGTTCACAAATTGTGTGATTTTAGACTATAAAACAAAGAACCAAAATAATATAAATGATAAGGTGGAAAATGGGAATACCAATAAATAAATAAATCATAAATAATAATGATAAAAAGAAAACAAAATTGAAGAAAACGAATAAAGCAGCAACAACAAACCCATAAGAACTTATACTGATTAAACAATGTAACCTAATGAAGCACCATCATCTTAACATCTAAAATATATCGAATAAAATAATTATAAAATGTTTTCTATCTGTGTACACGATATAATAGATGCGATTGTCAGCATCAATTCATTGTCAGCTAATTTTTTTTTACATCATTGTACTGTGTGATAACAGTATTAATATTATTTTCTATGAATAATTTGTTTAGACATGGACAATGTAATATTAAATGTTCTACAGTCAGAGCATTTGAGCATACACATTTGACATCTTTAGAAAATTTAGTTTTCCATGAATTTAATTTTAACTTGTAGACAATTTTTGTTAAATGTCTGGAGCTAGACAAAATATTATTGTGTTCATTTTTAAGAAAATAATTGTCCACTATTGATATCAATTCATAGTAGGAGAGGCTCATGTTATGATTAACTTCAGTAGGCTTACTTGCACCATCTTTAGCTAGTTTATCAGCTAATTCATTACCTTTTATTCGACAATGAGAGGGAACCCACAGAAAATCAACTGTAACATTTTAATTAATAAACAGTGTAAAAGATATTTGATTTCAAAAATCATTTCTCTTCTAACTGAACAATTCCAGTTTTGTAGCGCATACAAAACAGACTTTGAGTCTACACATACATTAACACTATGCCTAACAAATCTAATGTTAATGTAAGAACACAATTCAAAGCCATAATAATAGCATACAATTCTGCAGTAAAGATTGAAAATTTTCTCCCTAAATAAAAAGACTTTTCAATATTAAGATCAGGAATAACATATGCAGCACCGGCATCAGAAGTTTCAAGTAGTGAACCATCTGTATAAATTTTTAATTTATTGAAGTAAATAGAATTTAAACGTTTCTTTACACTATTAGCTAACATATTTATTTCTTCATTTTTATTTAAATCTGTGTAATCTATATCGAACTGAGCCCGTAAGTGTTCCTAAGGGGGTATTTGGGGTGAAACAGGAACAGATTTTACATTACTAATACTAATATCACAATTTATCATCACTGCTTCTGTATAATCATGAATAGTCTGAATGTATGGTATCACAAGTATATCAACTAAGTTGATATACTTGTGATGGTATATATTTAGATCTTTTGGGGAATTCGTTTTTAGAAGATAATAACACTTCATCTGTTACAGAATTGTCAATACATAAACTTCTAAGAACATATTTTGAAGCAGCTAATTTACGTTGATCTGATAAAGAAAGTTTGCCTGCTTCATTATAACAACATTGTGTATTCGTATGCACTGGTACGCCAAGAGCCAATTTTATTGCTTTACTATCTATACTCTGCAATTTATTTAAGAGTGATTTTGGCGCTGAAAAATACACCTCTTGTCCATATATCAATTTCGATCGAACTAGAGAAGTTGCTAGATGTTATAAAGTATTCGTATCCTGACTCCAAGCTTGTACATTTATTATTTTCAATAAATTTAATCTTTGTCTTGCTTTATTGATTAAATATTCTATATGATATCTCCAATTTAATTTTGGTGTGAAATAGACACCCAAAAATTTTATAATTTGTTTATAAGCAAGCCTTTCGTTGTCAAGTTTTAATTCTGGTAAACATTTTGGATTTTCTCCGTTGTTAAATAACATTAAACTAGTTTTTTCCACGGATAATTCCAGACCATTTTCTGTCATATATGTAGATAAATTATTTAGTTCAGTTTGATATATTTTTTCAACATAAATAGTACTTCTTTTATTTGTATGCTTTCTTAATTTAACATTCATCCACATTGCTATGTCGTCAGCATATTGCACCACATGGGTATTTCTCGATAAAACCTTAGGTAGGTCATATATTAATAAAGTAAATAAAAGAGGTGCAATTATAGAACCTTGTGGAATACCGGTATTAACATTTTGAAATGAAGAATATGTTTTACCAATTCGTGTACATATAGATCTATCATGTAATAAACTTTTTATATACATATAAATATGTCCACTAAGCCCTATTGATTTTAGTTTATACAGTAGTCTAGAATTTATTTATTTATTTATTTATTTAATTTAACGTCTATTCACATCTGTGATATTAGACAAATAGTCTAGAATGCCACACAGTATCGTATGCTTTCTTCACGTCAAAAAATGTAGCAAGCAAACTTTTTCTTTTGGAAAACTGCTTTTTAATATGACTAGAAATTTTAACGAGATGATCAGCAGTACTTCGGCCCTTGCGAAATCCTGCTTGATTAACAGGAATTACATTATTTTTATCACAGTAAAATAAAAGTCTCTGATTAATTATTTTTTCCATAAGTTTACCCACATGTGAAGTTAAAGCAATAGGTCTATAACTGTTAACAGATGTAGAAGGTTTACCCTGTTTGAGGATAGGAATTATTACAGACTGCTTCCAGACTACTGGTACAGCTCCACTTTCCCAACATTTTTGGATAAGTGAGTGCAATAGCTTCTTCCAATTTAAGGGTAAGTGACTTAACATCTGATAAGAAATACCGTCAATCCCAACTGCTGAATTATTAGTTTTAAAAGAATTCAAAGCGTCTATCATTTCATCAAAAGTGATAGGACTATTAATATATAAATTTTCATCTGGACTTGGGTCTTCATACTGTTCTTTGCTTTGGTTGTCTAATCTATATTTTAAATTATTTTGACTTAAATTACTAGACAAGTTATTTTCAGAAAAATATCTAGTGAATTCCTCAGCTTTATCTAAAGAAGAAGGAAACAAATTATTTTCTAGTTTAACAGGATAACTCTGTAACTTGTAAACCTTCTTTATATCCTTGACTTTTTTCCATACTTTATAAATATTTTTAGATTCTAGAACCTCTTTTTTGCAAAATTCTGTCCAGTGACTTTTCTTTGCTTTAGCAATAATTTTGTTACACTGAAATTTTGCTCTTTTCATGTTAATAAAGTTTTCGTCTGTTTTTTTTTTAATCCACTGTTTATACTGTTCTTTCTTAAAATGAACTGCTGCTTTGCAATCTTCTGTCCACCAAGCATTACCACGTCGATTGTTTAAGTTTCTTGATTGAACTTTAGGAATAGACAAATGTGCAGCTTTTAAAATAGTGTCACGAAAATTTTCATAAAAAATATTCACGTTATTATTTTCAATATTTACATTAGAATATAATATCAAATAATTATAAAACGTTTCCCAATCTGCCCGATTATACAAAAATTTCGGAATTTTATATTCAACATCTGTCTCACTATCATGAACAGATTCATTAAAAGTTATTAAAATAGGCAAATGGTCACTGCCTAAACAATCTTCCTCAACCCTCCAGTTACTATCAACAGCCAGATTTGATGATACAAGCCAACGAACGCTAACAGAGTGGTAAAGTGCTGCGTTGCCATCTTTGTACTGACGGACTGGTTGGCTCCAAGATTGGTTGAAGACAGCGAAACTTTCAAGCTGATATGGTGTTTTAGTTTTCAGCGGCTTACCTAAAGCCGGTGAAACGAACTATTTTGACTCTCTCCTCCCCCCCCCCCTCCTCCATTTTCAAATGGTACCTTAACAAATCTGTTCACTAATGAGAAACCAACGAATTCGGTTATGAATGCCATGATAAAATGTCAGAAAAGTGTAGTCCCAACAATAATCATACCCATTTAACCTGGGACTCAGTTGTCTCCCTTATCAACTGCGTCTAAAAATAAACCACGGAAGGATCCTGTCTTTTAACTCATAATATGCTTTGTTTTACAGTTTTCTTGACAATATCATGTCTTTTAAAAAAAAGTTAAAATATACAATAAACATTACGCTTTAAAATAATAAATCTTTATTTAGAAAATATTATGATTCTACGAAAACAAAATAAATCACGTCATAGGCAAATAATTATGATTAAATTGTGAGTACATAACATTTGAACTGCAAGTACGTCAACCTATATAATAAACATACTTACCTGGCACGGGAGATACCCTGATCAATAAGGGGGTTCTCCCAAGGAGAGGCCTGTTCATTGCACTTCGGGCGGGCTGATACCTTGCGATCACCTCAAATGCAGGTGATTCGAGTGCGTAATTTCTTCGTAAGGGGGACTGCGTTCGCGCTATCCCCTGCAAACTCTAAATCAATATATGGTCGCCATGAATAGATGGGGGAAGAGAAAAATACCTAATCAAGATGCTAATTTAAAATGGTTGACCAAATCATTAAATGGGATAAATATTTGTAAAAATTACGCAAGTAAACAATTACAGTCGAAGGGAAAGGGGAGCCGGAGGGAAATGAACATTAAAATGATGACGTTACTCGATTTAAATAATTTGGATCTATGTGAATGTTCGTTTCTTCAATTTAACGTCTTTTCACCAAAGACTTTGTGGAAGAAGAATGTTGAGTAATTGGGACACGGTCAAAATGGGGGGAAAATATTTTAGAAAAAAAACCACAAAGATAAACAAATCTTACTTCTAATGAATTTGAAGCTATCCCCCACCCACCCAACCTCTCTCTCCCTCTCTCTCTCTCTCTCTCTCTCTCTCTCTCTCTCTCTCTCTCTCTCAAATATTTGTACTAGACAGTATGAATATAGAATATGTTACGTTGAAACGCGAATGATAATATGGCTGAAGCGTGTACGATAGATCTAATCGTTTCGATTTGCAAAGTATTCAATAATGGAGTTTATTTACCTTTGATTTGAGTTTGCATTGTTGTTAGGAGAGGCTTTGTATAACGTTGATAATTTGCGTTAGTCGATATTATTTGAGAATCTTCTGGATATGCGTGTTTACTCTTGATAGAAATTTCCGGATGGATATCGAAGGTCGTGAATGTTCCCGGAAGTAGAGAAAATGTGAATGACGTAAGTCAGTGATGACGATCTTTAGTTCGATTGGTGGCAGTGCGTCATTTCTACCACGTACCAAATCGTTCCGGAAAAGAGAGAGGTTATTTAATCGTGAGCCGAGTCGCTGTTGAGAGAGTAAAGTTGTTGATAGTGATTTGGAAAGTTGCTGTGAAAGTTGTTGAGTTGAATTGAGAATTGTATGCAGTTGTTGATGTGTGCTGAATAAAAGTGGAAAACTTCATACGTCGACTTTGTGAATTGTATGCTGTTTGGACGGGCTGTGTGAATAAACGAATCTGAGTTACACAACTATCAGGAATTCAAGCATCGGGGCTGAATCAGATACTGATAGAAAACACCATCATCAAACAGAGTGTAACATTTTGGGGGTCAAGCCGCGATTCACGCCATAGCCAAGGGTTCAAACTGCTACAACAAGCGAGTCAACGTTACGAGAGGCAGTCATCGAGGGTAGCCGCCAACGAGTTGCGTCGAGAGGGGCCAACATACTGGGACTACATCACCGATAGGTTCGGGTTGACTGCAAGGGCGTGTAGTCGCCGAAGAGTTGCTTCGTGAGCGAACAACAGAGCGGGACTACGTGGCTGCCGTAAGACTACGTCGAGGGACAGTCTCGGAGCTACATCGCCAGTGTTACAGCGAGCGTCGAGCGGACGCCGCGTCTACTTCAGCACAGGAGCGTATACATCAACACCAGCGTGGTGCAGCGTCGCATACGACGAGGACAGCGGGGCCTGCGTCAGCGAAGGCGACTAGTGACAAGCATCAGCGCTACTGCAGAAAGCGTGCTGTTCTAGAACAGTCTAGAAAGGTACAGCACAGTCAAGAACTTTCCAGAAAAAGAACTCTACAGTCAAGAACTTTCTAGAAAAAGAACTTTCCAGAAAAGAACCTTCTAGAAAAGAACTTTCCAGAAGCATCAAGATGGCTGACTTCTGGCAGAAAGGGATTGCACTGAATCTGAAAGGCAAACAGCTGACGGAGTACGTCAAGTCTCAGGAGAGAATACAAGAAAGAGAAGAACAACGTCAGCGTGAAGAAAGAGAAGATGAGCGACGGCGTGAAGAAAGAGAATTTGAACTGAAGCGTCTGGAAATTGAACAGCAGCGGCAAGAAAGAGAAGATGAGCGCAGGCGTGAGGAAAGAGAAGCTGATCGTCAGTACCAGCTAGAGTTGGCGCGTATCCAGAACAATCAGCATGCGCCACAAGTCACCAACGACCACATGGCTCCAAAATTGCCAGCTTTCGTCGACGGGAAGGACCAGATCGACAGTTATTTGGCGAGATTTGAAAGGTTTGCCAAAAGCTCTAACTGGCAACCTCAAGACTGGGCGATTCGACTAAGTGCACTTCTGACGGGAGAAGCACTCGACGTCTACACCAGATTGTCGGACGATGACGCTAAAGACTACGACGTCTTGAAAGAGGCCCTATTGCAGTGCTACAACTTTACAGAGAAGGGCTACCGTAAACGCTTCCGTGAATGCCGGCCTAAGTCAGGCGAGACGCCAAAGCAGTTTGTGGAGCGCCTGTCGTCATATCTACACAAGTGGGTGGAGTTATCAGGCGAAACGAAGTCTTACAACAGTCTCCATGACCTGATCGTGAAGGAACAATTTCTCAATGCCTGTCACAAGGACCTAGCGACCCACTTAGAAGAACAAAAGCTGCAGACGCTTAAAGATGTGACTGAGGCTGCTGAAAGATATCTCATAGCTCATGGGAAAACCCTGGGGCCACCCAGCGCGACGAAACATTTTCAGAAGACTGGAAACCATGTGAACCAGATCCAGGGAAGTCAGACGAGCCAGAGACACACGGACTCCACGCCTCCTCCCAGGGAAGGGCATTCAAGAGGCTGTTTCACCTGCAACGCTACAGACCACAGAGCGGCTAACTGTCCTCAAAACAAAAGTAGCGGACAACGGGGCAGTACGGACAATGCAGCGGCGGGCAACCGACAGAGACGGTTCTCCAATCAACGGCAAACCAGTAGATCTGACCATCAAGTGTGCGGCGGGAGCGTCATTCTTCCGAGTGAGACCAAGCGCACAGCTACTCCTGCCGACGTGCAAGAGTGCATGACCGATGGCCAACTTCTCCTTGCCAACGGAAAATCCATCCCCGTCGTCGCCAGCGCAGCTGTGACCGTCCAGAACATGCCTGTTTCCAAGGGACGCGTCGGAAATCATGAAGTGACTGTTCTAAGAGACTCTGGCTGCAGTGGGGTCATCGTCAGAGAAGACCTAATCGCTAAAGAACAGTTCACTGGCGATTCTAAATGGACACTCATGGCCGACAGCAAATGTGTGAAAGCGCCAGTTGCAAAAATTCATGTCAACACCCCTTTCTACATAGGCGAAGTCGAAGCGGTTTGCCTGAAGAAGCCGCTGTATGATTTGATGATCGGGAATATCGACGGCGCGAGACGACCCGACGACCCCGATCCAGAGTGGAGTCCTGCCTCAACCCAATGCGTCGAAGTTGTGGAGGAGGATCCATTGCCGTTTCCCGATGGAGACCTTACAGAGCTGCTACGGGACAATGTGGTTACTCCGGCTCAGCCCTGCCGACCAGAGATCGTCAGTGCTGTTACTACCAGGGCCCAGGCCAAGAGAGACAAGGTGTCTACACCACTGAAGGTCGCCGACAACTCCAAAGCTGCCATCGTGGACAGAGATAAGCTGATCCAGCTCCAGGAAGCTGATAGCACTTTAAACAAGTATAGGAACCGCCAAGACCACGTGACCAAGGGCAGTGGCACGGTCTATTTTGAGGTGAAGGCCAAGATCCTGTACAGAATCTTCCAGCACCCGAGGGTCAACGGAGGTAAACCACTACGTCAAGTACTGGTACCATTACCCTTAAGGCGCCAGGTGATGGAAGTAGCGCATGACTCAATTATGGGAGGTCACCTAGGTATCAAGAAGACGTCGGACAGAATCCAGGCGGTGTTCTACTGGCCAGGACTTCATGCGGACGTCAGCCGTTTCTGCCGATCATGTGACATTTGCCAGAAGACCATACCTCGAGGAAGGGTCCCGAAAGTGCCTATGCAGAGGATGCCTCTGATCGACCGACCTTTCAAGAGGGTGGCCTTAGACTTAATCGGCGAAATAAGACCTCCGAGTGAAGAAGGTCATCGGTGGGTACTGACTTTAGTGGACTATGCGACTCGGTACCCAGAAGCAGTGCCACTGAAGAAGATTGACACTGAAACTGTAGCAGAGGCACTGGTGGACATGTTCAGTAGACTTGGAGTGCCTGAAGAAATTCTGACAGACCTCGGGACGCAGTTCGTCTCTGACTGTATGAAGGAGGTGAACAGACTGCTGAGCATCCGGCATTTGACTACGACACCCTACCATCCGATGTGCAACGGGCTTGTCGAAAAGTTCAATGCTACGTTGAAGTCCACCCTGAAGAAACTGTGCAGCGAGCAGCCCAGACAATGGCATCGTTACATCAACGCCTTACTGTTCGCCTACAGAGAAGTGCCGCAGGAGTCCACCGGCTTTTCTCCGTTCGAGCTGCTGTACGGAAGAACCATCCGAGGGCCGATGCACATCCTAAAAGAACTGTGGACGAAAGAAGTGGACACCCCAGAGGTGAAGAACAGTTACCAGTACGTGTTTGAGCTACGGGAGAAGCTGGAGCAGACTCTCGAGATAGCCAGAGAAAACCTGAAGAAGTCCCAAGACTGTGGAAAGCACTACTATGATCGTAGGGCTGTGAACAGGAAGTTTAAACCTGGCAACAAAGTGCTGGTGCTGCTACCTACCGACCACAATAAGTTGCTGATGCAGTGGAAAGGCCCGTACGAAGTGGAGACCGTGGTGGGGATCAACGACTACAAGGTGAAGGTCGGTCAGCATTCCAAGATATACCACGCCAACCTCCTTAAGCTGTACGTGGAAAGGCCATCAGAGACTGTGCACGCAGCCACAGCAGCTGTGACCGACAACAGCTTTGACAGCGAAGAACTGTTGGAACTGGGAGACTTCCACAGCAAAGAAGACATCGATGATGTTAAGCTACGACCGAGCTTGACGGAAGGTCAAAAGATGGAGCTCAAGGACCTTATGGGCGAGTTTCCCCACAACTTCAGCGATGTCCCTGGCTCTACGACTTTGGTCGAACATGAAGTCCACACCCAGACCTGGAAGGAGCATCTGCAGACCTTGAGGGAGCTGTTCCACCGTCCCGCAGAAGCCAACCTGACCGTGAGACCCAGCGAATGCATCCTGGGAGCTGACAACGTCGACTGCGTCGGACATCCGATGGAAGAAGGAGACAACGGAGGACGCACTGATTCCAGGGAAGCCCACGTGATCATCGTCTTTGACCCTGGGCCGATGACGACCGCAACTGACGAGGGCGTCGATTCCTTGCGAACGAAAGAACACTGACTGTGTGGACGAACTAAGAATATTGGTAATGACAGACTTGAAAATGAAAAACGTTGACTGGGTAGATAAACTGTGAACATTGACAGTACCCAGAAAGACTTGCAGATGAGAAACTTTGAATCTGTGTGAATGAACTGAGAACGTTGATAGTGTTCAGACAGTCTGAAATAAGTTTTAATTCTGAACTTTGTTTGTGCATTACGTTTCAACGTTGTTGAAAGAAATTAGGTAAATTTCTTCTTGAGTGGGGGGTTATGTTACGTTGAAACGCGAATGATAATATGGCTGAAGCGTGTACGATAGATCTAATCGTTTCGATTTGCAAAGTATTCAATAATGGAGTTTATTTACCTTTGATTTGAGTTTGCATTGTTGTTAGGAGAGGCTTTGTATAACGTTGATAATTTGCGTTAGTCGATATTATTTGAGAATCTTCTGGATATGCGTGTTTACTCTTGATAGAAATTTCCGGATGGATATCGAAGGTCGTGAATGTTCCCGGAAGTAGAGAAAATGTGAATGACGTAAGTCAGTGATGACGATCTTTAGTTCGATTGGTGGCAGTGCGTCATTTCTACCACGTACCAAATCGTTCCGGAAAAGAGAGAGGTTATTTAATCGTGAGCCGAGTCGCTGTTGAGAGAGTAAAGTTGTTGATAGTGATTTGGAAAGTTGCTGTGAAAGTTGTTGAGTTGAATTGAGAATTGTATGCAGTTGTTGATGTGTGCTGAATAAAAGTGGAAAACTTCATACGTCGACTTTGTGAATTGTATGCTGTTTGGACGGGCTGTGTGAATAAACGAATCTGAGTTACACAACTATCAGGAATTCAAGCATCGGGGCTGAATCAGATACTGATAGAAAACACCATCATCAAACAGAGTGTAACAGAATAGTTTATGAATTAATACTAATAATACTGGATGCTATATACATGCTTTTCCCTAAGTCTCTAAACAAGCTCAAAACGCGGCGATCTGTACCAACATACACGCTCACTTGTTTCATCCACTCTCACACACAAAAAAAATACACATCTATCACTCAAACAGGTGGTGTAAAGGCAAAAAGATCGCTATTAGAAGGCAGAAAGAAAATCAAATTTTTATTTTTTGAAATTTTTATATTGACTGCGTCCAGTACTATTATTGAAGGGAGGGAGGAAACCGGAGTGCCCAGAGAAAACCCTCGGTGACCTCAATAGTCTCGTTACTAAGTCACATACGTTCGTCCCTTGCGGGAATCGATCCCGCGACCTTGGGCATAGGAAACCCGCGACTAATCTACTGCGCCACTAGGCCACCCTAAACTTATTTGGCCACCCCAAACTTATTTAAATCGAATAATGTTATCATGGTAATGTTCATTCCCCTCCCCTTTAACATTATTATGGATTAGGTACATACAACAAGTTTTCGTTAAATTAGAGGTTTAATCGATGGGAACGCATCATTGCGTCACAGTAGACAACAGTCACCAACTTTGTTGCCCACTATACCTCTTTCTACAGTTATGTTAAGAGCTAGAGTCGACTATTGCAATAGCGCCGCCTTGTGTGGTCTTCCTGCCACTCAACATCCAGTATTATACTTACTCTAAAGCCACAAACGACAAAGGTAAGTAGAACACAGTTAGTAGGTCATTTTTGGGCACTGGTAAAGAGAGAAATAAAAATAAATTATTATTGAATTGTGCAGGGGATAGCGCGAACGCAGTCCCCCTTACGAAGAAATTACGCACTCGAGTCACCTACATTTGAGGCGATCGCAAGGTATCAGCCCGCCCGAAGTGCAATGAACAGGCCTCTCCTTGGGAGAACCCCCTTATTGATCAGGGTATCTCCCGTGCCAGGTAAGTATGCTCAATTAGTGTTACAACAAAATCACAGTTCAAATGTTCTATATTCGCAATTTGGTAAATGTTTTCAAACTACAAACATTCTTGGTTTTATTTTGGTCAATTGTAATATTTTAATACAATGTCTGCACCTTATTAAGGAAAATGGAAAGTTATTTGTTGTTATTATTTTTATAGTCATTTTCCTAGTAATTGTAAAGGTAAAAAAGCTACATTTAGCTTTAAAGAAAATAGGATTCTCTTAGAAGTCTTAATACAGTGGTAAGGGAGAGAACTGAGGTAGGACTGGCACTTAAGATCATTCTGGGAAATAGACTCCCCTATACGCTTCCGTGTCCGGGGACGGTAATCTACCTAACGAAACGAAATGAACGGAAATAGGCAGTTGACAGGCTCAGATAATCACTTTAACACACCGAGCTGTACCTAACGCTATTAAAGAGTAATTACTCCACTTGTATTATTCCACAGGCGTCATTATCACAATATTACTTCTCAGTAGTATAGAATCCGTTCACATTCCAAAACAGGCGGCTGTGTTGTGTACGTCAGTGTTTGTAGCTAGGAGCCTAATTCAATTGTTGTATCTGTAATAAAAGAAAAAAGTTCCAAAGTTCGAAGTTGTAGCATGTGAGTGTGTTTGTTAGTTACAGATTACTGCCCTTTGAGTCTTACCACCCTTTGAGCGCTTCTGTGGAATCCAGTATACAAATAGTAATTCTGCATAATATATTCGTAATAATAATCATAATGATCACATATCATGTATTATTATATCATATCATATAATTATCATATCTTATCACTTATTGTATAATAATAATCTGTGATGCCCATAGTAGAGAAAGTAAAAGGGCTGCCATGAAATGAAACGGCGGCAACAGAGCGTCGAGGCACCTTTTGCCGATGAGCAGTCGCCGCCCAGTCGATGGAGCCATACAGGTAAGAAGATGAAGGTTGAGGTGGAGTGTCGTATCGGCATCTCCCACATGTCAATGTCGCTGCTTCGACTTCTGGACCCCTATGTCTCGACAGCAACAAGGGATGCAAGAAAGCGGACATTTCTCCATCTCAGCAGCTAAAGCACCTGTGGGTCTGAACGTCTCCTAGGGCAGGTTTGCCACCAACCTGCTGGACTCGCTGCCGCCGAGTGTCTGTGCTGGAAAGGGTAATTGTAGATTATAGTCACACGACACTTGAGCGTATATAGGCGACCACTGGTCACATTATTCTGACACCAGCAAACCAGTTGATGGAAAGGGGGAAATAATATGGTCACACACTTTGACCAATCCGGGATTCGATCCAGGTACATTTCGGTTATTAGTAAGCCTCTCTAACAACTGAGCTACCCAGCCCCACAGTGCTGATGGGCAGGCAGGCAGGTAGATTAACGTCCCCGGAACAGGGCAGGACTGCCCCCCCCCCCCCCCCCCCTGCTCGGACGACGAACGCCGCGAGAATCTCGTCTGTGTTCGTCAGATTAATGTGACCAGTAGTCGCCTATACGTTCCGGTGTCGTGCGACTATAATCTACAATTATTATTGCACACTAACAGCGTGGCTAAATCTCGCCGGTAGACACAAGTAGTGTAGACACGAACGTAAGTATCGGTAAATACAGGCAAATGTGTCCTGGCCTTTAGTCTCAAGTACGCAGTGTGCTCTGTACAGGGCAACATATTCACAATTTTTTCTAGATCTAGATGCTGGAGCGCGCATAATTAATCTTTTTTTTTTTTTTTTTTTTTGGACGTATATAGTTTTGTTTTTTTAGGAGGATAGAAGACCATATATAGCTGTTACCGTAGCAGCCCCGATCGGCAAAGCTAAAGCACAGACGCATTTAGTAGAATGGATCCTCAATAGGACAGAATGAGTCGATTCTCGATAACATCGCGGTAGCAGTAGTAATAATTATATAGGACTCGCGGTGCTATTGAGGATCCACTAATTTTTTTCCTATCGAGGATGCATTGTAGACTACTTGGGTAATGCGCCTGTGAATAAAGTCAATAAATGATTTTTTTTTCGGGTTTGTATCGGCTCAACATTGCACGGTAAGACGACTCGTCCAATACTAGATCTCGTCCTGCTTTTTATTTTTTTTATTTTTTTTTTTCAATTCTTTACAGCAATTATTTCCCTTGGATTGTGTAAAAGCGAGAGCGTTGTTGACATAAGTCCACACAAACAGGGGTGCTACATTTTTAGAAACACCGGTAAACAGTGACATCATGGAGGACAAGAAACGTGGTGTCGAGGAAAACGGTCTGTCTGCAGACAACAATCGTCTTAAAGAGGAAGTGCCGTAAGTACTCGCACCTTGATTGTTTCTCTCACTTGTCGCATGCGCGATTGCATATTTACGTTCGATCATACATTGGGCCTATTTAATAACGTGTTGATTTGGCGCCCATGAGCACATGGCATGATTTGAGGTTGCCTGCCTAGTTCAAGTAGTAGTTGTTTGAATACATGCTCCTTTGTGTGCTTGAGTGTTTGCTGCATTGTATGGAGTTAGTTTGCTCAAATTTAATCTGATGATTATGATCTAATCGAAATATTTGGACAAAGATTGATTTCAGACTGATTGGAGCTGGCAAAAGCCCGAATCATTGCGTTTGCCACTACCTATCCACCCCTTTTGTTAAAATATTGGAGTCGCCTGATGTGTATAAAAACGGCGGAAGCATTTTTGAGAATTCTCTCTAGCCTATTCTTTGATAACGGGACTGGTTATTTTGTAACTGCCTCACCATGGCGCAGTAAGGCGATTCGTTGTATACAGTAGGCCCATATAGATAATACAACAAAATTTGACATAGCATGCTCTCCATATTTGCTAGTATCGGTCACCACAACAGGTCGATCTCTCGATTTCAAGGGCACTGTGTGGATTATCTTTCTTGAGCCACTTTCACTTTTGCATTGCGGTTGTAATTTGAGGCTACGGTAATCAGCAATGTTTCATAACTTGTATTACATACTAATTTACTAAAAAAACATTTAAATTTTTCAACAAAACAACTTCCACAGTTGTTAATATTCAGTTGCATATATCACTCAAAATGTCAACCCCCATGTTTAAGCATATAGTCCCATATTATAGCAAAGAAATCATGATTTACATGCACGAACACGGAACTGATCATTGACCTTGTTGTCACTTAAAATTGATGTATATTTTCAGAGAAGGAGCTTTGCTTGCCTATGGCAATCCGTTGTTGGATATTTCTGTGAACGACGACAGTCTCAAGACACTTTTGGAAAAGTAAGCTAAACTTATTTTCTTTCTTTTTAATTAGACCAATATTATATTTTAAGAATATTAATGTTAAAAGTTTAAAGTAAGAAATTATTATAGCTCTCTGTTTAAAATTATTTCGAAAATAATCTGGGCTTATCGCATTTCGGCTTGTATATTGTGTAATGAAGGTGGTAAGTTTTGTTGTTTTTTTTCTTGCTTGTCTGTTAAGTTATTCATATAAGTAATTTCAAAGTGGAGTTGTTGTGGGTGTAAAACAGACCTAAAGAGATTGGACTAGAGTTTAGTGAAAACATCTTGTATATATAATATTGATAAGATGCTATCCTTTGGGGAAAGAGAAAAGTTGTGTAGTTGTTGTTGTCATTGTTGTTGCTCAGTCTTGCTTCTCTGTGAAATTATTCCTATAAGGAATTTCAAAGCAAAGTTGTTGTGTAGTTGTTTGTGTGTTTTTATGCTAGTTTGTGTACGAGAGAGAGAGAGAGAGAGAGAGAGAGAGAGAGAGAGAATTGGAATAATGTTTTCGATTAGTGTGACAGGGATGAAAGCGGATTATCGTGAATTCTTATTGTTAATGTATAGTAGTAGTAGTAGTAGTAGTAGTAGTAGTAGTAGTAGTGTGAGGACAAAATAGGCCGTGAGGCCTTTGCGAATGTCCCTTCTTTGACAGTATAATTACTGTTATGGGTCTGTTATGCATGCAATTTTCCTACAAATCATTCATCATAGCAATAGAAAATCTCTTTAGATTTTGGTAATTCATCCAACTGATTTTTGAAAGAATTTATGTTAGGTGCTTGCTTTAATGTAACTGGTAAATCGTTCCAAAAGGTAACAACTCTGTTAGAAAAACAAAACTTCCGCAGGTTAGTATTGCAATGTTGTACAAAGATTTTTCCCTCAG
The DNA here is from genome assembly GCA_036898135.1 of Oncomelania hupensis. Lineage (NCBI taxonomy): Eukaryota > Metazoa > Mollusca > Gastropoda > Littorinimorpha > Pomatiopsidae > Oncomelania > Oncomelania hupensis. Next base: position 7,614,396 of record CM072512.1, read on the forward strand.
AGTTTCGGGTTCTGTTACATGAACTGTTATATGAATTTAAAATGCTATTATTGTGTATTCTTGACTTATATGAATTTAAAATGTGTTTATTGTTAATTCTTAAGGTATATTTAAAATATTAATCTGGCCTGCTTGTAATTTCTTTTGGGGTAACAAAGATATGTTTTTTTGTATTGTGGTTATTGTTTTGGGGTGGGAAATGGTGCATCTCCTGTAGTTGTAGATTCTGTATATTTGGTACTTGATGAACAACAGTTAACAACCTTTTCAGAGTAATTTTGTTCCAATTTGAAACAAATAAAACTAACAGCTTCGTGGGGTTTTTTTCATCATCACATTAAATTAAGACATTTGGACCTAAAGAGGAGAGTGAAATGTAATGATTCATTGTCACTACACAATAGACCTTGTTGGAAAATACTAGAGGAAAAAACTTTGGCCAGTTTGCCCGCATGTTGCGACAGAGTTGTCTTGACATTTAGGCGGACATCCTTTGCAGACGAACACACTTTTTGCACTACAATTTCTGCTGTCCTACATCCTACATCAAATCTTCTCAATGAACTGAAAGGTTGATTTCAGTTGCTTGCAATCTAGTTCAGCCTTGCACTGCCATGCATCCACCACCCCTCTATTCCGAAGAAAAGCTTGCAGCTGGGGGTAGCTTTCATGGTGTTCTGAGACGAGATGTCTTCTAGGATAGCGAAAAACTAAGCAACTACAAAACAAAACAAATCAAAGACGGTCAATTATATTAACTTGAGCCAAATATGATGAATAAAAAGAAATTGATTCAGTAGCAATGATATCTTTCCCAATTAGCTATGTTTAGAAAGGAGATAATCCTTTCAAAGCTCTACATCAATGTAGTGATCACTACCAAAGGGGGACGGTAACAAGGGTGAAACAGTCACTAAGGCAACCGTCAATAATAATAAATGAATTATGTGGCCTGCAAAATGTCACATACAGGGGTGTCGGATAGGGCAGTGGTTGGATCACTCGCTACTATGTTACAAGTTAAGCACCGTCCAGTGCGGTTAGATCTTGGATGGGTGACCGCAAAGCGTGAAGCGACAAATAACAACGCCCCCAGTTGACTCAACTGTGACTGAGTACCTACTCTCTTAAGGGTGGGGAAGGTAAAGCAGCGAGGGAGAGAGATGGGCATCACCCTCATTACGCTGGCCCAAGATAAGTGTGATCTCCAACATCACGCTCACCTACGGCCACAAGGCTATGGGACTACCTTTACCTTTTTTTTTTTTACAGTGATACATTTATAGTTTACCATTATTTTGTTTCCTTGTTATATTTCCTGCCAATTGTTGCATCGCCCTGTTTGATTTATATCTTGTGGGCTTGTTGAGCGGACACAATCAGTAATAATAATAATAAATAAATAATTTATAGATTACGTAATTCCCTCTAACCAGGCTCAACATGCTCATTCACACAAATCATGATAAACTAGTTACATTTTAAACAAAATAAATCGCAAATTAACATACAAGACAGCACAATATCATTTTGTCACACTGTGCAAGATTCACATGATTTTGTTTGTTTCTGAGATTTGTTTTTTCTTTTCTTTTTCAGTACAACTAGATTTCTGAACTCCTTGTCGGAATGTTTTATATTTTATATATTGTGCGACAATTTGTATAGCAAGGAATTAAAAGACCAAACAAGTAGTATATGATGCACTGAAATTTAACCAGTTATTGTAAACTATGGACAATATTCCATTCAGTTCATTGTTCACTTGTTTTAAAGAGATCCAAGATCACACATGTTAGGACTCGTCAAATTCCAGTGAGTGTTGTTCCACTCCAAAAGTAATAAGGTTAAGCAACGCAACAGCAAAACAAACAAAAAAATCTGTTAGAACTAGAAGTATGTGTTTACAATTTTTTTTCTTAAAGTGCCTATTAATAGCATCAGGGTTGAGTCTAAAAATAACTCTGCAATGTGTAGAGTAGGCACAGTTGTTTGTTTATGCAGCAAAGAAGAGACACCTAAAATGCAGAGCTAGAGCTTAGCAGTCGGCTTGAGCAACGATTAGCCATTTATAAAACATCATCTTTTTGATACAGGGATGCCTGTGGTCATGCCTAATGCTGGAATTTTCGTCTTTTTGATAAGATGCATTCTGACAGGGCACAGGGCCCAAAAAAAACCCATGAAAATACAAGTTTGAAGCACATTTTATTGACAGTAAATTGACAGTAGTTTCTAAAGTTTAGCCGAGGCATACCCTTGGGACCTCTGTATGCACCCATGTTAATAATGCCACAACAATGCAATTTCCCTGGGTAAACTCATTCATTCAATTGCAGCGACAAAAAAAAAACAACAGCCTTGATACCTTGGTCCTAACTCCGTACATAAGGCATTGCTCTCGCAAAAAATAAAGCAGACAAACAAACTAGATTTGTTTAGCGCTTTTACAATGGCTTTCACAGTTATAGGCAGCTCATTCTTTCTGTTCCCAAGACACGCACTAAGACATATGGTGTACGATCTTTCTCTTTCTGCAGTCCCAAACAATGGAATTCTCTCTCATCACACATCCGCAACATACCGACCACCCAGGCCTTCAAAAACGCACTCAAGACCCATCTCTTCAAACTGTTTTATCCTGATTGACTTTTACCCTCCGACCGATGCCGGATGCCGGTGGGGTGCCGTTCATGGCTTGACATGTGATAGTCTGTACGTTTAGATCTGAGTATCTAATTGTTTTTATATAATTATTTTTGCATTAGTTTCTTCATTATGTTATTGATATTTTATTTCTGCAATAGTGAGGAGGCGGGTCTCGTCTTTTTTTATCAGATCATTGTATTAATTAACCATTGTTAGATGTAACAAATGTTTAGTTATAACTTATATTTTAAATTTGTATGGTGAATCTTATTATTATCTAATAATATGCCATTGTATTAATATTTTTTTCTTTTTTTTTGTTTTATTATGCATGTCTAGTGTATTGCATGTTGTTGTTCCCTTGTATGCCTTTGCGAGTATGGTTGGTGTGAATGCTTGCATACCTTGTTTTATTGTTTATGTTTGTTTTAATTATATATATCCTATTAAGAGCGGTGAGCCCAGCCCTGAGCTGGGGTATCGCGCTATATAAGCCTACTTTATTATTATTATTATTATTATTATTATTAATTTATTATTATTATTATTATTATTATTATTATTATTATTATTATTATTATTAGAAAGAAGTGTCTTGTTTATTAGCACAGACTAACACATCAGCTTTGTAATCAACAAATATAATATTAATAATACAGGATGCTATCACATACTTTTTCTTTAAGTCAAGTCAAGTCAATGCATTCATTATTTCTCAGAAAGAAAAATGTGGATTGTCGCTTTGCAAGACAAGACAGGATTTCATAGTGGCAATAAACACACACAGTGACAGCAATGGAATCGTAACATAACATTGAGGAAAATTAAACCCACACACACACGCTTACCCACCCACACACACACACACACACACCCAATTACGTTATTACAATATAATATTCAGCTCCTCGTTTTAACAAACAAACATACCAGATACACAACATTGGTACCCTCGCGTACATATGCATGTAATCACACACATACACACCCACACACAATATTTACATAGGTTACATTACATGAAGGATCCATTACTGATTACAACAAATAAGTTCATAGCAGGTGGAAGAGGTTATGCAAATGAGCACTCTTGGAAGGGGTAAGTGGTGGAAATGGGTCGGTGGTATGTGCAGGCCTAATTGGACGCCCCTGCCTATTTGGACGCCGGCGTCCAATTGGGTCTGAATTAAAGGCCTAATTTGACGCCCCCTGCCTAATTGGACCCCTGGGCGTCCAATTGGGCATGGAGTGCACATATTTCATTTGATATATAATAACGTGTATGTATGTATGTATATGTGACGGTGGGTCTATTGTTGCTGGGCTCTGCACAATGGAATGCTATTACCCACTCATCTATTGTCGGTGGGGATCGCTAGTAATCTCCCCGTGACTTAACTTAATACATTTATTTGTTTAGCTCGGTCTGTGTTTAGGCTGGGGGTACAGAATAGTTCGCTCTTGATAGTTCTAGGCAGCTACTTTATCATCATCGGGCACTGGATACTTTCTGCCCTAATGGTCAGAGTTCTGGAAGAGTGGACTGCTGTGGTCCTTTGATACCAGTTTTAGTGCACTGTTTCGAGAGGCACTTAACTGTGTGGTCGAAGCGCTGCGTTGTGGTTGCTTCCTTGATAAGCTGTGTTGTGGAGTCTTCTCCTTGTGGCTAGACTGGTGGGCTCTCTCCGCTCAGTACGTTAGATGCCTTTGCAGGCCAACATTCAGTGACGACTTGTTTTTGTCTTTCGCCAGGTTGGGCTCATGATACAATGCCTGCTCGTCTCTTTGACAATGTCAGGCCGTGGCTAACTTGATTGAATTCGAATTTTCAACAAGCCCTGCTTCCCTAGTCTGTCAGTGGAGAGATTTTCTAGAGTGTAGCTGTGTACTGCTCTCAGCTTGAACGCAGAATGAATCTTCTACCTCTCTGCTTGAACCAAGCAGAACTGGTCTACCTAAGCTAGCTGTGTTCTGATTGGATGTAAAATCGATGCGCTCTAACGTAAGCTGGATGATGTCACTGCCTACTGGACTATCGTCAGCATAAGAAATGTGTACCATAGAACAACTTCTGTCGTCTGCTTCAGGCTAACATTACACTGACTAAACAAGGCAAAAGCTTAATCTGTGCTGTGTAAAACTGCCTCTTGATACAGCATGTATAAGAAGAATGACAATCTGTATTGAATATTAAATTAAAAAATAAATAAAAGAAAATATACTTAGGATAAATTATACCAAAGGAGACTAATTCAGGTAATTAATTTGTATCTGTCTGACCTTAGCAAAGAACTGTAAGAAGGTTCCAGCATGTGTATGCTGTAGAACAGAGGCTTGGTGGTCTAATGGTAGTGCTTTGGTTTGCGGATCTGAAGGTCCCGGGTTCGAGCCCTGTCCGGGCCATTGTGTTGTGTCCCTGGGAAAGACACTTTACTCCCGTTTCCTACTCCTTCAGATGACAGTATAAACCGAGGTCTAGTCTGTGTCGCATGCATTCCATCATAACGGACTTTAAAGATCCTGACGCTCATGTCCTAGACGGGTGAGTGCCGGTAACAAGAACACACCCAGCATGCACTTGGTCCTTCTCCCCCATCCCTGGCTGGCCAGGATAGTGCTCAGTTGTCCGGGCGCCAGACCATGCGCCCAAAGGCTGCGGGTGGGCGTCTCGGGCGGTTTGAGTTAGATCCTGTATCGGCCAGCGCCTAGAGTCTGGTGAAGTACTGCGAGATAAGTGCGCTATAAAAATCCTCAATAATAATAAGAATAATAACAAGGGTGTCCAATACGTCGATCGCGATCGACCGGTCGATCGGGAAGGTACTGTGAGTAGATCGCGAAGCATTTACAAAAATTGACGTCAGCCGATTATCTGAATATATGTTTTGTATTTTTATGGTAGGTAGATCATTTTGGCTTGGTCATTTTATAAATAGATCGAATGCTGAAAAAGTGTCCGTACCCCTGCTCTAGAACCAATATTAGAGTCTTCTTTTCGAAGATTTTTACCCCCTCGTCGTCTTATATGATAACATTACGTAATGATGGTGTAATTTAATATCAACTGAATACATGCGTGTGACTGTTTCACTGTGTATATGTATATGTCTTGGTGTTATAGTTTTTAATAAAAAGTAATATGTGTTTTGAGCTAGGTCCCTATTCTCTGCACCTTTCCGTAATAATACAAGATCAGTTCTATATAGGTCTAACACATTGAAGGACTTTAAACAACAGATCATCTTCATCATCATCATATTGCAGCATGCTTTTTTTTAAATCCAACAGACTGGCACAGAGACTCCAAGATTGAAGTGAAGATGTTGCAGATGACTTTAATAATAATAATAATAATAATAATAATTATTATTATTATTATTAATATTATTATAATTCATCTACCAATGTGTCAGTGGCAACTGTTAGCGCGTTACCGTCGAAGGCAGCAGCGTAATTTACAGACAAGTTCATTTGTGTACTAAAGGCACTGTTGAAGACCTTTAAAGTCATTATGTTACACTCAGTTTGATGTTGGTGTTTTCTATCAGTATCTGATTCAGCCCCGATGCTTGAATTCCTGATAGGGTGTAACTCAGATTCGTTTATCCACGCAGCCTGCTCAAGCAGCATACAAGTCACAAAGTCGACGTATGAAGTTTTCCACTTTTATTCAGCACACATCAACAACTGCATACAATCGCTTTCCACTTTCAACTTTTACTTTCCAACTCACTATCAACAACTTCTCAACATCTCAACTTTATTAACAGTGCGGCGCTTATATAGTCTCCACATACACGGGAACAAACGAGAATAATCCTACATAAAACACCACAACCAATCAAAATTAATTTCATCATCACGTGACTCACGTCATACAACCCCATTTGGAATGGAAGCTTCCATGGTAACCAACAGAACAATCCACACGCTTCGATCGATAGTAAACAACTAATTCCCGAAAATTCTCAAAGAATATCGACGAACTAAAAACACTAACGTTACACAAAGCCTCTACTAATAACAACGCAAAATCAAATCAAAGATAAATACACTCTATTACTGCATGCGTTGCAAAATAAAACGAACAGATCTATCGCGCGCGTCACACACAAGCCTACCATTGCACGCGCTTCACACATAACATCGTGCGCATTTCATACGCACCATTCGCGTTTCAACGTAACACATTATTGCATGTCTGCTTGGTGGAATATCATCAAATAGCCTCATCTCTATTGGTTCGAATCAATTACATTACAGAACATTAGCATTTGAGCGCCATTTCCCAGTTGTTTATTAAATAGGTATAATATTACATACATACATTACATACATACATGTACATACATCTATCCATACATACATACCTACATAGGGATAATATTACATACAAACAACGATTTATATTTGGGGCGTCCAGTTAGGCAGGGGGCGTCCAATTAGGCTTCTATGTCAGACCCAATTGGACGCCGGCGTCCAAATAGGCAAGGGTGTCCAATTAGGCTTCTATGTCAGACCCAATTGGACGCCGGCGTCCAAATAGGCAGGGGCGTCCAATTAGGCCTGCACAGTGGTAGCAAAACAATGCGGGGAAGGGGGTGGGTTTAACACATACAGACAATAGTCCATCTGGGGTGATTCTGTCCTAACGCTGTACTCGACGCCGCCCGACTAACGCATTAAGGCATTTGACTGCGTTAGGAACAAAGCAGAACTAGAGTTAGAACTCAAAGCAGAACTAGAGTTAGAGAAACAGAGTTAGAACTCAAAGCATGGCGATCTGAAGAGATCTTTATTTCAATTAGAATTACAGAAGGCGCAATAGAAATCAATTTTTATTTTTTCTAAGTTTTATATTGCATCCAATACCGTTATTGAAGGGAGGGAGAGAGGAAACAGGGATTACAGGGAGGAGAGAACCTTCTGTAATTTGAGGGATGTCAAAGGAAAGGGGTGTGTGAGAGACGTGTTGTCCGTCAGGCTGCAAGATGTTGGATAGTCAGCACAAATTGTTCATCCACATTTGGTGAACAGACTATAGGTCTTTCTGAACCCCTGTTAGCCTATATATTATTCATTTTATGTTGTTGTTTTTTTTTTTTTGGTCTTATGTTTCTTGTTTCTTTCCAGATACGACCTGAAAGCCAATGATGCCATCCTTGCAGCAGAGAAACATGTACCACTGTGAGTGAAGTAATAAGTGGAAAAATAAATAAGTGGAAAAATAAATAATAATATAATTTATTTCTTAACCGTGCACTAGATCCATGTAGACCTAAATTTATATACTATCTCCTAGACATGCGTGTACATTTATTATCACCTCCATATTTGTGCTAAAGGTAAAGGTGTCCCTGTAACCTTTCGGTTGTTGGGGAGGTAAGCATTTGGGAGCCCCTTTTCTCTAGGCCCGCTTGACAAAGGTGGCACCTATCTCCTCTCCATCGCTGCTTTACCTTCCCAGGCTTCTAAACAGATCCAGGTACCCATTCACAGCTGGGTGGACTGGGGTATGTCGTGCTCTTGTGTCAATCTTTGTTTATCATATTTTGTCGTTTGGTGGTTGCCTTACAAGTATGGCCACCCGTCCAAGTACTAAATGATCCCAATGTTGCCCAACATGAAACATTATCTGGCTTGTGCCCAAACCAGTGCACTACTGCACATCACAGGTACAGATCCTTAATACATGGTATAATGCTTACAGGTACCAGGAGTTGGTGGACAAGTACCCTGACAAGGTTGAGTATATTCCTGGTGGTGCCACGCTGAACGCCATGAGAGCTACTCAGGTATTCACATCATTATCAACCATAAAAATTAATACTCTGCATTATTAGGGGTGGCCGAGTGGCTCGGCGGTCGAGCAGCTCAGTGCAGTGGTAGAATAGCTCAGAGCTAAGATTAGCTCGGTGGTAGAATGCTCACACATCCACACTAAAAGATATTTGTTAAAAAGTATCATAAAATATACAGGATCGCTCTATTCATGCGCACTGGTTGATAACTTAATAATGATATTATCAACCATAACATTTTAACCGAGCAATTTCAGTAAAAAGACAATAATAAGATAAAAATACAAACTCTTGAGACCTCCAGGCTAGACACTTTCAAATACCAAAATCAAACTCGCCTGGTAAAATGCTTGAAATGTTTGTTAAACTCAGTCCCTTGTCGATTCTTATAAACTATTTATAATTTTTGGGGTCCTGTGTTTTGCCATTTCAGTGGATCCTGCAGAAGCCTAAAGTGACCACCTACTTTGGCTGCATCAGCCACGACAAGTTTGGCGATATCATTAAAGAGAAGAGTTTGGCTGCAGGAGTCAACGTTGTGTTTCAGTACACTGACAAAGCATCCACAGGCACCTGTGGGGTCTTGTGTACTGGCAGAGACAGGTTAGTCTGGCACCTGTGGGGTCTTATCAGTGTTCCCGATTACGCACAGTAGTGCGTCAATTACGCACAAAATATGAAAAATGACGCAGAAAAATTTGCATGTGTGCGTCCTGTGGACGCACTTTTTTTTTTTTTCGAATCGCTGACGTCAAAAATATGACCAACGAGTGGCGAACTAATTCACGGCATAATCAGAATCAGAACCCAACTGAGACTGCCATTGCCGACGATTAAAGATTGTATCGGGAGTTGTCGTCCTTAAAAATCGCAGGCGCGCGCATTGTAAACTTCCTCCAAGCAATCCATTCACGGAACAGAAGAAATCTTCGTGAATCCATTCTTTGATTCTATCATACACGATCATGTCACTTCTGACTTGGTTGATTGGGCCCAAAACCCGTTCATCCACAGCAACATCAAGTACAGATCCTGTCATTATCGAAAATACGGAAGCTGTTGTGCAGGGTGCTCTGAAGGAGTTTGCAGCAATCAAGCGACTCAGGCTTAAATAAACATTTAATACATGTTTTAATTTTTTGGTTTTATATGATTATAATAACTAATGTGACGCTTTAACAAATTAAAAAAAAAGAAAGAAAAAAAGTGAGGCTTAGACTTGTTTTTTTTATTTCTGTTTCCGATTTGGGGACTCTCAAAATTTGCACAAGGACTCTTAAAATTTTATACCTGGGAGTCCCAAGGACTCTCTTTTTTTCTGTGTGGAGGGAACACTGCTTATGTATGTTATACTTTGAAGTTACCTTACCCTTAGGCAGTGTGATACTGTCAACTTTCGATGTGATATTTTCATTGTGAACAAAAGTTATTAGGTCCTTTTTGATAGTAACGCTGTGGAATAAACTTATCAAGTCTGTGTAATAATAATTTTTGTAAATTAATAAAGGACCCTATCTTGCACTTTCACTTTAACCGCGCTCAAAGTGCAACAATACAAAGAGAAGGCAGAAAAAGAACGAAAATCTGTTTTTTATTTTTTAAATAGGTAGATAGATATTCAGTGTTTATAGGGTCCAGCGGACTGCCAAGAGCCGCATCAGGACCACTTTATTTTTTAAATGTACATCGACTGCCTCCAATAGCTTTATTGAAGTGAGGGAGGAAACCGGAGCGCTAGGAAAAAGCTCTCGTTTGACCTGAAAAATCTTGAAACTAAGTCACATAAGTTCGTCTCTTTACGTTGATATGTTATATATTGTTTCTGTTGTTTTACCAATTTCTGTGTGTGTGTTCAGGGGTCGCAGTAACCGGTAAACTAATTTTGTTTGGGTTTTGTTGCCTGTTATTTTTTTCTTTTGCCTAAAGTTGCATTCCCAGACTTATCTGAGAATACTTTGAATTTAGTCAGGAATCCATTTGAGGCAAGTGTCGGTCTGTCGGTCGGTTGATCAGTTGCACGCCAAATCTCAAGAAACTCCAAATAGATTTTCTTCAGCCTTCATGATTCGGCTTTGTTGTCCTTGCTGAGTGGTTCGGAGAATGGCTACGGTGATTCATTGCCTACTTTTGTAGAATGGTTTGATGACAATTATTTGGAAATGGATGTTTCTAAGACCAAAGAACTTATTGTTGATTTTAGAAGAGACAGAGATGATGTTGCTGCAAGCACAATCCATGGTGTAAATATTGAAATGGTAGAGACCTACAAATACCTTGGTACAATTTTCGATAATAAGCTAAAATGGGATGCCAATACTGATGCGATTGTCAAGCGGGGGCAGCAGAGAGTATACCTACTCAGAAAACTCAACTCTTTTTCAGTAGACAAAGAAATACTTAGTCTGTTTTACCAGTCTTTCATTGAGAGTCTTTTGACTTTTTCATTCATATGCTGGTTTCCTAGTCTGTCGGTTAGGGATAGAAATAGCTATCTTCCTTCTGCAACCAGCAAATCACAAGGAAAGCCAAACAGATTGTCAGTAAACCGGAACATATTTTAGCCGATGAGTTTGTACTTCTGCCTTCAAAACATCGTTTTGCTCAACCCATTTCGAAAACTAAAAGATATTCAAACTCATTTGTACCCTCTGCTGTCCGCCTTCTCAACGCCTATATAATGTAATACAAGGGATTGTTTTTTACGATTGATTTTATTGATTCTGTGTCACTATAGACAATAGATATAAGCTGCTGTGCGCTGTGTGAGTGGGTGAGTGTGGGTATAATTCCAGAGAGAGTGAGGAGATTTTTGCTGGTAGAAACTATTATCTGTGATATTTGTTTTATAGTTTATATTTTATAGTTTTACGTATGCATTTAACAGCACATTTATTTTTCTTTTTTTGATTGGGAGTACTCTCCGTGTGTACTTAAGGTCATTTTTAATTTTTATTCCTTTTCTTGGTTATTTTTGCGCCAATGCTGCCTTTGTAATTGTAATTGCTCAGTTTTGAGGAATAAAGTTGTGTGGTATTGTGTTGTGTTGTGTTGTGTTGTATGGTATTGTATTGTATTGTTGGGAGGTACATTTGTTTTTTTGTTGTTGTTTTTTGCTGCTAGTGTTTATGCTCAGCCTTGAGATGAATGAATTTGTATTGTATTGTAGCTTTCTGCGGAGAAACTATTATCTGTGATATTTCGGGGCAGTTTACTTTTATTACTTTTATGACATTCACCTCTAGTTTATTGTATGTATTTAACCGTATATTTAGTTATTTATTTGTTATTTATTTAGTATGATTGGATTACTTCTCAAGTGTATGCAATTTAAATTGTAATTCTTGTGTATTCTGCCATATCGCGCTGATGCTGCCATTGTAATTGCTCAGTTTGAGATGAATAAAGTTGTATTGTATTGTTACCAGGGTTTTAAGTGGCCAGCTTCCTGTGCCGTCACATTTTATCTGAATCAAGAGGTCAAGGTCACTGAGGTTTGCTCTTTGCTAAAGATGTTATATCTCAAACACGTTTGATTCAATTTTGTATGATTTTTGACTCGCAGGCATAGCACTGTAAGTCCATGTACTCACTCCCCCCACCCTCCCTTCCCTCCTCCTCCCCTTAAAACATTTCCAGATTTTTGCAAACTTGTGCAAGATGAGTCCTAAATGACATTTTGTTAAAAATGTGTCAGTCCATCCGTCTGTCTGTCCGCCGTCTGCAGTCTGGATGTGCGCGCAAAACTTGCAAGTGGATTAATATTTCAAAACCTATTCAACTATCACAACCAAACTGGGTAATATGGTGTATATCCATGAGACCTCATAAATGATCAATGAATGAATTACCTCACTTCAAGGTCAACAAATGTTAGTCCAAAATGACAATTTTTCACCAAATTTCACTTTTTTCCTAAGTTATTAATATTGAGCTTATGATTCTTTGATGAATGCTAGATATCAATGAGATACACATCCTGTGTATATTTGGTCAACCTCACTGCTGCCAACTTCTTGTCGGAGAATTGGGATGATTTCTTCTTCTTCTCTGTTCTGGAGACATGCTAGAACTGATTGGTCTCTGTTAGGTGTGTGGTTGTATAGGAAATTTATGCTGTTGATGTTGTTTTGAAGTTAGTTTGCTTCGACCAGCAGCAGTCTTTCTTGGGCCGTTTATGAAGTTAGTTGCGAAGTGTACGTTGCTTTTTATGTTGATAGTGTTTGATTTTTTGCATAAAGCCCCTCCATGCTGCTTATCAGAAGTTTTTTCATTAATTCTTAGCTGGAAAAAACTGTAACAGGCTTGTTCAGGACTGTTATACCTGTTGCTGAACAATTTCAATAAAAGAAAATTATTTTTAAGATAAACGTATGCGTGCATGTTGACATGCAGTAGCGAAATAGAAGTCTAAAAACTCGATGCATGCATAAGTAAATAGATGTTCTATAAAAGTATTGAATTGGGGACAGTTTTATGAGTGTGTTTAGTTTTGTAGGGGTAACGCTTGCACTTGCCATACCTCCATCCCTGTACAATGCATACCTATTGAAAAACTTGTGTCCCCTCTCACAGAGGTTTGTTCGTTAGGTTAGCCAAATGTATATATAATTACATCAAACGCAGCATTTTCAAATGAAATAGCCTTGACTTTGCCTGACTGGGAAATAATTCATAGTGATAATTTATTTTACGTAAACTCATTGATTCATCATGGAAGCTAATAGGTCTGTGAGTATAAAGCGCGGTGTAGCCTATACATGCTCTCGCATTCCATCTCACCGACTTTAAAGACCCTGATGCTCATGACTGAGATGGGTCAGTGCCTGGTACACAAAAAGTAAGTACACCCTATCCCCAGTTGCTCAGGATTGTTCTGGGGTGTCTGGGGCATCAAATTCTGTTTTGGTCAGCACCTTGAGCCATTCTTGAGCTGGAAATGCGCAATTCTAGAACAATAAGTAAAAGAGAATAGCAGAAAATACTAAATCTGTGTTGTGTGTATATATACATTTGCAGATCTCTGATAGCAAACCTGGCAGCAGCAAATTGTTTCACCTCCGACCACCTGGATGTCCCAGAGAACTGGAAGCTGGTGGAAAAGGCTCAGATATTTTACACTGCTGTGAGTGACTTCCGTTCAAGGGATGTAGCGCAAAACTTGCACATAACAGCAGTGTTCATTTCTGGGTAGAAAGTGTATGGGTCAGTCTGCGGGCCCCTTTGCATGGCAAAATAATGGGCCATATTGGGGGATTAGTGTGGTGACCAAAGAGACAACTTGCCATATTGGGGGGTTAGTGTGGGCTTGACTTGACTTGATTTGCGTGGATTAACGTCCCCGGACACGTAGCATATAGGGGACAGTAGTGTGGGCCAAAGAGACAACCCCTTATATTGGGGGGTTAGTGTGGGCCAATTTCAATCGGACGTGTCAAAAGTACATTGGCCATTTGAAAGTGAAACTGCATTATCGTTAGCAATGTATTCTACTCATATATGTCCTTCAGATATAAAGCTTGGGAGCTGCATTTTGACTTTTTGTTAGGTCTGGCAGACCATACAGCAGTGCCGACCATGCTGTTCACTGCGACAGACAGATGTGTTTGATCCAGTGCGCAGATTGGGGCAAGGCGCACTCCAAAACTGAACACTGCAAATGCTGTTGAGAATCCTAAGACTTTGTTGAATGTGTTGCATATTGGGAGTCTTTAGGCGACACTGGGAGGCAGAGCATAGACTCGGTGGTAGGTGTAATGGCAAAAGGATGATGGACACCCCCATAAAGTGAATGCAGTTGGTCTTTTCCAAAAAAACTTGTTAAAGGGTTGGGATCTGTCAGGTGACATTTAAATGCCATTTGTTCTCCTTACACAGTGTATGTTAATACTCGGCTCCCATAAAGCATCTGACAAAAAGCTGATTGTTAATCCACATTGTGAGCTGTCAAGTGTGCTAGGTAACTAAAAGCTATTGTTTGGTATTAAATGTATACATGGACTAAAACAGATCTGTTAGCGTTCCACATTTACAATAATCAGGAACACATGTGTACGTAAAACACAAAAATGCTAATTTAGAGAGAGAAAAACAAAACCAGACAAAATCACACATTCCTGTTTGGTTTTTGTCTGAAATTAACATTATTTTATGTTGTGTTGTCTGGTTTTGTCTTGATTTTGCCTAAATTAGCATACTTGTAGTTGATGTACACATGTGTTTCTCAGTAATATATATTACAGGCATGCCTACCCATACGGAATTTCCATATTTTTTCCGGAAATTTGAAAAACTCGGCAAGCACTTTGGAAAATACGGATACTTGTTTCACGGTCCGGAAATACATTAAAAAAACATTGAGAAAAAAATCGATCTCGTTAGCCTGTGGTAATGCACCGCGTGACCTTTTTATGAAGACAGTTGAACCCGGTTTAATGCCGCAATGCGCAGTCGCAGAAGAGGCATGTGGCATCAAAGTTTCCGGTAGAGGCACCGAAGTTTGCCGGACCAGTTTTTGCACAGTCGCAGTGAAGATCGGTGATCGTGAGACAGATTTCAAAACATGGCGTCCAAACAAATGGCGAAGCAAAGTGATTGTGAATCAAAATCTTCAAAGAAACCGCGCAAGGGGCAGCCATATCTTGCCTCGTATTCGGAAAAGTGTCCTTTCGTTATTCGCTGCAGCACTGACTCTAAAGTACGATTTGTGCCAACCAGTTTGGCATCTCCGCCGGTGATATAAACGACATCAAGCGGCACGTGGAAGGCCCACAGCATATCAAGAATTATGAGGCTTTGGAGAAGAAAAAGAAAATTGTGGCAGCAAATCAATCTATCACTGGATTCTTCGCATAATAACAAAAAGGATGAGTGCAAAAACATTAGGTAGTAAAAGTACATACGAAAATCGTAACAGTAATACTGAAATTTGAAAAAGCTAATACTGAAACTTCAAATTGAGGGTAGGCATGCCTGATATTAATGAACACAGAGAGATCTGGTTGTTATCTTATCTTTGGTGTGGTATTGCAGGGTTTCCCGCTGACTGTCAGCCCAGAAAGCATGTTGCGGTTGGCCCAGCACGCCAAGGAGAAAGGGAAGTTGTACTGCATGAACCTCTCTGCGCCTTTCCTGTGCAGCGTCTTCAAGGAACCCATGATGAAACTCCTGCCATATGTTGACATCCTCTTTGGCAACGAGTCGGTAAGTTTCAACGGTTTCAGTTTGGCTCGGTGGTGCAAACAACGTCAAAAAGCGATTGAAGCATTGAATTTTTTGGCGATAACGTTGCAGGAAGTGGGTCCCATGCTGGTTGACGTCAAAGAGTGAGTGGGGGGGGGGGGGGGGGGGGGGGATGCGACTGATGCACAGGCAAAGGGTGTGCAGCCTCTACTCCTTCAGATGAGAATATAAACATAGGTCTAGTCTGTCCCAGCATGCATGGACTTCTTAAAGATCCTGGCGCCCACGTCCTAGACGGAGCGATCACTAGGTCATTTCTCCCCCATTCCTGGGTTGCTCAGGATTTGTGCTTAGTTGTCTGGAGTGGGTGGGGGGAGGGAAGAGGGGGCCGATGGCAGTAAGTGGGCGACCCTTGGGCGGTTTGAGGTGGGAGTCTTTATCTGCCAGCACCTTGAGCAGCTCTTGAGATGGAAAAGCTCTGTGTATAAGAATAGATAGAATACCTGGTGTGTGTGCCCCCCAGCTCTGTGTATAAGAATAGATAGAATACCTGGTGTGTGTGCCCCCCAGCTCTGTGTATAAGAATAGATAGAATACCTGGTGTGTGTGCCCGCCAAGGGCAAGCTACCAAATTTAGCACAATCCCATACATTACTTTTCAACCCTCTTGTTCTTACATGACACGCTCCAACTCATAAACATTGTGTGTTAAGGTTTGTGTGTGAGTGAGAGATGAGAGGCTTAAATGGTTTATTTGGAATAATAATATTACAAGGATTTATATAGAGCGCATATCTCACGGGTCCCCCGTTGGTATGCTGGGTTTTCTGTATAAATAGTATCCCCAATTTGTGGAAATTTAATGCTATAAATTACCACTGTTTTGCCATTCTCATTTGCTCTTTCTCGTTCCTAACCTTTTCTATCAGTCTGCTATCTTCTTTGCCGGAACCAGTCACCTACATTTTTTTCTTAAAAACTCTCCCAAACTCCTCATTTGTGTATGGGATATGTTGGGTCAGCTTGGGGATACTGGATGCTTTCTGCCAAATGCTCACTAGGGCTTTATATGGAATTATTATTTAGGAATTTAGGCATATTATATGTATGCGTTTTGTTAATATTTTATAATGATGTTTATATTCTATTTTGTTTTTGTAAACGGGGGTTCGATAACTTAGAGTACAGCCTCAGCCTCCCTTGCATGGGATGCCTTTATTCTAAAGTGACCGGCTAGAGGAATGCCTTCAGTGTTACCATTAGGGCTGTTTAAGCAGATCTTTTATATGGGTCGGGGGCGAGTCCTCTTTCAACGAAGTTGTGGTCGTTGGACCTTATAAACAATGACTAACTAACAAATATCTCACAGAATATGATGCTTTGTGACATTTCTTTTTAATTTTATTTTTTAAAACTTGTTTTCATATCTTTTTCTTTTCTTTTTTGAGGTAGAGAGGGGTTGGTGTGGTGGGTGGGCTTGTTAAGTGATTTGATTTGTCACTCATGTCAATGAAATTTGGCCATCTTTCTCACCAATAGCAGTGGCAGTCACAAAAAAAAAAAGCACCACACAGGACAGAGAAGGTGGAGTGTTGGGGGACAAGGGCTATATAGTCACTAGTGCATTCAGGTTACTTGTATATTGGTGCTTTTGGCTCTTGACCATAAGCGTCAGAATCTCTATAAAGTCTGTGCGACAGTGCGTGCGTACATAGATATTAGACCTCAGTTTATTATTATACTTTTTATTTTTTCTGAAGGAATATTTGCCCTGAATGAATCTCGCCTCGTTTCCTGTTTCATTTAGTATTTTAACTTCTTATTATACTCTTTCTTCTTTTTTTCCCCTCCCAGGAAGCTGATGAATTCAGCAAAGTGCACAACTATGGGGTAAGTATTTGTACTTTGATTTAGTTTTTGACTCACATGCATAGCAATTCCAGTCTATGTACTCATCCCCCCTCCACCCCTTCTCTTCTCCCCCCACTCCCTCTCCTCCCTCCCCCCCCATCCCCCCTCCACCCCTTCTCTTCTCCCCCCACTCCCTCTCCTCCCTCCCCCCCCCCCCCCCCCCCGACCCCTGAAATTAAAAAGCCGAAGGTAACAATTCCAAATGTTCATTTCAGTCTATTTTAAATTTACTGAAGTAATTCCTAAGGTACTGTGTTGCAAACACAACGACAGAGAGATGTTCAAGTAATTCTAATCACGCTATCAATGTTACATTATATAATAGTTTGTTGTTTTTTTAATTTGCAGTAATAAAGATTATGTTATTCTTAGAAATTGAAAGCAAGTTCTCAGAAGATTATTCTAAATTGTAGAGCGTTTTGAAATGTTTTAGGAATAAATATTTTTGTATTCAGACAGGGCGCAAGGAAACTGCCCTGAAGATTGCAGCCTTGCCGAAGGAAAACAAGAACAGATCTCGAATGGTCATCATCACCCAAGGTGCCGAGCCTGTGATTGTCGCTAAAGGTAGGTCATTTCTGGTCACAATATTGTTTTGTGTCACAAGTATATCAACTAACAAGTTAGTATCTCGTATTGCCCCCAGTCGACGTGCGGTGGTCCCGTTTAGCCACAAGCTGAGACAGGGATATCCGAAACCTAAAAATATAATAGAGAATTCTGGGAAATCTGTTCTCGCGAAGATGTGCTCGCTGAAATGAAATGAAAGTTGGGAGAGGAACTGCATATTTCTGGTCGTGAACAAAGGCAGAAACTTGTCGGCAGTATTATCAGCGATGGAGTTATAAAGGACGAAGTGCTCCATACCTATGAGGTTGCCTTTGCTCGAGCAAAGAAACTAAAGAAGGATTTGGCCGACGTCATTTCAGAAAAGGATTTCTCTACCCATAATTCCCCTGGGTTTTGAAGTTTCTAAAACGTTATTTCAGGCTGACAACGCTCTATGGAGCGAAAAGCATGTAAAGGGAAGCAACCGGTTGTACGCGCACGTCGATAGAGACATAGAAGAGAGATACTAACTTGTTAGTTGATATACTTGTGTTTGTGTATATTGGAATGGGTTGAATAGTTGCTGCATACTGTTGGGGGTCACACAAGGGCAGAAAGACCTGTTGAAATTATCTCCCTCAGGCACTCTGCCCTGTACTTCTGGCTTCACTTGTATAACAGCGTACGGAGGGTGATCTGCCCCCCCCCCTCCAACCAACTCCCTCCCCTTCCCAGTTGTATGTTATTTTCCATGTTAAAAGTACATTTATTAAATTTAGTGCATGGCTGACTCCAGTATTTTGGAGTTTGTCCCATTTCAGACTTCGTCCCAATTGCATATTTTTAAAATAAGGCTCGGTGATTGACTGATACCCCCGTGCACCTAATTAACTTTCAAGACAAATGTAATATTTAAAAAAAAGAAATAACAAACAAATATTTTAGTTAATTTGTTTGTTTCTGAATGGTGTGGTCATCCCTTTTACGTAATTTCTAACGTTCTTAAAATTGGGTCTGATTAGATTTTATCTAGTCTTGCCAATGTCTGACGCTTTTCTCAGTGACTTTTTTATCTTTTTAACCTGGTCGTGGTAAGATTTTGTATCTTGTCCTACCCTTGGAGGCATCCTTTTTATCGCTTTTTATGTGTTCCTGTGACCTCTTAATCAAGTAGTCTTGTATATGCTAGGTGTCGGGGACTTTAACTTTACTTATCAACGAACGAACCTATCACAGGCTAGTTTCCCCTAAACTGTTGATCTTGAGGCCCACTTAGAGTCGGAGATTTCTCAAGCCTAGACGGTGTAGATATATGCCCTCCACAACCCAACAACTCCCATTGGGGTCAGTCTTGCTTTTGGTCTGACTGCCTCAATAAGTTTGGTAGCAGCCATATAGCAACAAAAGGTCTGTTGGATGCAGGTAGGAAAGGCAGGGTTGCCAACCACTACGGAATTTCCGTAGTTTACTCCGGAAATGAATACGCGGCTACGGAGCTACGCAAATCGAAAATTTACTACGGAAAGTCAATTTTCGACGATAGTATTACAGTTTTAACGAGTTTTATTGAGCGCCTGTGACTCCCGTAGCACCTCAAGGTCACGGTCATTCGGTTTGCGTGCACGGTGTAATAGATCACGCTCCCAGTGCAATTTAGGAAATTCGACCAATCACCGTGAAGTGGTTTTGCAAACGGCCAATCGGTGCACAAAACCTTGACAGCGCGAGAAGAAAAGTTTGTGTGCGGCGTATTTTTAATCCATAATGCCAAAAAGACAGAAAACTAGCGATGAAAGCCCAGGAAAAAAGAAGAGGACAGCAAATCAAGAGTACAGAAAAGAGTATTCTGAAAAATTTCCGTGCATAACTGCGTCATCGAGATGAAAACACAGCGTGTATTGTAAAGCATGCTTGGCAGATTTTAGCATTCAACATGGCGGCTTCCACGATCTGACGCGACACGTGAATGGCAACCGTCACAAAAGTCGTTGCCCTGATCCAGAAAAGTTAGTCCCTGTTCAGTCGGTAGCCACCTTCTTCAAGCCCGATATGGATCTCTCAATAATTCGTGCGGAAACACACTTCACGACCTTCGTTGCAGACTGTGTATGCATGTCTTCGTTAAAAAAAAAAAGCGAGGATGTATGGCTACTGAAAATGTCATAAAACTACTGAAATTCAGAGTTTTTTACTACTGAAAACTTTTTGGGGGGTTGGCAACTCTGGAAAGGAACTATTTGTTCAGTGCCACAGTTTATACCTCTGATCAGAATTGAGGATCCCATTTGTAACCTTGGCAATCAATTCTTCCTTTGATATTCATTTTATTTTCTGCTTTGGGAAATTTCAAATTGCAGGTAATAATAATAATAATAATAAGGATGCTTTTATACGTTTTTTCTTCAATTGAACTCAAACTTTCAGATCATTATTACAGAATGTGGAATAGAAATCAATTTTTAGTTTTGAAATTTTTAAAATTGAAGGCATACAATACCATTATTGAAGGGTTTATGATGCTTGGTACTTTAGACGTTGTAATGGTTCTGTTATCTTCGTTTGGGTGTTTTTTGTTTGTTTGTTTAATCTTCCCCCTTCCTCTATATTATTATCTCTTTTCTTCTGTCACTTTTGTTTTGTCTCTATATCTTGTTCTCTTGGTTTAAATTCGTTTTTTTTTTTTTTTGCAAGATACAATAACACATGATTTTTTTTTTTGTGGTCCTCCTCTACGAAAATAACGTTTTGAACCAGAATGTGCATTCTAAATGTGGCATGTTTCAGACGGCAAGATCACAGAGTACCCGGTGAAGCTGCTGCCGGAAGATAAACTGGTCGACACCAATGGTGCTGGGGATGGCTTCGTAGGAGGCGAGTTTCTTATTTAGAAAATAGATGACGTTTCATATTATGGTGGCGCGCAGTAGCATAGCTGTTTGGGACACAATAGAAATTTTCCATGGCAGGCAACATCGGTGGAGGTTAGCAACTTGGATGGGTGGCCATACTTGGAAGGCAACTACCAAATGAAACAAGCCCATGACACACTCCAGTCCACCACCCAGCTATGAATAGGAACCTGGATCTGGTTAGAACCGGGGAAGGGTAAAGCACAGAGGGAGAGGAAATAGGCACCGCCCTCATTAAGCTGGCCTAGAGAAAAAAGAAGTCCCAAAATGCTTCTCTCCCTTAAGTCTGAAAAGGATACAGTGAACACCTTCATATTATGGTACTTGCAAATGAACAAAGTTTTGTCTGTCAGCTTACAAGATCCAGTTCTATGTACTACTGGCATGCCATGCAAATACAAAGACATAAGGCAGCCCAAAATAAAAAGACACCTGGAGGAGCTCACCCTTCAGGAAAGGACTTAAAAACCCCTTTGTTTCAGTAGCTTTCACAAAATAAAAATACAAATCGGGACACTATATGTACAAATTGAGCATGACTTGGTTAAGGCCCGGTCACACTTGTGTTACGCACCCGGCCTCACTTGTGTTACGCTTAATGAATTCCTTATTCCTTGTGTACTGGCTAGCGTAAAATTTCACAAGGATAGCGCATATTTGATTTCTTCTGCCAAAATACATAAGCCGGCTTATGAGGACCAATCAGAAGCAAGAATATGATGTAAACTCCTCCCACACGCATGATTACATGCAACACATGTTGTCCGCTAAAACAACAACATGTGCAAGCTAAAGGCAGTTGAATTCACTAATTGCGTGTCAATCTTAGTTGTCTTAAGTCATGATAGGATGACGATGAGTGTGTGGTGGGCATAAACGCAGTGGGCGTGTGGGTGTGTATGCGAGTGTGTGCGTGAGTGTCTACATGCTTTCATTCCATGTGTAAATTCCCATCTCTCAAATCATTCTCACAGCAGGTTTATTTTGTTCATAAAAAATTTATTTATGATCTTGCCCTATGTAATGTGTTTTTATACAGTGAGTATCCTTGTGGCAAACCAAATTTTCCTTTCTGATGGAATAAAGAATATATTGACTTGACTTGGCTTGACTTGATCCCTATTACAGTCAAATCGTGAAAGAGTTCATATTGTCATGAAAATGTGCCTTGTTGTAGTGAAATTACACAGCTACACACATATATAAATTCCAACCGGACCGTAATAAACATGGTGCCTCTAACCCCTAACCAATGCATAAGCCGTAAAACGTAAGCCAAATGTGGCCACTACTTTACATGGGTTCCTACACGTCAATGTCAACATCATCGTTATCATCACAAAATTTGCTTGTGTGACATTTCTTTTGTTGTTTGTTGCAGGATTCCTGGCTCAGTTGTTGCTAGGGAAGCCTGTGGAAGAGTGCATTCGCTGCGGGATGTACGTGGGGAATGTCATTGTCCAACAGCCTGGTTTCACCTTACCTGATAAGCCCAATTTTAAATAGTTTGGTTCTCAAGCTAGTTTTCAATTTTGTTGTGTTTTTTTCTGCGCAGCATTTCTGACTTTGACATTCTTTGTGTTACTCTAAGGGTGCTTGGGGTATGCTGTGTAATATAAAATGAGAAATCATTCACTTGTGGTCCAATGATGGGTGTGCAAGTTACAAGTTTAGTGTTCATAAATCTTTTATTGACTCGCATGTATAGCAAAATAACTCTTATGTACGCACCTCAAAAAACATTTTTTCCAGATTTTGGCAAACCTGTGCAAGAAGAGTCCTAAATAGTCCAAAAATGATATAGAACGAAAATGCCCGTCCGCCCTTCTGTGCAAAAACTTTGAAGTGGCTAAATACTCAGAGCCTATTTCAACTATCACAACCAAACTTGGTAAGATGGTGTATTCCCATGAGATCTCGAGAATGGTCAGTGAATGAATGACTTCACTTCAAGGTCTAAGTCACAGGGTCAACAAAAGTTAGTTTTTAAAAGGCAAATTTTTACAAAATTTTGCTTTTTTCTAGGTTATTAATATTGAACTTATGATTCTTATGATTCTTTGACGCATGATAGATATTAATGAGACAAACATACTATAAAAGGTCAAGGTCACAGGATCATCAGATGTTAGTCAATAAATGACAATTTTTCACAAAATTTAACTTTTTTTTTCTAGGTTATTAATATTGAACTTATGATTCTTTTATGCATGATAGATATCAATGGGACAGGCATACTTTGCAAATTTAGAAAATAGATAATGTTTTATATTATGGTGACACGGTAGCATAGTGGTTTGTGTACACAATAGAAATGTTTCATGACATCTCCAGTGACCTTGACCTTGGAGTGAGGTTGACCCAATTTGCAAAGTATGCGTGTCTCATTGATATCTATCATGCATCAAAGAATAGTAAGTTGGTTTGTATAGATACTTTGAGGTGACCTTGGCACTAAAGTATGAGAGATATAAAGTCAAAACTTGTTTTATTTAGAGATGATAGATTGATCTTTCATATGTGTTCCATTTGTGCATTGATCTTGAAGGCCAAGGTCATTTTTGCGCTTTGCTAAAATATTTTTAAAAATATGTCCAGTGAAATGGCGGTTTATTTGATCCATAATATGCAACAACATTGGGTTATTTGATCAGACATGCATGAGAGATCATGCGAGGGTCAGGGTCATCCCAAGGTCAAAAGTCATCCCAAAGTCACAGTGTTTTTTGGGGGGGTTTGGCATAATACAACTTTTGCTGTACTTTATTTGATAGTACATGAGTGTATTTGGAGCCAGAGGTCAGTGTAATCTCAAGGTCAAGAACATAGATTAAAAGTCTGTATTATTTTGCATTTTAATGCCACCATTTCATTTTTTGTTTTTTCTGGGCGCTCATTTTCATTGTGTTATAGTTGGTTGTAGTTATAGTAGTTGTGTTATAGGAGTGTCTGGAATGTTGTGTTGAATATATTGCTATGCCTTCTGCCTTTTTTCATTCAAATGATCAAGTTCTGGCATGTGGGTTAGAAATTCGTTGAAGATCTTCCTATGCATTTTATTGGTGTTTGACAGAGGGAATGCTTTCATGTGATCATTATAGCCAAATGTAAGTTCTTTGTCACAGTTTACTCAATATAAGTCATAGATCAACATAGGTGCTAAAATGCAAACATCAAGCCACAATTTTTGTTCTTTCTGCATTTGTGTGTGTGTTTTGTTTGTTTGTGAATGTTTGTCATTGTATGAATGTTTTACTTCCTTAGCATAAAATAGTCCCCTCAAAACACCGCAAAATACCATAAACAGTGTTCACCTCTCAAATATATATATCAAGCATGTCTACCCCACCGGAATTTCCGTATTTTTTTCGGAAATTTGAAAAACTTGGCAAGCGCTACAGAAAAAAAACGGATACTTGTTTCACGGTCAGGAAATAAATAAAAACAACATTGTGAAAAAAAACAACAACTCGTTAGCCTGTAGTAATGCACCGCATGACGTTTTTCCGAAGTCAGCCGAACCCGGTTTAATGCCGCAATGCGCAGTCGCCGTAGAGACACGTGGCATCGAAGTTTCCGGTAGAGGCACCGAAGTTTGCCGAACCAGTCGCGGTGAAGATCTGTGCTCGTGAGACAGAATTCCAAACATGGCATCCAAACGAATGGCTAAGCAAAGTGATTGTGAATCTGAATCTTTAAAGAAACGGTGCAAGGGGCAGACATATATGGCCTCGTATTCGGAAAAGTGTCCTTTCGTTATTCGCGGCAGCACTGACTCAAAAGTACGATTTGTGCCAACAGTTTGGCATCTCCGCCTGTGGTATGAACGACATCAAGCGGCATGTGGAAGGCCCACAGCATATCAAGAATTACAGGGCTTTGAAGAAGAAAAAGAAGATTGTGGCAGCAAATCAATCTGTGATTCTTCGCATAATATCAAAAAGGATGAGTGCAAAAACAATAGGTAGTAAAAGTAAATACAGAAATCGTAATAGTAATACTGAAATTTGAAAAAGCTAATGCTGAAACTTCAAATTGAGGGTAGGCATGCCTAATATAAATATATGCCTACCCTCAATTTGAAGTTTCAGATAAGATAAGTAATTATCCTGCTCTTGAATGTGGGCAAAAGGTGTATTATAATTTATATATATATAAACGTATAGAACATACTTACGTCGACAAGGGCTTTTAAGGGACGTAAGGAGTGACGGAGAGAGCCCAAATTCCTTAAGATATATATTACAGAACAGTTCTCTACAAGTAGCACTCTTGGAAGTTCATTACAAACGCAATATGAATTAGTTTTCCTTGACGTGTAAAATACAATGACACGCTTTGCCTCTCCCTGCAGCTGCACTGTCCTACCCTCTCGACCAGCGGCCTTTAGCAGCTCTTGAGCTGGAAAAGTGCTATTTTATTTTATCGTTCTCATATAGCACTTTTTCAGCTCAGGAGCCGCTCAAGGCACTGGCCAATATAGGATCTTATTTGAGCCGCTCGTGTCTCCCCCCTCCCCCCCCCTCTTCTCCCCTTGCAGCCTTGGCTATTGTGTGGGAAGAAGACAAACAATTACATAATAAGGACCTGCGATAGTATTATTTCCAGGAGGGGAGGCATGTTCTTAAGCAATAGTCGTTGTCAGATTACAAGGACAGTCAGTCTTAGTGTGAAGTTCGGTGTTGTATGTCTCCGAGGTAAAAATGGTTGTGACATGAAGACTGGATTGTTAGGATTGTTACTATGTTTGATTGTTTTAATTATTATAATTGATATCATTCAGTTCTTACAATGGTTAATGGTTGGATTGTTACGATTTTGTCAGCTAGTACCTGTTTGATTGTTACGATGGTAATAATGTAATGGTTTATGATTGTATGCTGTTTGATAGATATGATTATGTTGATGGTTATAAATTTTTATAATTTGTTTTGATTGTTAAATGATAAATGTTGTTTTCGTGCGGATTACTGCCTTTGTTTTGATTTTGATCTTGGCGCTACTGGTGACCACTGTTTACATCATATTATCAAACATGTATTCCTTGGTATTCAGTGAATGGGATTAACATAAAACCGTGTTTTTACAATTTAAATTCCCCCTTGAGGGTGCCGGGGGTTTCAGTATAAATAGTATCCCCACTTTCTGGAAATTTAGTGCTTTGAATTCCCACTGTTGCTGTCCGTCTCCTTTGTTCTTTCTTATTCCTACTCTGTTCTATCAATCTACTATACTATCTTCTTCCTCGCTAGACCAGTCACCTACCTTTATTTTTGAAAACTATTCCGGGACAAAACTCCTCATTTGGGTGTGACGTCTGTTGGATCAGCTTGCTTGGGAATATTGGACGCATTCTGCCAGGTGGGGCTTCCTATGATGTTATTATTTGGTAATGTAGGCATTTTATATGTATGTGTTTTGTGGCTATTTTATAATGATGTTTGTATTCTATTTTGTTTTTCTAAACCGGGGTTCGATAAATTAGAGTAAAGCCTCAGCGTCCCCTGTGTGGGATATCTTTATTGTAAAGTGACCGGCTGGTGGAGTGCCTTCAGTGTTACCACTAGAATTGTTTCGGTAGATGTTTTTTTAATGTGGATCAGGGGTGAGTCCTCTTTCAGCAAAGTTGTGGTCTTGATTTTGTGGTCCTGATTCGGCTCTTTGCAGTCCGCTGGACCCTGTAAGCAATGAATAACTAACAAATTACAGTTTAAACAAATTGAGAAATAAAGAAAGAAAGATATCATTTTTTTTTACATTAATAAATAAATGTAACAAATTAAAGTAAGAAAATGCATGTTTTTACTTTCAGTTGAAATGGCAAAATGTGTCTTGGCATTTTTGTGTTTTAGTTTTGTTGAGTCAAACTGTGCCAAAATGAATTGCATTTCTTTTGCCTCAATTTCTGTATAAATGATCTGTGATTTGTATTTCAGTCAATCAATATTTTATTTATTGTCTATTCACACATTCAGATGATATTAGAGGTTTAGAAAAATGCTAATAAAGTCATACTTGATTAATGTTATAACAAGTTGGGGCAGAGGTAGGAGGAGGGGATTTAGCACAATGTATTTGTCAATGTTGTTATTGCTTGTTTCCACATTGCTAAACAGATCTTTCCACTAACCAGATATACTGCTCTCGACACTCGGTATTACTCACGGGGTTCCTAGAAGCATGGATTTTCCGATGGTATGGCCACGTCACCAGATCATCAGATCTTGCAATGACCATCCAGCGAGGCACAGTGCAAGGAGGTAGAAGAAAAGGGAGCCCGAAAAAGAGGTGGGAGGATAACATTCGAGAATGGACTAGTTTGACACTGAGCGAAACAATCAGGGCTGCTGAGGACAGGGAAAGATGGAGTATGCTGATTAAACGATCATTTGTGGTTCCCCTACGACCTTCGAGTTATAGGATAAGATAGGATATTGCTATTAATATTATTAATATTTTTTAGGTTTATTTTTATTTTTAAATTTTGTCTCTTGTATAACTAGGGATGCAGCAATCACATTCAGAAGTGTCCTTACATTTGTTGCAGTTTTATTTTTTACCTTTTTTGATTTTTAAATAATAAACTTTATTAAAACATTTTTGTGGTTATAAAAAATGATTACAGAAAATCAAATTGGAAGAAAATAATACCGACGTCCTTTTTTGGGGTTGGTCAAATGTTGTTGTTTATCTTGTAGATGATACTGTTTATATTTCTTTAGCTTGGCCTGTTGTCCCAGTTGGACAGGATGCCAGTTTCTTATGCTGAAAGTAGCGTGTTCGAATCCCACAGGGAAAAACTTAGGTACCAGACTTTTCCTTTCAGCGAGGATTTTCTGCGGGCACTTCAGTTTTCTCCCTCATTTCGACAATAGTATTGGGTGCAGTCATACAAGCCATTGGACAACAATAGTATTGGGTGCAGTCATACAAGCCATTGGACAACAATAGTATTGGGTGCAGTCACACGAGCCATTGGACAACAATAGTATTGGGTGCAGTCACACGAGCCATTGGACAACAATAGTATTGGGTGCAGTCACACGAGCCATTGGACAACTATAGTATTGGGTGCAGTCACACAAGCCATTGGACAACAATAGTATTGGGTGCAGTCACACAAGCCATTGGACAACTATAGTATTGGGTGCAGTCACACAAGCCATTGGACAACAATAGTATTGGGTGCAGTCACACGAGCCATTGGACAACAATAGTATTGGGTGCAGTCACACAAGCCATTGGACAACAATAGTATTGGGTGCAGTCATACAAGCCATTGGACAACTATAGTATTGGGTGCAGTCACACAAGCCATTGGACAACAATAGTATTGGGTGCAGTCACACAAGCCATTGGACAACAATAGTATTGGGTGCAGTCATACAAGCCATTGGACAACTATAGTATTGGGTGCAGTCACACAAGCCATTGGACAACTATAGTATTGGGTGCAGTCACACAAGCCATTGGACAACAATAGTATTGGGTGCAGTCACACAAGCCATTGGACAACAATAGTATTGGGTGCAGTCACACAAGCCATTGGACAACAATAGTATTGGGTGCAGTCACACAAGCCATTGGACAACAATACTATTGGGTGCAGTCAATCAAAATAAAATGAAATTAACGTGTACGTAGCATCTTCCAGCTGTATGCATTAGTCATAGTATCAGAATCAAAAGAGTGTATAACTATAAAAATTATATATTTATCAAACGTAACTTTATCAACTGTCTCTAACACTTCCCCAAACCCCTTTATCCTCAGAATCTTTACAGTGTCAACAAACAATTTTTAAAAGGTTTTAAAAGTAGTAAGTACTTTAATGTTAGAAAATAAAACTGGACAATATTTCTGTCCAAATCAAAATGGAATATTTTCTTTTTTTTTTTAAACAAACTTGTTTTAATGACAAATTATGCATGATTACATTCCACATTACAGATCATACATCTTTACATTTTATTCGTACACAAACCACAATTTTACCATCATAATTGAAGCAGCCTGTAAATTACAATCTTTATTGTCACAAGCGGCAAGGAAAGTTTTCTTGCAGTGCATACATGTACAAAAATTATTGACAATAACAATCACACACAACACACAGTTATTATAGATCAACACACAGCCATTTTGGAATCACAAAAACACAGTCGTTACAGAATAGCAGAAAACGCACAATCGTTCTAGAATTACACACAACACATAGTCATTATAGAATCATACACAACAAAGTCATTACAGAATCGCACAATACGCAGTCATTATAGAATCGCACACAACACCCAGTCCTTGTACAATAAAATTTTAGTGTTGATTAGCATTCTGATATAAATAAGAATGAACTATAGCAGTGTTTGAACATAATTGCACAATTGCGCTATAAACCACATGCCCAGATCCCTTGCTTTTAGGAGGAGAGACCTTGCCTGTATTTGAATTGATTTATTTATGAAACGAAGAGACTTCGAGTCTGTGTTTAAACTGATTTACTTAGGAAAAGGAGCTATACACTTATTAGTAGTATTAGAAATATGCAGTTGATGTTAAAATGTTGGCAGCCAATGTGATTCTCACGAATTCATGTCAATGTAGACTGTAAGATTGGTTAGTCATATTGTGGACGTTGTGTAGTATGTTGAATAAGAGGAAGATCCAGACAACCTGAACACTAGACCAGTTAGGGTTGAGTTCTCAAACAGTGAAACTGTATTCCAATCTAACCAAATAGGAATAACACATTATGGGAATGTCTAAACACCACATCCCCTTTTCTTAAGATGTACAACACATAATGCAATTTTAAAACTAAGCTAATAAACTTTATAAAACATAGAAGTCAGAATTTGAATCAACATGTCTATGTGATCCTAATTTACAAATCAAGTCTTTTAGGCTTTTTGACTACTCTGCCACTTCTGGTCACATAATTAATTGGTGTTCTGAGTGGATGTACCAGATTCATCTGCAAGTGACTGTTTTTCTGGCGGATCTTGTTCACAATTCACGGATCTTGGGAGGATGTTGCCATCTGATCTGGGAACCGGAGCTCTGGTTCTTGGTCTCTCGTTGTTCTGGATGACCTGTCGGCGGTTTCTGCGCTGCCGGTCACCGTTGATGTTGACTTCATAGGACCTGTTGCCTAGGGCTCTTATGATTATCCCTTCTCTTCGGCCTGGATTGACAATGACTGGCTGTCCAGGATGGACCCTTGCAGGTCTGGCACGATGAGCTCGATCAAAGACTTTCTTCTGCTTGGCTTTGATTATATTGTCTTTCTTAATAAAGTTTTCCCTCTCAGCTCTGGGAATGTAATGGGTTTTCAGTGCCGGAAGAGTAGTCCGCAATTTACGACCCATGAGCAGTTCAGCAGGACTCGAGCCATTCTGCAGCGGTGTTGACCTGTATGTGAGCAAGGCAAGGTAGGGATCTTCTGCTTTCTTCAACAGCGCTTTGACCGTTTGCACTGCTCTCTCTGCTTCCCCGTTTGCCTGTGGGTAGTAAGGGCTGCTAGTTTGGTGTGTAAATCCATACTTCTCCGCAAAGGCTTTGAACTGCCGACTGGAAAACTGGGGACCATTATCAGATACGGCGACCTCAGGGATGCCGTGACGTCCAAAAATGCCTTTGAGGTGGTCAATGACGGTAGAAGCGGAAGTGGTGGTAAGATAGGCTAGCTCAATGTACCTGGAATAGTAGTCGATAACGATCAGGTACTGCTGTTTGTTCAGTTCGAATAGATCCATGGCCACTTTCTGCCATGGATAGTCTGGTGTTTCTGTCGGGACCAGTGGTTCAGGTGGCACTTTTCTTTCTCTCACACAGGTAGGACACTTCTCCACCATTGCTTCTATCTGTGTAGACATACCTGGCCACCAGACACTTTCTCTTGCTCGCGCCCTACACTTCACAATGCCCTGATGTCCATTGTGAATGTTCTGTAGGATGTCGGCCCTCAGCCTCTCTGGAACGATCAGTCTCGGCCCATATAGAAGTAGATCGTTGTCCAGCGTGATATCGAAGCGCGCAGACCAGTATGGTTTGAGTCTGAAATCTTTGGGGCAGGTTTCTGGCCATTCGGTTTTGCAGTACATAGCGATCTGTTGACAGACCTGGTCTTCCTTTTGGTGCTTCTTTATCAGTTCAAGTCTCGGCTCTCGGGCTTGGACATTGGCGATGACCTGATGTACCATGAGGTTGACGTTTTCTTCGAACATGTGGTCGTCTTCAGTGGCTGTACTGCAGGGTGTTCGAGACAATGCATCGGCTGTGATAAGGTTTTTGCCACGGATATACTCAATGTCAAACTGATAGCGCATTAGCCTCATTCTGAACCTTTGGATGCGAGGCGACAGTTCATCTATGCTCTTTGTCTTGAGAAGAGCGAGTAGTGGTTTGTGATCTGTTTCTATAGTCAGATCTTTCAGACCTGTGATGTACTCTGAAAACTTCTCACATCCCCATGTGACTCCCAGTGCTTCTTTCTCTACCTGAGCGTAGCGCTGCTCGGTCGGAGTCAGTGATCTTGATGTATAGAACACTGGTTTGAAGTTTCCATCATCCTGTCTTTGTAACAGGACTGCTCCCAGCCCGTACGATGATGCGTCAGCGGACAGACGGGTTTTTCTGTTTGGGCTATAATGAGCCAAAACTGGGGCGGACGATAGCTTATTTTTAATGTATTTCCATAAAGTGGGGATACTATTTATACAGAAACCCCCGGCACTCCCACAGGAGGTTTCGAGGTGTTAGTTCTTTGTCTCTGTCCTCTTCTTCAACAGCGCTTTGACCGTTTGCACTGCTCTCTCTGCTTCCCCGTTTGCCTGTGGGTATTATGCAAAACCGAATGGCCAGAAACCTGCCCCAAAGATTTCAGACTCAAACCATACTGGTCTGCGCGCTTCGATATCACGCTGGACAACGATCTACTTCTCTATGGGCCGAGACTGATCGTTCCAGAGAGGATGAGGGCCGACATCCTACAGAACATTCACAATGGACATCAGGGCATTGTGAAGTGTAGGATTTTAACTCTTTCCCTGCCAATCGACGATATATCGTCGATCTGAGCCGCCATGTTTGTGCCAATCGACAATATATCGTCGATTTCAGTATTCCGTTTCGTTCCGGTTTTTTGCGCAGTCCAATCCAAGTTTTATTTTAACCAAAGAGAGATAACTCTTTCTACTTTCGTTCTCGATCGACACGCGCGTGGTTTCTTCAAATTGATTCGTTTTTAGAGTGTTTTTTGTGCATTTTACTAAGCATTGTGATGGGCACAATTGACAGTGTGTCAAACCTCTGCTAATAATCAATATAATTTCAAACTGTAAAGTGTATTTTGATCCTAAATAAATTTTCTTTCTGGTGTGTGAAGCTGATTCAGTGATTGGAATTATTCCATTTCATAAAGATCAACATGCTTTCAAAACACATATTTCAATAACATAATCAAATTAACATTTTTGTGGTTTTTTTTCTTATTCTTCACTCTTTTACCTTTAATTTGATATGAAATATGTCTATTTAACAACTATTATTGAAAGAACAGTAGCTTAAATGCCTAAGGTACTGAACTTTCTTTCCGGTGCCAGAGAAATGTCTGGCACAAACGTGGAAACATGCCTGGCAGGGAAAGAGTTAAAATCCCACTTCTGACACCATGTAAGATTGGTTAGTCATATTGTGGACGTTGTGTAGTATGTTGAATAAGAGGAAGATCCAGACAGCCTGAACCTTAGACCAGTTAGGGTTGAGTTCTCAAACAGTGAAACTGTATTCCAATCTAACCAAATAGGAATAACACATTATGGGAATGTCTAAACACCACATAGACCAATCGGCTCTTGCATAGTACCTGCTGAGCCAACAACGGTGGGAATCACTTCCAGGCTAATTGTAGATAATAGTCACACGACATGACACCGGAGCGTCACATTATCCCGACGCCAGCGAAGCAGTTGATGGCAAGGGGAAAATAATATGGTTACACGTTGGCCAATCCGGGATTCGAACCAGGGATCTTTCGGTTACTAGTAAGCCGCTCTACCAACTGAGCTACCCCGCCACATATTCCAGATACTGAGACTAAATAAGGCCTTCTACCTTCTGTTCATGAGAAAGAGGAGCAGGCATTGTCTAGTCTCGAACACACTGCATGTAGGTCTGCGTCGAAGTATAGTAGACGTACGTTTAGAATCAAATTCGCATGGACTGTATAACATGCTATATAATATGCAGTTTGAATCGTTTTAATAAAATATGATGCAGGTTTATTTATGTGGATGTTAAGTTCCAGTTAACAAAAAGCGATTTTCTTAGAATCGAATTTGAATCTATTGTAGAGATTATAATTATCATGATGTAATATGCAGTTTGAATGATTTTAATAATAATAATAATAATAATAATAATAATAATAATAATAATAATAATAATAATAATAATAAACTTGATTTGGACTTTATTTCATACTTCGTTGGTGTTTGAGATTGAATGTGAAACAGAAAATCCAAAGATTGTGTCTGTGTGTAGAGTTTTTCTACCCTTCTCTTTCCCTCTCTCTCCAAATTCTCCTTATGTCACCTTCCCACCCAACTCTTATCTTCGTTTTGTTTTTCCCACGCTTTCTCCACGTTTCTCTCCGCCAGTGGATGGTGCTATTTTGGCACCTGCATACATCTTTGTTTCCAATCATCTGTGCAATGATGGGTTCGAATTCTAAACTGTTTGCCTGCTACGGGGTCTAATCCAAAATAGTTTTTTTTTAATTTAAAAATGAAATTTAAAAAAAACTTGCAGCCAAAAATGGTAATTAACCTACTCTTGAGCGACTGCCCAAGCCGAGAGCGTTACTTTTAATGTATAATGTGCTCTTTGGGTGGGGATTATTGCAATAACGCCTCTTGACTCTTGCCATTGGAGTGGAACCCTTAACCAACTCCCAAACGAAAGTCGTTACCCTTTCGTCTGCTATCACCTTCTCAACGGCCGTTTACACCTTGGGAGCGATTACACCACAGTAAACAGCCATCATGCGTTTTAGCCAACTTTCAAAACTACTTCATCACTGTAGTAGTAGTAAAAAGAAAGAAAAAGATTTCTCTTATATAACGCACTTACAAGCTCAGAGAGCTTCTCAAGGCGCTGGCCCGTAATATTCGGCAATCACACAATAGTTTGCTGAAGTCAGGATTCGAACCCACGTCGCCCAAGATGCACTCACACAAGTCGTGCGCTCTGACCATTGAGCTATCCCTGCCGCCTACTACATCATCATCATCATCATCATCATCACAATCACAATCATCATGGGTGCTGTTATACGCTCTTTCCCCCAAACCACCAATCAGGCTCAAAGCGCAGCGATCTATACCAACATACTGTCACGAACTGGCTAGTAATAACTCTGCTTATTTTAATATTTAGCTTGGTTAGTATATATAATATTAGAATTTCAAAGTTAGGAGCAGACGATGAAAGTAATCAAGCGTAGCGGTAGCATACTGCCGATCATACACACAGTGATAGTTGACGCTGGCTGAGGCCATGACATCATCGTAATTACGAGAGTCGTAAACATTTTAACCAATGGGAGCTTACGCAAAGCGGTTCGAGCCAGTTTGACTGGGTCCAAACCTAGCTTATCTTTGGTCAGTTGGGAGGAATACGCCGAAGTGTTAACAGCTAGAAAGCTGACAGAGAAATCTCTTCACTCATAGACCAGGAAGCAGGACGTTAGAATCTTAGAATTCTATCAAGCCACCACGGGCCTGAACTTGTCAAACAGGTAAATGAACACCCTTCTGTTTCATCGTGATATATTTATATTATTGTTGAAATTATGTTTGAAGAATTTGCTATGCATAAAGGTGAATTGTTAATCCGAATTTGCGTGACCATGTGGAAACGCCGAACACGTGGCGAAACACGACCGGTTGCGCCGCCATGTTGCATACCATACGGAACCACTGTTGTTTAACTTATATGTATGTTTGCAGGCCAGTGGCTGTACCACTGAATGTTTACATTATTATTAATTCTGTATGTGTATAGTTAGACACGATTGATATTTATGTATGTATAGGAATTTAGAGTGAGATTCCAGTGGACCCCGGAAGTAGCAGAATGTTCGTCGCTTATGTATAGAGATGTGGAGCTATCACTGAGGGCTACTTTGGCTTTCAGTGAGACGCTCTGCACAAACCGATTATTCAGGGTTGTGCAGAATTTCGTCTCTTATATTACAGACGGGCAGGCGAGCTATACCGAGCTATCCCGAGCTATCCTGTGCACCCCACTCCACAGAAACGACTAGTTGGTCGAGGAGACTCTACCGCACAAGACGGAAGGAGCTACCCGAAGAAACACCCTGTCAGACCCCACAGCGTGGCAAGGGAACCCAACTACACAACGACACAGGTGGACCAGAAGCTACCTCACAGAAGGACTTCGAACCCCCACTCATGAGTTAAGTGCATAACACGAAGGTGCACTTAAACTGATCATAGCAGGACCACAGTAGTCCAACTCTTCAGAAACTGTAAAACGGACCACAGTAGTCCAAATCTACATGAGATATACTAGCAAAGTGCCCGAGGAAGAAAAAACAGCTGCCTAGACTATCAGCGATCGAACGATTAGCAGTGACTGACATTTTAAGTTAGATTAGTACTTAGAGAATCTTGTATAGAGTAGAAGAAATAAATGTGTGATTGTAACTGTTATCAAGTGGCTGGACTACTTATGATTCATAGCCGTGTGAAAGCTAGTGTGACAGTAATCTTTTACCATTTTTCTATCTATTTCTGTACCCCAACCTTAACACAGAACGAGCTAAACAAATAAATTTATTAAAGTAATTCATAGGGTGACTTACTAGCAGTTCCCACCGAATAAACGTGAGGGTCCATAATTCCATTGTGCAGAGCCCATAAACCCCACGTGACACTTTAATTGGCGAGCCTAGCCAGGATCTGTGTATAATAGGAATTGGGTATAACCGGACCTAAGTACAATAAAATTAGATAACAGTAGGAGTAGTAGAATAACTTAGAATAGTGGTAACAAGGACTGATCAGTTGTGGTGCACTATTCTTTAGTTAAAAACTTTTTTGCTTCAATTATTTTTGTGTCTGTATGTTGCATTGTTCTTTTGCAGGTTTTGCTTAAATAACTGTTGTATGCCATTTGACTCTTGTTTTATTCTATTAGTGATTACGAATTTGATTGTCTTTGTATTGTTGTTATTGAATTGCAATATTGCTAGTGTTTTGGTATTCCACGAGATTCAGAGGTTGTTCATAGACACTTTTGACAATGTCGGACCCAGTGGCCTTGAGATTGCGCTTCAAGGAATTAGGGGAAGCCTTACACTTAGCAGGGGGAGACCTAATTGCGTATATCAATGCAGAGGTAGAGAAACAGGAGGCTAAGGCAGAGAGAGCAGCAGAGAGAGAGGCAAAGAAGTTAGAAGCAGAGAGAGAGGCGAAGAAATTGGAAGCAGAGCAAAAGAAATTAGAACTAGAGCAGAAGAAGTTAGAATTAGAAGGAGAACAGAAGAAGGCAGCGTTAGCAGCAGAGAGAGAAGCAGAAGTTAGGAGATGGGAGTATGAGCGGGCAGAAAAAGAAAAAGAAAGGGCAGAAAAAGAAAAAGAGAGGGAAGAAAAGGAAAAAGAAAGACAGCATGAGTTAGAGCTAAGGAGATTGGGATCAGGAGCTTCAAGTTCTTCCTCAACCCCTTCCCACTCAGATCAGCTAGAGGTAGCATCCAACCCTGTACTAGGAATGTCATTCCCACTGGGAACATTCAATGAGAGAGAAGAAGGTCTAGATCTCTATCTGACTAGGTTTGAGCGTCTAGCAACAGAGTACAAACTAGATCCCACTCATTGGTCTTTTAAGCTTAGTCAAGGGCTTAGAGGAAAGGCTTATGACATCTACAGTAAGCTACCGACTGACAGAGTGACTGACTATCACAAAGTAAAAGAGGCACTCCTAACGGGATTCGAACTGACAGGAGAATGCTATCGGCAAAAATTCCGCACCAATCGGAGAGTGAAAGGAGAGAGCTATGCGCAGTTCGCGGATCGGTTGTCCACAACGCTGGATAAGTGGATTAGCCAGTCAGCCACGGCTAAGACGTATGATGGACTGACAGAACTGTTAGTATGGGAACAGCTACGGGAAACCATGACCCCCGAGCTGAGAACATTCTCAGT
Source organism: Oncomelania hupensis (assembly GCA_036898135.1). Classification (NCBI taxonomy): domain Eukaryota; kingdom Metazoa; phylum Mollusca; class Gastropoda; order Littorinimorpha; family Pomatiopsidae; genus Oncomelania; species Oncomelania hupensis. Next base: position 7,651,623 of record CM072512.1, read on the forward strand.
AGAACAGGGCGCGGAAAGACTGGAGGATCTGGTCAAGGTCGCAGATAGGTACGTGGCCGCCCACGGAGAAGCCAAGAGCTTCAGGCGAGACCTAAAGCCTAACGGGAAAGAGGCACAGAAACGAAGCCCTAACCGGGAAGAGCGCACCGCGAATAAGCCGAATAACCCCAGACCTGGGCAAAATAAAGGACCCAACACGGAATTCGGGAAAAGAGGTCCCGCAGAACAGAGACGGTATTGTTCGTTCTGCAACAGAAACAATCACTCCACCGCAGAATGTTTCAAGTTGGCCGCACAACGTAGGGAAGAGCGCGAAAGCCGGCCAGCGCACAGAGTTCTAACTCAAAGCAGCGGTAACAAGCCACACACGATCGGAGATCACCCATCGGTGACAGACACGGTCAAGGTCAACGGAAAAGAAGCGAACTGTCTGTATGACACAGGTCTATCATACGACGCGATAGTTAGCGAATCTCTTGTATCGCGCGCGGACTTGACAGACAAGACAGTCGACTTACAAGGAGCAGACTTGACGAAACCGACGACTACTTGCCCAATAGCATGGATCGAAGTAGAGAGTAGGTACGTCACAGGACGAATCCAAGCAGCTGTTTTACAGAAACCCCTGTATGATCTAGTGCTAGGTTGTAGGTATGTGTTCTTAGGCACGCCCCCTAAAACTGTAGAGATAGCTGCAGTGCAAACCAGGGCCCAAGCTAAAACCCAACCACCCCAGCCCGAGTTAGCTCCGAATCCAGGACTCGAAGAGATCAAAACAGCCCAGAAAGAAGACACCTCGATAGCGAAGTGCTTCCAGAAGCTACCCAAGGCGCACACACCCCCGCACAAGGGAGACTTCTACATGGAAGAGGGAATTCTTCATCGACAAGGAGATGGAGATCACACCCAACTAGTACTGCCAGCCACCCTTCGAGCCCAAGTACTAGAACTAGGCCACAGCATGCCACTCAGCGGACACATGGGAATTGGAGCCACAGTGCAGAGAATCAGCGCACACTACTATTGGCCAGGAATCACGGAGGATGTCAAGCGCTACGTGAAATCTTGCCACCAATGTCAACGATATTCCCCGCGACATCACACCGTACCAGTTACCTTAGGACCATCGGTAGTAGTCGGCGTGCCATTCCAGCAAGTCTCAGTAGACATAGTAGGACCACTGCCCATGACCAAGAAGAGGAACAGATTTCTACTCACACTCGTCGACGCATGTACGATGTGGTGCGAAGCAGTCCCGTTGCCAGCGATTGACACCAAGAAGATTGCAGATGCACTCATCGCCATCTTTACCAGAGTCGGATTCCCGGACAGCATCAGAACTGACAACGGATCTCAGTTCACCGGCCGCCTGATGCAAGACGTGTTCGAGTTGATACAAGTTCATCACATTCGCACACCACCATACCACCCCGCCAGCAACGGACAAGTAGAAAGACTGAATGGAACCCTTCTCACCATCCTCAGGAAAGTCGCCGACGACAATCCAGAAGCGTGGGACACCTACGTGAATGCGGCACTGTTCGCATACCGAGAAACGCCCCATGCAGCCACAGGCTACACCCCGTCAACATTGCTATTCGGCAGACCTCTAGCCGGACCGCTAGAAGCTCTACGCAGAAGTTGGACGGAGGCCAAGATAGACGACACACCAAGAGGTGCCACCAAGTACGTCGCAGACCTGCAGGAAACCCTCAAAGCAACGTGGAAGAAAGCTGGTGAAGCACTGAAGAAGGCAAGAGCCCGTCAGGCGAAGTACTACAACCGCCACGCGAAGGACAGAGAACTGCAAGTCGGCGATCAAGTGCTACTCTTACTTCCAAGTGGAACCAACAAGCTGGACATCGCTTGGAGAGGACCGTACCGGGTGACTGCCAAGAAATCCAAGACAGTCTACCAAGTAGAGGTGAACGGGAGAGCCCGATACCACCATATCAATCTCCTCAAGAAGTACACGGACCGACCAGCGACCCCCAGCACACACACATGGATGGCCATCGCCATCGCGGAAGAAGGAGAAAGCATGGAGACCAATGCAGTAGAGTATCCCCTGCACTCCAAAGAAACCTACAAAGACGTGATACTCAACGGAGACCTAGCCGCTAAACAGCAACAGCAAGTACGTCAGGTCATTCGCCAACATCAGACTGTGCTAACAGACCGACCAGGGAGGACAGACCTCATCGAAGTAACCTTAACGGTGACCGACCCAACACCCGTCCGCCAGAAGCTCTACCCGATGCCACTGTCTCAGCAGCGAGCCATCAAGGAAGAGATAGACACCTTACTGGCAGCCGGAATCATCTCAGAGTCTACGTCACCCTACAGCGCAGGCACGGTATTGTTGCGAAAACCCAACGGAGAGCATCGACTGTGCATCGACTTCAGACTCCTGAATGCGGTAACGCAATTCCAGCCAGAGCCACTCCCGGACCAGACAGACCTATTTGCCAAGCTACAGCGAGCGAAGTACTTCTCACGCATCGACCTCAGCAAAGGATACTACCAGATACCAGTACAACCACAAGTCCGAAAGTACCTAGCTTTCAGCACTATGGAAGGACACTTCGAATTCAATGTACTTCCATTCGGACTCCACAACGCACCCAGCATCTTCAGCGCCATGATGCGAAAACTCCTGGCACCCCTGAGCAGCGAGCACCTACATTCGTTTATGGACGACATCCTCATCGCTACACCTACGTGGGAGGAACATGTCACGCTCCTACAGCAACTACTCGCCCGCCTCAGAGACACGGGATTGACGGCAAGACCCACCAAATGTCAGATTGGATTCACAGAACTAGAATTTCTGGGACACACCATCAGTCAAGGAAGTCTGCGACCGGTAGAAAAGACAGTGAAACGCCTACTCGACGCGCCTAGGCCCAAGACCAAGAAGGAAGTGCAGTCGTTTCTAGGACTCTGCGGCTTCTACCAGAAGTTCATCCCCAACTACAACAGCATCGCCGTGCCACTGACAAATGGAACCCGGAAAATCGCCCCGGACAAAGTCGTATGGACAGCGGAATGCGAGACAGCATTCCAAACACTCAAGGACAGAATGACATCGGCGCCAGTACTCCACCTACCCGATTTGACTCAGCCATTCGTTCTTCGCACAGACGCAAGCGACTTAGGCCTCGGAGCAGTACTGCTACAGCGCGACCCCAAGAATGCGGAGACGCTATTCCCCGTCGCCTACGCCAGCAGAAAATTGAGACCCGCCGAGACCCACTACGCCACGTCGGAGAAAGAATGTCTTGGACTAGTCTGGGCCATACAGAAATTCCAACTCTACCTGTATGGGACCCACTTCACAGTTCAGGTGGACCATCAACCACTATCGTTCCTGGCAGCCTCCAAATCCTTGAACTCTCGCCTGATGCGATGGGCACTCACCCTTCAGGCATACTCATTCCAAATCGAGTACATCCCCGGCAAGGAAAACCACGGAGCCGACTACCTCAGTCGCCATCTCGTGGAGGACACAGCAGCTGTCGCCCACCCAACACAACTAAGGGCCACAGCACCAGAATTCGTCCCCGCCCAGTAATACCCTGTCACTAGTGTCCATAGCTACCTGGCACAGCATTGCAGCTCAGGTAGAGCAACTTACTTAGTTTGTAAAGAGGACCCTAGGATAGTGCAGTGTTAAACTAGGCCCTGTAGTAGAAAAAGGTCGAATCCAGTAGTCATCGCCTTTTTTCAGTTGAGGGAGCCTGTCACGAACTGGCTAGTAATAACTCTGCTTATTTTAATATTTAGCTTGGTTAGTATATATAATATTAGAATTTCAAAGTTAGGAGCAGACGATGAAAGTAATCAAGCGTAGCGGTAGCATACTGCCGATCATACACACAGTGATAGTTGACGCTGGCTGAGGCCATGACATCATCGTAATTACGAGAGTCGTAAACATTTTAACCAATGGGAGCTTACGCAAAGCGGTTCGAGCCAGTTTGACTGGGTCCAAACCTAGCTTATCTTTGGTCAGTTGGGAGGAATACACCGAAGTGTTAACAGCTAGAAAGCTGACAGAGAAATCTCTTCACTCATAGACCAGGAAGCAGGACGTTAGAATCTTAGAATTCTATCAAGCCACCACGGGCCTGAACTTGTCAAACAGGTAAATGAACACCCTTCTGTTTCATCGTGATATATTTATATTATTGTTGAAATTATGTTTGAAGAATTTGCTATGCATAAAGGTGAATTGTTAATCCGAATTTGCGTGACCATGTGGAAACGCCGAACACGTGGCGAAACACGACCGGTTGCGCCGCCATGTTGCATACCATACGGAACCACTGTTGTTTAACTTATATGTATGTTTGCAGGCCAGTGGCTGTACCACTGAATGTTTACATTATTATTAATTCTGTATGTGTATAGTTAGACACGATTGATATTTATGTATGTATAGGAATTTAGAGTGAGATTCCAGTGGACCCCGGAAGTAGCAGAATGTTCGTCGCTTATGTATAGAGATGTGGAGCTATCACTGAGGGCTACTTTGGCTTTCAGTGAGACGCTCTGCACAAACCGATTATTCAGGGTTGTGCAGAATTTCGTCTCTTATATTACAGACGGGCAGGCGAGCTATACCGAGCTATCCCGAGCTATCCTGTGCACCCCACTCCACAGAAACGACTAGTTGGTCGAGGAGACTCTACCGCACAAGACGGAAGGAGCTACCCGAAGAAACACCCTGTCAGACCCCACAGCGTGGCAAGGGAACCCAACTACACAACGACACAGGTGGACCAGAAGCTACCTCACAGAAGGACTTCGAACCCCCACTCATGAGTTAAGTGCATAACACGAAGGTGCACTTAAACTGATCATAGCAGGACCACAGTAGTCCAACTCTTCAGAAACTGTAAAACGGACCACAGTAGTCCAAATCTACATGAGATATACTAGCAAAGTGCCCGAGGAAGAAAAAACAGCTGCCTAGACTATCAGCGATCGAACGATTAGCAGTGACTGAGACATTTTAAGTTAGATTAGTACTTAGAGAATCTTGTATAGAGTAGAAGAAATAAATGTGTGATTGTAACTGTTATCAAGTGGCTGGACTACTTATGATTCATAGCCGTGTGAAAGCTAGTGTGACAGTAATCTTTTACCATTTTGCTATCTATTTCTGTACCCCAACCTTAACACAGAACGAGCTAAACAAATAAATTTATTAAAGTAATTCATAGGGTGACTTACTAGCAGTTCCCACCGAATAAACGTGAGGGTCCATAATTCCATTGTGCAGAGCCCATAAACCCCACGTGACACATACAAGCTCACATGCTTCACCCACTCTCTCACACACACAACAAACACACGTACATGCATCACTCAAACATGTGTAAAGGCATGAAGACCGCTGTTAGAAGACGTAAAAAAATTCAACTTTTACTTTTTTTGAAATTTTAAATTGACTGCATCCAATACCATTACTGAAGGGAGGGAGGAAACCAGAGTATCCGGAAGGAACCCCCGGTGTCCTAAAAAGTCTCGTACCTAAGTCACCTTGCGGGGTTCGAACCCTGGAGCTTCGGCAAAGGAAAGCAGCTCCCTATCAACTATGCTACCAGACCATCCATCGTGGATTCAGCCAGCTTTTTAAAATACTGCAGCCATGTAACGTTACTTCATTATATTATACCTATAAGGCCGTTTCAAACCCTCTTCAAGTAGGCCTACACCATTGTCAAGGTCTATCCTATCCTATCCTATCCTATCCTATCCCATAACTCGAAGGTCGTTGGGGCATCACAGATGATCGTTTAACTAGCGTACTCCATCTTTCTCTGTCCTTAGCAACCCTCACAGGGCCGGACCTGCGAAAAGTTGAAGGGGGGGTTACAGATTCAGCGAAGGCGCGAAGCGCCGAGCCTTTTAGGGAGGTCCGGGGGCATGCCCCCCCCGGGAAATTTTTTTTTCAAGGATGCAAAATGGTGCAATCTGGTGTAATCTGAACCTTGAAAAAGCTATTTGTGATGGTCTGGGACTTTGAGCTTTTTTAACAATTGAACTGACAAACTCTAGGGTACAAAAATAATCCTCTGCCCCTCCCTTAAAAAAACAAAAACAACACACGCAAACATTTATTTATCAGCAGAGATGTTTTGTATACTATTATTATTCACTACTTTTTGTCGATCTGTAACGGTATAAAGCTTTACCTTGTAGTTTATGAACATCACAGCCCAGCTTTCATTTTCAATCTTGCTGCACTAGGTTCCTCGGCATTAGTACCATTTGTGAATTGTATCTTCCTGCAAAACAGTTCACTGCCTCTTTGAAGTCAATATCAACATCCCTGTGCACTTTCAGTAAAGCAAGTCCATTGAGCCTCTGTTGCCCCATTGTGGAGCGCAGGTAGTTTTTCAGGTTGCGCAACTGACTGTTTGAACGCTCACAATTGGCAGTAATGACAGGCAGGGTGCAAAGGTACTTTAGCATGATGAACAGGTTGGGATAAAAATCCCTGTCACAATGTTTCAGTGCTTCTGATGCCGTGGATGGGAAGATAGCTGTCGCATTCTCAGCAGCACTTCGCCATTTGCAAACCCACCGTTGGTATTCTGCATCAAGGGTAGCGTTGTCTGGTAGGCCAGACTCCCACAACATTGCCAGTGTCTTCACCCCTTCTGGAACCTGCATGAAACCATCCTGGTTGTCTATTAAAGTGCTTGGCACCAGACAGAGACCATCAACTGCTAGGTCAGCATTTTTGAACCTCGAGTCCAATTCGGTTGACAGGTGTTCCAAGAAAGGAATGGCAATGCTAATCTTGAAATATTCTTCTGGAGTGGCCGCAGGTTGGTTGTCACGGAGAGTCTGTCGGGATGCTTGACGAGGAACAATAACATCAGTTGTCAAAGCATTTGCCATTTTCCTAACTTCACCAAACCAGGCAACGAACGCTGTGTTCATAATTATCAAATTAGGAGCTTAATTAATATTTCTAAAAAGTCGTTTTTGGGGGATTAGGGCAGTATCAAGGTGAAGGTGCTGGAAGAGGTTTGCGGCCAGAACAGGAAAATATGGCTGCATTTACTAATTTAGGCTTAGGGGTTGGGTTACTTGGTCGTTTCAACGGGAAAACGCTTTGGACGTTTCAACGGATCCCTTAAAATGGATTTCCGTTGAATTGTCTATAACTAACTCTTTGTACCTTGGACCAAAAGTGACTAAAAACTGCAATATTTTTAAAAAACATTTTTTTAAAATTGAAACTCTTTGCATTAAATAATTTTTTTTTTTAAACTTTGGAGGGGGGTTTCCGGAACCCAGGTAACCCCCCCACCCCCCCCCCCCCCTGGATCCGGCCCTGCCTCATAGCTTCGCTCAGTGCCAAGCCAGTCCATTTTCGAATGTTGTCCTCCCACCTCTTTTATGTCTCCCTCTTCTTCTGCCTCCTTGCACCGTAGCTTGCAGGATGGTCTTTGCAAGGCCTGATGCTCTGGTGACGTGGTCATACCATCGGAGTTTCGGAAACTCCGATGGTATAGGCCCGTTTATCTCAGGAGCTGCGCGCTCCCCAAGTTGTATGTATTTATATAGTCCAGAATGGCTCCGACGGTCGACCCGTCAACCAGCACCTATCCTATCCTATCCTATCCTGTCCCGTAACCCGAAGGTCGTAGGGGCACCACAGATGATCGTTTAACCAGCATACTCCATCTTTCTCTGTCCTCAGCAGCCCTGATGGCTTCGCTCAGTGTCAAACCAGTCCATTCTCGAATGTTGTCCTCCCACCTCTTTTTCGGTCTCCCTCTTCTTCTACCTCCTTGCACTGTGCCTTGCAGAATAGTCTTTGCAAGGCCTGATGATCTGGTGACGTGGCCATACCACCGAAGTTTCCGTTTCTTCACCACTGTTAGCAGGTCATCGTGTTGTCCAATGGCTTGTGTGATGGTCTGTCGGACTTCGTCGTTGGTGATGTGTTGGGTATAGGAAATGCCCAGAAGTCTTCTGTAGCACCTCATCTCCATGCTTTGTATTCTTCGTTGGAGATCTGCTGTGAGGGTCCATGCTTCGCAAGCATATAGGAAGATGGAGATGACAAGGGAGCGCAGCAGTCTTACTTTGGAATGTAGACTGATGGTCCTGTCTTTCCAAATGGGCTTCAACCTTGTCAGGGCAGCAGTTGTTTGTGCGATCCTGGAGAGGACTTCCTGTCGGGACCCATTGTCTGATACAATGGCTCCTAAATATTTGAAGCTATGCACTGTGTCGAGGGATTGGCCTTGGACTTTGATGTCCGTATTGATGCCATTGGTGTTGTTGGTCATCATTTTGGTCTTCTCTGCACTTATTTCCATTCCATAGGCTTTGGAGGTGGTGTCAAGCCTCTGTACCAGCTGTTCAAGTTCTTGTTCCTCTCCAGCCAAACCAGCACCAAAACACAGAAACAAAAAAGATCATGAGTCACTCAGTATAAATCGTGGTCTAATCTATGTATGCACGCCTACCATCGCACAGACTGTAAAGCTCCTGACGCCCATGTTCTACACGGGTACCTGAGTGCCGGCTACACACAAAGATACACAGCAAGTACTACATGTAGGTCCCTTCTCCTCCATACCGGTCGCCCAGGATTGTGCTCAGTTGTCTGAGGGTCCGACTATGCTCCCAACGGCCGCAAGTGCGCGCCTCAGACGGCTTGAGTGAGACCCTGTATCGGCCAGCGCCTTGAGCAGCTCTTGAACTGGAAAAGCGCTATATAAGAACGATTAAATAAATAAACACATAAATAAAACCACAGACGGTAATCCAGGTCCTGATCCAGATCTAGAGGGCCTCGCCCAGTCTCAGCAACGCTGAATGACGTTCTATCAAACAATCAACGGATCCTTTCTGTCCACCGCACATGCACGCCTTTGACTATCTTTGGTCTGCAAGTGACATGTATTGTTGTGGCATGCGAGATCCAACACTTAGTCCACCTACAGTACCGACAGCCGCTTAGTCAGCGAATGCTCGGTCCACTGAACAAATTCTGACGCACACTGTGTAATCAAGATGGCTGCCCTTGATCCATTTTGTCAATTTACTAACAATGACTTAGAAATTGCGATTACTGTTGTACAAATGATCACATCAACAATTGCAGCAATAATAGAAGTCATATCGAGCAGTGAGGAGCGTAATTCTGTTGATCCGTCAATAAAACGAAAACCATACCACGTCCGCCATTTTGCTTTGCTAGTTAGTAACCTCCCCCCTATGCTGCCAGTGGCTGACAGCGGCTGAGGGAAAGCGCTTCGTTCAGTAGGTAAAGCTAGAAAACTGCTGACAGCGGCTACGCTTACTGAACAGCCTACAGTATTCAAAAACTCGCCTGCGTCCGTCTCTTCTTCTTCTTCTTCTTCTCCTTATTCTTCTTTTTAAACTGAAGAGAATAAATAATACAATGTTCCGACTCAAAATAGCAGTGAGAACAAACATGAGCCTTGGCAAACCTCAGCTAAGCTGTGTGCACAAGCGCTCGTATCTGGCTGGATATGGTAGCGTCCTCTATAGTCTCTGATAGAACGCTTCCCTCTCAGTATGTATAAAACACAGGCGCTCGTATATGGATTGTGTCCTCGACGTATCATTCTCAGTACAATATATACAAGTACTGAGAGGGACGCGTTCTAAAGAGTCGAGTACGCTATCGCATCCAGAAACGAGCGCCTGTGTGCAGCGAGCCTTCGTCTGAAACTTGCTCTGAGCTCGCTCACGCATGTTCAGGCGATAAACCAGCTGCTTAATCGGTCACTGTGAGATGAGTTTACAGATCAGCAATTCAAGCCTACTGCCTAAGATCAATTTACAATTTCTTGCGCGCAAAACTGAGCAGCGTTTTACAAAACGTTATATAGATATAAGCAATGTTCAATAAAGAATTACTTCAACCGAATTAGTATTCACTCGAATTCCCTTTCCTATGTCGTGCTATTACCGCATTCACAATACTTGCGTTCATTTGCATGTCAAAGTTAAAACCTCATAGGATTTGTTGTTGTTGTTGTTGTTGTTGTTGTTGACTACTCGAAAGTTGTGGCTTTTTAATTTTCTAGCAAGAACATTCCGATCAGTAAGCTTATTTATAAGCCCATCTATCAAAGTCAACATTTTTTTTCCTACTCTAATTATTTCAGACACAGTTCAACGGTAGGCTTATATCACCAAAGAATGTAGCCTACATTCACAGCTGTGAAGCTGTACATTCTTTGATATCACTCACACTGACTGTATGTGGGTGGCACTGTGGTCTAATGGTAGTGCTTCGGCTTGTGGATCGGAAGGTCCCGGGTTCGAGCCCTGGCCGGGCCATTGTGTGTGTCCCTGGGAAAGACACTTTACTCCTGTTTTCCTACTCCTTCGGATGAGAGTATAAACCTTCTCCCCCATCCCTGGCTGCCCAGGATTGTGCTCAGTTGTGCGGGCGTCAGACCATGCGCCCAAAGGCAGCGAGTGGGCGTCTCGGACGCCTTGAGTTAGATCATGTATAGGCCAGCGCCTTGAGCAGCTCTTGAGCTGGAAAAGCGCTATATAAGAACTATTAAATAAATAAATAAATGTAAAGTACTAAAAACTACTGACAGGCAAGAAGGACAATCCACGCGGTTTTTCCGCTGTAGTTGTCTGCTTCAAACAGATGTGTTTATTTTGTGATCCGCGTACTTTTGACCCAAGGAGGTTAGCTATATAACCTCATTGCTTTTGACCAATGCCGACTACGCTCTGGGGTGGTATTCATGACCGTTGGTTAAGGCTTAACCAATGTTGGTAAAATTAACGACGTTGGTTAAGCTGGAAATTTTAAATTCATGAGGCCTTAGCAGAGTTAACGACGGTTGCTAACCATGGTTATTTTAACGGAGGGGGCACCACCCGATAACCAATGGAACACTGGTTAAAAATGGCGGCCATCGTTTGGTGGCAACTTCGACAGAGACGAGCTCCGAGGAGAGAGAGAGTATTTCGCGACAGAAGTAATCCACTTGACAAATTTGATGATGTGGAACTGGTATCAAAATTTCGTTTTCGTCGGCATGATATCATCAGGTTAACGAACGCGGTAGACAGACTGAAACTGTGTGATCGGCAAGGCGTTTTGTCACCACTTTTACATGTGTGTCTCACTCTTTGTTTTTATGCCTCTGGCACCTTTAATAATCTGTCATATTAATAAAACGGGTTAATATTATTATTATTATTAAAATATTGTTGTTGGATTTTGACTGGTGATGTGTAGGCTTATTGTGTATCTGTATAGTTTATACTCGTAGGGTAATGCAACCCTACGAAATAAAGACAACATTTCAAGTTCCAAACTACCCAGAAACGGCAGAAATTGACACCTCAGTCTAAAAACAAAATGTAGGCCTAACATTACAAACTACAAAGTGATCAAAAGTGATTTCTCTCCTTTCACCCCAACAAAAAGCTCGCTCTCCTTGCTCACTATGATATCCAGCATGCTGTCGGTAGGCTTGCTAATCACGCCACCATTGCCAGACTTTAATCGTGCGGCTGCACGATTCCGATGGGTTATAGGCCTATTTTGTTGACGAAAGAAGGAAAACAGCTGCTTGAATTATGCCCCCTTACGGATATTCCCGCACAGCCCAAAAATAGCCTTGGTTAAGTAACAATGCGTGGACACTCGCTCATGAATAGCGATCTGCTAAACGATGGTTAACGATACCATTGTTGGTTACAAAACCAATGTTGGTAACGTTAACCATCGCCTATAATTTAACTGGCCATGAATTCCACCCCTGGTGTTAGGGGACGGAAATTTTACCAATGCCGACGGCACCTGCCGTTTCCTCAACTGCCAGCCAACCAACAATCAGCCTCTCTCTCTCTCTCTCTCTCTCTCTCTCTCTCTCTCTCTCTCTCTCCATACGTTTCTTTCTCTTTCTCTAAAAAGGCGTTACCTTGACCCCGTTTACCTGCCTGGGTCCTGGGTCACTCAGGTGTGACTTGCGAAGTGAGGAAGTGCTTTGTGGCGAAGGATCATAAATAACAAATTCTTTAAATATAGACTCCTACCTGCTAGACGCTATAAAATGTAGACTTTTGGGTTTTACCAGTTACATACAATCTATAGATTTGCCATTAGAAATCAACGCTATCAAACTATCGGGCGGTCCTATTGAAAATTGCTGAAAACTTTGGTAAAAGTGTAAGACACTTGGCCTCTCCACTTATGTCACGTAGTGTCAGACGACGGGCCACTGCAGGCTGCACTCGTCATTGTGAGGTGACATCAGAGGTCAGCAATTAGGGCCTACGTTCTACCACTGTAAGGATTACAATGCATTGTGTTACATGCAAATGCAGTAAAGCAGGGATGTCGTTTGGGTCGGATCTTCGGCTTTTAGCCGAAATTTTTATAAAAAAGCCGATAAACTGTCCGTCATGTCGGCTCGCCGAGCCGAAGTTTTCACGGGTGAATCGGCTCGATTTTGTCCATTTTTTGCGATATTCCTGTGCTGCACGCTTGCAGTTTAGGTGAGGATTCGATAATTACTAAATTCTGTTTTCCTGAAAAAGTTGCACTCAGCGAACAGACCCGTATTAGTCATAGCCCGATGTCGTCCATGATAAAAGTGACGTCAATAGTAGCCTAATTGAAGCCAGTGACGTACGAAATAAAACGTCATTTTCTCATACAGGCTTTAGGCAGTGCTTGAAAATCATTTTCAAAATGCCTCCGAAAAAGAAATCGAAATTGTTGGCCGGACAAAGTATACTGTCGTTTGGCAAAAAAGAAATACAGCCTGACAAATCCACTGGCACCACTGACAGTGACGGGCCTTCCACTTCGGCAAATGCGCAGAGTGGTGAATCTATCGCTGTTGTTTCCTCCACCACTGGCACTGAAGTGAATGAGTCTACCAGTACAATACAAGGCAAGTCGTTATTAAAGTTCCAGGCCCCTTACCGCCCTCAGCGCAACTGAACTGGAGACTTGGCGAAATGAGGAAATCAAGAAGCTGAAAGACCACTTTGGGCAGCCGAAGACGCATTCGTGGACTGAAAAGAACGAGCAGAACGAACAAGTGGAGATGAAGACAACTTCACAGCCCATTCTGGATGCTGCAGCTACTCAGGAAGAGTGGATGAAGTTGAAGCAGGTAGTGGTGGCTCAGAGATACCCACGGGATAACATGCTTGAGCTCTGGCACCTGATTGGGAAGTTCCATTCAGAAGACTTTCCGAACATGCTGAAGCTTGGGTATCTTGCACTGACCAGCCCTGTCCACACTGCTGGGTGCGAACGAGGGTTTTCAGCACAGAACCTGGTACTGACAGCCCTCAGGAACACTCTCGCTGCTAAAAATCAGGACATGCTGATGAGGGTGAAACTGAACGAGCGCAGCATTGACCTGAATAGAGCTTTGGCTGCCTGGCGTCAGGATAAATCCAGAAAGCTGTAGGCCAAACAGAAACCCTGACAGTATTGTGGTCTGTCAAGGGACAGTCTAAACTTTTTATTGTTTTTGTGTGTCTAAAATTTAAGAAAATAAAATTTCTTTTTAATGTTCTTATTCTAATCTTAAAATCATGTTTTATTACAAAGATAATTATGCATCCACAGAACACCTTTAATGTATGGAGGCCCTTTTGGGTTCCGGGGGTTTCAGTATAAATAGTATCCCCACTTTCTGGAAATTATTGCTTTAAATTCCCACTGTCGCTGTCTTTCTCATTTGCTCTTTCTCATTCCTGCTCTGTTCTATCAATCTGCTATACTATCTTCTTCTTCGCTAGACCAGTCACCTACCTTTTTTCTTGAAAACTCTTCCGGGACAAGACTCCTTATTTGTGTATGAGGTCTGTTGGATCAGCTTGGGAATATTGGATGCTTTCTGCCAGGTGGTCACTAGGGCTTCCTATGACGTTATTATTTAGCAATGTAGGCATTTTATATGTATGTGTTTTGTTGATAATTTATAATGATGTTTATATTCTATTTGTTTTTGTAAACGAGGGTTCGATAAATTAGAGTACAGCCTCAGCGTCCTCTGCGTGGGATGTCTTTATTGTAAAGTGACTGGCTGGTGGAGAGCTTTCAGTTTTACCACTAAGGTTGTTTCAGCAGATCTTTTATGCGGATCAGGGGTTGTCCGGTCCTGAATTGGCTCGGAGGAGTCCGCTGGACCTAAAGCAATAATCATGTAATGTAATGTATGGAGGTGGAGGGTGCACGTTAACGTAGTGAATCTAGTCAAAAAACTTGTGAGACTGCTTTGGAAGAGAGAGCCGAAACTTTCTGTAAAAAGCCGAAAGTTTCACGGCTGTTTCGGCCAAATCGCCGAAGAAAAAATTTCCTAGCAACATCCCTGAGTAAAGTTACAATTTTTCACTAGCGAGTTACCTTTCAACTATCCTTTATTTGTTATTTCCTTGACTTTATCTTTTTGTTTCACCTTTGTTTTATTAGTTTCGTTATATGATTTTTTTTTTTTTAATGTGTGGTTACGCGCACCGTCTCAGGAGCGTAAAATAACTGATTGTTTTTAGTAGCTTTAGTATTGTTTGACCGGGGTCCACTCAATGTTCCCACATATCTATTGCCTCCGATCGGGTCAAAGACATGTGGAACCAAATAAAGACATGCGAGAAAATTAGACATTTTCCTCTCCAAGAACTATACGTTAGCTGTATTATTATAAGTACAATATTTGTATCTAAGCTTATTTTCTTTCTACGGAATGGGGACGCCAGAAATATGACAACAAAAATGGGAGCAATCAAATGTAGCATAATTATTATTTTGTGTGCAGCATGATAAAACGGCACTATAAAAATACCACACTCTCGATCTCCACCAAGGGGAGCAAGTCACATTCCTACCGCAACATGTCTTTTTATATCAACCTGCCTTCATTCATCCAGTCGCCTATACGCTACTGTGTCCGGTGACGGTAATCTACATAACTAACTAACTAACCAAGGGGAAAAAACCCAAACAAACAATCCATGAAAGCCATTTAAAAGTACTAGCATAGCTTCTATACACATGTACAGCTATACAGTCTCAGCTATTATTAGTTTGGAATGTACGTATGCGGCAAAAAAAAAAAAAGAAGAAGAAGAAGAAAACAAAGAAGAACAAAATATAGCCAATCAAATTGCTGCCTGCACATTGTCTGCGTGACAGAAAACACTCGAGAAAAGACGCATCAGGGGCGTGCTTATCAGTTGACACAGCTGTTTTCTCTTGGCTCGCTTCCGGCCATGGCATCTCCTTCATCCAGTGCCCTCCGACCATCAAAGACTGCCGAACTCTAAAAAAAAAACACGCTAGTACTACATGATGGTTGAAGAGTAACTGCATATTGAGAATTGCTTATAACTGTTGTCAATAGCGCGGCATTTGCATGAAACAAAATGTAGTGTGATCATTAACAGTTGTGGAATGTAAAGTTTGGATTTCTGATTTCATTTCACAGAGGCGAGAGCAGCCTATAAATGGCTCGTCGCCTGACACTGCATGCGCGAGCTTATTTGATATAAGACATAAACTTAGGCCTATTACACCATGTATCAGACGACGGGCGAATTCGCCTTCTGCTTCAGTTTTTAAGTTAACAATTAAACAACGCCAACATGATCAGTTTATTCAAGGTTGTTGGTTCGATGAAATAAATAATAAATATACTATAATTATTGAATGTTCAAGTTACATTTAGAATTTGAAAAAAATATTTGCATATAACCTTGCAATATCTGTTTCCAAAGTTTAGGACACTTCATCACAGAATGCCAGTGCGATGATGCAGATATTTTAACATTCATAGACACGAGCGTGTATGTAAGATATGTAATAGTGACGATCTCTGTGACGAGTTTCATTATTTATTTTTGTGTCCATATTTTTGTAATTCAAGAAAATAATTATTAAAATCATATTATTATAAACATCCCAAAGCCATTACATTTTACGAATTGTCCTATCCTATTCTATCCTATCCTATCCCATAACTCTGAGGTCGTAGGGGCACCGCAGGTGATCGTTTAACCAGCGTATTCCATCTTTCCCTGTCCTCAGCAACACTGATTGCTTCGCTCAGTGTCAAACCAGTCCATTCTCGAATGTTGTCCTCCCACCTCTTTTTCGGTCTCCCTCTTCTTCTACCTCGAATTGTCATCTAACAGAAAGTCAGTATAATTAAAGCTTGTAAGCCTAATGAAATTAATATTGAAACAATTGTAACGATTTGATTCCTTGTAAAAAAAATCATCTAGTTCTCGAACTTGCAGGTTGTGTGTAACAAACATTTAAGTAGTTTACCATTAATGTGTATGGATTGAAATTATTGTTATGATTTATAGTTGCTACCCCTGGGGTCAGCTCGTTACTCCCCTTACCATTACCCGTTTACCCCTTACCCGTTTCACTACTCCCCCGGCTCGTTACTCCCCCAGCTCGTTATTTTAAGAATGTAGGAATCGGAAAGTGATTTTTGTAGAGAAAAGGGTTAGGGCAAGGGTTAGGGATAGCTCTGCAACTAACCCTTACCCGAACCCTTTTCTAAAAAGTTTACCTAGTTCGTCTCCTATAGGCGACGAAATAGGTCGAACTTTGTTCAAAATAACGAGCTGGGGGAGTAACGAGCCGGGGGAGTAGTGATACGGGGGAGTAACGAGATGTTCCCGCTACCCCCAAACAAGTTGTTTTTCAAAAACTCATTCTCATTTACTTATTGTGCATGTTTGTGTATGTCATTTTATCTATGTCCCTCTGCCCTTAATGGGTATTTTCTGAAATAAATTTGCCTTGCCTTGCCTTATATTATGGGCTGATCTTGCCACTGAGAGATGAAATTGGAGGTCAGCGATTAATATTCTACCACTGTAATCATGTTTACAAAGGTTATCAACACTTTTCGCTAGGAGTTATTTTGAGAGGGAGGAAATGACCGTTGTGTTATAAACTTCTTTGTCGATGTCTAGGTCGATGGAGGTAGCACAGTTGTCTAGGGCGTTTGACTGTGCGCTTGAAGCGGCCAGTTTACGCCTTGGGCGCTTGGCTTTAGATGATGATAGTGACCAGCAGCCTTGAGCAGCTCTTTGGTTTGATCAAGGCGATTGGCTCATTTAGGCCCTCGTTACATTAGGGCCGAATTGAGACAGGATTATCTCCCGTCACTCAACATTGGTAGACTTCAGAAGAGTGGTAATGTCAAGACTGGGCATAACCGAGTCTTGCCATTCTCTCATACATAAAGTCTATATAGCTATCTACTACAACTTTTGCCTTATTATTAATTAGTATAATTCTTATATAGCGCTTTTCCAGCTCAAGAGCTGCTCATGGCGCTGGCCGATACAGGATCTAACTAAAGCCGCACGAGGCGTCCACCTGCCTGCTTTGAACGCATAGAGCTACGGGCACTCAACTTAATATGTAAATGCCCCTGTGCACAAACCCTTCTCCACAGGAGAAATAAAATTCCGATGACCTTATGAAAGAGAACGCTTTAGTTCATGTTGACAATGGTGTGTAATTAAAAGGAAAATGTCATGCCTCTATACGAAACGGCCTATCTCAATTATGATGACAGTCGTCGCAACTGGGCACGTTAACGCGTCAATAGTTTGGACACTTTTGTACTCTCAATGGTAACAGCAGCAGCAACCAACGCCCAGCAACAGTAACGACGACAGCTTGCATAACCGACGCGAAATGACGAATTAATAACCTTTTTTTCTGCACGTGCAGCACGTGACTCATTACGCTGGGAACAACTTGATTATTAATATTGCCCCCCTCCACTCAACACTTTTTTTCTTCTCGGACTTTCTCCTTCCTTTTCTTCCCTCTTTATCCATCCCTTCACCTTCGTTCTGTAACCACCACCACCACCCCTCTCTCTCTCTCTCTCTCTCTCTCTCCCTCTCATCTGTCTCATCATACACGTTTTCCTGCCAGGTACATATATAAATATCACTGTAATTGTTTCTAAATTTCTTTTTCATGCCATGTCAAAAAGGCGGCAGTTAGTGGATGGCTGATACAATGTTTTTTCTGTCTGATGAGGAAGGGGTCAAATAAAATCTCGCTGAAGTTGCTGTTTAGTTATTTATTCTTAGTTTGCTTTCATATGTAGCGGAAAGGGAGGCGACTGGTTGAAGCTTGGGAGAGAAATTGTCTACCTTGATTTTCTTGGTTAGACTAGCCTTGGGTGGCTCCTGCTTTGCAGAATCCTTTGGGTATGCCATTGGGTTACGCAGGACAAGGCGACACGACATTTGTTCTCCCCGGCTGACCATTCGCCTGCTGCTTTTGGTGGTGAGCGGGACCACATTGTCGGCAGGCATTTTATGCAGGTCGGTGGCAGCGACTTTGCAGTAGAGTGCGTGGCACTAGTAGCCGGCAACTCGGTACTGCCAACCACGCTTCACCTCCTTGCAAGGCAAATATTTTTATGTTCCTCTTTTGAGGGATAAAATGAAAATAACAGATCGGGTGGAGCAATGTTCTCAAGGTCGTGGCCGAGAGACGGGAGTCAAATAATCCGCTCGGCTACAAATAGATTGACTTACGGGTGGGGGAATGAAGGGAGGCATGGGTAGGAGGTCGGGGGTAGTAGTATTGGAGTGTTGGGATAGGTATGGGGGAGGAGAGAAGTACGGGTGAATGTATATGTACATTGTACCGAGGCCTGTGGCTTTTTTGTACATTTTGAAGTCTTTGTAGTCGCTCTGTCATGTCTATCATGTCTGTCTGTCTGTCTGTCTCTCTCTCTCTCTCTTCCCTCCCACCCCCTTCATCTGGCAAAATCTAAAATCAACCCCTTTTGCAATAACATTATGAGAATACAGATTGACGTGTTCTGGGATGTAAATCTTCCATCAAAGACTCATTTTTGAGACACGACGAATATAACGAACACAAAAAATACAATTCTGGAACTAACCGTCGACTAACCACTGCTCACAGTGGTGAAGAAACGCAAACTCCGATGGTATGGCCACGTCACCAGATCATCAGGCCTTGCAAAGACTATTCTGCAAGGCACAGTGCAAGGAGGTAGAAGAAGAGGGAGACCGAAAAAGAGGTGGGAGGACAACATTCGAGAATGGACTGGTTTGACACTGAGCGAAGCCATAGGGCTGCTGAAGACAGAGAAAGATGGAGTATGCTGGTTAAACGATTATCTGTGGTGCCCCTACGACCTCCGGGTTACGGGACAGGATAGGATAGGATAGGAACCGTCGACTACGGGTACAACGAACTTCGGGTATAACGAATGGGAAAACTTTCTTCCTCGACTACGTTGTAAGCGAGTTCGACTGTACTATTACTACTACTCCTACTACTACTCCTACTACTACTCCTACTACTACTACTGCTACTACTACTACTAAATCACATCTCGCCACCCAAAATGATACACGCCAGAGTATCAGAATTTTAAACCTAAATTTACAGTTCAAATGCTTTCTCAAAGAAAGCATTGCAGGCACGGTAGAGCGCCATACAGCGTAAGGGTGAGATAATGATTGAAAGCGATGATGAAGTTAACACTTTAAGCCTAGATTCAAATCGTTTGCTTTCTCATGGAAAGCATCGTAGCCGCAATGTAGCGCTATAGGCCTACCCAGCGACAAAATTTCCCCCCACCCCTCCACCCCACCCCAAGTAAATGCTCACCTCCCTGGACAGCTATGTCTCAGCGATCAGTACTATAATTTCAATTACTCCTCTGGATGAGAGTATAAACCGAGGTCTCGTCAGTTCACGCACGCATTCCATCACACGGAATTGAAAGATCCTGATGCTCATGTCAGCCAGCTACACAAATACCACCAGGAAGCACTATACAGGTCCCTTCCTCTCCATCCCCACTCGCACAGGTTTGTGCTCAGTGGTCTTGGCGTCAGACGAGGCCCCTAAAGGCAGCAAGTGGGCGCCTCGAGCGGCTTGTGTTAGATCCAGTAGCGGTCAGCACCTTGAGCAGCCCTTTAGTTGGAAAAGCGCTATAAAAAAGGACGATTAAATACATGTTCATATAGCCTAATCGGTGACACAATTTCACGGCAGTACTCATTGTACCGGAGGCGCAGAAGGCTATCACGACTCACACTACGCAGCTGAGACTCACCGAAACTTAACGTTTGCTTCTCATTCGAGAGAGGTATTGGGCGAATCTCGGCTACATTGTGTGGCTACGATCCTCGGTTGCGGTTTGCCATAATTATATGGTGGGTGATGTTACTGCCTCGATCTCCTCCGCCTGAGGGCAGTAGAATACTATTATCTGTCCCTTCCCTCATACAGCGTTTCTGAGACTAGACAAGGTTTTTTTTTCAACTTGAGAGAGGGAGAAGCATAATGGCCTGTGCCTGCAGCTCGCATGCAGCTACCCGCTTTCTGGCTAATGAATGAGGTTTGATGGTTTTCACACCGTGACATCGTCAGCTGTCAACGTCGTGTTCACACATACTGAGTGTCAGGTATCTGTCACTATCAATGGCGCTAAAACGCTCGCAGGGGAAAGCATAAACACTGAAGTTTAACGTCTACACCCACCATTGGCGATATGGCGGACGGAGATAACCATCCCAGAGAAAAAGGGGCAGGGGCTTAAATCACAGTTGAACCACCAGAGCAATCATACCGCTACGGTGGACAGTGAAAAAATTGCCAGCATCTTGACCATCACGGGATTCGAACCTGGGTCATCGGTGTGCCAGGCGAACGTTCTACCACTGCTATCGAGATCAGGTACCCATCTTGATTCATGTTCATGTGGTTTCATGAGTTTATCGTCTTTTCCTGGCGCACGCTGCAGCCCGTCTCATCACCTGACCCCAACGTTAGTAGCCATTTCCTCCGCACATTAAAACCCAAAATATGAAACGCCTCATAAATGTACAAACACAAAAGTAGGCTACGCGTCCTTAAAATCGGTCCATGATTTAAATACGATTAAGACAAACCAGTTAAAAAATCATTTCTAGCATTAAGTTAACACAAAATGTATACGACACAGACACCCAAATGCCCTTTTAGTATTATATCACATCTATCCTTTCTCATTTTCTCCCAAACGCATGTTTTAATTCACACCGTTATTGAATTTTCTAGCATCATTTTTCTCTCAAATCTACTTATTCTCTCCCTTATTCTTAAATGTTTATGCAACTATCTTCATTGCGTCATTTTCTCACAAACATATGCATCCTTACCCACAACTATCTGTCCATTCGTATCTTGTTCTCATACACACAGCTTTCTGCATCAATCTGTCCATCCCCAAACATTTTATTAAACACCTGCATTCTAACACACATCTGTCAGTCTAATATCATTCTCTCAAACACCTGGTCTAGCATAACGTCTTGCTATCTTACAACTATTTTACCAAGTAAACACATTCATTTTAACACGCATCTATATCTGTAAATCTTGCGCCATTTTCTCTCGGACACCAGCATTCTTACACAACACACACAACTGTCTATTTTGCATTATTTTCTTTCAAGACATCCAACAAATGTTTTAAAAAAAAATAATAAAATAATAATATTATTATTAATAATAAAAATAAATAAATAAATAAAAATAACAACTACAACAACAACAACAACAACAACAACAATAATAATAATAATAATAATAATAATAATAATAATAATAATAATAATAATCATCATCATCATAATCATAATAATAATAATAATAATAATAACAACAACAACAACAAAATAAATAAATAAGTAAAATAAAGAAGAAGGAAATATACAACAAAGAATTATGTCATAAACCATTTCTTCTTATTAATTTTCTCTAGCATGGTTTTGTCGTTTATGGAAAACCCTATAAAGGTATTTTGACAGTTGCATAATAACTTGTTTTCATCGTTTGCCATAATCATTCAACAGAAACATTGTTCGGATTACCCACAGCATACTACAAGACAGGAATAGCCCGTCTTAATTCAGCATACCCTGTACAGTCTAATAAAACATGTTTTTCATCTTCATTTGCACTTTGACAGACTGGGCACAGAAGATGTCTTGGTATTGATATATGTACTTGGCAGTAAAACGTGTATGAAGAAAGAGAGAGAGAGAGAGAGAGAGAGAGAGAGAGAGAGAGAGAGAGAGAGAGAGAGAGAGAGAGAGAGAGAGAGAGAGTACATGTATCGAGATCTCTTCTCAGCTGAGATTGGTGGAGCCTCATTTCGCCTGTACATTCTTTTCTTCGCCTATCCGTCTCCGCTACTGCAGAGTTAGTAAGCGCAGACCAATGAAGCCTAGTATAGCGCCATTCAGCTTCATCAGACACCTCTGCATTATAACTAGAGGGAGGATATTTCCGTATTCCTATCCTATCCTAACTAGTTCAGCTTCAGACACCTCTGCATTTTAACTAGAGAGCTAGGATATTTCCGTATTCCATATACTCTATTTCTATCCTATCCTATCCTACTCCTTAACTCGAACGTCGTTGGGGCATCACAGATGATCGTTTAACCAGCGTACGTACTCCATCTTTCTCTGTCCTCAGCAATCCTCATGACTTTACTCAGTGTCAAGCCCGTCCATTCTCGAATTTTGTCTTCCTATATATATCTTTTATGCCTGGCCTCTTCTTCTGCCTCCTTGCACCGTGCCTTGCAAGGTGGTCTTTGCAAGAGTTCTGGGACGTGGCCATACCATCGGAGTTTTCAGTTTCTTCACCACTGTGAGCATGTCATCGTGCTGTCCAATGGCTTGTGTGATGGTCTGTCGGACTTCGTCGTTGGTAATCAAATGTGCTGGCTTTACTGTAGGCTACTGTAGCACCTCATCTCCATTCTTTGTATTCTTCGTTGTAGGTCTGAGGGTCCATATTTCGCAAGCGAAGATGGAGATGACAAATGAGCGCAGCAACCTTACCTTGGAGTGTAGACTGATGGTCCTGTCTTTCCAAAATGGGCTTCCAAAATGGCAAAATCTTGTCAGGCAGCAGTTGTTGGAAAGGACTTCCTGTCAAGACCCACTGTCCGATACAATTGCTCCTAAATGTTTGAAGCTGTGCACCGTGTTGGGTGATTGGTGTTGTTGGTCATCATTTTGGTCTTCTCTACGCTTATTTCCATTCCAAAGGCTCTGGAGGTGGTGTAAAGCCTCTGTTCCAGCTGTTCAAGTTCTTGTTCCTCTCCAGCCAAATCCATCGATTAATATTATGCTCGATAGTCCTAACGCTGACCGTTCTGCAAGTCTGCAGTTAGTATTGTGGAAAACGTTCTAGCGAGCTCTGGATGGCCTAACTGCTACTGTCCTGTGCTCATGCAGCGTAGCTGAGATTAGGGGAAGCCCTCCTTCCTCTCTTGTCGAAGAAGGGCTTGTCTAGTCTTAGCCAAGTTGTTTGTTCTGTGGTGAATAACAACATCAACAGCTCGATCCGAGCTGGCCATTCCGCTGCGGTCGATACAGGCCACGTTGGCTGACTTAGCACACCGAAAACTAAAGGCTAAACTACTATAGTGTTTAGTAAATTGTCTTGTTTGAGAGAGGGGGAGAGGAGGAGGGGCGGGATACTGGAACTATTTCTGGGTCCAACCCAGGCAGTAAGATTACATCAATATATATTTCACAACATTTAAGATAGATAACCGGTTATATAGGAGCACAAGTTCAGAAATAAAACAAAATAAAACTAACGCAAGTAAATACATCCTTAAAAATCGAATTCATGCGCAAACAAACAAACGTAAACGCGCATGGGCGCATATCACACACACCCACACACACATGTATACACGCATACACGCACGCGCGCATGCTCTCTTTCTCCCTTTATTCATACACACAAACACGCACGCACCCGCACGCACGCACACACTGCGTACAATGTAAACAAATAAGTAAAATAGATAAGAATTATGTACATAAGCTGCATGGAAGAAATATCACAGTCAAATCGATTAGCTACCTGTTTTGCTCTCACAGTTCCCACACCCTACTCCGGCTCCATCCCCCCCACCCCCAC
This sequence comes from Oncomelania hupensis, assembly GCA_036898135.1. Taxonomy (NCBI): domain Eukaryota; kingdom Metazoa; phylum Mollusca; class Gastropoda; order Littorinimorpha; family Pomatiopsidae; genus Oncomelania; species Oncomelania hupensis. The sequence continues at coordinate 7,675,645 of CM072512.1, forward strand.
CCCCCTCTACCCCCGTGCACACACAAATCAAACTAATGCTGATTACAATCACAAATTACGTACGCTGAACTTCTGATTCAGTGAATTTGAAATGTAAACCCGGTTTCACAACCCCAGTACCCCTCGCAAAGAGGCGCAACAAATCAAAACAGCATGTTTAACCTTGATGATGTAATTGAACGCAAGAGAAATACTACACTCTACAGTGGGAACAGCATGACAGATCTAGTTTCTGCGGCTCTTTTGGTAGGTGCGCCTGTACTGGTGCGATCGATAATTATTCCAATAAACAAAAATTCAGGTGCAGTCCTGTAAGCTTTATCGTGTAATCAAAGACGCTCTCTCTCTCAAACAACGTCTGCGGGTTTAGTTGTAATCGCATGCCTGTCTTGACATGCGTGTAAAGTATTCAGCCTTGTTGATTGGGCTCTCAACAAAACGATCACACTGCGGCGGGGAACTGTCCAAAATGGATCACTTATCATCATCAGCCAATCAAATCACAGGTCTCCGTGCGCATAGGACAAATTGTTTCTTGGGAGGACAAGGGAGAAAGTAGGTCAAGCCCTCGTAAAGACTACGCGCAGACACGTTTCATGACTGTATGCATATGCACTGTGTTTGCAACAATAAATTTGACATGTTCTGTCTGCGAAGTGGTGATAGCAACTGCTGCTTTTAGTACCGATCGATTGTGTCTGAAATCGAGCGATAATGGCCTAGTGATTTTGTGTGAAGGGTAGCCTACGTAGTAACCCGTATGTAGTTTCCACCAATGAGAAGCCAGACCGAGTACTGTGTTTGTGGTTTGACGGCCATATTTGCGATAGAGAATTTTCTATGTGTATGTGTCAAACAATTGTGAAATCCTATACTTCTGATGCCTTAATTTGGAGTTACTTATTAAGAATCATTACAAGAGATTCTGAAGATTACGTAAGTATTCTTTCCGAGCCTGTTTTTGATAGTGGTACCGTAGAATTTGTGCCTGTAATCTCGATTCAAGCAATATGCCTCGGTTCTCATGATGTAAACAAGGTATTCGTTTCAAGTTATTCCGTTAGTTTTGTTTCTAATACTTTTAAAATTTTCGCTTAGTTTAGACTGCTCGAATTATTGTTGAAATTTAAAAACTGCTAATGCATTCATTGTTGCTATTATTTTTATGACACAAATTGCGCACTGGAAAAAATATGCGAATGCGAATAAAAGAGTGAGGTAGAAGCCGCCATTTTGTTACCTTAGTGCTTAAAGAGGTATTTAGTTCACTCGAAAAACAAGAAAATCTGCCATGCTTTTTATCAAATATTTAGCTCATAAATATCTGATTGTATTGAGAAATGCTTCCTTATTATTTTAGTTTGCGCACAGCTATGTTCCGATAACCAGATTGTGGATGGCAGCGTCAAGAAAATGTCTAATTTCTGAATACCGCGCAAAGGTTTCAAATTATGGCTTTGTTGTAAACCCTTTCGGCCTTTGTGACATTGCGACTACATGAGGTGGTCTTCATTCGTATTCGATTTAATGTTAATAATTAGGTACTCTTTTCATCTAAAATAAGGCAGTCGTTTAGGTGCAATATAACGGGCAGAGTCCGTTGGTTTCGTCAAATTTGCATTTAGTATTTTAGTATGTTTGCTCAGGTTAGTAACTAAGCAAGCTTTGAAAACCAGAAAATACTGCAGAAATGAATGCAATGCATTTTTTTTGTTTCTCTAAGTGTAAATAAATGAAATTAGATTTGAATGCTGTTCAAGAATGTATAAAATTTACCTAAACAAAGAAAGTCATAGCAAAAGAAAGGAATAATATGGAAATTTATATTTTAAAATTATTTTAAACATAACTCGTAAGTCTAATTTATAGTTTACAATTATATTGATTTCAATTTTAAAAAAATAGTGGCATAAAGTGATAAACACATCAAAATACTAAAATTAAAAGAATTACATTTAATTTAGTGCTAAGTTGGTAAATACTTCAAGTATTAAACATATAATTAAAGATTTAAATTATTTATTATTGTGTTAATATTACATTTATTTTATTTTATTTTTTATTGTGTATATCTTGATGTGAATTTTGAAGTTTGGCAATCAGAATAATTAAATTAAATACATAGAACAGTTTAAAGTATTTCAATTTTACAGTATTATTATGAATTTTTGTTTTGTGTTGGGGGGAAGAAGAGAGGGTTTTGTATATTTGCTTTCTTGTTCAAGTTGAAGTCGGTATTGAACACAGCAGTAGAAAAAAAAACGCTATGTTATTTAATGCAGAAAAGGTGATTTCAATTTTATTTACTTTATCATAGTTTATCGTTCTTCGTTTTATTGGTATCAACTTTATGTTGCAATCGCTAGATATCTTTTTATTTTATTTGTTGTTGTTGTTTTTTTATTAAATTTTTTGTTACAGTTACAATTTACATCAATCATGATATCATAAATGTTTCATCCAATTATTGTTATCATTATTAATATTATTTTTATGAATTGTTCAAAATTTTTAAATTAAGATGTTCCACGAGTCATCCTAACTATTAAAATTTGCACATAACATTGTTTCGTATGTTTGCACATGTGCACACATTATACTTCATATTTTTCCTGTGGATAGGGTCAGTAGTGATGCAAAGCTAAAACTACTGCCTGTATGCCAATCTTATATTTAATGCACCTGACAAAATTGTCTGACATAATAGTTTTGACATGATTATTGGTTTGAATCCATAATTTTTTTTTTTTTTTACAATTATTAGTATTTTTTTTATTTCTGTATCTGTGTATACATATTTAAAAAAAATGTGTGCAGATATGGCATTTAATGGATTTGAAAAAGATTCCATTTGTGGTTGATTTTTATTGGTATCACTTTCAACAAAGGATGATAATTTAACATTTAATGATTTATGCAGTTTGTAATTAGCTTATTTATCTACTTATTTCTTTACTTATTATAATTTATTTCTTTTTATTTGCAGGTTGATTGAACTTACATGGAGAGGAAAAGACAATTAGAGTAGCACGTATGCTGCTATGGAAAGTGATTCACATTTATTATGCCAATGGACGGAGATGAGGAAGAACTTCTTCACTCTTCCCATTGTAGTTTTTGCTGCAAGATAAACTTTGCAAAACATTCTGAACACTCGTGAAGTGACTAGTTTGAGGTGTGAATATTCCTACTGCGGATTTGTCTTGCTGGCCTTGTTTTCAACAAGCAATCACCATGCCTTGATTTGTTGAAGCAGATGGGTTTATTTTTGGTTGTTTCTTTTATTGTTTTATCTTGTGACTATAGCGAGGACATATGACTCCCATAATTCTGTGATTGACGGTTTTTAAACGCTCGTGGCCAAATAAGGCCCCGCGCTGAGTAACTCTTATATTTTTAAGCCAATAATCAAACTGACCACTTTAAAATGGTGCAAGAAGGACATTCTGGAGAGAGCGCCAAGCGCTCCAAGTGGGTGTTGGACGCCATCGCCAAGATCAAGGTCCAGAAACAGCGTCCCAGCGAGGAGCGTATCCGGAACATCTTGGTGTCCCAGCACCAGCTGACGGCGGAAGATGCTGTGGCCCTGCTCTATGCGGCTGTGGACAACGGCAGCATCCTGCGGGTGCTCAACAAAGGCATCAGCACTTACAAGGACCCTCGGACCGTTTCCTCTCTGCAGACGCGCACCTTGGAGGTGCGGCCAGGGACAGACCTGCTGAAGGTGATGGTGCGCTCACTTAAGGAGCTGGGCGAGGGGCAGTGGACGACCCTGCCGCAGCTGGAGAACTTCATGAAGAGCAGCTACAACTTCCAGCTGAAGGAAGGGGCCAACCTGACCCAGCTCATCAAGATGCAGGTCAAGCGCGCTGTCAACAACGGCGTCCTGGAGCAGGACAAGGCCAGCATCAAGCTGATCCTCCCTCCTAAGGCAGAGAAGAAATACGATCTCATGATTGGCAAAAAGAACTTGTACGTTCAGATGGAGGACATTGGCTCCATCGACCCTGCCTCCCTCCCCCCAGTCTCCATAGCCCCGCATGAGATCATCTTACCGTTTGAGAGAAATAAGGTAAGCACCTGTTGGTGACAGGAATTATCTAGTTAAAATTGATTTTGGGGGATAATTTTTGTTTGTTACAATTAAGTAACAATGGTAATATTTTTTTATTTACAATGGCAGTCGTTAAATCGGATCTGTTAAGAGAAAATGTGTTTCGACTTCGAGCTTGCTGATTTATCAAGGGATCTTTTATTATTTTGCAGAACTCACTCTGTTTGCTTAGTAATGGTGTTAATTAGACATCTTAGGGACAAAGCAAGCTGCAATTTCATGGACCCTGTTCCACAAGAGGGTGCCCAGCTTATAACAAAAGGCCACCCTTGGTGCTGTGGATCAATAGTAGGCATTAGTGGGTGTACTGCCACCCATGGTGAACTTTAATCACTGTCAGAGGAACTAGCTGGCAAATAATATTGCTGAAGTTGGAGATAGTGTAAGTTGTTGCTATTTTGTGATATTATTATGCATTATTTTAGTTCATATTGTAATTTGTATTAAAATAGGTACTCCAAAGTGATTTTTGATTTTCTTTAACTCAGTTTGGACACTAAAGTATTTACATAGATCTTTTTGTTCTGAACACAGTGGTATATTTTTTCCCCATAGGACAAATAGGTAAAAAGTTATTAATGTTTGAAAATGGCGAATGTTGGTGTTTTTTTGGCAACTTTTTGGAATTGAAGAAATTGACAACTTTGGAGTCTCAAAGTGAAGCCAATATTGATACCAGAAAGCTGATTTTTGACAGGTAACCCCTTCATATGTTATACTCCAAGCCCAATTTTCTTCAGGCCTATCCAGGGTTGCCAACCACTACGGAATTTCCGTAGTTTACTCCGAAAATGAATACGCGGCTACGGAGCTACGCAAATCGAAAATTTACTACGGAAAGTCAATTTTCGACGATAGTATTACAGTTTTAACAAGTTTTATTGAGCTCCTGTGCCTCCCGTAGCACCTCAAGGTCACGGTCATTCGGTTTATGTGCACTGTGTAATAGATCACGCTCCCAGTGCATGTTAGGAAATTCGACCAATCACCGTGAAGTGGTTTTGCAAACGGCCAATCGGTGCACAAAACCTCGACCTTTTTGTGACACTTTCGTTTCCGGGTCACGTTCTACAGCGCGAGAAGAAAAGTTTGTGTGCGGCTTATTTTGAATCCATGATGCCAAAAAGAAAGAAAACTAGCGATGAAAGCCCAGAAAAAAAGAAGAGGACAGCAAATCAAGAGTACAGGAAAAAGTATTCAGAAAAATTTCCGTGCATCACTGAGTCATCGAGATCAAAACACAGCATGTATTGTACAGCGTGCTTGGCAGATTTTAGCAAGGCCGCACTCCATGCTATGACTCAAAGCTATCTGACAATTTGCTGAGAAAGTGCAAGGCTGCCACCAGATTGGGCCTTGCTAAAGACTAGACATGTTCCCAGAGAGAGAATAGAGCAAGTTCAATAAATGTGGAGTATTGTATGAAGTGTTTCATCTTTCCTTGCAACTGTGCTTGTTTAGTAGTGTGTGTGTGTTTATGCATGTCTTCGTTAAAAAAAAAAAAAAAGCGAGGACGTATCGTATGGCAACTGAAAATGTCATAAAACTACTGAAATTCAGAATTTTTACTACTGAAAACTGTTTGGGGGGTTGGCAACTCTGGGCCTATCCCATGTAATGTTCAGCTGTTTTGGTGCTTTAAAGTTGGGAAATCATCAAATTCGCAGTGCGTGCTGGCAAATTATAGGCCTACTAGTGTACTAGCTACTACTACGCTCAGCACTCGTTTCGCTGAATAGGCCTACAAGTTCGCCATGGCCGCAAGATAACCCGAACACCGTTTGTGTACACTTTTCTATGGCAAAGCTCACCGCGATAGAGTAATGCACAAATTAAAAATACCCTAGTTTTATAAAGGAAAGGTAAAAAAGGTAAAGGTAGTCCCATAGCCTTGTGGCCGTAGGGGAGCGTGATGTTGGAGATCACACTTATCTTGGGCCAGCGTAATGAGGGTGATGCCCAACTCTCTCCCTCGCTGCTTTACCTTCCCCACCCTCAAGAGAGTAGGTACTCAATCACAGTTGAGTCAACTGGGGGCGTTGTTGTTTGTCGCTTCACACCTTAGCGGTCACCCATCCAAGTGCTAACCGCACCGGACGGTGCTTCACTTTCGACACAGTAGCGAGTGCTCCAACCACTGCACTATCCGACACCCCTATAAAGGAAAGTCTGCTCTCTATTTCTTGCTAATTTTTAAAATTCTAGTTAAAATCAAACTTACATCAAAATCGCTTTAACCACTTTGTTCGCTCGTAACAACTCTTTCACACATCAGAGCACGACATATTTGATATGTGAATGATGCTAAGTATCCAAACTTCTCATTGGTTCTTATTTTTAGGCCATCCAATGAAATATCTCAAAGCACTTAGAGTTTGAAACGAGCCACCTCACAGCAGACGCCGCTGACATTTTGTTTCGCAGTGGCATTCAGCGCTCGGATAGGGGCATATTTAAAAGCTGTTTTCTCGGAATCTTTCACATAAACATGCATGTAAAGATAAAGCTTTCAATTTTTATTTGAATACAGCCACTGTTCCAGTGTTCATTTTGTTGCAGTTTTACATTAATAATAAGTGTTGAAAGTGAAGTCAAAACTGAGTCAAAACTGCCGAGCGGACAAGAGCCAATGAAGACCTAATTAAAACTGTATTTGCTGAGATGCGATGTACTTTTTGAAACCTCCATTGTGTGTAATAAAGATTTGTTGATTTTAAACTACTTGAGCTATGAGCCTATGTGCAAAGAATATTCATTATTATGGGGCAGTCGATCTCTCAAAGAAAGGCAACTCGGTTGCTGCTGTCTGGGAGACAACTCGACCAGCCTTTGCAACAGCATACACCTGATTTTTGTTCTGTTTATTCAGCTGAGCTCAAGGCAATTTATTTAGCTCAGAAACAGGTTTATCAATTCAAAAGTTCCTCATTTTTAACCATGTCCGATTCACTGTCAGCACTTAGACTCTTTCCACTAGCATGATATCTCATCTTTTTCTGGCAGAAATCCATGACCTTCACACACAACTTATATCTGAGGGTAAAAAGGTAGTTTTTATGTGGGTACCTAGTGAGTAGCCTAGTAATCACATGGGCATCCGCAGCAATATTGCAGTGGACAAAGGGACTAAAGTAGCTCTGCATCAGTGCTTCAGATTGTTTTCAGACATATAGGCCCAATGACCCATGGCCATGCAAAATGATGGGTCAATTTTGAAAAAGATGGGGTCATTGACAATCGAAGGTATTCGTATCGTATGTTCACCTAGTCCTTCTTGATTTTTATGACGCGCCAGGCTGGCGCATTCACGTTGACTGTTATGCGCCATTCTGATAAAATATGCGCCAATGGCGCGGGCGCACCAACAATCTGAAGCACTGCTGCATCTAGATTTTCCTTCAGAGATTTCCAATTTGTTCCATACTCTGAGTCTGACCTGCGTTGTATAACTCATTAACTGCCTCCTATTTTAAACAGCTGTGGCAGACCGGATGATCTCATCAAATCAATAACAAATTATTTCAAATTCTTCCAGATTTGTCTGCTTCTTTGTTTTGAACTTGCATCCACTCGCAAAGAAGAAACGGTTTTGGCTCGCTTTCATATGGGGCATACTTGTGTCACCCATAGTTTCCCTTTAAAAGGAGAAGAACCACCATGGTGCTTTGCATGTAACAAATCCTTTTCCATTCGCCATTTTATGTCTGAATGTACTGATCTGGTTGATGAAAAAGATATTTTGGTGCAATACTTTGTAATGAGATTTTTAAAGTTTGCAATAGTAAACACCTGTTTCAATTTTTACATGCTGTTGGTTTGTTTTATTGCATAGGTCACGTCATCTTGTTTATATTCTTGGTTAAATTTTATTAGTAAGACTGGTGTTACTTACATCTTTTATCATATTTAAATGTTAACGGTTTAGCCTGATTTTGCTTAGTTTCATGTGGTCCTGATTTGGCTCTTGGCAGTCCGCTGGATCCTATAACCATTGAGTATCCATTCTATTTCGTACGTGATAGGATAGACTGAAATGGTCAGTTGACCTCCTTCCCCGTTGACGTCACAGGTTACATTTGTGGACCAATGGAAAGAGGGAAAATGGACCTTTCAAAATTATATAGTGATGGAAGATTTCCATTTGGGAAAAGTGGTTGAAAATGTGTTTTGAAAGTTTAAAAACATATTCTAACACATTGTTCAAACAACACCATAAAATATTTATAGCAATGCCAATGGAAAGCTTAGACATCCAGCTACATTTCTGGTGTATTTATAATTGTATAGCATATATGGTGAGTTTCTGCAAAACGATCCAGCTGAAACCATGAGGCTGTACCTTCCCATTGTTTAAAAAATTGTCATAAATCAGACACTCATCATATATTCAAAACAAACACAGCATTGTAAAGATGGAACATTCTTCTTTATTTCGGTACACATCAAAGAAAGCAGTATTTAAATAAATCGGTGAATGAAAATGGCTGATTTGCCACAATTTTTGTGTTTACTGAGTATGTTGGGGCCGGAGGCTGCCAGTACATATTATTTGAACAAGTATAATAACTCCTACGAGTTTTGTTCTATGTTTTGCTTTTATTGTTCTTCAGGCCAAAGTGCCACCTGCGACTGTTTGTAAATACTGCAAGGAGAAAGACCTGGCTGAGGCAAATGATCCAGAGGACCTGATCTCTTGTGCTGACTGCGGCATGTCTGGTAAGTTGTTGTGCAATGGCTTGTTCTCCTTGGCTAATTCATTTAGCAGTTAATAATAAATTCAATCTGTACATGTCCTAGAGAGAATTACAGTTTCAATCAATTCAAAGAGAGATTTTTTGTTAGGAAAAACTGGAAAAGTTTTTTCCTCTTTTTTGCCATTGAACTTTAACACTTGCAGTGTTGCATGGTGGCAATTTGAATGGCTTTTAAAAAAAAATCTTTTCATTTTGCAATTGTCGAAGCTGAATGAAGCAATAATTATTACTAATTTCAGACATTTTGTTTTGTCTAGTTTGATTTATTTAGCCACTGAACTGTTACTGTTGGACTATGTATGAGACGAGAGTCCATGTTATATTCAGCAGTTCGTTATGTACTTGCTTCGTTCACAGTGCACTTACTTAGATAAAGCTGATACTTAATAGCTGGCACATACTCAGTAAACAGCCAAGCATTAAATAGGTAGTCAAAAGCCATTTTTAAAAAATGATTTCCTCATCACAAAACTGACATAGATTTAAAGAGCTTTTCATTCTCAACACAGTGGTATATTTTTTTTCCCCATAGGACAAATAGGTAAAAAGTTATTAATGTTTGAAAATGCCGAATGTTGGTGTTTTTTGGGCAACGTTTTGGAATTGAAGAAATTGACAACTTTGGAGTCTCAAAGTGAAGCCAATATTGATACCAGGAAGCTGATTTTTGACAGGTAACCCCTTCATATGTTATACTCCAAGCCCAATTTTCTTCAGGCCTAACCCATGTAATGTTCAGCCGTTTTGGTGCTTCAAAGTTGGGAAATCATCAAATTCGCAGTGCGCGCCGGCAAATTATAGGCCTACTGGTGTGCTACTACGCTCAGCACTCGTGTCGCTAAATAGGCCTACGAGTACGCCATGACCGCAAGAATTCCCGAACACCGTTTGGGTAGACTTTTCTACGGCAAAGCGCTCCGCGATACAGTAATGCATAAATTAATAAATACCCTAGTTTTATAAAGGAAAGTCTGCTCTTTATTTCTTGCTAAGTTTTAAACTTCTAGTTAAAATCAAACTTACATCAAAACCGCTTTATCCACTTTGTTCGGCTCGTAACAAAATGTTTACACACGAGAGACTTCCATACTTATATGTAAATGAAGCTAAGTATTCGAACTTCTCATTGGTTCTTATTTTTAGGCCATCCAATGAAGTATCGCAAAGCGCTTAGACTTTGAAACGAGCCACATCTCAGCAAACGACAGTGACAATTTTTTCGCAGCGGCATTCAGCGTTCGGATAGGGGCGTATTCAAAAGCTGTTTTCTCGGAATCTTTCGCATAAACATGCATTAAAAACAACACAGATGTAAAGATAAAGCTTTCAATTTTTATTTGAATACAGCCACTGTTCGTTTTGATGCAGTTTTACATTAATAATAAGTGTTGAAAGTGAAGTGAAAACTGAGTCAAAACTGCTGAGCGGACAAGAGCCAATGAAGGGCTTGGAGTACCTACATTAAAATACTGTTGAAAATTTAAAATACCAGGGAAAAAAAAAACACCTGCTGTCGTGGGGGACCGGTATAATTTTAACAGAAACTATTTATGGCATGCTGAAGTTTTAGCCAGCAAGAAAGCAGATGTCATTTAACAGAATGTGTCATGCTGTTCATGCATCTGAAAAGTGTTAGGAGGAGTGGCTATGGACAAAATGCTTTGCTAATAGCGATCATATTTTTGGAAAACTCTGTCACTTGCACGCTGCCAGCATCTGGTAGAATTTCTAACTCTAGTTTGCTTTAGTTTCCTCTCCTTGTCCCATGTATGTGTGTTATTTTGAGATGTGTGGTTTTGATTTCAGCTCACCCGTCGTGCATGTGTATGGATCGGGAGTTGGCCAGCAGAGCATCCAAAACACGGTGGCAGTGTCTTGAGCACAAGAAGTGCGCTTTCTGTGGGAAAAGTGGTCTCGATGTGAGTAGTAACACTTTTTTGTCAGTCATGATGGATTGATCGATTTGAGTGGGTGGGTTAGTTGGTTGTGTGATTGGTTGGGGTTGTGTGTGCTTTGATCTCTGCGAGGGAAAGCGCCTTATAAAATAAATAAATAATAATAATTTAATGTTACTTTGTAATGTCTATGCTACCTGTCCATGCCGTCGGCCCTGAATGTATTATTTTGTGTTGGTGTTTTGCGACAGCCTACTAGCAAGGACATGAAGGATGGTTAACAAGAAATGCATTTTTAAAATGATTAGAACATGTTACAAATCCCAACATAACAGCAATGGATGCAGCAGACGATGTTCCAACAGTTCGAAGTGCAGCAAAGCTTTGGTGTGTGTGTCTGACATTGCCGATGTTTTAGACGAGATGTATGGTTTGATTGTTGAAGGATATATGGTGTGAATGATAGGCCTGTTTTGGTTGAGGTTCGAATGCTCCCTGCTGGTTTATTCAGCTTGAGGATATTTGATGTTTTATTTTATAGTGACTAGAGAGAAAAAAATAGCAACTATAACTGGGTGTTACCGATGAAGATTTCCCACTGTTTCGACCTTTGAAATTCTTCATCAGGTGGAAATAGCCATCACACACTTTTGCTATCAATCAACAGTGGTCCTTTATAGTGTGGAGTAAAGCATTGTAGAAAGACTTTCACCTTACCTTGAAAGTGTACAGCATTGTGACAAGCTTACTGTCAGCTTTGATTGGAAATCTGCATTGTGAACACTGAGTTATTAGTTCCTTTTTTTTTACTTCTACATGATCAATGGGCCTTTGGAAAAGCTAATCTTTTTTTATTTACTGGCTGTTAAGTTGTACGTGTTTGTGAATGCTTGTTGGATGTTAATCTTCTTTATCCTGGCACCTTACTATGAGCTAAAATGTTATGTTTAGGGAAATCACTCTGCACTTGAAGTGTGGTAGCATCATTCAACATTTAAAATAAAATTTGCACAAACTGTTTTGTTATACTTTTGTCATTTTTGCATGTTAGAAAGACCCTTTTTCTTTAAGAAATTTTTTTTTTCCAATGTAATTTTAGAATGAATGGATTCACACAAAAAAATCCAAATGCTAAATTTCACTTCAAAAAAATATTTATTTTCTATTCTACTCATCTTTGCCACTTGAAACATCAGGGGAATACTGTCAGGTGAAACATCTAGCATGTTCAGATCGCTTTCACTTTCTTTTTTTTTTGTTCAGCTCAATTTTTGGGTCAAAACCTTCAAAAGCAGAATCACACGTCACAGAGGCACATGTCCTCCATCGTGAAAATGCTGTGGAAAATTTTGATGTTTTTCAAAATGTGCAATTCCCCCACTACACCACATTTTAGCGCAGAAATTGGGTCAAATGGCGGCTTAAACTCTTGTGAGAATGAGTTTAAGGCATTGACGAGACTTCCACATCACATAAACAAACTGGAAGCGCCAGTTTCGACCAAGTGGATTTTGAACGTTCTGGTGCATTGCAGGAATGCTGGGACGTTATTTACTCGAAAGCTTCCAAACGTTGGAGGACAAAGAGGGTTAAATGTTATGTTCGTTGTACACTGCAAGAAAATTGTCCTCATTGTATGTGGGACAATTAAAGATTAATTTCCTGATTCCGTCGTTTCAGAACAACATGGTGTGCTGTGACAATTGTGATCGGATCTACCACTTTGACTGCTGTGATCCTGTGTTTGTGGACACATCCAGCAAAGACGGCGACGAGGATGACGACAAGAAGAAACAATCAGGTAGTTTACTCGTTTGTTGAAGAAAAAAGAATAGCTCCACTCTATAGTTGGGAGGAAAAGAACATTAACCTTGACATGCTGGTATGGAAGATTAGAGCATAAAGCTTTTTTGTTTTCACGTTATTTTTTGCTTGTTAGCTCAAGGTGTTTGGTTATTGGCAGACACAGGTAGAAACCAAAATGAACATTTCCTGTATGAGCGCAACAAATTAAGAATATATATTGTCACGGTATCGGTAAAGTGCAGTAAACAGCTACTTTGATTCTTGTGATTCTGACTTCGTCGTTTTCATTTCGATGAAGGTAGGAGCGAATACGCGATGCTGGGTTCCTCTGCATTGGCAATGGCTGTAGTAGGCACATTGGCCTACTTACATCCAGCCTTTGCTGCATACTATGTTCTAAGTCTCAAAATGAGTGTCGATCCTACCTTTTCACATCTAAAGAGGGTTTAGTAAGGTCCCTTGCACAGAATCACATCATTTGGGATGTTATACAACAGTTGTTAAAACAACAACAACAAAAAAACACCAAATTTACAGTATTTACAAAACCACCGTGATCATGTTTTTTCAAAGTTTGTGAGTTGTCACCTTTGCATACCAATGAGCTGCACAAACTGCCTGGTGACGTAATTGAAAGAAAGTAGTCCCCCTTTCACCACCATGCAGTGAAGTGTTTCTAAAGTTACGAAAGGTCCGTTGTTAATAAATGGAAATGTGGAAAGTTGATCTTTTAAAAATGCAAGAGAATTAGTTATCTTTTTGCGGTAAGCTGTTGACTCGCATGCGTAGCAATGCGAGTCTGTGTAATAAATAAACAAACAGTTTTTTAAATCTATATTTTTGCAAATCTTTGCAAGATGAGTCTTAAATAGTCCAAAAATTACTAAAAAAAATTGTGTCTGTGTGTTCATCTGTCCGCCATATGTCTGTGCATAATTTGTAAGTGGATTAATATCTCAGAACCAATTTCAACTATCACAACCAAACTTGGTAAGATGATATATACCCATGAGATAAATGATCAGTGAATGAATGACTTCACTTCAAGGTCAAGATCATTAAGTTCAACAAGTATTAGTCAGAAAAATGAAATTTTCACAAAATTTCACTTTTTTTAAAGTTATTAATAATAATATTGAACTTGTGATTCTTTCATGCATTATAGATATTAATGAGACACATACTATGCTTACTCCACGGTCAAGGTCACTGGAGCTGTCTCAAAGTCAGTTAATGAGAATGAATGAGAGGTCACATGAAAGTCAAGGTCATCCCAAGATCAAGGTCACTGTAGGTTAAGGTCATCTGAAGGTCACTTTTTTTTTCTTTTTGCATAATACAACTTTGCTGTAGTTTATTTGATGGTACATCAGTGTATTTGGAGCTGGAGGTCAAGGTCAAGAGCATAGAAAGATCAGAGTCAGTATTTGAATTTTAATGCCACTGTTTAATTTTGTTTTTCTGGGCACTCATTTTCATGTTAAATATTGCGCGTTCCGGAAGGAGCGTGTGAGTCATATGGGCTTTGCCTTTCTAGTGTCATTTATGAGGAAGTACCGATATTATGGTTTGGGTATCTATGCTTGCAGAAAAATGGTTCTGCTGTGTCTGTGATATTAAGAATCGAGGGGACAAGCTGAAGGACTTTGTGTCCAAGGCACAGAGCTACACCATCAAGGTCAGACAACAGCAGAGAAACATCACACAACTCATGCTAAAGAAATCAAAGTAAGTCACATTGCTTGTTACTTTGTTGTGGAAGTAAGTTGCGTTGTTAATTGGGGATGCAGTTGGCTCAGTGGTAAGTAAGACAGTTAAGGCACTGAATGTTGAGCTATAACCGATAACAGTGCAGGCAGTGGTTGAGGGCTTGAAGAGCCAACGAAAACAACATGACCCTTGATTGCACAGGCCAGGGCTCCTTCACATGAGGGTTTAAACTGAGGTCTTGTCTGTGCATGCATCTATTCCATGGATTGGATTTTAAAGATCCTGACACTCATGTCCTGTATGGGTGAGTGCCAGCTACACTGATACATTCAGTAAGCACTAGGTCCCTTCTGCCTTATCCCCGTTAACCCAGGATTGTGCTCAGTTGCCTGAGTTCCTTGAGCGGCTTGAGGTGAATCTGTATCAGCCAGTGCTCTTGAACTGGAAAAGCGCTATTAAAAAAAAAAAAAAAAGAATTATTTAGTTGTCGCAGTAAGTCACCTGATTTGTTGCTTTCAAGTTGGGTTACTTTGAGCAGGTGAGGTGAAGTAGTTCACAGTTCAGTTTTGTTGTTGGTGTTCATTGTTTAGTGCATAAAATGAAGACAGTTTTTTTTAGGAAATTGCACAAGGTGAACTGCATATCCAGTTGCCTTGCCTGCTTACTAAGGGTGTGGTATTGAGTGAGGTTTTGGCTTATAATGTGACAGATATAGAAATGTGCTTGATTTGATCGGTGTCTTATGTTGGCGTGGGCCACTTGCACGGTGTGTGGGCTGGGTTGTTGCAGGCAATACAACAAGCACAAGGCATTAACGTTGAAGATGCGGCCGTTGAAGAGCAGCAAAAAGAACAAAATAGAGAAGAAGTCGTCTGACACGGAGGAAGAGGAGGATCTGCCAGTGACAAGTGAGTCAGAAGCTGGGAAAGTCAGCCACTTTGACCCTCTGTTGAACTTGAACAAACCCAAGGGCTTAGTAGACGGCCTGTCCATGTTTTTCACACCTTCTAACAAGCGCAAGTCGCGAGTGTCGCTCAGCACCGTAGACATTGCTGTGGTCAAAGCTCAGAGCCAGTCTCAGACTAAACAGTCAGTCTCTCAAACCCGTTTGCAATCTCACACTCGGTCTCAGATTAACAAACAGCCTGTCTCTCATCCATCCCGTTCGCAATCTCCTGCCGCCAAACCGGCAGCCAAGTCGAGTTCTGCGAAGTCTAGTCCCTCCATTAAGAAATCTAGTCCACTTGCCAAGAAAAAGTCTCCAGAGAAAGTGGTTAGCAAAACGGGTTCGCCGGTAAAAAACGCAAACAAAGTGAGCTGTTCAGAAAAGACTGTCGGTAATAAAGCACGTGCCGTGAAATCCGCCCAGAAAGTGAAAGCAGCAAATCGTGGGAATGAAAAGAAGATTGTGCCCAAGCCGGGAGTGAAAAGTAGCGTTCCTAGCCAGTCGCAGCAAGCAGCCTCGCGCCTTATCAAGCGTTCCAAGCAGCACTCCGTGCCAGGTCGTAAGAAGAGTGACGGACCACCAGGCACCAGCCAGCTAAAGGGCTTGTATGACGGTTTAACCCATTTTTTCAATGTCGAAGGTGAGCAACGTAAGCGAGCTTGTCCCATCTACAACCCACTCATCTTGAAGCGCCAGCGGCTGGAAGAAAAGAGGCGCCAGCAGAGCCAGGTTAGCAGTAGCAGCAATAGGCACGTGAATGCTAGCACTTCTAGGGCCCTAAACGCTAACTTTAAATCGGTTACCGTGAGCAATAGGCCTGTGAACAGCTGTGTTGTAGGTAGCGTTCCCACCACAGTGTATTCTTCCTTGAGTGTGCGGGCTCCTCGGACAAGTGCTGTGATGAGTAGTGTGTTGCCCCGTGCTGGGCACGACAGTGATTGTGACGCTGACCAGGAGGATGAGGGAGAGGAAGAGGAGGAGGAAAATCGCTGCTTCAGCGGCGTGAAGATTAGACCCGGCAAAGACATTGAGGGCCTGGTCAGCTCAGACACGTCCGACAGCGAAGAGGACGAGGAGGAGGAGGAGGAGGAGGGTGCGAGTGGAAGCCAGGCCTCGGGCAGCCGACAGGGCCAGGCCAGCAGCCACGGGGCGGCACAAGACGAGGGTAAGAAACTCGTGTCATTGGCATCATTGAGCTGTCTTGTGGTTGGTGGGCTTGCACTCTTTCTCCTTCCCCCGCCTCCCACCCTCCCTCAGCTCAGCATGTCTCAGTCACAGCCACACACGTAACTTGCTGCACAGTCATCATGGGCTAGGTCTGTTGGTAGGCTCTCCCTGCAAAACTGTTAATACCTAGTCATCATGCCTCTCCCCACAGAGCCGGGTCTGTCTGTTAGGTGTGCTCTCCCTGCAGAACTGTTAGTATCCCAGGTAGAGAAGTCCCTCACTACTACTACTATTACTACTACTACTACTACTAGCCTTGCAGTCTTGTTGTTTTAGTCTTCCTCTTTCACTCTCCTTTTTCACATGGAACATTCTGTGTCTTTGATTTCCTTTCTGTAATTTCCTTACAATTATTCCCTTCCTTCCTAGGGTAAAAGTTTTCATGTATCTTGGACATCCTTGTGTAGACAGAAACTGTTGTTTTTACACTGTTGCACTCGTAGCAGTCCCCCTAGACTGACAATTTGCCATCATTTATGTATTTATTGTTGAAATTCTACCCTCTATATAGTTATTGTCTTCCCACACCTCTAAATCTCCTTTGTAAATCTGGAAGCTTTCAGTCAAATGTCCTTATTTTTTATAAAAAAAATTTTTTTTTTTTTAACCTGGGCTTGTTGAATGTAGCGATATTATGGACGTCACAGAAAATAAAGATGGAGTAAAAACACTAACCCTTGACTTTCGTGTCTTTATTTTTTTGAAAGAAAGATTCTTTTGTTTCCCGGCTGTTGATTTTGCTTTTGCGCAAGCCCAGAGAATCTAAAGGAGACTGGACAGAAAGAGACCTGGAATTTTGAAGAAGAACAGTTTTCAGGGAGAGCTGACTGATTAGGACATTAGATGCCTGAGCTGTAGAGGGTGTACTGTTTTTCCACACCGTTTTGATTTTTTTTTTCTTTTTTTTTAACGACACACCTGTCTTTATCTGTGTGAGTGTGCCTCATAATATTGGGACTGTGCCGTCATTAGGCTTTCATCGTAGTTTTAGCGCTGTAGCTTTTGGCATATACTTTGTTTTCCCCCCATGTACTCTACTGGCCCTGCTTTGTTCACGTTTCATCAAGTCAAAGATTTTTTTAATACTTTGTTTTCTTCTTTTGATTTTTTTACTTACATGTAAACCGTTGTTTTTTTTTTAAACATTTTCTTTTTGATTGCTTGTGACTATATATATATATTTAATCCTTAGTTTGTATTGTCAATGCGAGTGTTTGTCTAGCTGACTTTCCTAAACATTGTGTTTTAGAGATAGAGAATGCTGTTGTGGGTATGTACTTTTTAACAAACAAACCAAAATTGTGTATGTTTCGGAATGTTGATTTTTAAAATTTATTTTCCATTTTGTGATTGAGTGTTATTGTTAGTCTTCAAACATTAGTATTTCTATTTGTTGCTATTTTGACTATAATTTTGTGTGTGTGTACATCTATATATATATATATACTTATTTGTCAGTCCTAGTGCATGTTTTGTTTAATTAATTAGTGGGAAGATCAGAGTGAATTATTTTTTTGTAGACAATAGTTGACTTGTTTGATATCTGGATACATTGGTTTGTTAGCATATTAATTGATTGGTTGGCATCTTTAGCGTTGGTACCTTTGCATTAAGGAAAGCTGGACAGAATGGACACATCCTCAACAAGTTTAGCGTTCCTTAGGAAGTATTGAGTGCTACAAATATCGTTTGGGGTGTCCGATTCCCATCCCATCCCCCCACCTCTCCCTGCCCCTCCTCCTTTTGTAGTCGAGCACTTTTCGTCTTCCACCCTAGCCTAGGAGTTTTACAAAGGCTTCAGCAAAGTCAATGCCTTTGCAAACTTGTGAATGGTGCATGACTGGCACTGCCACCTGAGGATTCTGTTCATTGTGTTAGCTTTCTAGCTAGTGGTATTTTGTGTATTTTTTTTTAATGACAAGTGTTGACTTTTTGCTGTCTAATATATATATATATATATATATATATATATGGCTTGTTGATTTATTATAGTGTATTCTTTTTTAAATTAAATGGTGGTTTAACTACAAACTTAAAGACTTTCAACTTGATTAACATTGATAAAAAAAATAATGAAAACTTTAATCTAGATTTTTGTTTGTTCTTAAATGCCAGGTTGGTATTTTCAAGTAAAACTTGCATTTCTGTCATAAGGATACAAAACTCATTTTTTTTGTTGATGATGAAGAAGACAAAAGGTTTACTTGGATTTGTTCTGAGCTAGCCTCAAAATTTAGCTTCCATATCGACGAAAACAAATTCGACTTATCTATGGCAGCAGTATGGAGAGGAAATTGGCACCATCCTCATTAAGTTTGTCCAGAGAAAAGAGTTCACCAAAATGCCACTCTCCCCAATAACCGAAAGGTTATGGGACCACCTTTACCTGCCTTTTATGGCAGCACTTGGTGTCGGGGTCATAGATGATGTTAGATGTTCAATTCCCATTTTAGCAAACTGATGTTCGTACATGCTGGAGAATTTTTCTTACAGGCCAGCCCTTCAAGCTTGGAACATATACTCATAAATATACACAAGCTATTAATTTGAATTATCCCTGAGGCGGTCATTTTTCAGATGATCCCTTACGACCAGGAGGAAAGAACTTGCCAAATGTTACTGACGAGGATTATGAGCTGTACCGTATTGTGCAACAGAAGTCTCATGAGAAAATTGTCCAGGTATAATTAATAACATCCAACTATTCACTTTTAAAGATTATAGATTTACCTATTCTAGTATACCATTAAAAACATTTTGTGTTGTAGATGTGTATGGAGGAAAGAAGGGGGTGTACTTTTAATCTGTAAAACATAACAAACAAAACAAAAACTTTTTTTTTTTTTGGGGGGGGGGGGAGGGGGAAGGTTTATAGGTCAGTTTGTGAAATGATTTCTGATATTAAATGAGTTGTGCTTGGTACAAAATTGTTTTAAAATGGTGTAATTTCTGCTGTGACTTTTAACATAATGTGCAATGATGACAACCTTGGACACATTGTAAGCATATGTTTATTAACAATGCTTTTGAGCTTTGAGGCCTTTCAGAATATGTTCAGTGCCAAATAATTGTTATAATAGTTAATTTTTATGGCTCCAGTTATCTGATTACTTAGATTGACAATTTTTTTTTTTTTGGAGTCAGTTTTGTTAATCTTTTGTCTTTCTTCTTGAGCATTTTGTGATGTATGCGTTACAGGGTCCAGCATTTTGTGTTGTTTTATGCGTTATAGGGTCCAGGAAACAGCAATTTGCCCTCGGCCGATTCTCAGAACCGGCATCCACCGTGCATCGAGTTTGGAAAATTTGAAATCCAGACCTGGTATTCTGCGCCTTACCCACAGGAGTATGCACAGTAAGTTGGCATCTGCTTCATACTATTTTTTTAAAATAAAGTAATATTGACCATACTGCAGACCTGTTTACCATTACGGCTTTGGCGTATTTTTTTTTTACTGAATCGGCCCTTTATTTCGGTGTTACGGTCAAGGGATGTAAAATTACAGTCACGGTTCAGGGAATTGGGGGAAGAAAAAAACACCACGATGTTCGCTGTAGCACATAACAGGTCTGCATTCCCAATAGGGTTACTTCCATTGCTTTTGTGCTTGCAAACACTGAAATCCTCGAATATGGTGAAATGCCTGTACACTCGATGGCTCAAAATCTGTGTTGGATGTAATAATAATGATAATTAAGGTATGTTCATAGCGCTTTTCCTGATTTCAGCTTGTCCAAGTTGTACATCTGTGAGTTCTGCCTCAAGTACATGAAGAGCAGAGAATGCTTACGCCGCCATATGGTAAGTCTTTGTGTAAATGTTCTTGTTTAGCACTTTTCCAACTGAAAGAGCTGCTCAAGGCACTGACCTAAAAGATGCTCTGACTCAGGAGCCAGCAAATATAGAGTTTAGACTATAGTACACATCTCTAACCTCGCTAAAACTCATTTTACATGGAAGAACAAGTTTGTTGATGATGTGGTTGCTGAGGACAGAGAAAGATGGAGTACGCTGGTTAAACGATCATCTGTGGTGCCCCAACGATCTCAGAGTTACGGGATAGGATAGGTGTTTTTCAAATAGGAATAATGCGAAACAATGGGAACTAACCGAACGCAAATTTGGACTTGAACAAGATAACACAATACCTTGTTATTTATTGTTCTGCTGTATTCCATTTTGTATAATATAAAGTCTTGTATTGGTTTTGCAGAACAAATGTAAGAGGCTGATGCCACCAGCCAACGAGGTGTACCGTAACGCGAGTCTGTCGGTGTTTGAGGTGGACGGTAACACGTGTCGGCTGTACTGCCAGAATCTCTGTCTGATGGCCAAGCTGTTCTTGGACCACAAAACGCTGTATTACGATGTGGACCCTTTCCTATTCTACGTCCTTACCACAAACGATGAGCATGGGTGCCACATCGTGGGCTACTTCTCAAAGGTAGGGTCATGTGTCTTTCTGTCTTGCTTTGCTTTCAGTGTTAAATGAATAAATGTTATCTTATACTGCACAGAAAACATTTCACAGCGAATAGTGTGCTACAGTGCTTGTGGCCCTGTTTGTCCAGTCCCTTGTTCTTGTTCTTCCTCCTTCTCCTTTTCTTCTTCTTCTCTCTTCATCATCATCTTCTTCTTCTGCTTCTTCTTCTTCCTGTTCTTCTTCCTCCTTGTCTTGTTTTTTTCTGCATATTTGATTGTTCCTGGACTCTTTCATTCTCCTCCTCCTCTTCTGTGTGGGAAGACGGGATGAATAATATTTAGATTTTGTACTGTTGCAGGAGAAGAACTGTCAACAGAAGTACAACCTATCCTGCATTATGACCATGCCTCAATACCAGAAGAAAGGATACGGAAGATTCCTGATCGACTTCAGTAAGGGGTTTTACCATTACAACATAATGTTATGTAGAAAGTGAAAGATACGGGGGGATCGCTAGCATTGTGTTTTGCTTCCCTGAATGCAGACGTGCTAGAAATTTGTTTCCGCTGTTAAGAAAATGTTGCATTCACGATCATGAAAGAATCTGTATATATGCAAAATGTTGAAGATGTACGACCCCTGAGAAAGCTGCTTCTTTTCTTTTTTTAAATTTTATTTTATTTACCTTATTGTTCCTTTTCCATAGGAAAATTCTGGGCCGCCTCCCCTGGGGAAAGCGTAGTCGCAGCCTGTGGCGCGCCCAAACCCAACCTACCTAACATTAGTTGTGATTTTGAAATTTTGCTGGGGGAGCAAACCGGAGTGCCCGGAGAAAACCCCCGAGACGTTGGGCGAGTCGAAAGTAAATAATATTCGGAGAAACATAACACCCAGATGCTGGATCGAGCCCACACCTGTCAGGCGCCATTGGTTTCTGGCCTGTGGACAAGGCAAGTTAGTCCCGCCTTAGCCCACTTGACCACAACACTCGCTAGACGGGATGGGGATGTTTGGTGCATTACGAGTCTGCTTAGAAATGGATATGAAAAAAGGTCACAATATATTTGTCTGAAGAACATACCATTTTGGAATGAAATAATTCAATGTCTGCTTCGGACTAGTTTTCAAGGTGAGGAGGTAACGTTTAGACACCGAAAAAAAAATGTTATGGCTGAAGATGTGTTGCTTTTGTGGAAACTTTGATGACGATGTAGTACACTTGTATAGCGCCATCCATTCCAGGCTAATCAAAAGGGTGCTTGGTTGACCTCAATGCCTGTGTTGTGCATGCAGGTTATGTGCTGTCTAGACTGGAGGGGGTGGCGGGTTCACCTGAGAAACCGTTGTCCGATCTGGGTCGTCTGTCCTACGAAGCCTACTGGAACAGCGTGGTGATGGACTACTTGTATAGCCACCTTGAGACAATCACAATCAAAGGTGTGTGCTTGTTTAAACCTGTTCTGTTTGTATACCACCATTTATTGTGATCTGTGTTGGCAACACGATGTCATTTCTTAGGGAGATGCTATAGCGTATTCGTATTCTTGCTTTTTTGCCTTCCATTATTTTGTCTTAGAAACTGCACATTTGTGAGGTTCAAGTCATTTGTGATTTACGTTGTTTTAAGTTCTGTAGTTTGATCCAAAACTATACTTGCAAAACAAACCAGAGGGTGGGAACAACAAAACAAAACGTTTAGTGATTTTGGACTGCTACCAAGCTTATAGAGAGAGAGGCACAGGGTAAAATGGAGGACGACTGCTGAAGCCTTAGGGTAAAGTGGTCCATTCTTTGAGGTGGTTACAAAAGTCCAATAGAATCCAACTTACTTGGCCAAGTTTTATAGAGGCGGTCACTCCAAAGCGATGCTGACGTCAATCAGGTGTGACAGACTGTTAAGGTCATACACCTACACACAGACTTTGCTTTGATAGATCTCTGATCCTCAGTTAGCATCAACGTCACCTGTTTAATGGAAACTAACCTGTTGCAAAAGAAAGGACCCTAGGCAAACTAGTTCCAAGTTTAATATGGACCCATTTTGTTACGAGCTTGGAGAACACTGTGACAACATAACGTATGATGGAATCAGAAAGGGTGGCTCTTAGGCATGAAATCAAAAGGAATGGTGGCCCGTTTTTTGCTGGTAATATCAATGTTGTTTCTTTTAATTTCAGCAATCATGAATGGTACAGGCATGTGTTCCCAAGATGTGGTGGAGACGTTGCAGAGGCTAAAAGTCATGGTACACCAGCATGGAAAGTAAGTGACAATTTGTCTTCACTTTTGTGTGTGTGTGTGTGGATTTTTAGTGTGCTGCCCCCACCCCCAACCCTTTCTGTAGTTGGCTCAGCATATTCCGTCTGCCTGTCTCTCTCTCTCTCTCTCTCTCTCTCCCCCCCCCTCTCCCTCCCTCTCTCTCTGTTACGTTGAAACGCGAACGATGGTGCGTGTGAAACGCCCGCGATAGATCTGATCGTTTTATTTTGCAAAGCATTCAATATTAGAGTGTATTTACCTTTGATTTGATTTTGCATTGTAAATCAGGCATGGGAATTGTACGCCCATTCGCGTATATACGCCCCGACCAAAATCCAAATGCACTCCTGAATTTTTCGGTACACCCCTGGAAAAACTTAAGCAAATAAACTGATCGCGCATCTTTTAGTCGATTGCCGTTCACTCAGAGAGTTATCGTTCTTGCGCGCTAGCGATTGCCGCCATCTTGACTTTACACTGCATGTAGTAAAATCGTGTACCGCTTCAGATTACAGTCTCAAACTGCTATGTACAATGGTTGTTTCTAAAACAAATGACCAATAACAAAAGAAGAGACACTGGCACAGCCCAGCAACTACTTTTTTTGAAAATCCATTTTGAACTTGGTTAAAAAAAAAAAAAAGGGTGGAGAGGGGGAGGGGAGCTTTATTAAAATTTTCTTGGCTCTAATTTTTGTTTTATTAGGTAACCTGATGTGTTTTTTAAATAATACAACAACAAAAAATAAACTTTTTGAGCGTAAAGCCTTTCAAATTATAGAGAATTCAAGACCACGCGACCAATGGTTATGCCCCTTCCGAGTCCCCACCATGTTGTTTTCATTCGTTGTCATGGCTTCGCATACACACATTCAGATTAGAACTCATGCGTTTCACATTAAATTATGAAGTTATGTCAACTCCAGGGGTGAGTTTTGTTTGCAAAACAATGTTCTTTCTTCTCTTATGTTTATTTCTGTGAATTTCGCAAGGTCTTCGTTTTGCATAATTAGTCTAATTCTCGAGTGAGTTAGGCCTACTACTAGTAGTTATTCTTGTACATCAGTACGGCAGTAGTAATACTATGTCTGTAAGTGGGTTAATGTCGCTTGATTGTCTACAGGTCCCAAGTTATAACTCTTAAACACAATTTAGGCTTTTAATGTATTATTTGTTTGTGTTGTATTTTACTCCATAACTCCCACAAAGATCTTCATATTGTCGAACAATTAATTAATATGAATTATGAATATATATAAATGCATCATTATTTTCATATATTCTGCTGAAACTGGCAACACTTTTTGTTTTCTGAGCATACTAGAGGGTTCTGCATTTTGTTGTGTAAATACAGTGCCTTTTTTATGCACTTTGTATTAATTTTAGACACCCGAGCCACTTTTGGAAAAAACGCGTTTATTTTTTTGTGAGGGTTACCCACTTTGAACAGTTAAATGAGTGCCTTAATATTGACCGATTTTAACCATTTAAATTGTTTAAACTTCTAAAGGTTTGTTCTATATAATAAAAACAAAAATAAAACATCCTGAACCAAAATAAAATTTTAATACCAAAATGATTTGGTGATTTTTTTAAAATAGTACAAGAATGCATCTTTACTACAGAAAAGAGTCTTGATAACATGTTTGTGTAAAGTATATTTTTATGAGCCAAAAGTAAAGTGATTTTTAATTCCATTTGTACAAGATAGTACAAGAATGCATCTTTACTACAGAAAAGAGTCTTGATAACATGTTTATGTAAAGTATATTTTTATGAGCCAAAAGTAAAGTGATTTTTAATTCCATTTGTTCACGTATTTCTATGCTGAGAAGTGGTAAAAATTGCGTTGAAAACTGCAAAATCTCTCTCTCTGGACCCTCGACCATTTGTACTCCCCTCCAAGTCTTGGTCATTCCCATCCCTGATTGTTGTTGGAAGAAGCTTTGTATAACGTTGATAATTTTCGTTGGTCAATATTATTGGAGAATTCTCTAGAATTGCTTGTTTACTGTCGATCGAAGCTTCGCGATAAGTGTAGATAGCTGAGAAGGTTCTTGGACTGTAGGGAAAGTTGTATGACGTAAGACAGTGATGACGAAGTCTATTTTGATTGGTGGTAACGCATCACTCTGGAACGTTCTGACGTTATCTGGAGTCTAGAAAAAACTATATAATTGATGCACTATGTAGAGTTGAGAGAAAAAGTGAAAAGTGATTGAGCGATTGTATGCAGTTGTTGATGTACGCTGAATAAAGTTGGGAAACTTCATACGACGACTCCGTGCCTTGTTGCTGAGTGAACAGGTTGCGTGGATAAATGAATCTGAGTTACACTTATCAGGATTCAAGCATTGGGGCTGAATCAATTACTGATAGGAACACACCAAACAAGTGTAACTCTCTCTCTCTCTCTCTCTCTCTCTCTCTCTCTCTCTCTCTCTCTCTCTCTCTCTCTCCTCTTTCTCTCTCTCTCTCTCTCTCTCTCTCTCTCTCTCTCTCTCTCTCTCTCTCTCTCTCTCTCTCTCTCTCTCTTTCTCTCTCTCTCTGTTTCATTCAACCCAACATTGAGCAATTATCCAACAGTAAGCTGTTGTGATTGCAGCATATATGTATTCTGGGGGGATTTTATTTTCACTGATTGTGGTTGCTCAATCCAAGAAGGAGGTATAGTTTGCCAATGACTGCCCATGGCCTAGCCTGCTAGTTGAAGTGTTTTACAATTCAGAATGTGTCCCAAACAGGCTGATGCTGGTGGACGACTAGAAGTGTTTTACAATTCAGAATGTGTCCCAAACAGGCTGATGCTGGTGGACGACTAGAAGTGTTTTACAATTCAGAATGTGTCCCAAACAGGCTGATGCTGGTGGACAACTAGAAGTGTTTTACAATTCAGAATGTGTCCCAAACAGGCTGATGCTGGTGGACGACTAGAAGTGTTTTACAATTCAGAATGTGTCCCAAACAGGCTGATGCTGGTGGACGACTAGAAGTGTTTTACAATTGAGAATGTGTCCCAAACAGGCTGATGCTGGTGGACGACTACCGTGAGATTGTCACCAACTACATGGAGGCCAGTAGGAAGAAGCTGGCCGCCTACCCCCGCATCCCTATAGACCCAAAATGCCTGAAAGTGGATGTTTCTCTGGCTACACGCATAGATGGCACCGAGTCGGATTCTTCTTCAGACAGAGAGGTGAGACCATGTATATCATGCTCTTCTCCCCTCTCCCTCCCATCCTCCACCCCCTTTCAATATTTTTAAATCTAGTTTTAGTTTCATCATTTTTATAGCTAATTTAAAGTTGAATCTATTTTTATACAGTTGTGTAATCTTTTTGTGCTGAAATTATAAATGTGCACTTATTTATTCATCGGTCATAAAGATCATTTTCAATCCATTTTCTGTTAAAGTATGCCTTCAGTTCGTTTTCAGTGCCTTTATTTTTGTATATTTTTAAAAAACCTGTTTTTACTTATTGTTTTCTTTTTTTTTTTTTAACTGACGCTAGCCATTTTATTTCTGAATCCATTGGCTTTTGTGTATTATGACCTGTTAAAAGTTTGATGGCAGTTTCAGGTGGGCAAAGCACACCCCCTTTTGTGTGATAGCTTGCTTTACTTCCCGCTCCAAATAATTGGTTATCTTTCAGTCAGCGTGGATTTGAGTACTGTTTAAGGTGTATGTAGTATAAAGTGTTGAGTTTGATTGTAGTCAGGTGTGAGTGAAGCAGTGATGGCGGTACTCTGGAGAAGAGAGTTTTGCTGTTTTAGTGTGTTGTTGGTTTTACTCCTGGCACCCAGAAGAGAAAAAAATGAAAAGTCCCTTTTGTTGTTGACATTATTTAATATAATTTATTTATGTTTCCTAATCGTATCGTACTATTTATTTAGTATTGCTTGTTGAAGGTCACGTTCATTCACAATCGGGTGGAACATTCCCCCTCCCCTCATCTTCACACTCAAATCCCTATCCTCATCCTCATTACCTCCCAAAGCATCCTTTTAATTGTAAGGAATAATCATTGCCAATAAATAAAAACCCACAGCAAATTGACAAAGTTACGAATTGGGATGTTTGCTGTCAATGAAATGTCTTGAGCAGCTCTTGACCTAGATACGAGCTTTAAAAAATAAGATAGATTAGATTAGATAGATAGATAGATATTGAGATTAGATAGATAAGATAGATAAAAATAAGATATTTGATAGATTAGATAGGTAGATTACATAAATAAAATGTTTCAATTCAATTCAATTCAAGATTTATTCGCCAAGTGACATACATACAGTTATAATATACATGACACAAAGAATGCTTTTGATCAGCGGCAGGCATGCACAAGAAACAGAACAAACAAATAAAGCATAGATCTAGTGCGACCTATGTAACCAATGTAACCACCCATTATACTAGACAGCGGAACCCACGCCTGACTAGAACACTCATGTAGAACATAGATATACAGACATCAACAAACACAACTGAATTACAGATAACAAAACAGGTGCATATTTAATGTACATCATCAGACACAGCAAATATACAGATGACTAAAATAGATTCGCACGCAGAAGCACCCTCCCGCAATTCATGACTAATAATTATGAATATGAATATGACGCAATAAGGAGCAGTCTAAATAATTCTTATAATTGATTTAAGTGTCTGATAGACCACGGGAAGAAGCCATTCAGTGAGCGTGTGGTTTTGCTGGGGAGGGAACGGAGTCTACGGCCTGAGGGGAGCATCTGGAAGAGCACGTGGGCGGGGTGGGACTCATCATGGATAATATGTTTCTACATGTTGATGTTAATATTGCTTAAACCCCAGTCAGACCGATCCATTCTCATAAGATTTACGCGGTCACAGGCTGCAATAAGTTGTACAACAAGCTCACGATAAAATCTGATGGAAATACATCATAGATTCAGAGGATAGAACGTGTTCTAATTCCTGCGATGAAATTTATAAGTCCGGACCAATCAGAACGTGCTGTGGTGCTTGACATTGCGACTGAAGAAAACGGCCGACACCACAACACAAAGCTTGCCATCGGATCAAAGAGCAGAATAAGTCCTTAGTGTCTTCCTCTTTCCGATCCATGGCCATTCCCATCATCAACAAAAGTGTCCTCTCATCTGCTACTAAAGCTACTAAATATGACACACAATCTTCTCTCTCACTGTCTGAACTGCACGAAGCAACCGGTCACATGCTAAAATTCATTCATAACTTTTACAACATGCAGCCTACATAGCAACAAGGGAGGGCACTACAGGATCAAGGAAAGAAACCTCTTTCTGAATGAATATCATGTCCTCTGTCCAATTTCCTTCTCATCTGTTTTAAGAACAGCTAAATATGATACACAATCTTCTCTCTCACTATCCTCCGGACTGCTCGAACTTGAACTCTTATCTGTTGGCCATAGCTTTCACAACATCTACGTAGCAACAAGCAAAGTGAGTGAGCCGCAGCGAAAATCAACTTCTGCCTCTGTTGTATGGGATTAATTTTAGCGTGTGACCGGTTGCTTCCTGCGAGAAGTCCTGAGATTGAATCGCATGGAACAAATTGTATTATTTAATTGGTAGGTATGAGGTGAAAAAAAAACTAACAGCAACACCCAAGTTGAGGTCCGAGGCAATATTTCGATTTTTATTCAAATCTTTATCAAGCCATGTATTAAAAACATCATACGGTCTTTATATACCTATTCAGTTAAACTACAGTTCACTGATGAGAGCAGTTCAAATAACAGGACCTAGCACAATAATCAATGTGTATCTAAAAGGTTAAAATCCATATATACAGTATATATTCCTCACATCCTCCCCTCTCATACACCCCCCCACCACCCATCTAGGCTACCTCAAATCCCTTTCTCCCACCCTCCCAATCCCCCCACCACCCCACCCCCTATTCCCCTTTGAAAAAAAAGAAAAGTCCACCTGGGGTAGTGAACGGTTGTGCCTTGGTTATTTATTATCTGTTGTACTTTTACACTTGCTTGATGGCTGTATCTTTTTTTTTTTTTGTGTGTGTTTTTTTTTCCACCTTTTCATTTTGCCTCTTGTCTTGCTGACTGTCTTCCCCTCCCATGCTATGGGGCGCTTGGTTATAGTTGTTGAGCCGGACAGGCAGTGACACCGAAGACGAAACCATCCGACAGAACGAGTCGCCCGAGTCCGTCAAATCCCCAGCACTGAAGGTAGTTGGCCCAACATTTTCTTTCGCCATGACTTTTATTTATCATCCCTATTGGGGGAGGGGTGTGGAAGGTGTTTAAAAAATACAAATTATTGTAAAAAATTATGCAGTAAAATTAGGGTACTGGGGTCAAGCGTGGCCATTGTGTATTTGAGAGTGTTTGCTAGGCGGAGCAATTGTAGTATAAAGTTAAAGATTTTCTGTAGCAAGCAGTGCACCAGCATTCAAAACCGTAACCATGAGAGTGCCACCCTCTAAGTTATATAGTTATAATCTCCTGTTTGTTCCTAAAGCAGCCTCCTGTTTGACTAGACAATGATAGTTTTTCAAGGACTTGAAGATTTTTTACTCAAACTTTCAGACATGATAAGACTCTAGTTCAGGTAATATAAAATAAATTGATGATTGGAATTTTTTTTCTAATTATTTTTTCAACATTTTATTTTAAATATAGACTTGTTATTAAACTTGAATTGGACTTTGTGTTGCATGTAAGCATTTGATGTTTATATAGACTTTTTTGATGTTTTATTTTGTTAACTCCACGGGTCTGTTTGACAATGTTTTGATGGGTTATAAATTGGTTGAATTTGTGTGAGTGTTGATTTTTAATTTGCTGTGCATGTTTGTTAGAAGTCTGGTATTTTATGACCAGTTGGCTCCGCCAAGAATGAAAAACATTTTGTCCTGCAGCGTTGACCTGAATTGCATGGTTTTTGAATGGCGCATTATTGTGTGTGCGGCAAGAGTGCTCTCACAATTGATTTCATTTTCCCACAAGTGTAATAGTGTATGGGTTGCAGTGTCGTGTTAGAACAGAATTTTTGCAACATTTAAATTTTACCAAAGCATGTATACTTGCACTGAAATAACAAAACACTGAAGTTTCCAAAAACAACAACAAAAAGAAGGGAGGCAAGAGGGGTATGTAAAATGCAGGTAGGAGTTGTCTGGTCTCAAGGGAAGGACTGGAAAGGAGTGCTTGCATCTTGGACACAATTCTTATTAGATGCTTTCCACCTAGAAAATGTTCCAGTCACAATACTTGTAGAAACAGGTTTCCCTCTGACAACATTGGACTATGGCGACTGAAACCCAGTATCTGTGATACCTTTCAGTGTGAGCTTGGAAATGTTATGACCACACAGGTACTAGGTATTGTTACAGCATAAAACAACCTTTTCGTTTATTAATCGTTTTTATAAGTTCTATTCCCACCCTTTTATTTTAATTTGTAAAGAAAGAGATTATTTGAGTGCGTTTTGTGTTAATGTTTGACCTTGCCTGCTTTGCAGAATGGGCTGAGGGGACGTAAGCGAATGCAAAGCACATCCAGTATGTCGCCGGACTACAAGCGTACACGATTTGAATTTAGCAGTATAGCTGTTCGAGGTATGTAGTTCTTTTTATATTAGACCTTTGTCAGTGAAGAACAAGAAGGGAAATGCTGCGAGTTACTATATCCTCTCGTCTAGTTATCAGAAGACCTTTGCACACAATGCATGAAGAACCTAATATGTACTGTGCAAGTAGAAACGGAAGTTGTCAGAGTCACAGCGACTCAACCAAAGCTTTTTAGGTTTTGAGGTTAGGTCAGCTAGGCTAGCTATAAATAGCTTCGCCGATGCTTCCTTTCAATGGAAGGGAGGTTGCAGGCAAGCTATAAATAACCCGTAGCAAGCAAAATGTGGAGGCACTAAACAGTGCTGCTCAAATAGGAATTGAGCTGGTGTGGAGTACAATCTGTTAATGGGGTAGTTTACGCAAGATGTGTTAGTTTAAAATGGTTAATTGTGTTTTAAGATACAACAGGAGCATAATAATAAACATGAATATATAACAGGTCCTGCCATTACTGTAAGTGATAATGTGGTCTTGCAGCAGTAGACATGTTGTGTGTGTGTGTACAGGCATGACCGTGCAGAAGAAGAGTGGCTTTGAAGGCAGCAGTCCAGACCGGGACCGTCGGAGTAGCTTTGGCTCTTCCACCAGGTCCCCTCTGAAGCTGGACATCAGCTCTCCAGGCCCCCACTCCCCGCTGAAGAGCCTGCCACTGGTGTCCCCGGTCAAGACCCCGCCAGCCCTACACTCCCCTTTCCACCTGCCCCCATCCGCCAAGAAGGCCAAGCTGGAGGATGACTCCACCATGAAGGTGACCAAGCTGAAGAAGAAGGGGACCGGTCGACCGCCCGGCAGGCCCCCCGGCTCCTTCAAGAAGCCCAAGCTGGTGTCCCCCAAGGCTCAAACGTCGCCCAAGAAGTCTGATGCCTCAGAGCCTGCTGCCAACGGCCTGCCCAAACGCCGAGGCCGACCGCCCAAGACCCTTGCCAGCCAAGTGCTGCACAAAGGCAAAGGGACCAAGAGAGCCCCGAGTGCCAACGAGGACAGTGGCAGCTCCCCGCCTAAACAATTGAAAACGGGTCGTAAACCGGGGCCTGGCAGGAAGCCGTTGGTGTGCCGCAAGCCGGGGCCAGGCAGGAAGCCAGGCAGAAAGCCACTGGTGTCCAAGGAAACGACGGTGAACTCTGAGCCTGAGGTGGCCGCCGTGGACAATGAGGCTGCGGAAACGCCCAAAAGGCGTGGCCGTCCTCCCAAGGTGAGCTCTCTTGTACAGTACATTGCTAGTTTCCCTCTTCTTCTCTGTGCTGCTAGCCTCGTCAAATCTATCACTATTGCCAGTGCACGACTTGCTGTTGTCATTAGTCCTGTGTATTATCTGACCTTTTGCTGTTGTCCTGTGTATTATCTGAACTTTTCATGTTGTTCCGTGCAATACCTGCTCTTTTTCGCAATGAAAGAGTTCATTTTGCGGATTAGCCTCACTGAGCTTCTTTTGACACTAGTTAGCTACTGTCACTTGGTATCTTGTAAAGTATTCCTTGCACGCTTTCTTGTAACATGATCTACAACTGTAAAATTAGTTCCCTCTGACCCTACTGCTCTTTGCTTTTGCACTGTATTCATCCTCAGTGTTGCTGGCAGGAACAGGCATGTCTATCCGTACAGAATTTCCGTATTTTTTTCCGGAAATTTGACAAACTTGGCAATCGCTACGGAAAATACGGATACTTGTTTCAAGGTCTGGAAATAAATAAAAACAACATTGTTGAAAAAAATCGAACTCGTTGGCCTGTGGTAATGCTGAGCGTGATGTTTTTCCAAAGACAGCTGCAATGCGCAGTCGCAGTAGAGACACATAGCACCGAAGATTCTGGTTGAGGCACAGAAGTTGGCCGAACCAGTTTTTGCGCAGTCGCATTGAAGATCGGTGCTCGTGAGACAGAATTCAAAACATGGCGTCCAAACGAATGGCTAAGCAAATCTGAATGTGAATCTGAATCTTCAAAGAAATGGCGCAAGGGGCAGACATATATTGCCTCGTATTCGGAAAAGTGTCCTTTCGTTATTCGCGGCAGCACTGACTCAAAAGTACGATTTATGCCAACCAGTTTGGCATCTTTGCCGGTGGTATGAACGACATCAAGCGGCACGTGAAAGGCCCACAGCGTATCAAGAATTACGATGCTTTGAAGAAG
The DNA here is from genome assembly GCA_036898135.1 of Oncomelania hupensis. Lineage (NCBI taxonomy): Eukaryota > Metazoa > Mollusca > Gastropoda > Littorinimorpha > Pomatiopsidae > Oncomelania > Oncomelania hupensis. The sequence goes on from CM072512.1 coordinate 7,708,528, forward strand.
AAAGAGAAGATTGTGGCAGCAAATCAATCTATGATTCTTCGCATAATATCAAAAAGGATGAGTGCAAAAAACAATAGGTAGTAAAAGTAAATACGGAAATCGTAATAGTAATACTGAAATTTGAAAAAGCTAATACTGAAACTTCAAATTGAGGGTAGGCATGCCTGCAGGAAGCGCTGTACCTTTAGTGTAACTTTTCATGTCCAACTTGATTGAAGCAATTTGAACTACGCTGTCGGCTCAACAAAGCAGAGATTTTTGGGCTATTTTAATATGATATGGTAAAGTAAAAAACATTTGAAGGTACGGAGAAGAGCAACCACTGTAGTGAAATACTGCACTTAGTTCTTTTTATTGTATGCTTTTTTTTTCACTTTATTTTAATGGATTATTAAAATTTTTATTTATGTGTAAATGTATTTAATTTTGCTTGACTTAGCATAGTTTACTTTGCTTTAAATAGTTTTGCTCTATGTGTGTGTTTATATATTTATTTTGCTGTTTTATTATTATTATTATTTATTTAATAATGGTATTGGAATGCCGTCAGTTTAACATTCCCAAAATAAAATTTGGTTTCTTTTATGTCTTCTAATAGCTATCTTCCTGTCTTTACACCACATGTTTGAGTGCTAGATGTGCATTTGTTGTGAAGGTGAGAGTGTGCTAAACATCTGCTCTTGTATGTTGTAACATCACTGTGCTTTAACTCTTTGCCTGCCAGGCATGTTTCCACGTTTGTGCCAGACATTTCTCTGGCACAGGAAAGAAAGTTCAGTACCTTAGGCATTTAAGCTACTGTTCTTTCAATAATAGTTGTTAAATAGACATATTTCATATCAAATTAAAGGTAAAAGAGTGAAGAATAAGAAAAAAAACCACAAAAATGTTAATTTGATTATTATGTTATTGAAATATGTGTTTTGAAAGCATGTTGATCTTTTTGAAATAATAAAATAAAATAAAAATATGTCTACATACCACAGTGATTAAAAAAAAAATCTGGAGGAATAATTCCAATCACTGAATCAGCTTCGCACACCAGAAAGAAAATTTATTTAGGATCAAAATACACTTTCAAGTTGGAAATTATATTGATTATTAGCACAGAGTTTGACACACTGTCGATTGTGCCCATCACAATGCTTAGTAAAATGCACAAAAAACACTCTAAAAACGAATCAATTTGAAGAAACCACGTGCGTGTCGATCGAGAACGAAAGTAGAAAGAGTTATCTCTCTTTGGTTAAAATAAAACTTGGATTGGACTGCGCAAAAAAACGGAACGAAACGGAATACTGAAATCGACGATATATCGTCGATTGGCACAAACATGGCGGCTCAGATCGACGATATATCGTCGATTGGCAGGCAAAGAGTTAAGCCTGATCGGTGATTTTGGGAAAAGTGCTTGTATAACATCCGGTATTAGTATTGCTATTACAGTGGAACCTCCGGTATACGACCGTCCAAAATCTGAGAAAAAACGGTCTTATAATAGAGGTGGTCTTATACCGGAAACAAGGGGTGCAGGGAGGGGAGGGGGGGGGGGAGGAGGAGGAGTGCGGGGGTGTCCGGCTCGGAGGGGTATGTCGTCATAATTTTCAAACTCACCAGCATATATTTTCTCTGACAAAGGAAAGTGTAAAACATGTTTCATTTTTAGCTTTGTCTTTTATTCACAACTTCAAAAATAACGGAATGTTTCTTCTTCTTGTTTCCACGAACCACTGCCAGACGCGTTCATCCAAGTCTGTCAATGCAGAAGCTCTCAGTTTCGATGTTTTCCTTTCGCCACTTTCTTCACTCTCCCATCGTAGTTTCACAGATTCCTTATCCTTTATGATGAGCTGAATTTGGGTCTTCCCAACGTCTAAACTTCTTGCAATAGACAAACAGCTCTCCCCATTTTCACTTTTTTAAATCACTTTCATTCTGTCTGCCAAACTCAAAACTTTCCTCTTGCGCGACGCCATTTTGATAAAGCCAGTGTAGGCGAGTAATGTCCCTTACTTGCGAATCGGAAATAGCAGACAACAGCAGGAGTACACTAACATGAGAGAAAAAATGAAAGGTACAGACAATAAATTAACTGATATCTCTTTTAAATTGCCTAAAACGGTCATATAAAGGGCTTAAGACACAGTCGCTGGTCGCATAACGAAGTGAATCCGTCAGAAGTTTTCAGGTCACATAACGGAGGGAGTCGTATAACCAGAGAGACGGATACCGGAGGTTCCACTGTATTTATTTAGTTATTTTTTAATGTTATGGTTCTGTGTGTGGGAGTGCTTTGCAGTGTGTTCCTGTGTGTAATTATATAACCATCCTCTGCTTCCTTGTCTCACGCTTATGTGTTGGTGCATCTTGGGGTGTTTTTTCAGGCAAGCAAGACGTTTACAAGGAAAGAGTGTTGTATGGATTTGACCATACCATTGACCTTGTGTGATGAGGTAAACTATCTCAGGACATGTTATGTTTCGTTATAACCATTACCTGCGACAGAGACAGGGGCAGCTTTGTTCTCTTAGAGAGAGAGAGATATGAGTGAAACGCATGTAACGAACTGGAGGAAAAGCAGTACAGGTGATATCTCTTTTTCTTTTAGTCTGTTATGTGCGACGTCTTTGTTTTGTTTTTTCAATGGTTAGGTGTATTTATTTTATATGATTCTTCACCCCTCCGCCCACCACATCCTCTCAGTGTTAAAAACAATGTGGCGAGCCATTCAACTGTAATGTTCCTATGAAGTTGTGATCAAAATCTGGTCAGTAGTTTTTTTGAGATCTGGCATTGAAGGGTCCGAAAGACTGATGGACTGATAGACCGACATTTAACTGTAGGTAGCGGCAGTGGCCTACTAGACATGCGGGAAACCAGCTGATAAGCCACATTTTTGTCGGCAATTTACTAGTCTGCATGTAATTATTGTCAAATAAAAATTACATCAATAAAAACATCAACATTTCAACTTTCTTTCTATGTTGTTTTTACGAATAAATTCATCTTTAAATAGTCGCTAAAGTGGCTCAGAAAAGCATACAGTCAGTGTACTTAGTTGCGTGTCGCCATTGCCTGGCAGCCATGCTCTCCATCAAAGTTGAACACCGTCTATTTTTATCGCCGATGTTAGTGTTCGTTTACTTAAATTTGATTGGTTCAACTAGTCTTAATAGAAAGATGAAAGTTTTAGCTTTATTTTCGTATATCTATTTTCTTCGAAAAGCAACGCATTTTCAATTGCGAAGCAGTTGAAATCAAGGCAAAAAAATATGTATACTTCGCGGCTTGATATCTTAAAAATGGCTGTTCAGAACTATAAAAACCATGGACCCGCTGGAAAGGTCATTTTCTGCAGATTGCAATGGTATGCGAAACATCGTTTTCCGTGCCATACTCGCGGAGCGGGAACCAATGAAAGACGAGTACCCATAACACGTGCCTGATAGGCCAACGACTTTGAAAGTCATGGCTGCTAGTGAATCGAGCTGCTTGGACTTTCGCTATGATTTCCAAATAAAATCAGTGCCATTATTGGTATGTTTGGTGCAGTCTTGGATTGACCAGTTTCTGGTAAATTGTAATGAGTTTATGGTGTGGTATGTTGATAATTTAGCAAAATAATCGAGTACAGTTTACCGGAAGTGCATAAAATGAGGGTTGTTGATTTACAAGTACTAATAGACCGATGACTTTCGCTATCCTTTTATTTTTGATGGTCTATTTTTTTCTCCTGCCGGTAGTATTATATCAATTCTGCAATTATATTTTAATGATTATTTATTAGTTTCTGCTGTATTTCTAGGATGCTTTATTTGATTTACATAGAAAAAGACAGGTTAAAGTGACCGGAAGTTGCTATGGTAAAATCGAAAGTAGTCATTTAATGAACACGTACTGACGTAGGCCTACATAATACATTTAACAAATAGTGAAACCTTCGTTAGACGTTTTGGTTTTACAAACATAAAAGTCTTATCATTATGTTTTTAACAAGTCAATTAATAATGTTACAAGCATGATTTGTTTTTAACTTCAGCAAAATGCACACTGATATTGTTGTTAGATAAATTAAAGTAAATCTGTCAAAAAATATTGGAATATTAATGAGAAATGCAAAAGATAGTTACTGTTATTTAAAATTATAAATATAACTTTGAAATTTGTTTAAATTAAAATTAATTTTAAAAATATCACATGCAGCGACTTAGTAGCTAATGACTGACATTTTTTATTTAAAAGCAGCACTGGCATATCAGATGTTATCACATAAAAACAAAGTATGCAAACACATTTAAAAACAATTACAATAGAAGTCTTATGAGTGCAGTGACAACAGTGAACATAACAGGATTAGATAAGCAATAGTCATGGTAGCTGTAATGAAAAATATGGAAATAATGAACAAGAAAATAATGCATGTAAAAAATGTAACAATGAAGCTAATTAAATTAATAATCAATATGTATCGCTTTCTTAAAATGCTTAATAATTAATTTTGTTTAATTGATTTAAAATTACATTACATTTAGAACCAATTCAAGATTATAGTCCTATCCTATCCTGTCCCGTAACCCGAAGGTCGTAGGGGCACCACAGATGATCGTTTAACCAGCATACTCCATCTTTCTCTGTCCTCAGCAGCCCTGATGGCTTCGCTCAGTGTCAAACCAGTCCATTCTCGAATGTTGTCCTCCCACCTCTTTTTCGGTCTCCCTTTTCTTCTACCTCCTTGCACTGTGCCTTGCAGAATAGTCTTTGCAAGGCCTGATGATCTGGTGACGTGGCCATACCACCGAAGTTTCCGTTTCTTCACCACTGTTAGCAGGTCATCATGTTGTCCAATAGCTTGTGTGATGGTCTGTCGGACTTCGTCGTTGGTGATGTGTTGGGTATAGGAAATGCCCAGAAGTCTTCTGTAGCACCTCATCTCCATGCTTTGTATTCTTCGTTGGAGATCTGCTGTGAGGGTCCATGCTTCGCAAGCATATAGGAAGATGGAGATGACAAGGGAGCGCAGCAGTCTTACTTTGGAATGTAGACTGATGGTCCTGTCTTTCCAAATGGGCTTCAACCTTGTCAGGGCAGCAGTTGTTTGTGCGATCCTGGAGAGGACTTCCTGTCGGGACCCATTGTCTGATACAATGGCTCCTAAATATTTGAAGCTATGCACTGTGTCGAGGGATTGGCCTTGGACTTTGATGTCCGTATTGATGCCATTGGTGTTGTTGGTCATCATTTTGGTCTTCTCTGCACTTATTTCCATTCCATAGGCTTTGGAGGTGGTGTCAAGCCTCTGTACCAGCTGTTCAAGTTCTTGTTCCTCTCCAGCCAATCCATCAATGTCATCTGCAAAACGAAGATTGGAGATTGCTCTACCCCCTATGCTGACTGTGCCTTCATGGTCTGCAAGAGCATCCGACATGATGCGCTCTAGGAAGATGTTGAAGAGTGTTGGAGAGAGTAGGCATCCTTGACGCACACCGATTGTTGTTCTGAACCAATTCCCGATGGCTCTGTTGTGTAGGACTGCACTGGTAGCCTTGTCATACAGGCTTTTGATGACTTCAATAATTTTTGGGCTGATGTTGTACACTTTCATTGTTGCCCATAGAGCTGCATGCCAGACTCGGTCAAACGCCTTCTTGAAGTCTATGAACACATGATATAGATGTTGTTGGTGCTGTAGGTATTTCTCACAGATTATTCTGAGGTTGAAAATCTGCTCAGTGGTACTTCGCCCTGCCCTGAATCCTGCTTGTTCTTCAGCTATGATTTGTTCAGCTTGGGGTTTCAACCTGTTGAGTATTATTTTCAAGAGGACCTTGCTGGGATGGCTGATGAGGCTGATGGTGCGGTAATTTTCACACTCCTGAAGGTTACCTTTTTTGGGAAGAGTGATGACAAGCGACTGGGTCCATGGTATAGGCCACTCCCCACTCTGCCAGATCTTGTTACAGATAATGGTGAGGGCATCAATCATCGCTTCTCCTCCTGCTTGTAGCAGTTCCGCGGGTATGTTGTCCACTCCTGCTGACTTCCCTTTCTTTAGCGCTTGCACTGCTGCCTCAACTTCTTCCCGGGAAGAAGATTATAGTAGAATAAGTAATTATGCTTTTTAATTGATGAGTGTGTAACTAAAACTCTAGTCGTTTCGCCTTGGTTTTTTTTTTTTTTTTTAAATAAAATTAAATAAGTATATCATAATACAGTGCAATTTCATTGCTCTTTTTAGACACTTTAGCATTTTTGGTGCAAGCTTTATGCTTTGAATCTATGTTTAAAATTGTAAGCAAATCCATGCAGTAGAACAAAAATAATAGTGGTTTTACTAAAGAGAGTGTCGTAATCAGTTCCTCGTGACTTTTAGCAGTTTTTGTCAAGTTCGAGCTTACATATCTCGTAAAGCTCATCATGCAATATCTTAGAAAAAAATGGGCTCACTCTGTATGTTAATAATAATAATAATAATAATACAGGATGCTATACGCTGTTGGTTTGAATATATAAATGACTTTTCATAGGTTTAAGTTATCTACTTTTTGTGATAGGCTGTGTCAAACATGGACGTTCGTACTAGTTTGTTCTTTGTGCTGCGCTATTTATTTTATTTTTTACATTTTTTTTTCTCAAACAAGACAAATCACTGGCTTCTTTGTATTGGTTTTTCTGATTCTGCAATATGATGGGAAGAAATTTTGAATACAATACATATGTTGTTGCATTATTGTGATTTTTACACATGTTCAAACATGGCCCATTTTGCACATTTTAATGCAAACTAATGACCGTAACATCTCAAACACTTATATCTCTGGAACTATCCAAGATATTTTCAAAATTCTTTTTGTGTTTTACTTGTATTTGCACTTACTTTTTAAAAAATACAGAAGAAAAGTTATCAATATCAATTTAAATTTTGGCTGCCGCTACCTATTAACTGGTTCTGATTCCCAACTATTTGAGAGTATTTTCAGACAAGTCTAGAATACAAAACTAAGTTAGTAGTAGTGTTACGGTGGTTGCTATTGGTTTTATCATCATCAAGCCGTTGTACAGGGGAGGAATTTGATGACGATGTAGAGAGAGAGAAAGCCTTTCTCTCAAAGTTACATGATGGCCATTTATATTATGCTTATGAGGTGCTTTTGAAGAATGTGATGTTAGTATTATTCTGTTTATGCGCCTTGAATCACTCTTTTTTTTGTGTGTGTGAGGATTGTGCGCTATATAAATCTATGTAGTATTATTACTTTTTAAAAGAAAAGTTTGCAAAACCCAAGAAAAAATGGTTGGTAAAAAAATCATTTAAACAAATAATTTTGTGTTTGATTTTCATTCTGTCTTTTGCTAAATGTTGTGTGCCGACTGAAGTTTGTTTCCTAATTGTTTACAAGTAAATATATGTTTGGGAAAATATATTTTATTGAGTTGTTATTCCGTTTATTTCTTCCCCTTATCCCCCTAACACTTGGTTGATAAACAGTGATGGGACTTGGCATTTCAATGTCGGAGATAGATCCACACTCCTTTTTCTATTTCCAAACACATTTTTTTATTCATAATCTGAAGTATCATCATTTTCAAAAATTGTGTCCTCCTCGGTATCCATGAGCAGAACGTTACGTGGCTTAATCCATCGTGGGTTTTTTCCCCATATCAAGTATCCAAAAATTCCAAGAAATAACTTAAGATTGTCGCTAGCGTGATAACGATCTATCTAAGAATCGTTTCCCTTGCTTATATCCTGTATAGTAGTACTGACAGAACAAAAAGCATTTGTTTGCATGGGGATTCCCCGTTTGCGGGCTTTCATTGCAGAACTACGAATGGGGATCCCCCACTTAGAGTAAGAAATGAGTTACAGAAGAAAGGTGTCCTGCATGCTACTTGCCACGCTTTACATTGCCGTGTGTAGCCTTTGTCGTGTTGCTTCCTGGTGTATAGTTCTGTGAAGACTATGTGTGAGAGTTGAGTGTGGCAGGTTTAACATCTGTAACATCAGTAGCATGTATAAAGCCAGTTTGATGTCATTTGAATTTGCACAGATTAGTACAAAGGAAAAATGTTGAAGATGTAACTAATAGTTAACCTAAAGTCTTTGAACCACCTTTGAGATATCTCTGTGGGAGTGCTGGGGGTTTCTGTATAAATAGTATCCCCACTTTTTGGAAATTCAATGCCTTAAATTCCCACTGCCGCTGTCTTTCTCCTTTGTTCTTTCTCATACCTACTCTGTTTTATCAATCTACTATACTATCTTCTTCTTTGCTAGACCAGTCACCTATCTTTTTTCTTGAAAACTTCGCCAAAAGTCCTTATTTGTGTATGGGATATGTAAGGTCAGCTTGGGGATATTGGACACGTTCAGCCAAGTGGTAACTAGGGCTTTCTATGATATTATTGTTTAGCAATGTAGGCAATTTATATGTATGTGTTTCGTTAATATTTTATAATCATATTTATATTCTATTTTGTTTTTTTAAACGGGGGTTCGATAAATTAGAGTACAGCCTCAGCGTCCCCTGCGTGGGGATGCCTTTATTGTAAAGTGTAGTGTCTTTAGTGTTATCATTAGGGTTGTATCATCAGATCTTTTATCCGGGTCAGGGGTGAGCCCTCTTTCAACCAAGTTGTGGTCCTCTTTGTAGTCCGCTGGACCTAATAAGCAATGACTAACTAACTAACCTATGAGATAAAACTGAGTTAAGCTCTTTTGAAATAAAACTGAATGAACAGGCCTTTGAAAGAAGCGGGATTGTGAGTTATAACAGACTTGCGAGATAGAACAGTTGAGGTAACAAGGTGGGTTGTTTATGTTTCAGAATGTGTTACACTGGAAGAAGAAGCACACTATGATGGAGAAGGAGACCCCAGAGCCCAGTGAAGAAAACAAGAAAGGCAACGGCAGTGTTGAAGCTCCCACGCGGCGGTCCAAAGCCAAAGCAGCGGCCGAGAGTGCGGCAGATGATGAAGCTTCCACACACGGCCCCAGCAAGACCGCTGAAGGCTCCAGCAAGGTCAAGGACAGCGCCGAGCCAAAGACGACCACCGGAACTGTGTCGGATGACACGGATGAACTTGACAACGACGGGAGCGAGGAGGAAGAAGAGAGCCGGCACTCCAGGGACAAGTCCAGCAGCCAGGAACGACCCTCCGTCAGCAAGCCTAAAGAAGATGCCAGCAAGAACGGTGTGGGACAAAAGAAAGACGGGGTGGCAGCCCCTAGCGCTGGTGCCACAACCACCAAAGACAGCGACAGCAGTAGCAGCAGCGATGGCTCTAGCAGCTCTGCAGATTCCAGCTCCGAAGACGATGATGATGATGACGACGATGACGACAACAGTTCCACCAAATCGAACAAAAAGTCGGACAATAGCAGTGATGACGATGATGACAATGAGAGTGACGACGACGATGATGAGGATGATGACAGTGATGAGGAAGAGGAAGAAGAAAAAGTGGAGGATTCGGAACTGGCAGAAGCCTCGCAGAACTTGGCACACATTGTGGCTGGCTTTGAGCAAGAGGACCAGCAATCGCACGTGCAGGGTACCAACCTCAGCGACTCTTCCACCTCGTCCAGTCCAGCAAGTCTGCCCACCACCAGCAAGGTGGGGGAGGAGCTGGAGGAAGAGGATTCCATCAGTCAGGCTCCTCGATCCCCTTCCAGCAAGTCCAGATCCTCCAACCAACCGGACCTGCAGGACAATGACAGCAGCCACTCGTTGTCATCCTTCTGCTCATCTTCTGACGATGACGAGCCTCCCATGAACACTCCACCCCCTGCTCCCCGTCCCGCCACACCTGAGAGTCCGCCTCAGAGTTCGTATGACAGCCCTATGGGTATGGAGGAGAATGAGGAGGAGGAGCGGGACAGGAAGGAGCAGCAACAGGAGGAGGAGGAGGATGTGGACAACACCATGGACTCCCAGGCCTCCCCTGAAGAAGTGCGTCTGTCTCACGACACCGAGGACACCGACAACCAGATGGAGGCCACCATACAGACCACCATGAAGGACCTGGAGGAGATTGAGGAGAAACACCGCACACCACCCGCCCTCACCACCCATCAGCAGCAACACACGCCTCAACAGTTGACACCTCAGCAGCACACACCTCAACAACACACACCGCAGCAGTTAACGCCTCAGCAACATACTCCGCAGCAGTTGACCCCTCAAGGCCAGCACATGACCCCAGAACCCATGACTCCGTGCGACACCAGGTCCATGGGCAGCGTGGAGCCCCCCACACCTCCCCAACATCTGCCCGTGGCTTCTCAGGGACCGCCTCCCACCCCTGCCTCTGCCCCCACCCCCTCCTCCCGCAGCCAACGCAACCTCAGCTGCAGCTCCACCGGCAGTGGGCCCGGCAGTGTGTACTCCCAGCAACAGGCGTCGGGCAGTTTGGGTAGCCTGGGTCCGGGCAGCTTGCCCAGCAATAACGGCTATAACATGGACATGGACCAGCAGCTTCTGGGCTCTCCAGGCCCCATCAGTGCAGCAGACATGTCAGCTACCATTAACATGCCTGCCGGCTACACCGACTGCGCCGTGAACTTCGCCCATAACCAGGCCAGGCACCGCTTCATGGACACTGTGGGCTTGCTACAGGGCGGCATGGTGGCCTACTCTCCCATCGCCACCAGTACCATCAGCTACCCCCACGGTTCTCCCATCATGACCTACAGCATGATGCCCCAGCAACTCGTGCAACAGCAACCGCAGCAGCCCCAGGCCCACTCCCAACAGCCCCAAGCTCACTCTCGCCAGCCTGCCCACACTCAGCAAGCCCACAGTCAACAGGCGCACACTCAGCAACAGGCGCACGCTCAGCAAGCCCACAGCCAACAACAGGCGCACGCTCAGCAAGCTCACAGTCAACAGCACGTTCAACAGGCCCACAGCCAGCAGCCACAGGCCCACTCCCAACCCCCACAGCCCATGCCGCAGCAGAACTCGCCCCGGGTGCTGAGTCGCCAGGGCCTGCAGGTAGTGAGTGCTGGCGGCCAGCTGACCTACCATCCCCAGGGTTGCTCCCTGGCCAAGCTGCAGCAGCTCACCAACGGCATCATGGACTTGCCCCCAGATTCTCAGATGACCCCACCCCCCCACCTCAGCACCCCACCCCCGGTCAGCATGACCCCGCCCCCAGGGATGATGCGTAGCATGACCACGCCCCCGGTGGTGAGCCTACAGCAACAAATGAACCCCTCTATGGGGGGATTGAGTTTGAGCAGCAAGTACCAACAACGCCAGAGACCGTCTTCCACCGCGGCTTCCAGCGCCAGCTCCGCCGCCGCCTCCAGCACCGCCATGAGGAAGTCGCCCAACCTCACCCCCAACGTGACGGTGACCCCCAACATGACTTTCTCCCCTAATATGACGACCTTGCAGCAGGGTGCCGCGGCCCAACTGCGCTACAGCCCCATGAACACAGCAGCGGTCAACCTATACAATGGCTATCGCGTGCAGCAGCCCATGGTCAACCCCGCCGGTTACCTCAACCCCAGCTTCTTGCAGCTTCCTGTACAGTCAGGCATGCCCATGCAGATGAGCATGATGAACGTTAACATGCACCCCCAACAGTTCCAGCAGCAGATGCAGCAGCACCCCCAACAACCCAACGTCTACCCTAGCTACAGCTATAACTTCATGAATATGACCAACATGCGGCGGTAGTAGTATATCCAGGAGGTCACAGGTTAGCCACAAAGTGCTAATTGCTAACCTAAGTGTTGTGTACGAGGTTGTACCTAACACAACACACGACAGCCTTGTCTTCATCATTATGTCAGTCACAGTCCAATGACGCCACTTCCTGGGCTAGCTCCTGTAGGATGGCTAATGAAACCACAAGCTTCAATCAGTCGTACTACTTCATTTGTGAAAAACATTAGCCCTAGCTAGGGTTAGATCTGGTTTTGTTGCGCAGATTCTTAACTAGTCTAATCGTCTCAGACTTTTACAAGAAAGGTGCTGCTGTTATTGCAAAAAGTGCTAAAATCCTGAATCACTTACTCCAACTACTGCTTTGTGGGCAGACAAAGCAATAAGGAACCTGGTTGCAATATAATCTTTTTAATCTTTATTTATTATTCCTGGTGGGATCCTGTGTTGCTGTTGCTACACTCAACAAATACTGTTGTTGTTTTTAGTCACGGAAGTGAAACAATCTCATTTAGGTTTGTTTTTAGTCACAAATTCTAGTTGTGTGACAATTGTCACAACATACTGACAAGAGACGGACCGTGGCATCGGTACTTTAAACATTAAAGAGGCCATCTGTACTTAAATCATGAAACATGACAAATAGAAGCTTTGTGAGCTTCGGACAAGAAAACGTTTTCAAAACAAATTTGTGATTTACAGGGATTCACCAATACGTTTTGTGTGTGGGAAAAACTAGTGTGGTGTTATTGTGACCATGTGTTTGTTATGTTGGTTGGGACATATTTTGTGTGACAAACCACACTGGCGAAATTCTACGTGTTCAGTCTTTCCTTTTGCCTGTTGTGTGTGTTGTCTCCACCTGAGAATGAACTACTGTGTGGTGTGTAACAAGTTGTTGGTACGTTTCACTCACTGACTTGTGGCCTGTGAATTTGGCCAAGCGCTGTTGATACCAAAGTGAATGAAGACTTCCCACCTGGGAAAGATTATGTGTGTGTGTGTGTATGTATATGCATGAATGCACCCCTACCCCCCATCCCAATGTTTTCTAACTCTGCTCTGGGAGGATGTGTTTTTGGCAACTTGTACAAACATGTATAGATTGATGCATGATTTGGTGAACTCCTATCACAATTTATGTATACTATAGATCTACATTCTCTCTCTCTCTCTCTCTCTCTCTCTCTCTCTCTCTCTCTCTCTCTCTCTCTCTCACTCTCTCTCTCTCCCTTTGTACCTGAGCTTTAGATGAACTGAGAAACTTTCACAAGAATCAAATGTTAAACTATGGAATAGGCCATTTTCTACTAAACAGGTGACCATGACTCTAGTTGAGTGTCAGAAATCGGCCAAGCATAGGCTTTGTATAGAGAAGGGACATCAGCGTCTCTTTCAGGCTGACTGCCTATAGATATAAGGTGAAAGTAGCAGTCTGATAGCAACACATGGTCTCTTTTAAACATAATATAATGGAGTAGCGTGTGTTATAAAGTTATTTGAAATCAAATTACAGTCACCTGTGTTTGTGTTTGTTGTATTCAGCTTTTGATGCTGATGGCAACTGTATGACTATTAGGCTTCGTGTTCATTCTCTTGTCGGTTTTCCTCTGTGGATCTTCAGCAGACGCACGTTTTGATGACGATGCTTTGGGTTAGTTAGATTCACACGTTGATAATGTTGGCAGCACTATTTACGATGAATTGTTTGTTGATGTGTTTTTGTTCAGTTTTGACACGTATGGATGGGGTGGTTTTCTTGTTGTTGTGGTTATTGTAATGATTGTTGGGGTGTGATCTTGATGGTAAAAAACATTTACATGCCAAATCATGTTAGAACAGTAATACTAATAGCCCCAAGGATCACAGTATTGAGCATTCATGCAAATCCTTTAATCCAGATTTGTGTGTAATGCCGATTGTTTGTTTGTTTTTAAAATTTGAAGTTTGTGTAATTGAACTAAGGTAACATCAGCTGTACAAAAATAGCGGCAGAAATGCAAGCCCAGAATTTATACTGTCGATATTTGACTTTGCCTTTTGAACTTATGTGACTTAGGTACCAGACTATTCAGGTCACCGAGGGTTTTCTCTGGGTACTTCAGTTTCCTCCCTCCCTTCATGATGTGATTAATGGTATTGGATGCAGTCAATCTATAAATTTCAAAAAATTAAAATGTGATTTATTTGGAAAGTTCCGTCTTCTAATAGCGATCTCCCTGCCTTTACACCACATGTTTTGAGTGATGGATGTGTGTTTGTTATGTGTTTGAATGTGGGTGAAACATGTCAGCATATATGTTGTCAGAGCATCACGCTTTTGAGCCTAATTGGTGATTTTGTTGAAAAGCACCTAGATAGCATCCAGTATTATTGACTCGCATGCTTAGCATTGTGAGACTATATGTATTCATCTTCACCCACTCTTCCCTCCCCCCCCCCCACCCACCACCACCAAAATTTCACTTTTTCTCTAAGTTTTTAATATTGAACTGATTCTTTGTTGAATCATAGATATCAATGAGACACGCATACTATGCACATTTTGTCAACCATTCTCCAAGGTCAAGGTCACTGGAGCTGTTGCAAGTTGGTTTGTATAGGTACTTTTAAGTGACCTAGACCCTAAACTATGACAGGTATAAAGTCCAAACTTGTTTTATTTAGAGATGATAGATTCATCTTTCATGCTCTGTTTTTGACCTTGAAAAATCATTTTATACATACAGGCCATCGTACAGTAAAATTGCTCAATATTTAACCCGTTGGGTTATTTGATCTTACAAGAGCATGAGAGGGGGACATGAAGATCAGTGTCATCCTAAGGTCAAGGTCATCCCAAGGTCACCGGTGTTTTTTTCCTTGGGCATTATGCAACTTTTGCTGTAGTTTACATGAATATACTATTGGGAGTCAGAGGTAAAGGTCAAGAGCATTGAAAGATCAAAGTTGGTATTACTTTGCATTTTAATTTCTGTTTCATTTCTTCTTTTTTTTCTTTTTCTGGGCACTCATTCATTTTCATGTTAAATTTTTACAAGTTCTATAAGGAGCATGTGAGTCATATGTACTTTGCCCTTCTAGTTCTAGTTATTATTTTAATTAATATTATTATTATTATTATTATTATTATTATTATTATTATTATTTTCCTTGTTGGTTTAAGAGCTTGCTGTGAGAAAGTTTTTTTTTTACAAATTTTTTTTATTGAGTACACTATAATATACATTAGGGATCAATTAGTTAGTCATTATTTATAGGTTCAGAAGAACTGCAAAGAGTCGACTCAGGACATCACCTTGGTTGAAAGAGGACTCACCCCTGATCAGTATAAAAGATCTGCTGAAACAACCATTATTTAGGGGTTAATTAAATGTGCATGGTTTTCATTTAGTTTTGTAGTGGAAATCTTTTTTGATTGACATGCACAGATACCAATGTTATAATGTACAGGGTTCATACACTCTTTGAAGGTCTTTGAAAGTTTGGGAGAAACTAGATCCCATTTACCAGGCCCTGGAAAGAGAGTGGAGGTGCAATCAATTAATTTACCTTTTTTTTGGTCCGAGTAAAGACGGTCACTGTACTTTTGTTTTCTCACGATAAACAGAAATGAGTTCTTCTCCTTGCCGAAAAAAGGCAGCAAAATTAGAAAATTTAAAAAGAAAAATGTGCAGTAAAGTGGACAGAGTACTGTTTGTTCTCCATGAAGTATGAATGGAAAACTGTTGTGATCTATGGCGCAATTGAAGCAAAATTGTGTGGCACATCTGCTATCTGCTATGTGAACTGTATCAGTGTGAATCAAGGATACATTTCAGCAATCTAATCCGTGTTCGAGTCTTGAACATTTGGGAAAAGTTTGGAAATTTTTTTGATGATTTTTTGAGTGTGAGCCCTGAATGCAAGTTATGTGCTTGCCTAAAAAAAAAAAAAAAAAATCGAGATTTTTGCAAATCTGTGCGAGATAAGTCCTAAATAGTTCAAAAATGATATCGGGGGGGGGGAAGGTCGGCCCGTCTGTCTGTCCGCTGCCCACCACCGTCTGTGCAAAAACTTTGAAGTTTCTAAGTACTCAGAACATATTTCAGCTACCACAACCAAACTTGGTAAGATGATGACGTTTACCCATAAAACCTCATAAATGATCAGTGAATGAATGGCTTCACCACAAGGTCATCAAATGTTAGTCCAAAAAAATGAAATTTTTTTACAAAATTTCACTTTTTTCCTTGGTTATAAATGAACTTATGGTTCTTCTTTGATGCAGGATAGATATCAATGAGACACACATACTGTGCACATTTGGTCAACCGCACTCCAAGGTCAAGGTCATGGTCAGGGGAACTGTCCAAAGTGGGTTAGTATAGGTACTTTGAAGTGACCTTAACCCTAAACTATGAGTTATTAAGTCCACTTGTATTTAGAGATGATAGATTGATCTTTCATATATGTTCCATTTTTGCATTCATCTTGAAGGTCAGTCATTGTAGGACATGCAAAAACATGCAAAAAATAGGTCATTGTACAGTGGAATGGCTGTTTATTTAACCCATAGAATGCAGTTACATTGGGTTGTTTGATTAGGCATGCATGAGAGATCACTTGAAGGTCAAGGTCACTCAAGGTTATTTCCAGGTAACTTTTTTGGGGCATAATACAACTTGCTGTAATTTATTCTAATTTTACTTAATTTTGTGTGAACCTGATTCGAGTCTTTGCAGTCTGCTGGACCCTATAAGCACCGAGTATCTCTCTATCTCTCTGTACTTTATTTGAAAGTACATGAGCGTATGTGGAGCTGGAGGTCAATGTCATCTCAAGGTCATGAGCATAGAAAGACCAAAGTCAGCATTACTTTGCATTTTAATGCCACCGTTTCATTTGTTTTTGTTATGGGCACTCATTTTTATGTTAAATTTTCCATAAGGATCATATGAGTCATATGGACTTTGCCCTTCTAGTTTTTTGTTTTTTCTGTGACTTCAGCAGTTTTATAAGTTTCATTATCATTAGAAGGTTAACGGACGCTAACTGTATGTAAAAAAAAAAAAAAAACTTTCTTCAAAGCAAGTTTATTTACGAACTTATGGTGTGTATGTTTTGTTTATATATATTGGTTGTACGACAATCCTTCATTATTTGATTTTGTGGAAGGGATCTTGCTGGGACAGTTTAGATGTGAAAATGACACATGTATTCTGGTTTGGAGATGTAAAACATACTTACATAGTCTGAAAGCAAGCATTGGAAGTGGGTTTTTTTTCTCTGATCAACGGTGATAAGATTTTTTGAGAACTCGGCATGTTTCGTGTCACAGAAATAAACTTCATTGAAGTCAAGGCAAAAAGTTAGAACCAGCATTGAAAGTGCTTCATGAGAGCATTTTAACAAGCTTCATGGCCTACGAAGTTTGAAAGGAAATTTTATAAAACCCTTCTATTTTGCAAGTAGACGGGCTTCTATCGCGCACAATAAATTTTGCATCAATCACGCATCAATTTTTGTCAGATTTCTGTTGTAAGGTTTCTCAACTGAATATGAACATAATTTGTTTCCGTTGTGTTTCCTTGGAATGTGTTCACGAGGCTGAATGTTTTGGTGTTCTGGATGTGATAATTTTGGTTGTATTTTCTTGGAATTAATGTAACTCTTTGCCACTCGCAAGGCCTGTTTAGCCCCGCGAACTCTTTGCCTTTGTTTCCTCGCAAAGCCCGTTTAGTCCTGAGAACTAGTCTACCGCATTGTAACTGTCTAGCAACTGTCGACCACACTGCACCACTTTTACAATTTATCGCGGAAAAACTTTCGCTTCTGGTTTACCTTTTCTGTTGATCTACAGGATGGAATAGGCGATAATCTTTTCTTGGTGATTTTTTTTAAAAACCAGAAAGTTGTGGGCCCAAATTTCAGTGTCACGCAGATGGAGGAGGAAGATATAGTGTTCGATTATCAGTGAAAGCGACGATGACAATGACTTTATGTGCTTTACACTAGAAGAAATTGATAAAGGAGAGGTGTCTGATGTTTGACTTGGATTTAGCAGTAACTCCAAATCACCTTCATTTTGACAGTTTTGACGATCAGCAGAACTCGCAGAACTGACCGACAGATGATCTGTCGGTCAGTTCTGAGAGTTCAGTAGAGAGTGATTCAGATTATCATTGTGTTGGTTATATTTATTTTGAGGACGAATTTGAGTGCATGAACAAGATTTGTTTCCCATGTGATTATGTTTTGTTGCATTTCTTTAGAATGAGGGTGAGCAAATGCAGATGACATTCCTTCAGGTGAGAGAACAAGAAGAGTGGATTTGAATAGGGCACAGAACTTGCCTCCCCCTTTGGCAATAACGTCAAACAAATGTTTGTATAACATGCGCTACTGATATTTTAGGGTTGTATCATAACGGTCTTCGGTGCAAGGAGGCAGAAGAAGAGGGAGATAGAAAAAGAGGTGGGAGGACAACATTCGAGAATGGACTGGTTTGACACTGAGCAAAGCCATGAGGATTGCGGAGGACAGAGAAAGATGTAGTATGTTGGTTAAACGATCATCTGTGGTGCCCCTGCAACATTCGAGTTACGGAATAAGATCATAACTGTATAATCTCTATTCAACCCTTAAAAATAGTTCGCATACATATTCTTTTACTCCAAGATAAGGTGGATGCGCTCAATGGACCCTCACAAACGCTCAAAGCAAATTCTTCTGTGTATAATATTTGAAGTGAATTAAAAATCTTATGTCAGATTCAGTAACAAAATACATTAAAAAATAAAATAAAAGTAAGCAAATTTATATAATAATAAAATATCACTAAAATAAAATACACTAATAATGAAATAAAAGGTCAGTAGTAGACAATGGCGTTGTGAAGAGTTGGTGTACTGTGCATGCTAAAACTTCCACCATGGGAGTGCTGGGGGTTTCAGTATAAATAGTATCTCCACTTTCTGGAAATTTAGTGCTTTAAATTCCCACTGTCGCTGTCTTTCTCCTTTGTTCTTTCTCATTCCTACTCGGTTCTATCAATCTACTATACTATCTTCTTCTTTGCTAGACCTGTCATCTACCTATTTTTTTGAAAACTCTTCTGGGACAAAACTCCCCATTTGTGTCTGTTGGATCAGCTTGGGAATATTGGACGCTTTCTGCCAAATGGTCTCTGGGGGCTTCCTATGATGTTATTATTTGGCAATGTAGGCATCTTATATGTATGTGTTTTGTTGATATTTTATAATGATGTTTGTATTCTATTTTGTTAAATTGTAAACGGGGGGTGGTTCGATAAATTAGAGTAAAGCCTCAGCGTCCCCTGCGTGGGATGTCTTTATTGTAAAGTTACCCGCTGGTGGAGTGCCTTCAGTGTTACCACTAGGGTTGTTTCGGCAGATCTTTTATGCGGATCAGCGGTGAGTCCTCTTTCAATGAAGTTGTGGTCTTGATTTTGTTGTCCTGATTGGACTCTTTGTAGTCCGCTGGACCCTGTAAGCCATGAATAACTAACTAAATGCTAAACCTTTGTTCACTGAAATGTGAAGAATAAAACTCTTTTATATAGCATTATTTCCCAATAAATCAACCCAGAGTGTTCATTTGAAACCCTGAAAATCCTACCCTATCCTATCCCGTAACGTAAAGGTCTTTTTGGGCACCACAGATGATCGTTTAACCAGCGTACTCCATCTTTCTCTGTCAGTGTCATTTCCCCTCCAAATGTCAGCCGTTTTAAGTCCCACACATTTGCCGAATGAAACTGAAGTTAGTCTGCAAAAATAAGGAGAGAATCTCGGTGAACCCGGACCTTCCCTCCCCCCTCCCTCCTCAAAAAAAAAAAGCCACTGCATGAAAAAATGGGAAAGGGGGCATGTGAAAAATCCAGGTGGACCATGCTGCTGAGCTGGGGGTTTGTCTGCAAGGGTTACTTCACATTTGGCACGTGGATTAAATGAATGCTTTCAATCACACCCTTGAATGTGTGGACAGTGCGTGGGTGTATTGTGAAAGAATGAACTCTTGCCCGTTAGGCAGAATGCCAGCTGTTGTGTGACGTTTGTTGCTTTTGGGATGTTTACTAGGTCTCATTTAATTTATATAAAAGTGACGGTAGAAAAATTGTCCATTTGTATATTTTGGGGGGGAATGGAATTTTGGGTAATGATGGTGTGAGATGAGATTGGGTGAGGTTGGATAGCGATGAATGAAATTGAATAACAATGGGGTGATCTGAGATTAGCAAAGCCAAAGGAGATTGGTACTTGTATAGCAAAAATGGCTGCAGGGGCCCCGGTCATAATTCTGTTTTGGAAGTATTTTGTTGATGACGAACTATAGTGTGTTGGCACATGCTGATGGTAAAACTATGCACCAAAAGTGTGGGGAAAAAATTGCATTTAATTAAAAAAAAAGTTTTGTAGAATTTGTAAAAAGTTGGTCAATCTTAAACGGTGCAAGACAAAATTAAACCTTTTTGAATTTTCTTTTTTTTTAAACTTCTGTTTTACTGATAAAAGTGATAATTTGGTTATCTCCATCTATGTTGGAGAGTGGTTTTGCTCTTAAAAGTTTTTAGATTTTTAATTATAATTTGTAGCAAATAACTTGTCTATTTGTCTGTTTTTGTTTTGTGTTTTTTAAACATTTTGAATTAATTACTAGGGTTTTCTGTTAAAACCTTCCTGATAAAAATTTCTCATTGGTGACAACTGCCTTTGAAATAATATTTTTGTCAAGACATTTGGACACTTCTTATAAAAGAAATTTTTATGTATATGAAAGAGTGGCTGATAAACAACGTAACGAATGACTGTGTGAAAATAGAAGAAGGAATCACCAAAGAATTTTCTCTTGTGATATTTTGATATTTTGTTAATTTCGCAAGCGGCAAATGTACCCTCCATGTTTAATACTGATGGACTGACTTTATGAAATTCCAGTATACCGTTTTGGGCACTTCTTGTAAACAGATCAAAATAGTTTGACAGATGTTTGAAGCACATGTTTTTGTTTAGAATAATAGAAGTGGTGGAGCCTGGGATGGCCTTTGACCTTCAGATCTGTATTTGTTCAGTTAAAGAACTTGTTCATCGTGATCTAATTTCTATTGTCCTTTTGTTTTCTGTTCAAAATGATGTTAACAAATGAGTTATCAAGTTTATTAATAAATACATTTTCTGAATGTTTTTTTGTTGTTTTTTTTTTAAATGAAGGAAACATGTATGGTTGGAGTTAAAAAGTAAACACTAACTTTGCCATTATGCTTTATTTTTATGGAGCAATTTTTTGTTATTGTTGTGTTGTATAAACCAACAATCGGGGCAATTTATTTAATTTTTTTTTTAAATATTGAATCCATAAGGCGTAACATCATTTTTGTGGTTTATTTTTTGTGATGCCAGACTGTTGAAACGTTATAGATCGGGTGGCGAGTCCTCTTTCAACCAGGATGTGGTCCTGATTTGGGCACTTTGCAGTCTGCGGGACCCTATAAACAATGACTAAGCAACTTTTGACATGTGTACCATTTATTTTGAGAGAGAGAGAGAGAGAGAGAGAGAGAGAGAGAGAGAGAGAGAGAGAGAGAGAGAGAGAGAGAGAGAGAGAGAAGAAAATGATTGTGAAAGTGCCAGGTGGATTTTGTGTGTGTTGGTGTACGTTTTACTGCTAATTGTCACAATGTACAGTACAGAGTACTTATGACAGGTCCGACTTGTGATGGATATTAACGTTCATGTCACATTTTGTTGTGCACTGGAAAACCCACTGTTGCTGCTGCATTCTCATCTGTTCTATCGTTTCCATTGTTGTAGATGTTGATGTCATCAGCTGAAACCTCCCTCACACCACTTGCCACTGATGTGTACAGTTATGGACATGTGTGTATATATATAATTATATATATATATATACTCACAGATAAGTGTATAATTGTGAAGGTTTAATTTGTACATTTCGTTAAGCGTGTTCCAGTTTACTACTACCCCTGCCAGCACAAGATATGCTGGATCTGTTGTGAATAATTATGATGGTTTAATTTTTATGGACTTGGATAGTGGTGGTAAATTATTATGAGGGCTAGAAAGTGCCACAAGCGCTCCCAAAATTAAAATAAATTATGATTGAATAATACATCGGTCTGCTTTTGGGTTGAGCTCAGTGCGTTGAGTGTATGGACATGTTTAAGGTTGTGTGGACTGTCCCGCCATGCGTTGGTGTGTGTGTTGACTATATTATATGAAGATGTGAAGACTGTATGGCCATGTGTTGGTGTTTATTTGTTAGCTGTGTTGACATCAGTTGGTGTATGTGTTGGCTGTTTGGACATGCGTTGGGGTGTGAGTTGACTGTATGGGCATGCATTGGGGTGTGTGTAGGAACATGTGTTGATGTGCGTGTGTTGACTGTACGATGGACATGCGTTGGTGTGTGTGTAGGGACATGTGTTGATGTGCGTGTGTTGACTGTATGGATATGCGTTGGTGTGTGTGTAGGGACATGTATAGATTGGAAGGAAGTTTCTGGTGCATCCTGAAAATATTTCCATGAATGTACACAGTAAAAAAAAAACGTATACATTTTTTACAATTTGCTGTTACCAAAGATGATTTGAATCATTTAACTGAAAAAAATCAAGCAAACCATACTGTTTTGAACAGAGCAAGCGTTCCGCTTGTGTTTTACTGATGTCCTACCACAGGCTCTGAAGTCTTTTCTTTCGTCTTTGTAAACTCGTGGGCCTCCTACATATGTATATTATGTAATTGAGGCCTACGAAAGACGAGACTTCCAACCAAGTGTGGTCCCTACACTGGCTACAGAGTAGTACAGTGACTTTCAATCGCCACATATCCTCGGCTTCCATATCGCAAGTTCTTTTCATGTGGTATGCAAAATGCCTCTCCTTTCTCCCGAATAAAATCACCGATTCTTCATCCATTAATAATTCTATCGAGCCAATCCCAACGCCAGCCGTTCTTGAGTACTTCTTTTTTTCGAAAAGTCTTCCCTAATTTCACAATAGAAGATTGTCACACATGGGAGGAAGTGAAGTTACCGTTTTAGTCTGGTTGACTTTTACTCCATTTGGTGATCCGTTTGAAGATTCTTTCCAAATTGGAATAAAGGCCAATCACATACTGAGGAAAGAAAAAAAGAAACCTCACTAAAAATAATGTTTGTGTGAACAAAAATGTCTTTGGCGGAAAATGTTTTTTTTCACAGATTCGGCGTTGAAAATAAGTGAAATTCCGCCTAAAAGAGGAGGTCTTTCATGCCTGAATTCTTCTTTTTTTTTTTTTTTTTTACTAAACCATTCTTTAATGCTTCTACTTTGCCATGCATAACCCGAGGCTGATGGTGCATTAATTTTCACACTTCTAAAGGTTAAGCCCATGCCACACGAGCGTTAAATCTACAGGATTCCAAATTGGAATAAAGGCCAATCACATACTGAGGAAAGAAAAAAAGAAACCTCACTAAAAATAATGTTTGTGTGAACAACAATTTCTTCGGCGGAAAATGGGTTTTTTCGCAGATTCGGCGTTGAAAATAAGTGAAATTCCGCCTAAAAGAGGAGGTCTTTCATGCCTGAATTCTTCTTTTTTTTTTATTTTTTACTAAACCATTCTTTAATGCTTCTACTTTGCCATGCATAACCTGAGGCTGATGGTGCAGTAATTTTCACACTCCTAAAGGTTAAGCCCATGCAACACGAGCGTCAAATCTACTGGACTTGACGCAAATCGGAGCAATTTTCGACTTCGAAGTCGGAATTTTATTTTGACTTGAATCGCGCAGTGCCACACGAAAGTCGCACATCGTGTCAAACTTGAGGGTTATTAGTTTTGAAGTTTTGCTGTACGTGTGTTGTGATCACATGATTCGTATTCTGCTTCTCATTGGCCAAAAGGTCCGAATCACACAATCGAGACTCGCGGAATTAGAACATGTTGAAAGTCGGCAATCGGAGCCAATTCAAAGAATCTGGATTCGCGATGCACAGGGTGCCACACGACAATCAAGGGATTTTGTCATGATTTCATGAATTGGATTCAAGATTTGACGCTCGTGTGGCATGACCATTACCCTTTTTGGGAAGAGTGATAACAAGCGACTGGGTCCATTGTGTAAGCCACTCCCCACTCTGCCAGATCTTATTACAGATAATGGTGATGGCATCAATCATCGCTTCTCCCGCTTGAAGCAATTTTGCGGGCATGTTGTCCACTCCCGCTGACTTCCCCTTCTTCAGCGATTGCACTGCTACTTCAACCAAAGAGCTTAATGATAGAAAGAGGGGGAACTTGGTACAGAACCGTGAGACGAGTTATGCGCCCTTGTCAGCGTGCTGAAAATGGTTCGTGGCAGAAAGTCAAAAGGCGACCGAGTGAAACAGGGCGGTGACTTTTGCACAGCCATCAATTGCCGTAATGCCAGATACAAGAAAAGTTGTGTTAGCAAGTCCTTTTTCAAATTTCCAAGAAACAAAGAAAGGTAAATTGCAATTGAAAAACTTCACTTTTTTTGTGTTTATGTAGGCCTAAACTAAGACCACTGCAGTGCTGTTAGTGTTAAAACAATCGGAGAGCGGCTTGAATGATTCATGTTATACCTATGTGCTAAATCCAAAACAGTTTGCTTGCTGACAGTTTACGTTCAACAGGTCGCTCACTGTTTACGTTATTGCTAGGTTGTTTGACTATATTTGTGCTTATATTTCAAAAGTAGATGTCAGATAATAATAATAATAGATCTAATAATAATAATAATACGTCCAAGTGTAACGGCATGAATGCAGTATTATAACAGAAATATGTCACCTCGTCAGAAAGATTTCACTTCTGGAGAATCTGTAACTGAGATGTGAGAGAAAAGAAACTGTTGATCCTGAAGTGACTGATGTTATTAAGCCAGTGATGTGGGAGGTGAGAGGGTTGGGGGGGGGTAGGGGGACACCTGATATAAATTAAATTCACACTATTAGTGAAACATTTTGTTATTGTGCTTTATTGTGATTAATTGATTGAATTACAGAGCTCTCTCTTCCCCCACTCCTCTCCTCTCTCTCTCTCTCACTCACTCACACACGATTACGGATTTACACAGTTTTGGATAAATGAAACAGTCTGTCATGCATATTTTATATACGCTTGCGAAACATGGACCCTCACAGAAGACCTACAATGAAGAATACAAAGCGTGGAGATGAGGTGCTACAGAAGACTTCTGGGCATTTCCTATACCCAGCACATCACCAACGATGAAGTCCGACAGACCATCACACAAGCCAGTGAACAACACGATGACATGCTCACAATGGTGAAGAAATGGAAACTCCGATGGCCAGTATGGCCACTTCACAAGATCATCAGGCCTTTTAAAAGACCATCCTGAAAAACACGGTGCAAGGAGGCAGAAGAAGAGGGAGACAGAAAAAGAGGTGGGAGGAACATTCGAGAATGGACTGGCTTGACACTGAGTGAAGCCATGAGGGTTGCTGAGGACAGAGAAAGATGGAATACGCTGGTTAAACGATCATCTATGGTGCCCCAACGACTTCCTAGTTAGGGAATAGGATAGGATAGGATTTCCAATATGCGCATATTTACAAGAAACCTTTTTATTTTAATGAACACTTGTATACTGTATAACCAACACTTGATTCAATATTTTAATTGTTACAAAATAAAATATTATTAATTAATATCTTTTTATTTAAGTTTCAGTACAGTTATTTTTTTCCAAATATAAAATTAAATGAAAGGAAATAAAATCGTACTTTGCAGTAATGTTATTAATGAATCCATAAATAGATAGATACTTTATGTTTATACATGATCCAGCAGACTATCAAGAGCCAAATCAGGACCACAATGAACAAAATGAACACACAGTAGGTGACATCTATCTAAAATGGACAGAAAAATCTCAAAAAATTAATTTGACTAATAATGCAAATTGTAAATTGCAGGATACACCACTGATATTAAATTTTACAACATAACGGAGACACAAGCTCAAGCAGTTGTTAATAAATTCAATAATAAAAAACGGTACTTTGTTCATAATGTTATGGTCTGTAATAAGCAGTGTACGTAGTAACAAACGCTAAAATACTGCATATCCGCTGTCTTGTGGTAAAAAGTCATAATAATACGCAATACATGTATCTGGGACTGTTGAAAGTATTGCATAATGTTAATTGTCGGGTCTGCCTGCTAGAATGTGTTGAGTGATAGTGAAGAAGTTAAAATGTTAAGTTATGATCTATGCACCCTTCCCGCCACGGTGTGCGTGTGTGTGTGTGTGTGGTTACCCACCTCCCTCCACCAGCGCTGCGATCATGCCCGTCAGCGTGGAGATATTTACGCGCTTTATAAATTATTCATTCATTGCTTCATTAGGCGTTGATGAGGTAAGATGTTAGGCGTTGATAAGGTGATGGAAAAACCACATCAAACAACAATCAACTGGGGATAAACATGCCCTGCCTTATCTGAGCCATAAGAGACATGGCTGGCTGGATTCGGCCATCTTGATTCATGGGAAAGGCGATACTGTCGCGGTGTACGCACGGTTTGTTATGTGAAGCATGTTTGTTCTGTGAGGCACTCAGGCATTCGTTTTGCAGATTGTTCGTTTTGCAGGCTGTTCGTTATGCGAGCTACCCCTATATAAAGAATTGACAACTAAGCAAATTATTAAGCAATCTGCCGATAGTTTTGTGTTCAAATATCTGCATTCAATACCGTTTATATAGTCAGCCAGTGGATTCTTGCCTAAATTAATAGATCACCCACATACCGGTTCAGAACAGTTTATATTCACAATTTCAAAGAATTTGTTTTAACTAAGAAAATCAGTAAGCAATCTGCTATTATTTTTGTGTTACAAAATTATCTGCAACCAATAATACTCAAGCACAATAGCATCACACGTGCAAAGAAAAGCAACAAGGCAAAAATGACTCGCTCACTGCGAATCTACAAAACACTCATTGTCACAGAGACCGCCAATCCATAACAAAAACAAGTCCACCCAATGATCAACTAAGCTTTTCACTTACAACAGGGTCAAATTAGCACTTATCTTTCGGTCCAAGTGTCGCTCAGTGTTGATCGACTAAGCTGCATTTATGTCCCCTTCACTCTCATTTACTCCTACAATACAGTCAAACGTTGACAGGATTAACTTCCTGTCCAACATGTTCCTCATTCGGGGAAAACTTAAATATGATGTTAACAGACCTTATTCACACTGGTGACCATTGAACACTTTGGAAGCACCGATTATAATAATACTGAAAGATTTAACAATCATGTTTTCCAATAATAATAATAATATAATAATAATAATAATAATAATAATATTTATATAGAGCTTTCTCCTATAACAACTTGGTTCAAAGCGCAATTCTCATACATTCACACATACCAATAGTAAAAATCATTACAATTTTTTTTTAAAAAAAAATAAAGCAAACTTTTGTTAAAAAAACAAGCTTTCTTGTCACCTGAATGTGATGGCATATGTAAAATAACAATAATAATAATAATAAAACATCTTTTAAAAATACCAACAATTCAAAGAATTATTAGAAGGGCAAAGCCTATATGACTCACATGCTCCTTATGAACTCGAAAATGAGTGCACAGAAAAAAAAAAAAAGGGTTGCATTAAAATGCAATGTAATATTGACTTTCATCTTTCTATGCTCATGACATTGCAATGGCATTGACCTCCGGCTCCAGATATACACACGTACTATTAAATAAAGTACAGTAAAAGTTGTATTATTCCCCCCCCAAAAAGGTGACCATGGGTAGGACCTTGACCTTCAGTGACCCTGACCTTAGGGTGACCTTGACCCTCGTGTGATCTCTCATGCATATCTGATCAAATAACCCAATGTTGTTGCATACTGAATCCACCCCATAAAATGAAAAAAGACAAAACTGGCAGCAAATGCTAACACGCTGTCCACAAATGCCCACCCCCACCATTTGATTCATTCGGACCCATGTTTTTTAAAACCTTTAAATTAACTGCCACTAAATGAAACACAACTAGACATGTAGAAAAATGTCTCAAGGTTGACTAGAACACAAATATCAGTCATGCGAGCAAATGAATAATGTAGACCGAAACTATGAGATACTCAAAACTGCACGCAACTGGGGCAGAATGTAAAGGTGTCCCCGTAACCTTTTAGTTTTGAGGGAGGGAAGGGCTTAGGACCTCTCTTTTCTGTAGGCCAGCTCAATGAGGGCGGTGCCCGACCTATGTCCTCTCCCTTGCTGCTTTGCCTTCTGTGGTTCTAAACAGGTCCAGGTACCCAATTCACCCAGCGTGGACCGGGGTGTGTCGTGCACTCCTTTCCATCTTTTGGTGTTGTTAGCCTTCCAAGAATTGGTCACCCATCCAAGAACTTGCCCTTCCCAATGTTGCTTAAAATGAAACATTGCTAGCCTTTGCCCCAAGCCACTGCACTGCTGGGAGTACCGAGGCCTAATGTCTACAAAGACAAACACATAATCAAAGGCCAGGCCATTTGTTCGTAAATGTGTGTGTGTAAAAATACTAAATTACATAATACACAGGTGCATATATAACAACAACAAAAAAATCACATTTATAAATGCTTGGACGAATGAACAAATAAATCATAGGTCACTTTATAAAAATGTAATTTACAGAAAGGAGGGAAGAAAATAATTTATTTGGAATGAGAAAGAGAAGATTTGAGGTGAATTATTGCTACACAAGAACGTTAAAATGAATAAATTAATCAATAAATAGTCATAAACGCGCCCAGAAATCCCATCATCATCATTGTCATAGCAAAACCAAATAACATTCACACACAAATCACCACTACGATCAACCACATATAAACGTCATTGTCATCATTGTCTTTTTCATCATCTTCTTTCTTCATCATCACCACCACTACTTCATAATCATCTTTAACACCGTCAATCATCATCATCTATGACTTGGAGGGTTTGGTCATCTTCCTGACGGCCATCATGATTTCAGTGGTGTTGGCCAGGTCTCCCCACTCTTTTTCCCTGTGTTCGTACAATATGCCCTGCTCTCCTGGGCCCAGCACAAATACACCTGAAAAATCACCACACACAAAACTAAAGTTAAAGCAGTACAAAACAACAACCGGTAACTGTGTTCCCCATAAACCTTTGGTTGTTGGGGAAGAAGACGTAGGAGACCTCCATTTTCTCTGGGCTAGTTTAATGAGAATGGTGCCTATAACACCTCTCCCTCGCTGCTGAACTATCCCCGGTTCTGAATAGAACTAGCTACCCATCACAAATGGGTGGACTGGAGGTTGTATTGTGCGCTTGTGTCATCTTATGTGTCCTTTGGGAGGTTGCCTTTCAACTATGGCCACCCGCCCAAGTAGCATGCTCGACTCTGCTTCACGAAACATTTCTAGCCTGTGCCCAAACCACTAATCATGGCTGCGCCACCCAAAAGTTCCACCAGGACCTACTACAGAAAAACAGAAAGAGCTGGACAGGTTACACCATTTAGGTGTCAACGTTCATTCCTTACAAAATAACGAACCTGTCCATACCCAACCCCACACTTCACACAAGAAGCAATGTTCAGTGACAGTTACACAACTGGAAGTAAGTTCTTAATTCCTTCAAACCTCAATTCTGTGACAAAATATTATCTTACCCCTCCCCCCCCCTCTCTCTCTCACCCTTCCCTCCCCCTATACTTCCTTTTTCAACCCCCCACTTCCCACCATACAAACCTCCAAGCAGACGTCCTTCTCCTTCCAAGTTGCCGTCCACATTTTTATTCCTGTTACGCAAGAAGTTGCTCCATACACTGGTTCGCAGGAACCCGGAAAAGAACATCCACCGTTCCTGAGGCCCGTAGAACCGTCGCTATATAGAGGCAAAAGGTATAGGAAAAAAGTCAAAGATCAAAGGAACAGCTGGATTAGATTTGCTATGCTGATAAATAAATACACACAAGCTACACACGTGGGTCTGAGGTCATTCGTTCACACTTTTAACACTAGACGGTATGACCTGTAGAAGGGTGTATGAATCCACATTACCGAGGTGAAAAGCTCTCAACTAAGCACGTAAGCAGCTTTAACACAGACATTCCCATCCCTTGATAACACAACCTGGCAACTTTCCTTCTATGCAGTCAATAATCGCCACCCACCCACTTCCACAGGCCCAGAACCTGTCCTGTAGAAACGGCCTCTAACAAAACCCTCCAACTGGTAGTGGTGAGGTAACTCCATGTTTTCCACGCCTGTATTCTAAGGGAGATAAGACACTCACTGCCAATAGCAATCAACTTTTTGAATGGTCGAGTTTAGATTAAATTTTATAAAATAATATGAGAGAAAAAAAAGCATGAATATATAGGCAAATAGTCATTTCTTAACATAAAGCAGACATAAAATGTTATAAGCTTTTATCTCAACTTTTATCAGATGCACTTTAACCAATTCTCCTACCGCCACCCTCTCAACCCTCTCCCCTCCATCCCTCCACCCATAATAATAATAATAATAATAATAATAATAATAATAATAATAATAATGGTATTTATATAGAACACTTTTTCCTCATGAAAAATTAGTTCAAAGCGCAGTTTTCATGCATTCATATTAAATATTAACATCCGGCTACATACAAAATGAAATCAGACAAAGCACTTACTAACGAGTTATGCAAGGACATAATGTACAAACTGGACACAAAAATGTACAAGTGAAATATAAGCAAAGAGAGAGGGAGGGAGGGGGGAGAATGACGAAGGGGTTATGAGGTGGGTTGTGGCAGTGGTCTGAATCAGAAAAGGAAGAATGATGATGACACAAAACTCAACTGAACTTATTACCTGTTGATCCAGAAAAATGGCATCAGCTTTGAGGTAAGGAGCGAACTCATCGACACCCAGCGTCTCATGCACTACAGCATACAACGGCACCCTGCGCAGTTCCAGCTCTGGTCGAATCTGAGACAGCTCCAGCGCCTCCTGCAGGGTGGTAAAAAAACAAAACGATTGATCATCATAAATACCTATGGTCACGGCATACACCTTGCACAGCACGCTTTCAGAGAGTTACTCAAAGTGCCACGTCAAGAAATAAACTGATTGTATGAAACACCCCTGGCAGCTCTTTGAGCTGGTAGATGATGGTAATGATTATGATTATGATTTTGAGGATGATGATAGTGATGATGATGATGTTGACTTGTTACGCGCATAACTCCATACTGATAGCATGCTCAGATATATTTACTTTCTCCCCCATTGGGGTGCAGGGGGTATCAGTATAAATAGTATCCCCACTTTCTGGAAATTTAGTGCTTTAAATTCCCACTGTCGCTGTCATTCTCATTTGCTCTTTCTCATTCCTGCTCTGTTCTATCAATCTGCTATACTATCTTCTTCTTCGCTAGACCAGTCACCTACCTTTTTTCTTGAAAACTCTTCCGGGACAAAACTCCTTATTTGTGTATGAGGTCTGTTGGATCAGCTTGAGAATATTGGACGCTTTCAGCCAGGTGGTCACTAGGGCTTCCTATGATGTTATTATTTAGCAATGTAGGCATTTTATATGTATGTGTTTTAATGATAATTTATAATGATGTTTGTATTCTATTTTGTTTTTGTAAACGGGGGTTCGATAAATTAGAGTACAGCTTCAGCGTCCCCTGCGTGGGATGTCTTTATTGTAAAGTGACTGGCTGGTGGAGAGCTTTCAGATTTACCACTAGGGTTGCTTCAGCAGATCTTTGATGCGAAAATCAGGGGTTGTCCGGTCCTGATTTGGCTCGGAAGAGTCCGCTGGACCTAAAGCAATAATCATATAATGTAATATAATATTTACTGTTACAATTGTGAGTCCCCAACATGAGCAAGATTTATTTTATCCTTATACAGCTGTATTCCAGAGCTTAAGGCATTGGCCGGTATAGTACAGGACCTAACTCAAGCCATGTGAGGCACCACCTTGCTGCCTCAGACCCCAGACAACAGCACAACCCTGGACGACGGGGCATGCAAGAGAGGAGACCCAGTGGTTGCTGGATGTATTGATGTAACGGGCACTCACCCGTCAAGGACATGAGGGTCAGGATCATTACAGTCCATGCGGTGGAATATGGGCGTGCACCGACTAGGCCTCAGTTTATACTGTCATTCAATAAGTGACGAAGTTGCGGCATTAAATAAGAGAAGCGTGCTACTGTAGGATGTCAGCTGACATCTTAATTCTCGTAGAGGGTGAACTGATCAAAGGAGAAGAACCAAAAAAAAACTTGCAACTGTTTCAAGTAGCTGAGCATAGATAAGGTACAGGAGAAAACTATATGTTCAGCCTCTTGAAAGGGAAGAAGGCTCTTGAAGCTGGACGGCCACCGTTGTATGACGTCGTCAAGTGCACACTTGACCTTGCACATCAGGCCATGTCACACACAGATGAACAACGCACATACAATATGCATGAACACTCACATATTAAATGATCACACATTAGCACACTTTCACTGAAAACATCAAAACACGCACGCACAGCTCACACACACATACACACACACACACACACACACACACAGAGCAGACACATATGCTGCTGTATGTGGGGTCACAATCAAGGTCTGCCTACATGTTTTGGTAGTATACACACTACTTCAATTGTCTGCAAAAAACCTGTATTTTGTTCCACTTCCAGCACATACACCAAACATTACAGACTCATAGCAAGCGCTGTGGCCATGGGGTTTAAGGCGGGACTAACTTGACTTGTCCACAGACTAGAAACTAATGGTGCCTTACAGGTGTGGGATCGATCCCGCATCTGGGCGTTATGTTTCTCCAGATATTTTTACTTTCGACTTGGGCAACCTTTGAGGGGGTTTTCTCCAGGTACTCCAGTTTGCTCCCACAGCAAAATTTTAAAAATACAATATGTAGATTGGGTTTGGGTGCGTCCCCAGGGGAGGCGGCCCAGAATTTCCTGATAAAAAATGGACAATATAGTATCAAAATCAAATAAAATCATCTACATGCTTGCAACTACCATCAAAACTTGTGTATTACCTCTCGGCAGAGAGAGCAGCCTGGTCTTCTTACAGCCATGATGACAGCACCAGTATTCTCCCATAGATCGCTGGCCTGCAAAGCACATTACCATTTTTATCACAATATTAGTGCCTACAGAACTGAAAGCTCCAGTTGCCCCACAAAGATTACCCATCAATAATAATAATAATAATGATAATAAACAATAATAATTAATAATAATCATTATTATAATAACAGTAATAATAATAATACTGGTAGCTATTTGCGCTTTATTCCTAAATCAGACTCAAAACCCGGCGATCTGTATCCAACAAAAACACATTCACATGTTACTGACACTTCTGCATACACCAGTGCGCCTTGAGTGTGAGATGTGGTGAGATATGTGTGCGATATAAGTTCTTGTATTATTATTATCATTATTTTTATTATTATTATTATTATTATAAACAAATACACATCTCCTTCTTTTCTTAGTGTGGGGATGTGAGGTCAATGTGATGACGTAATACTTCAAGCAATCTGCAGTGGGCAGACTTGTGAACAGCAGCTGAGATTAGTGAGAGTCAAGGGTAAACCTAAGCAAGACTCAGCTACCTTCATAGTGTGTATGCGTGTTTCATGTATTCATGTATTCATGTGACCATGTTTGTAATGGTATTGGATTCAGTTTATCTCTTTAAAAAAAAAAAAGATAATAATTAAAAAAATTATATTTTCTTTCCGTCTTCTAGTTGTAATAGCGCCTTGCCTTTACACCACATATTGGAGTGATGAATGTATGTTATGCATGTAGGAGTCTATAACACTTGCGAGTAAGTGTATGTTATACATGTAGGAGTCTATAACACTTGCGCGTAAGTGTATGTTGGAAACAGATCACTGCGCTTTTGAGCCTGATTTAGGAAAAAGCCGCGTATTCACAACTTTCCGGCACCATAATAAAAACTCGTGGGTATCGCCATTATAAATTAAAACGAGGTTAGAACAAAACCAAGTTCCGGTCTAGCTTGTTTTGCTTTTATCAAAGCTTGATGCGTGACTTTTAAATATGGCAAATTGCCGAAAACGACGATTGTTAGAGGCAGAAAACGAGTGGGATAAGTATAAAAACGATGGAGGAAGTACATGCTCAGTGAAAGGATGCAAAAAACAATCGTAGAGGCCTGTATTTGTGGCGACTTCGGAGGTGCGTCGATCATCGACAGAAAGTGAAACAGGACCTGAAGACTCTTGTAGTTTTCCATAGCTTCGCCGTCGCAACCTTCACAAAACACGAAGTAGTTGACTATGTTAGGCGAGCGTTGTGGCCAAGTGGGCTAAGGCGGGACTAACTTGCCTTCTCCACAAGCCAGAAACCAATGGCGCCTGACAGGTGTGGGTTCGAGCCAGGATCTGGGCGTTAAGTTTTTTCGAATATTTTTCAAAAATTCACAAATAATGTTAGGTAGGTAGGGTTTAGGTGCGCCACTGGCGATAGAAAGGGATAATAAAGTGAACTGCAGCCAAAAAAAAAAAAAATATGTGAGGGTACGATACTGGTGGCCAGTGACACATGTTATTATTCTTGAATATTTGGAAATAACTCACTAAAACACGCGGAGAAAGAAACCGGAAGTATGTTTCATTGAGGGGATTCCCGTTGGTGCATAGGATAGCAAAAAAGTGTGAATAGCATCCAGTATTATTATTATTTGTGAGCTTCAGTTACATCGCATGGACTTTAAAGATCCTGACACTCATGTCCTAGACGGGCGAGTGCCGGCTACCCAAATGCACTCAGTAAGCACTCCCTTATCTCCCCTATCCCCGGTCGTCCAGGATTGTGCTCAGTTATCTGGGCGTCAGATGATGCGCCCAAAGGCTGCAAGTGGACGACTCAGGCACCTAGAGTTCCTTTCTGTATCCATCAGTGCCTTGAGCAGGTACTGAGGTGGAAAAGTGCACTATGAGAACAATTAAATAAAAAACAAACAGTTATCTCACAAAGGGCTATTTCATGAAAATCAAAGCCTACCTTGAACTGGTGAGGATTGTCAGCGATGGTCGTCAGGGTAGACTGAGATAGGTAGTCCAGGGTCGCAGCTTTGGGAGGCGGGACAAAGGGATTGACAGGCAAGTTGCACAGCACGGCTATTCCTGCCGCTACTCCCGCCAGCCCCAGTAACGCTTTGGTCATTCCACCCATTATCTTGTGGTTGCCTGCGCGTTTGGTCTGCTCAACACATTGCACAAAACTAGAATGTTAAAACTCATATGACTCACATGCTACTTAGGAAACTTCCAATCCTATCCTATCCCCTAACTCTGAGGTCGTTGGAGCACCACAGATGATCGTTTAACCAGTGCACTCCATATTTCTCTGTCCTCAGCAACCCTAATGGCTTCGCTCAATGTCAAGCCAGTCCATTCTCGAATGTTGTCCTCCCACCTCTTTTTCAGTCTCCCTCTTCTTCTATCTCCTTGCACTGGGCCTTGCAGGATGGTCTTTGCAAGGCCTGATGATCTGATGACGTGGCCATAACATAGAGTTTCCGTTTCTTCACCCACTTCCAATATTTAACATAAAAATGAGTGCCTTGAAAGAAAAAAAAAGAAGAAATGATGGTATTAAAATACAAAGTAAAAACGACTTTGATCTTTCTATTAATCTTTCTATGCTCTTGACCTTGAGATGACCTTGACCTCCGGCTCCAGTACACTTATGTACAATAAAATAAACTATAGCTAACGTATTATGCATCAACAACAAAAAGGGACCTTGAGATGACCTTGACTTTCAGTGACCTTGACCTTGAAATGACCTTGACCATCATGTGACCTCTCATGCTCGTGTATGATCAAATAACCCAATGTCGCTGCATACTATTGGTTAAATATACAGTCATTCCACTGTACAATGACCACTTTTTTGTATGTTTTTGCAAGTCCTAAAATGATCTTGAACTTCAAGATCCACGCAAAAATGTAAAATATATGAAAGATCAATTTATCATCTCTATACAACTAGTTTGGACTTTATATCTCTCATAGTTTAGAATCAAGGTCATTTCAAAGTACCTATATACTAACAGACTATGGGCAGCTCCCGTGACCTTGACCTTGGAGTGAGGTTGTCCAAATTTGCACCACAGATGATCGTTTAACCAGCATATTCCATCTTTCTTTGTCCTCAGCAACCCTCATGGCTTCGCTCAGTGTCAAGCAAATCCATTCTCAAATGTTGTCCTCCCACTTATTTTTCTGTCTCCATCTTCTTCTGCCTCCTTGCACTGTGCCTCCCAGGATGGTCTTCGCAAGGCCTGATGCTCTGGTGACGTGGCCATACCATCGGAGTTTCTGTTTCTTCATCACTGTGAGCATGTCATCATGTTGTCCATTGGCTTGTGTGATGGTCTGTCAGATTTGTCATTGGTGATGTGCAGGGTATAGGAAATACTTAGAAGTCTTCTATAGCACCTCATCTCCATGCTTTGTATTCTTCGTTGTATGTCTGCTGTGAGGGTCCATGTTTTGCAAGCGTATAGGAAGATGGAGATGACAAGGGAGCGCCTCAGCCTTACCTTGGAACGTCGACTGATGATCCTGTCTTTCCAAATGGGCTTGAATCTTGTCAAGGCAGCAGTTGTGTGTGCTATCTCCAAGAGGATTTCCTGTCGAGACCCATTGTCTGATACAATGGCTCCTAAATATTTGAAGCTATGCACCATGTTGAGGGATTGGCCTTGAACTTTGATGTCAGTGTTGATGCCACTAGCGTTGTTGGTCATCATTTTGGTCTTCTCTGCACTTATTTCCACTCCAAAGGCTGGAGGTGGTGTCAAGCCTCTGTACAAGCTTGTTCAAGTTCTTGTTCCTTTCCAGCCAATCCAACAAATGTCATCCGCAAAACGGAGGTTGGAGATTGCTCCATCATCTTTGCTGACTGTGCCTTCATGATCTGCAAGGGCATCTGATATGAACATTGTAATTGGATTTGTATGTCATTCAGCACCATGTGTAGTCTGAAAATGGGATGGAATGTTAATCTGGTCTTAGAAATTTTCTTCCAGGAAGGTTGATATACCAAAATATTGACTTTTAAAACAAACTTCTTGTTTCAGTGTTTGACTTTAAAAAAGTTTTTAATCTTTTAACTTTTTTATCTTGACTATGACCATGCAGCGTTTAAATCCTCTCTTAAAACTCACTATTTTTCTTCCACTGATTGAAATCGATGAAACAGATCTACAAAGTCATAGTTTGCGTGTGAGTGTGTGCGCGTGAGTGTGTGTGTGTGTGTGTGTTATATATATAAGATTAGTGTTAATAGTTAATGAGATTTCCTCATTTTGTTTTATAGTTAAAGTTGTTCTGTACTCATGTAAGCGCTTAGAGCTAAGTCTAGATTAGGTGCATAAATAATAATAATAATAATAACAATAATAATAATTTATAGCTGGGATATTAAATAGAAGAAGATAGCGCTTTCCAACTGGTGAAATTTTAAATCTTTTCTCCAAATTTTGTTTATGGAACACTCACTCAATCACTGCCAGCCCATTAACAATGGTGGAAAGGAAAATTGTAGCCTCCCGACACGAAGATACATTCACTCTATCTTTAATCCAAAATCTGGTAAAAGGCCACATGGGGTGCCAACATTATATTTGAATCTAAGAACATTTATTGACCTTAGTAAGGCCACGAACTATAAACAAACAACTGAGAGTGAGAATCAAATGGATCATTAGTTCCCACCAAAAATATTTAATAAATACAGTAAATAACAGTTTTTTTGTTTTTTTTTTTAATCTATAAACACTTCATAAAATAAAACAAAATAAAATAAAATTTTGTGAAAGCACTGAGAAGAAACAAGGAAAGCACTGAGAAGAAACACACACACACTAATAATAATAATAATTAATAATAATAATAATAATAATAATAATAATAATAATAATAATAATAATAATAATAATAATAATAAAAATAATAATAATAACAAAAACAATAATATAAAACAATTGGTTACCCACTTTCTGGTTTACACACTGCCACCAAAGATTATCAGTTATTCCGCTGATTAAAACTGTCTACACTGTCGCCGGTATTGGCAATCAACACTTTCATAAAACTCAGCAGGCCAGAAACTGAAGAGTAAAGTAAGCTCTGGTTTCAAAATGCTTGAAAAACATGTGCAATGCCTATTAGGCCTACCCTTCAGCTGACTCTAAAACTCTCTAGTCTATATAAATATATAGCAAGACAAATCTCTCTGCTGTCAGTACATCAATCGACGTGCATGGATAATTTCTCCAATCAATTGTTAAGTGTTAATGTTCCCAACTTGATCTAGGACTAGGCTTTCCTAAATTACCAGCAATATGCCTACTACTAGTACTAGTAAACTGTGTGAATACTTGATGTAGTTAGTTTTTTTTTTTATCGCAATGCCTCCGGCTCCGGCAAGGCTAAACACTCCCAAACTCTATTTCAACCCTTTACAACAACCAACGATTTTCTACTCAAAGACACTCCTACTTAGGCAAGTTTCTTAGTATTCCTTTACGGATACAAAATAATGCACTTACCGGTTCATGCCAAAAGCGGATAGAATACTTCCATGGTGTGATACGCAAACTTCCAAAGGGCGAAAGTTACACCCCCTTATCATACTATAAAAACAATAGGCGTCGTCTCCCCTGATTGAGAACGCCAAAACTAACATTAGACATAATAGCAAGTAAAACAAACAGTGTAACTCCAAAATGGGAGTGTGCGCGTGTTGTGTATGTGATATAATCTTCAAAATCGACTTCGTATTTGTATTTTCTATTTTACTGAGTGCCTCTACAGATCATCATCATCATCATCATCATCATCATCATCACCATAAATCTCATTCTCAAAGGCATACTCACCATCATTTTCGCCATTACATTACATTACATGATTATTGCTTTAGGTCCAGCGGACTCTTCCGAGCCAAATCAAGACCGGACAACCCCCAATCCGCATAAAAGATCTGCTGAAACAACCCTAGTGGTAACACTCCACCAGCCAATCACTTTACAATAAATACATCCCACGCAGGGGACGCTGAGGCTGTACTCTAATTTATCGAACCCCCGTTTACAAAAACAAAATAGAATACAAACATCATTATAAATTATCAACAAAACACATACATATAAAATACCTACATTGCTAAATAATAACATCATAGGAAGCCCTAGTGACCACCTGGCAGAAAGTGTCCAATATTCCCAAGCTGATCCAACAGATCTCACACACAAACAAGGAGTCTTGTCCCAGAAGAGTTTTCAAGAAAAAAGGTAGTTGACTGGTCTAGCGAAGAAGAAGAAGATAGTATAGCAGATTGATAGAACAGAGCAGGAATGAGAAAGAACAAATGAGAAAGATAGCGATAGTGGGAATTTAAAGCACTAAATTTCCAGAAAGTGGGGATACTATTTATACTGAAACCCCCAGCACCCCAGCGGGGGTATTTTGGCCATTATCACTATCATCCTAGCCATTCATACAGTCACAAATGTTCCGTCAATACAAAGTCAAAACAATCTTGATCATATTTACAGTAATTTATTGACAGTGACATGAAAAGAAAATTGCTACAAGTGAGGGGGAAACTGAAAGAATGCAAGTTTTCGTAACCATCAAATACATAAAAGTATACAAAGTACAGGTCAGTTTGATACATATACATAACTGTTCAACATGCAAGTATGTAGTACACCAATGCCTAAATATTTTGATATCCCCTTATAATTTCATAGCATTTCATTTCATTTCATAGTTGAAGCACCTCTTCCATTTTTTTTTTATTAATGCAAAAATGTTAATTCTTGTGCTCAAACAGCATAGAGATAGCTACCACAGAAAACCACTGACAACAAATGCCCGTAATATTGCAATTATAAATCTTCACAAAAAGTCCAAAAGTTAGTTAGTTTGTTTGTTTTTTCCTGCAATTACAATAATTTTATTTAACAACAGCTTTATTTCTTGACTTTTAAAACTTTTTATTTTAGTTTACACAACGATAAATGTTAAGACTTCAGTTGATAATACATAATAATGAGTTCACAGACTATGAAGATTATATCTATGCAAGCACTGTGAGGTTTACCTGATGTACAGACTACAGCTGCGAACCCTTCTCAAAAACCTGAGGAAAACCAGAATGATTGACACATTGTTCATGGGCCCTCAACATCAAAAGTAAGTTGTTATACAGGGATTGTTTGGTTATAAATAAGTATCCCCAAGCACAAAACCGATTATGAGATCACATTAATAAGTTTTCCCAACAAAATTCCACTAAAAAAACAACCAAAAAAAAACAACATTTTATTGAAATATTACTTTCTTTTCTTTACTTGTTTTAATCTTTGTTTTTGTTTTTTTGTCTATTACATCTCATGCTAATCAATTATAATTATAATAAATTACAAAGATTGTTATTGTTATTGATGTTATTATTTGTTCTGCGTGGCTGGAAACAACTTTTTTTCTAGTGTGAACTCTTGGACAAATAAATTTCTTAATATGTCTGATGAAACCACATTTACGATTCAAAACATCCAAAGCAAAACTGGTGAAACAAAACACACACAAAAACAATAATACAGTAGTTCATGAGAAAACACAAAATATATATAGTACTCAGCCAATACACACATTAACACACAAAGTGCTGCATTAAATTTAGAGAAATTTCCAGCAAAATGTAACACTGACACACACACAAAAAGACAAAACTACAGTCATGCAAAAAGTATAAGTGAAAACGTACACTAAACACTGTTGGCTTCACCATTGGTGTAGACCATGCAACACATGAATCAGAAAAAAAACACCTAAAATTCGCAAATCAGACAACAGATCTTGAAATCAGGTATGAGTGAAGGTACTGTGATAGTTGAGAAACACGATACAACATTATTATTTAATATTTAATGCCCACAGCACTCAAATCTTTGAGATAACATTCAACATTAAAGTACAATATTCATTTCAATCCAACTACTAAAGTGTACATGACGATGCAGGGCCAATAACTCCCAAGTTACAGAGTCATGCTCAAAGTGCGCAATAATTTAAATATATCGATTACTACCACTATTACTACTACATAAGAAACTCGGTAAACACTTTTAATCATCAACATTCATTTGAAATCAGTAAATTACTAAACATCAGTGACTATCATCAACGTACAATCAGTACATAATAAAATCTATAGGTGACATCAAAGTACAATATTCATAATTTGAAATCAGAAACTACTCATAACAAATAGGGTCCACTACCAGCTACGTTGACATTTTCGTATTAAGAATGGTAGGTACTAATGTCATATACAGGACTACGTCAAATTACATTCCAAAATAGATTATTCTGTTTACATTACAGCTGCACAATACAGGTCTAAAACAAAATTGCAATTAACATGCAAAAATGGTGCATCTGAGCACACACATAAATTACATTCACGAGAAGACAACACTGAACAACACAATCACCCCCAGTCTCTCGTGCATGTGGAGACTTTTCAGGGAATAATAATAATAAAGCTACAATTTAATGTTGTGTGTAAAAGAATTACAGATGTAGCTGTATAAAATAATTCATCAAAAGAAGAAAAAAAATGTCGACAACCACAAACATCAAATATGTACAAATGGGAAAAACATGTTCAGACACCACTGGTGTTGTGGAAAGTCCCAGTATTTTGTCAGCAAACCTTAATGCTCTAGAGAAAGGATTGTACCATGAGCTACTGTACATGTGAATTACATTACATTACATGATTATTGCTTTAGGTACAGCGGACTCTTCCGAGCCAAATCAGGACCGGACAACCTCTGATCCGCATAAAAGATCTGCTGAAACAACCCTAGTGGTAAAACTGAAAGCTCTCCACCAGCCAGTCACTTTACAATAAAGACATCCCACGCAGGGGACGCTGAGGCTATCGAACCCCCGTTTACAAAAACAAAATAGAATATAAACATCATTATAAATTATCAACAAAACACATACATATAAAATGCCTACATTGCTAAATAATAACATCATAGGAAGCCCTAGTGACCACCTGGCACAAAGCGTCCAATATTCCCAAGCTGATCATTACAGTACATTACATTACATAATTGTTGCTTTAGGTCCAGCGGACTCTTCAGAGCCAAATCAGGACCGGACAACCCCCAATCCGCATAAAAGATCTGCTGAAACAACCCTAGTGGTAAAACTGAAAGCTCTCCACCAGCCAGTCACTTTACAATAAAGACATCCCACGCAGGGGACGGCTGAGGCTTCACCCCAACTTATCGAACCCCCGTTTACAAAAACAAAATAGAATACAAACATCATTATAAATTATCAACAAAACACATACATATAAAATGCCTACATTGCTAAATAATAACATCATAGTAAGCCCTAGTGACCACCTGGCAGAAAGTGTCCAATATTCCCAAGCTGATCCAACAGACCCCATACACAAACAAGAAGTCTTGTCCCGGATGAGTTTTCAAGAAAAAAGGTAGGAGACTGGTCTAGCGAAGAAGACGATAGTATAGCAGATTGATAGAACAGAGCAGGAATGAGAAAGAGCAAATGAGAAAGACAGCGACAGTGGGAATTTAAAGCACTAAATTTCCAGAAAGTGGGGATACTATTTATACTTAAACCCCCTGCACCCCAATGGGGGTTCCCAAGCTGATCATACATGTGAATTGACGTCATGGTTTCAGCATACACTATGTTAGGTTAAGCAACGTCAAGCACTTGGACAGGTTACTATACTTGGAATGCAATGACCAAATGACCCAAAGAAAGAATCAAGTATGCCAAATGGCACACTCCAGTCCACCCAACTGTGAACGGGGCTCTGTTCAGAACCCGAGGGGAAGGTAAAGCAGAGCCAGAGAAATGAGATTAACATCTCCCCTCATTAAGCTGAATCAAAGAAAAGGGAGTTCCCAATAGCCTCTCTCACCTAGTACCCAAAGGTTATGGTCACACCTTTACCTTATTTAACGGTGAATAAGTTTGGGTTTCTTGGTTTTTCAAATATCACAAAATATCGTTTGTAAGATATATGATACTTCCTTCTGGTTGCCTTCTTGCTGTTGTTTTTGCTCAGACTGTTTTCTATTTCCTGGTATTGATCTTCTATCCAGTTCTCCTTTGCTGTGCGAGCCTTTTCGGGTGTCATTGTTGATTTTTCGGTAGGCATCAGCTCCCTTGTGAGGTGTTATTTTTCTTTTTCATCTCTCTTCTTTTGTCACACAGGTCAAAAAGTTCAGGTGTGATCCACGGTTTCTTCTTTGGGCAGTGCTTGCCAAGGATCTCAGTGGCGGCATCTGTCACAGCTGAGTTGAAGGTGGTGGTCATGGTGTTGACACCTACTTCACCAGCTCCCAAAATGAGCAGTGGTGTAAATTTCCCTCTAATTGTGGCTTGGAATATTTTTGCCACCTCCGGGTCTTGCAGTTTGTCCAGGTCGAACTTCAGTCTGGTGCACTTTGCTGTTTACTCTCTTCAAGTGGAGCCGGAAGGAAATCATCACGAGATCGTGGTCGCTTCCGATGTCTGCTCCTGGAAAAGTGCCAATGTTGATGCTTGATCTGAAGCGTGTCTTGACCATGATGTAGTCAATCTGGTTGGGACTGTGCCATGTCTATCGTCTGGATTTTTTGTGGAGACCAAGCATGTTTGCCAGTATCAGATTGTTGTTTCTGGAAAACTCCAAGAGTCTCAGACCCCTGTCATTTGTCTTGCTGTTGCAGTGGGGTCCACATGTGCCTCCTCAGTTGTGGTGCTCATCTTGGCCAACCTTGGCATTCCAGTCGCCTTGCACTATGACTATGTCCTTCTTCTGCACTTGTGAAGCGGCTGACAATTGTTAAACAGCCCAAGGTCTCCATGATCCATAGCAAGTCTGGCATATGCCTTACAGAAGAACAAGAAGTCTTGAACAGATTGACAGAGTACTGCTCTGACCTTTACAACCACACACCAAACGGAGACCCATCAGCTCTAGCATGTCCCTAGAACAGAGAAGAAGAAATACTCCCAATTCTCCGAGAAGAAGTTGAGGCAGCAGTGCAATCGCTGAGGAAAGGGAAGTCAGCAGGAGTGGACAACATACCCGAGGAATTGCTTCAAGCAAGAGAAGCGATGACTAATGCCCTCACCATTATCTGTAACAAGATCTGGCAGAGTGGGGATTGGCCTACAGCATGGACCCAGTCGCTTGTCATCATTCTTTTCAAAAAGAGTAACCTTCATGAGTGTGAAAATTACCGCATCATCACAGACTCATCAGCCATCCCAACAAGGTCCTCCTGAAAATAATGCTCAACAGGTTGAAACCCCACATTGAACAAATCATAGCTGAAGAAGAAGCAGGATTCAGGGCAGGACAAAGTACCACTAAACAGATTTTCAACCCCTGAATAATCCGCGAGAAATACCTACAGCACCAACAACATCTTTATCATGTGTTTGTAGACTTCAAGAAAGCGTTTGACAGAGTATGGCATGCCACTCTGTGGGCAACCATGAGAGCGCACAACATCAGCCCTAAAATTATTGAAGTCATCAAAAGCCTGTATGACAAGGCTACCAGTACAGTCCTCCACAACAGCGCCATCGAAAACTGGTTCAGAACAACAATCGGTGTGCGTCAAGGATATCTACTCTCTCCAACACTCCTCATAGAGCGCATCATGTTAGATGCTCTTGCAAATCAC
The DNA here is from genome assembly GCA_036898135.1 of Oncomelania hupensis. Classification (NCBI taxonomy): domain Eukaryota; kingdom Metazoa; phylum Mollusca; class Gastropoda; order Littorinimorpha; family Pomatiopsidae; genus Oncomelania; species Oncomelania hupensis. The sequence goes on from CM072512.1 coordinate 7,753,058, forward strand.
GAAGGCACAGTCAGCAAAGGCGATAGAGCAATCTCCAACCTGTTTTGCGGATGACATTGATGGATTGGCTGGAGAGGAACAAGAACTTGAACTGCTGGTACAGAGACTTGACACCACCTCCAAAGCCTATGGAATGGCAATAAGTGCAGAGAAGAAGCCAAAATGATGACCAACAATACCAATGGCATCAACACGGACATCGAAGTCCAAGGTCACACAGTGCATAGCTTCAAATATTTAGTAGCCATTGTATTAGACAATGCGTCCCGATAGGAAGTCCTCTCCAGGATCGCACAAACAACTGCTGTTCTGACAATTTGGAAAGACAGGACAATCAGTCTACATTCGCTCCCTTGTCATCTCCATCTTCTTATACGCTTGCGAAATATGGACTCTCACAGCAGATCTACAATGAAGAACACAAAAACATGGAGATAAGGTGCTACAGAAGACTTCATGGCATTTTGTATACTCAGCACATCACCAATGACAAAGTCCGACATACCATCACACAAGCCATTGGACAACATGGTGACATGCTCACAGTGGTGAAGAAACTGAAACTCTAATGGTATGGCCACGTCACCAGAGCATCAGGCCTTGCAAGGACCATCCTGTAAGGCATGGTGCAAGGAGGCAGAAGAGGATGACAAAAAGAGATGGGTGGACAACATTCGACAATGGACTGTCTTGACACTGAGCGAAGCCATTAGGGTTGCTGAGGACAGAGAAAGATGGAGTATTCTGGTTAAATGATCATCTGTGGTGCCCCAACGACATTCGAGTTACAGGATAGAATAGGATAGGATACTTCCTTAGAAGGGATAAAATGACATTTGGAAAGACAACCTAATCTTGTTCTCCAGAAATCAATGCATCAGTGTTAAAAGCTAAACAAACAGGGGAATAATGAAGGAAATGCAAAAAAACAAAACGACGACTATAAAATACAAAACTGTGATTCATAAATACCAATTTTAAAAATTGATTCATTTATGGAAGCGTGCTACTGACTGTGTGAGAAACTTGTCAAAATGTACTGATTACAAAATGATAAATGGATTCAAATACAATGAAGAATAATGCAGCAGCTGTACAAATGTTAAGTATATATTAATATATGCACAACTGTCATTTTAATAGTACTTGAATACATGCCAACACAATCAACATAATCACCAATATAATTTTTTTTTTAAACACACTAAAACGAATATATAATGAACGAAATAAAATCTCTACTCGCGCTGCTACCCGTGACGGTCTTTCACATAATGCCCAAAACAATAGTTGTTAAAACTGGCACACAGGACAGCACCAGTTCATCTTCATACTGTTCTTCAAACACACACATATGCCTGTACATAATATTAACCATTTGTAACCAATGCAATTATATGATTTTTGTAAGTTGAGCTATGTTAACGGAAGCTATCAGGGCATACAAAATATACCCTACGAGAGATACGCATGCAGATCACAGCACCAAAATGAAAGTACAGCCAACTAAACAATAATATATGATGAAAAATTAAATACAAAAGAAGAATGAAAGAGAAGAAGAAGTCTGCAAGACAAGTTCCACTTTATCATTGGACATGACAGACCAAAGAATGGAAGCACGTCAAATGAATGATTTAGCGGCAGATATCCTGCACTATGACGCCCGCTACTGTAGTGTCAAATGTTCACAGGATTATCAGTGGTCCAAATATTGCTCAATTTTGGACGACTTAGTTGCAGTTATGTCCCTTCGCCCCTTCTCTCTCATGCAGTGGCACTGGCTATATTAGTGTGAAACTTTTACAGGATTATCCCCGTCCAAATGTCACTCATTGGATTTCAGGACGCCGCTATCAAAGCTTTGACTGACTCAACCAAGAAGAAGATTAAGAAGCTGGCAGATTATGTATGGTAATAAATAATGCACAGACTCAGCGATGATGCATGTTTACACCTTTAAATTGTAGAGTTGTGATTCTGAGGCAACACCGTACTGAGCCGCTTCCAAACGACATCTCTGTCACTGGCTGCATGATATCGCAACACTGCACTGAACAGTGTAGTGAGAGGAAAACAAGCTATCAAAGGAATAAAAGCAGCCGGCCAGTTTCCACTACACAGGCCATATTGACGCTAGCTAGGTGTCGGAGATCTATCAAGCATAGCTGTGCTGTGTGCCGGCTTGTGCCATAAACAGCCTCTGACACTGAGATTGGGGTGAGTGTCGTTTGGGGCCTAAATAGTAGCATTCCAACACATTACATTACATTACATAATTGTTGTTTTAGGTCCAGCGGACTCTTCCGAGCCAAATCAGGACCGGACAACCCCCAATCCGCATAAAAGATCTGCTGAAACAACCCTAGTGGGAAAACTGAATGCCCTCCACCAGCCAGTCACTTTACAATAAAGACATCCCACGCAGGGGACGGCTGAGGCTTCACCCCAACTTATCGAACCCCCGTTTACAAAAACAAAATAGAATACAAACATCATTATAAATTATCAACAAAACACATAAATATAAAATGCCTACATTGCTAAATAATAACATCATCGGAAGCCCTAGTGACCACCTGGCAGAAAGCGTCCAATATTCCCAAGCTGATCCAACAGACCTCATACACAAACAAGGAGTCTCGTCCCGGAAGAGTTTTCAAGAAAAAAGGTAGGAGACTGGTCTAGCGAAGAAGACGATAGTATAGCAGATTGATAGAACAGAGCAGGAATGAGAAAGAGCAAATGAAAAAGACAGCGACAGTGGGAATTTAAAGCACTAAATTTCCAGAAAGTGGGGATACTATTTATACTGAAACCCCCGGCACCCCAACGGGGGTATTCCAACACAGCATGAGAGCAGCAAGTGGGCTAACAGAAAATAATGTAGCTGCCAAAGTTAGTATACAAACACATACAAAGCTACCCATCACCCCAAAACACCTCAAGCATAATTCTGCATCAATGTGGCCTGACAAACCTGGTATCTCTTTGAAAGTCACTCGCCAAAACCACGCATGCATACAAAATGCAAAAGATACATAGAAAATGGTTCTGTACAATTGTTCAGTCTATTACTGAATGAACCAAGGTTAAATTAAGTCAACTTAACATTAATGCACATATACATACTAATGATAATAAATAGAGAAGGGAGAGGGAGAGAGAGAGAGAGAGAGAGAGAGAGAGAGAGAGAAAGAGAGGGAGAGAGAGAGTAAGAGAGAGAGAGAGAGAGAGAGAGAGAGAGAGAGAGAGAGAGAGAGAGAGAGAGAGAGAGAGAGAGAGAGAGAGATCAGAAACAAACGCAAAATAAAAAACACTGATGCTATCGACTCCAAACCTGACTTTGAACACCGGTCTTCAAACTATTGTGTAGACAACAACCACACTATATCAACACCTAGTGCGAGCACAAACACACACACCCACACACATAAACATAGTCTCAAATTGCACACATTCGCATGGTTTGCTAACTTTCAAGTTTCATCACAGAGGCATTTAACAAATAGAAATGTAATCCACATGCACAAACACACACTCACATACTGTAGACATGCACAAACACATCTAAAATATTTTCCCCATAAAACAGAGCAGGTAAAATACTTCTGCTGTCATAAGTACGTAAAATGGACTTCTCAAAGTTTATCCAACACAAGTTATACAATGATGAATTGCATGATTTTTCATTAATGAATTGTACCACTTAGAAAACAGATCTACATGTACATGGTGCTGAAAGAGTACACAAGAAAGAACGTCCAACAGTCACTAACGTGAACATAAAAGCTGACCTGAAAAGGTTCCAAGTCTTTTTCACTTTCCATACAGTGTCCCCACAGATACCTTTTCCCTGCCTCAAACGGTCATCATAACAATTGTCTACTGTAACACTGACAGCAGCTTTCTCAAATGCCCAACTTTTTAACAGTTTTCAACAAAGTTGCTGTTATTGTAAAGTTGTTAGCATTCTCCCACTATCATTAAAGCAGACTGTCAAACACAAAAGTTATCGTAGTTTCAGTCAGACAAGAAGACGCTGTCAGCACGAAGTTATCAGACACATTTGTTGTAAAACATGTACTCTTACTATAACATGTTATCCACCACGAAGTTGTCAGCTCCATGCTGTTCGGCCGCAAGGGAGGAAATGTCCGCCTCATTGATGATGAACTGGTTGTGAATCATCTCCACGCTGTTTCCAGATGCCGCCTGTACCTCTGCCTGCTCCGCCGCCTGCATCAGAACATCAGTGATGTTCTCTTCGGCCGAGGAGGAAGGCATGTCCTCCTCCCCCATTTCATGGTCCTCTGCCATGACAACTACTGAGTGATCAGCCTGTTCCTGAGCAGACGTGGACACCTTGATGGTGTTTGCTGAGGCGGTGTTGTGCATGCTGTGGGTGGTGGGAATGCTGTAGGCGCTGCACATGACGCTGGTGTCACTCTGCATGGACGGCTCTGTCTTGATGATCACATGACCTCCCACGTTGCCCTGCAGCTGTCCGCTGCTGGACAGCATGCTTAGGATCTGCATCAGGTCCAAGGACTGAGTCACCGTGCCCGACGACGTGCCTGGGGTCAGCGAGACTTGCGGGAAGGTCATGGTCATCTGTGGCAAGGTCATGGTCACTGTCTGGTTGGGGGCAGATTGGACCTGCATGCTGCCGGAGCTTTGGGGCAAGTGCAGAGTGAGGTGAGGGGTAGGGTCCGACACGACAGGACCTGCCAGCTGCTGCACAGTGACGGCGGACTGACCGGAGATGAAGGAAGGTGACTGGTCCATTTTCACCGGCGACTCCACTGCCAGTTCCACAGCGGCCCTCTCTGCAGATTCGGGGGCAGTGTCAGAACTGTGAATGAAAGCTTCCTCACCAATCACCTTGTCAGCACCACCGGTCGAGGCTTCAGTGACCTCACCGTCTTCTTCCTTCACAAACACCTTGCTGACTCGGATGTAGGGAAAGCTGCTCCTTGGCATCGTCTCGTGAAAAGAGATCTGCGAGGTGCCCAGCACGTATTCACCCTCACCCTGTGGAGCACTTTGCTCTAAATGTTCTGTTTTGACCAGCGTCTTGAACTCTGCACTGACAGGTTCTGGTGAGGCTGAAGAAGGTTCTGAGGCTGTCTTAGTGGCTGTGGCTGACACCAGGGGAGAGAACAGCTTGGGAGCAGCGGGAATGAGGTTGGAAGGTGTGGAGCCACTGGGAGAGGGGTTTGGGGTAATGGCAGGGCCTGTCAGGCGCAGAAGGTGCTTTAGCATGCTGGTGCCTGCTTCAGGTTGGGCCATCAGCAAGGGAATGGCAGAGACAGGGGTACTGACAACAGCTGCGGTTTTGGGGGCAGAAACAGGGGTGGCTACGGCAGTCGCAGGGGCTGTTGTCACAACCGTAGTAAACAGGTTTGGCCTGCCCGTGGGCACTTCAGCGGACCTTCTTCTTATGGTGCGTCCGCTCTGTGTGGTCACCACTTTGAGCTGCTGGGTCACAGGCTTCGCGGGCGCTGACACAGAGCTGGCAGGCACCACCTGTACCGGGATGGAGGTTCCACTGGCCACAGTGACGGTGCCAGGCAGGAGATTGGACAGCCCCAGCAGTTTCTGCAGCACAGCCACAGGTATCTGTGTTCCAGCAGGCAAGGGGGCCAAAACAGTGGCCCCAGCTGGCACAGAGCCTCCTAACACCGACTGGGTGAAGATGACTGGGGCCATGGTGGCCACTGAAGCTGGAAAGCTGGTCACGGTGGCAGTGGCTGCGGTACTCTGGATTGTAGCAGAGGCCACAGGGCGGGACATGACTGCCGATACGGAAGTAGCAGCAGCAGCAGCAGCAACAGCACGTCGGGTGGCTTTGGCTGGAGAGGATGTCTGGGTGTGGGTGGGGGTGGTGTTAGGGGCGGAGGTGAGGGCGTCCATCTTGTCAATCTGGCTGGCAGCTTCCAGCAAGGCTTGCAGGCCCTGCGACTGAGTGGGTGTACCTGGACCACTGCTGCTGTCCGCCGCTTCCTTCTTGCTTTTGCTCTTTGTGCTCCCAGCTGCCTTCTTCCCTTCCTTAGTTTTCTTGGCGGCTGCAGGGCTGGCTTTCCCTGCACCTTTACCTTTCTTGGCCGCAGCGCCTTTACGTCCTGACAGCAAGGCCTTCAAGCTGACCTTACTGGCCGGTGAGGCTTCCTTCTCGCTGGCTTTCTTCTTCTTTGCCTGCTTTCCTTTAGGGCTGGCTTTGCCTTTGCCCTTCTTGGCTGGTGAGGCCTTTTTCTTGGTCTCCTTCCCTTTCTTCTGGGGGCTGGAGGACCTGGGTGTCGGCGCAGGTTTCTTGGCAAGGGTGGGTGCCGAGTCGCTGTCTGAGGCGGGTGCCGTCAACCTGAACTCAAACTCGTAAGCGTCCTTGGATTTGATCAGCACATAACCGCTGTTGTGTTTGGCCAGGACAGCTGAGGTCATCTGCTGCTCTTCTGAAAACACAGCAAAATCGTGTCAATGGAAGTTTTTACAAACACCTGAAATACGTAAAACCCTTTTCAGAACAAATCATCAAAATGTGTTTTATATCCTAACCCGTAACTCGAAAGTCGTTGGGACACCACAGATGATAGTTTTAACCAGCGTACTCCATCTTTCTCTGTCTTCAGCAACCCTCATGGCTTCACTCAGTGTCAAGTCAGTCCATTCTCGAATGTTGTCCTCTCACCTCTTTTTCTGTCTCCATCTTCTTCTGCCTCCTTGCACTGTGCCTTGCAGGATGGCCATGGCAAGGCCTGATGCTCTGGTGATGTGGCCATAGGCATCGAAGTTTTCGTTTCTTCACCACTGTCAGCATGTCATCATGTTGTCCAATGGCTTGTGTGATGGTCTGTCGGACTTCATCGTTGGTGATGTGCTGGTATAGGATATTGCCCAGAAGTCTTCTGTAGCACCTCATCTCCATGCTTTGTATTCTTCGTTGTAGGTCTGCTGTGAGGGTCAGATTATTCTAAGGTTGAAAATCTGTTCAGTGGTACTTCGACCTGCCGTGAATCCTGCTTGTTCTTCAGCTATGATTTGTTCAGCTTGGGGCTTCAACCTGTTGAGTATTATTTGCTGGGATGGCTGATGGTGCGATACTTTCATACTCCTGAAGGTTACCCTTTTTGGGAAGAGTGATGACAAGCGACTGGGTCGATGGAATGGGCCACTTGAAGCAATTCTGCGGGTATATTGTCCACACCCGCTAACTTCCCCTTTTTTAGCTATTGCGCTGCAGCCTCAACTTCTTCTCAGAGAATTGGGAGGATTTCGTCTTCTTCTTTGTTCTGGGGACATGCTAGAATTGATGGGTCTCTGTTTGGTGTGTGGTTGTAAAGGTCAGAGCAGTACTCTGTCCATCTATCCAAGACTTCTTGTTCTTCTGTAAGGCATATCCAGACTTGATTTGGATTGTGGAGACCTTGAGCTGTGTAACACTTGTCAGCCGCTTCAGTCTGGTAGGCCTTCTTGCTGTTGTTCTTGTTCAGACTGTTTTCTATTTCTTAGCATTGGTCTTTTTTCCAGTTCTCCTTTGCTGTGCACATTGATTTCTTGGTAGGCATCAGCTCCCCGCGAGGTGTTTTTTTTCTTTTTCATCTCTCTTCATTTGTCACACAGGTCCAAAAGTTCAGATGTGACAACAGTTTCTTCTTTGGGCAGTGCTTGCCAAAGTTCTCAGTGGCGGCATCTGTCACAACTGAGTTGAAGGTGGTGATCATGGTGTTGACGTCTACTTCACCAGCTCCCAAAATGAGCAGTGGTGTAAATTTTCCTCCAATAGTGGCTTGGAATATTTCTGCCACCTCCGGGTCTTGCAGTTTGTCCAGGTCGACCCTTCATTCTGGTGCACTTTGCTGTGTTTACTCTCTTCAAGTGGAGCCAGGAGGACATCATCCCAAGATCATGGTCACTTCCGATTTCTGCACCTGGAAAAGTGCGTGCCCTGCCAATGCTGACCCTTGATCTGAAGCGTATCTTGATCATGATGTAGTCAATCTGGTTGTGATGCTCACCGGTGGGACTGTGCCAGGTTCATTGGCTGGATTTTTTGTGGAGACCAATCGTGTTTGCCAGTATCAGATTGTTGTATATGGCAAACTCCAAGAGTCTCAGACCTCTGTCATTTGTCTCGTTGTTGCTGTGGGGTCCATAAGTGTCTCGTCTCCCCAGTTGTGGTACCCATCTTGGCCAATCTTGTCATTCCAGTCGCCTTGCCCTATGACAATGTCCTTCTTAGGCCCTTGGTCAATGACAGCTTACAGGTTTTAATAAAAATCCTTGAATTCGCTGTCATCATAGTCTGATGTTAGGGCGTAGGCCAGGATGATGGTGATGTTGAAAGGGGCTGCTCTCAGATGGATGGTAACGAGTCTACTGGAGACTGGGCAGCAACCAATGACAGTGGCTATATTGCCTTTGTGGACCAAGAATCCAACGCCGTGTTCGTGCTCGTCATCTCTCCCGCTGAAATAAAGCTTGTAACAGTCGTTGCTTCACCTAGGCCTTTCACTGATACCTAGAATGTCCCAGTCTCATCCACACACACACAACAAATACACATCCATCACTCAAACAGATGGTGTAAAGGTAGAGAGATCGCTATTGGAAGAGGGAAAGAAACTCGAATTTTTATTTTTTAAATTTTATATTGACTGCGTCCAGTACCATTATTGACATTACAGTCTATGCTTGATAGATCTCTGACGCTCATCTAGAGTCAAGGTCACCTGGGTTTTGTTTTGTTGGTTCTTTTGTGTGGTAAACTGGCCCATTCCATTGAAGTTAGACGTTTTTGTTTTGAAAGCAAAAGAAGGCGGTACTAGTAAGTGTACAAGTAATGTGGTAACTATTGGCGATACACTAAGAACAAGCAACCTTACCCTCCGTTTTGATGGCATAGTCATGGTCGCAATGAGGAAATGCTCTTGTTGTTTGTTGTTGTTCAACTGGAGCAGCAGCAAATTCTTCATCCGTGTTCTACAACACCACAAGCAAACTAAGCATGTAAAATTATGTTTCTCCAATCCACCTACAAAAATAACACATACACGTGGCATCGGATTGTCAAACAAAAGAAACAAATTAAAGACAGAGAGAGGGAGAGAGAGAAAGAGACAGAGAGAGCGAAAAGAGAGAGAGGGAGGGAGAGAGAGAGGGAGAGAGAGAGGGATAGAAAAGAACAAAGATAGAAAAAAAAAGCAAGAAAGTAGGAAAGGTAGACAAGACTGTCTGTCTGATCTACCTTTCCTACTTTCTTGCATTTTTTTCTATCTTTGTTCTTTTCTCTCCCTCTCTCTGAGGATAGATAGAAATGTCACATCTTTAGCCAAACATTTTTTTATGGGTAGGGTTTCTTTGCAGAGAAAAGGACACAGGTACACATGATGTACCATCAATAATGCAATGTTTACAGGCATTCACATTTTCATGATAGTTTGATCACAGACTATGAACAGAAAGCAAATCAGTCGTGTTGGTTGATACCCCAAAAGTACAACATTAAAATTACCCCGCCCACCCAAAAAAAACCAACAACCCCACTACATAATTAACAAAGCCATTCAGACTTGAAGAGTCCAACTGATCCATCTCATTTTATCGTTCTTATAAAACACTTTTTCTGCTCAAGTGCTGGCTGATATAAGATTTTACTAAAGCCGCCTTGCACTCTTAACCTCTGTGATAATTCAGTATGACTTCTTTAAAAAAAAAAAAAAGAATCCTGCAAATATCATCACCCTCATCATCGTCATTTCTTTGAAGACTTGAAAAAGACTAGACAGACTGCAAAAAAAAAAAAATCCGAATGCATAGACCCTAGACAGGGCAGTGCCAACTACAAAGATACACCCACCAAGCACTAAGTCTCCTCTCTCCTTCCCTGGTCACCCAGGATAGTGCTCAGCTGTCTGGGGCCTGTGGGTTCAGTCACTGATTAGAATAGACCCAACGTTTCCCGACGTGTCGTAAGAGGCGACTAACAGGGGTGATGTCAGCACGGCATCGTTGGGTGAAAGTCTTCTACACAGAAGTCACCGGCCAGGACGGAGGAATCTCATGTTACTACAGGTTCAACGACCACGTGCTCGGGGGGCCAAGGCGAGCCCCACTGTATTCGTGGATATCGGCTGTGGCCAACAGCCTGGAGAGGATTGGGCCCTGCCAGGTCTTTCTTGCCCAAGACACACTGCATGATGAATAAAACCATTTACACCCAACACATAACCAACGACGAAGTCCGAAAGACCACCATACAAGCCATCGGACAACACGATGACCTGCTCACCGTGGTGAACAAATGGAAACTCCGATGGTATGGCCACATCACCAGGTCTTGCAAAGACCATCCTCCAAGGCACAGTGCAAGGAGGTAGAAGAAGGTGGGAGGACAACATTCGAGAATGGACTGGTTTGACACTGAGCGAAACAATCAGGGTTGCTGAGTACAGGAAAAGATGGAGTATGCTGGTTAAACGATCATCTGTGGTGCCCCTACGACCTCCGAATTACGGGATAGGATAGGATAGGTCTGGGGCATCAGACGATGTACCAAAGGCAGCAACAAGAGGGAGCCAGCAAGTGGGTGCCTCAGGAAGCTTGAGTTAAGCCCCTGTATCGGCAAAAATGATGGAGGACTCTGAGCCGAGAGTGCTTTTAAGTGATGGAGGATAATTGTACTGTACTTACTCTTTCATCAGACTCCCCTTGTTGTGAGCCCCTACTATCTTCACTGGCAGGGTTTTCGTATGTTGGGTAAGCTGAAAAAGGAAAGGTAAGCAGCGTTCATAATTTAGGCAGTTTCAGTTCCCACAAAAGAAGCTGCCTCAATTAAGCAGAATAAATGTCTTTGCGCAGCTTGAAAGCGAAAGAGAGAAGACAAAGAATGCAGTTCGCTGTGATCATGTTTCTTGTGCAAAAATATTTATATGTTTAATAAATTTTAATTTACTTATTCATTCATTCCTTTAAATCAGTGATGTACAAATTTTCAAGAACACCAAGTCTGTTAAGACTACATGGCTACAATACTGTTAAAACAATTCTTCCCTATAATAGGTATTAACGTTCCTTTAATCATCAAGAGGCGGCAAGTTAACAAATGTAAAACTAGAGGTCTAACTGAAGTTGTGATCAATCTCTCAAGAAAGCAAAGTTTTAAGTCTTTAACTTGTCCAAACAAATAAAAGAAAAAAAAAGCACAAAACACCAATTAATATAAAATATTTAGGAGATACTATAATTCCTGTCTTCAGTTCTGAACAAAGACATGGTGAAAATCAAAATCTAACACTGGTCAACAAATTTTTAAAATGTCAACTTCTTCATCTCATACACACTACTCACGGACAGGAATGTTGTACCGCTGTTTCCTCTTGACTGGGGGCTGCACCTCAAATGGTCGCAGAAAGCGGTACGTACGACTAGCGTTGCGGCCTTTGCGGTCTGTGGGGGATGTCAGCTCTTTGACGTCAGGCAAGCTGTGCAGCGCGCATCGAAAGTTGGCTTTCCAACGCTTGGGCTCAGGCTCGTCACCATCCTTGTAGATGCCTATCATAGTCAACATGCTAAGGTCAACTTACAGATTTTTGACAAGTGCAATACACAAAAGCAGCAAAACAAAACAACCCTAAACACGCTTCAAAACAAAAACCTGTACAAGTACTCAATCAACCTTTTAATAATAATAACTGAAGTATTCTGGACTGTCAGGTTGTAACCTATTCTATCCTATCCTATAACCGGAAGGTTATTGGGGCACCACATATGATCGTTTAACCAGCGTACTCCTTCCTTCTCTGTCTTCAGCAACCCTATGGCTAGGCTCAGTGTGAAACCAGTCCATTCTCCAATGTTGTCCTCCCACCTTTTTCTTTCTCCCTCTTCTTCTGCCTCCTTGCACATTGTCTTGCAGGATGGTCTTTGCAACTTCTGATGCTCTCGTGACGTGGCCATACCATCAGAGTTTCTGTTTCTTCACCACTGTCAGCATGTCATCATGTTGTCCAATGGCTTGTGTGATGGTCTGTTGGATTTCTTCACAGGTGATGTCCAGACTATAGGAAATGCCCAGAAGTCTTCTGTAGCACACCGATTGTTGTTCTGAACCAGTTTCCGATGGCGCTGTTGTGGAGGACTGCACTGGTAGCCTTGTCATACAGGCTTTTGATGACTTCAGTAGTTTTAGGGCTGATGTTGTACACTCTCATGGTTGCCCACAGAGCGGCATGCCAGACTCAGTCAAACGCTTTCTTGAACACATGATATAGATGTTGTTGGTGCTGTAAGTATTTCTTAAAGATTATTCTGAGGTTGAAAATCTATTCAGTGGTACTTTGTCCTGCCCTAAATCCTGCTTGCTCTTCAACTATGATTTGTAACCACCCAAGCAAAAAACCACCTTACCTGTGTGCCTGGCCCATCTTTCAAAAACGTCTCCGTCTGTCTCCAGGTTCCAGCCCAGGCGAGAGGCATGACGCCATGAAATATGAAAAATGCCTTCCTCCCTCTGAAGCCAATTGAGCCCGTGAACATCGCCCGTGTCCAGAAGGTTCTTCAGCCAAGGTCTCATCTTCTGACGGTCGATGGGGCGGACAGGGCGTCTCATATCCTGAACTTTGGCCCCACGGTCCTTGGGTGGGAAAAGCTTGTACTCTTCATGGCGGGTAGGTTCTTCCCGCTCCTGCTACAAAAATGGGCATAATAATAGTTTTGTTTTATTTTTGTGGTTCAGATATGAATGAATAAAAGAATGATCGGGATCCTAGTTACAGTTCGTATTCCTGTTAATATATTATGCTCAGAGACTTAGAATCTGCTGAACAATAACCGGACCTCGTGGCTTTTGAATAAAAGTTGAAAATGTACTTGTCTGCAAGTTTTAGTGCGATAAACTCTAGCAATGTACCACTACACCCCTGTTTGGAAAACATAGACTATAGTTCAAGTTGAAAACATCAAAAATACCTTTCGCTTTGCTTTACGCAGAGTAAAGTTTAGAGGTGTGACGTTGGTCCCCAGAGAGACAGAAGGCTCATGGTCCAGTCTCACCACAGGCTGAACAGACATGTCTCCCTCGCCAGCTGTGCCATCATCTTCAGTGAACAGTGGGTTGTCGGACTGGCTGCTGTCCTGGGAACCCATGGCCTGCTGCACAAAATGGCCGGACGCTAGTGACGCCAGCCATTGAGCATGCTGATGGTCTTCAGCAGACATCTCTGCTGCCAACCTAATGGCAGTAATTTAGTCAAAAATTGGGTGTCTTGAATTAAGAGCTTGATCTGAAATAAACAAAAGCTGCATTTTATTTTTCGATTGATGATACATGATCATACTCAGCGACTGTTGAAGCAAATCAACCAGACCTGAACAGTGAAACACACACAAAAAACTGTATCTGTCTACAAAACTTATTTAATTTATGTATTCCATTGCTCTTATATAGCGCTTTCTAGCTCAAGAGCTGCTCAAGGTGCAGGAAGATACTGGATCTAACTTAAGCTGACCGAGGCGCCCACTTGCGCATCACCTGACACTCGGACAACTGACCACAACCCTGACCAACCAGTGCTTGCTGAGAATACTTCAGCTGGCACCCCCTGGTCTGGGACCTAACTAACAGGATTTTTAAAGTCCACGAAACTGAATGTGCATATGCACAGACTAGACTTTGGTTTATACTCTCATCCAAGGGAGCTGCATTTTACAAAATGTTTCAGTAACTTTCGGTCAAACTTTGCTTATACAACTATAAGAATTAGGATCTACCTATAGTGTTCAAATTCAACACTTCACTGCGCAGCTTGCTTAACAATAATAGATCGATCTATAAGCAGCATTTAGACTGGAGATAATCCTGTCAAATTTCAACCTAATGTAGGTGTGGGAAATAAACAAAAGTGAAGGGACATAACTGCAGGTTAAGTCAACCAACATTGAGCAATATTGGTAGGGGACATAATCCTGTCATTTTGACCCTATTATTGCAACCAGTTTAGTCAATCATTATTATAAAAGCCTGATTTACAGAAGGTGCTGTAGGTTTGTTTTTTTAAAATCACTTTTTATATAGCACTTTTCCAGTTCAAGAGCTGCTCAAGGCCCAGGCTACTACTGGATCTAACTCAAGCAATCCGAAGCGCCCACTTGCAGCCTTTAGGTGCACAGTTTTACGCCCAGACTGAGCACAATACTGGGTGACTGGGGTTGGGGAGAAAGGACCTAGTGCATGCTGCGGTGTATTTGTTCAGCCAGCATTCACCCCTCTAGGACATGAGCATTAGGATCTTTAAAGTACATGCGATGGGATGCATGCGTGCACGGACATAGACTAGACATCATCTGAAGGTGGCACAAGTAACTAATTATCATGCTTTTACCATGACAATGTATAGCTCTAAATGTATATAAATATCAAACAACCGTAAAGTGTACAAGCTGGTGGTCCTAATTTAAAAGGGTTTAATAATTAAATATGATTTCTATTATGGCTTCATCATGTAGAATGGACTGGTTTGACACTGAGCGAAGCCATCAGGGCTGCTGAGGACAGAGAAAGATGGAGTATGCTGGTTAAACGATCATCTGTGGTGCCCCTACGACCTCCGGGTTATGGGACAGGATAGGATAGGACAGGATTATGGCTTGGCGATGTTGAATAAATTATCATTAATATTTCTTGTATTTATATTTTAAACAATAGTTTTGTTCCAACTTTCATTGCTTCTAATAAAAACAATATATAATTCCGTTTTTTTAAACTAAGTACCTCCAGGAGTTGTAATACTTTCTGTTCAACTTCAAGGGAATTGACAACATGTATACTGTATGTATCTTACAAGACAATCTGACATTAAATGGAAAAACAAAATTAAAATAAGTCTGAGGGGAACTGACACAACTTTAAAAAACTGAATACCTTAAAAATTTCTAAATAACAGAAGGCACAATTACTAGCTAATATATTAAAAGCCTACTAGGACATAATTCAAAAACACTATAGCTAATCTATTAGAACAATAGAAGCCTACTAGGACATAATTTTTTTTTAAAAGTGCTCAATGTTAAACAGAAATAGGTTCAACACAAAACTGAGGTCTCATAAATATAAAACATAACACAAGTTCAATATAAAAATCTGTCTCCATTTGTGCCATACTCCAACCTGGACAACAACAACAGGAAAAGGCACAAAAAGACGTCAAACTTAGTATATAAAATAAATAATATTACCTATACGTGTATCTAAAATCTTTCTTCTATAACCAAACAGGTCGAAATTACAGTGTAGTGTTCACAATAAACTAAACGCTTTCAAAGTAAAAACGAACAAAAGATAGACCAACAAACTCGCAACCTCAAATGGAAAGTACAAGCACTATTACAACCACAACAGACCGGCGCCATTGCTCGCAAGTTTCACTTTCCTTTTTGGCTGCACATATTCAACGGTAACTTGTTGCCAAAAGGAGAAACATTGAACAATTATTGACTTAACATAGTATTTAGTTGACAATTTCATAATAAAATTACCAGATTTTAGACACAGAAGCTGAAAGATGAAGCAATCCTGCAAGAAAATTAATTCCCTCATTCGACCCACAAACCCCACGCCATTACGACCTCGATTTGGACTGGAGAAGAAACCCACGGCGCATTCCTTTTTTTTTTAACAGGCCTCGATCTACTGCTAAGAATCAAAATTAAACACATATTTACATGTTTTTGATAATCCTAAATGCAATTATTGTGTAAATGCAAAAAATACGAAATACAACATATTAGTTATTGGTATAGATCGCCTCCATGTGGAAAATGCTATTAGCACTGTTGCCTTGTTGTCTCCATTTTCTATTTAGTAAATCGACTTTTGACTGCATTCGTGCACAGAAAGCGAAAGTGAAACTAGATGCTATTTATCATCAATCTGTAACGTTTTTGCGTTAAAATATTTCTTAAACATCTTCTTAATTACCTTAGCTACCGATCTTCCACAAAAACGATGTTTCAAATCTATAGTATATGAGCAAAAAAACCAACCTCATTCGCCAATGACCTCCTTTCAGTTTCGCCGGAAGTAAGTCTGTGCGTGCGCCGTTTTCAGGGGAGGTAACAAATTAACATTTACCTACAATCTTGGGGTAATTTTTATGCTGTGCATTTTGCAAAAGGGTCTAGTACAACCTGTTTAGTCGAATAATTTAATTTTCTTCAAACTGGCAATTTTTCCCTTCAAAAGCACATCAGAATCGGATGTTATTGCGAAAATAAATATTAGTCACGTGACTTTCACAGGGCATAATAAACCCAGATTTAACTCTGTGGCTGGGAAGGGGCGTGACACTAGACCATCTCTATGGTGCCGGAGCGTCGGATACTAATATTACGATTCGAGCGAAGATTAAAGTTATTGTTTTAATATGAGCTATAACACCACCACACTGGCCTTGCCCCTATCCTCTTCACTGTCGTTGTCGCCATCATCATAATCCCACTCATACAGCGTATGACTAAACGTATCCTCTTCTTCAGAAAGGGAGAATTAGGATTCGTCTATCCTATCCTATCATATCCTATCCTATCACGTAACTCGGAGGTCCTAGGGGCACCACAGATGATCGTTTAATCAACGTACTCCAATACATCTTTCTCTGTTCTCTGCAATCCCGACAGTGTCAAAACCAGTCCATTCTTGAATGTTGTCCTCCCACCTCTTTTTCGGTCTCCCTCTTCTTCTACCTCATTGCACTGTGCCTTGCAGGATGATCTTTGCAGTGTCAAACCAGTCCATTCTCGAATGTGGTCCTCCCACCTCTTTTTTTGGTCTCCCTCTTCTTCTAACTTTTTGCACTGTGCCTTTCAGGATGGTCTTTGCAAGGCTTCGTCTAGTCTCTGATTTGGTACGCTTTACGGGGATGGCGATGTCTATTTAGCATTTTCTGATACTCAGCATAAACCTCACTCTTTCATCACCACTTATCAGTCATCATCATTAAGTTGCAGCAATTAATCAACTGGAGAATTTACATTTTCTTTTTCCATTATAGGGACAATAAATACATCTTGAATTGATTAAGAAACATTTAGTGAGGGCAATAATGGTATTGGACGCCGTCAATATAAAATTTCAAAAATAAACATTCGATTTTCTTTCCGTCTTCCAATAGCGATCTCCCTGCCTTTACACCACCTGTTTCAGTGATGTATGTGTATTTGTTGTTTATGTGTGTGAGGGTGGATGAGACAGCTGAGCGTGTATGCTGGTACAGATCGCCGCGCTTTGAGCCTCATTGATTGGGGGAAAGGCGCGTATATAGCATCCAGTATTATTAGTATTAGTATTAGTATGTATATATATTTTTTTTAATCAAAGTAGCGGTTTCGGTCAGCATATATAGTGGATGTGAGAGAAAGCCCAATATATATAGGGCTCATCATGGCTGGGCCAGTTGAGCTCCCGCATTCACCACACGCAGAGATGTTAGGCACATCTCCTGCAGACCTGTATTTTACTCTACAGCGGTCATGCCGACCTGCATCTTCCATTGCGGCGGTCAAGCGGGCCGTGCCGACCTGCATCTTCCACTGCGGCGGCCAGCCGACCAGCAAGTTCCACTGCGGCGGTCACCTAGCTAGATTTAGCTCACACCTGCTCCTAGGAGACGTTCAGACCCCAGCTGCTATTGCTTTGGGATTCCGGGGGGTGCCGTTGCTTTGGCGATTGTTGAGTCGCTGTTGGCTTTGGCGACCTGAGAGTTCCCTTTGCCTTTGAGGACTGTGGAGATCCCGAGACGACACTCCACCCCTCAACTTTAAAACTTCATTTTCTCATCTTATGGGGCTAATGGGACTGAGTGCCGGCGGTGGATCGTCGCAAGGCGCCGCGTCACTTTGCTGCTGGTTACTGAATGCTTCCTCCTTTCACTACTACTTGGCGGCGCTGGCGTTAGTCTACAATACAAGGCTTCCTCGCAAGTCCTACTCTACTGGTCCATCGCCTTGGAAGCTGATCAACCCCATTATCAACTTCAATCTCGCATCCTTCAAAAAGAACGGAACTTCCGAAGCTGTTAATAAGCAGCTTTACCTAGAACAATGTTCATTGTATAAAGGATACGAAACATTCCTTTTAACATTCACAGTGAATGTTACCACACTGAAAAACATAAGCTAACAAAAAAAAAACTATTTGAAAAGCCCAATTATTGTTTTTAAATGAATAAATTCTGTAGTGTTTGTGCCTATTAATAGCAACAGCAGTGGTCTAGCCAGCCAACATTCTGGAGCTAAAAATAACTGCTACCAAAGCCGGTAACAGATAGAACACACCAACAAAAAAAATTTTGCTCAAAGGGTTTTCGTTTCAGGTTGATATAACAGACTCTACCACAGCTCAGACACCAAAGACACACTCTTCAGCTTCGTTGTTCATTCATAAATAGGGTCAAAGTTCACACGGCTATGGTATTTGACGTCCACGTTAATCAGGGGAAATCACTCCATGTCAGAACCTAAATGGAAAAATTCAAACCGTAGCGGTTGGTTTGAGCAACAAAAAGCCCACGTCATCATTGTGTAATGTGATAACAATGCCAATTTTAGGGTAAACCTGTTTTCGCCACAAGTAAACAAAGCCTTGGAATTGGTGCCTTTTAAAAAATGATAAGGTTGGCCTTTCGCGCTCAAACCAACCTCTACAGTTTGAATTTTACATTTCGGGTCTGACAGGGAATTATTTCCACTGTGTTAATGGTACAGCCGTGTGACCTTTGACCCTATTTCTAAGTAAATGACGCGGCTTGAAGAGTGTGTCTGAGGTAGGGTAGGGTCTATTTTATCAACCTACAATGATAAAACCTTACGAGCAATTGTTTTTACCATTCCTGTTTCTTACCCGCTTTGGTAGATGTTTATTTTTAGCTCCAGAATGTTGGCTAGCCCTTGCTATAAAAAGTAAGCTTACAAACCCCATTTTTGCCCACCAAAAAAACAACAACAATATAAGCAAGTGCTGGACTCTAGCAGGTGCAGAGTTCCTTCAAGTGCAGATTCACATTCACATACAAACACATACACACTCTCAAACACGCATGCACGCACTCACGCTCGCAAAAAAACACGCGCACATCACCAGTGATCCTACCCATTTTAAAAATGGAAAATAATTATAACTGTATTATTGTTATTATTGTTGTTGTTATTATTATTTTTGTTATTATTATTATTATTATTATTATTATTATTATTATTATTATTATTATTATTATTATTATTATTATTGTACCTGAGTGGAGTATTTGACTCCCGTCTCTCGGCCACCACCTTGAGAACACGGCAGGACCCGCACTGTTATTTTCATTTGTCCCTCGTAAGAGGAACATACAAATATTTGCCCTGCAAGGCGGGGATGCGTGTTGGTAGTAAACCAGGTTGCCGGCTACTAGTGCCACCACACTTTATATAAACCACTGCCACGCATAAAATGCCTGCCGACAATGTCGTCCTACTCACCATCAAAAGGCAGAAGACCAATGATCAGCCGGGGAGAACAAATGTCGTGTCGCCTTGTCCTGCATAACCCAATGGCCACACCAAAGGATTCTGCACAGCAGGAGCCACTGAAGGCTAGTCCAACCAACAAATGTAAGTTAGAAACCTCTCTCCCACGCTTGAACCAGTCGCCCCCCTTTCCGCTACATTATTATTATTATTATTATTATTATTATTATTATTATTATTATTATTATTATTATTATTACTATTCCTCGTCATCATCACATTCATTGATTTAGTAAGTCAACTCATTAAGTTATTCAGAATAACAACTGAAGTACATGTGAGGGAACTCTGCACCCCTTAGGGTCCAGCACTTGCTCCTATGGTAACGCGCTGACAATCAGTGACTTCAGGTTGTTTTCAACTAAAAGACAACAGCTGCACTGCTATCGCATATATTCTGACTAGGATTATGGCCTTCCTCGTCAACAGCTGTCACAGAAGTGAAATTGACACGTTTCATCATGATATCTTGTTCTGTGCGAGGCTAATTAATAATGAGCACAATAAGGCTAAGGTAATCTGTACACTGTTAATTACATAGGAATTTTAAAAGAAACTTATAAAAATGAAAATAAATTAGTAAAAATATTATGTCACGATATGATTACCTAAGGTGGCCATCTTGCAGCCTTTGGGCGCAAAGTCTTGATGCCCAGACAACTGAGCACAATCCTGGGCGACTGGGTGTGAGGGAGAATTGACCTAGTGCCTTCTGGGTATGTGTTGCCTGCACGCACCCATCAACATGTATAACGATGAATAACAATTGCTTTTAACACCATTCAACCTTTTTAAATAAATCCGTCTATTAGTTTCAGAGAAAGATGCGCAAAATAAATAACTAAATAAAAATAAAAATCTTACATCAGCACGATGACGTCACTCGATATACATAAGTTTTGACTTAGGCTCAAGGCGTCTGTACAAGTCAAGTCAAGTCAATGCATTCTTTATTTCTCAGAAAGAAAAATGTGGGTTGTCGCTTTGCAAGACAAGACAAGATTTTATAATGGCAATAAACACAGTGACAGAAATGGAATAGTAACATAACATTGAGGGGAAAAAAAACACACCACAAATCACACACCCACACACACACACACACACACACACACACTCAATTACGTTATTACAGTATAATATTCAGCTCAAACGAACATTTGTACCCTTGCGTGCATGCATATGCATGTAATCACACACACATACACACACCCAATTTTTTTTTTTTAAATCAGTTTATAGTCCCCTCTCTTCCCGTTAAGGATTTTCAGAGAGGAGACTTACTTTCCTAATATTACATAGGTTACATTACATGTTATGTAGGAAAGGATCCATTACAACAAATACGTTCATAGCAGGTGAAATAGGTTACGCGAATGAGCACTCTCGGAAGGGGTAAGTGGTGGAAATGGGTCGGTGGTAGCAAAACAGTGCGGGGAAGGGGGTGGGTTTTAACACATAAGTCCATCTGGGGTGATTCTGTCCTAGCGCTGTACATGTACTATGCGCCGCCCGACTAACGCATTAAGGCATTTGACTCACTGAACTAAATAGATCAGTGCATTTGACTGCGTTAAAAACACTCTCATTACATACAAAGTTTAACAGGAATGTAAAAGATGTGATCAGGCTGATTGGTCTTATGGTACAGTCCCAACCCCTGTAAACAACCTAATATTTGAAAAGAAAAAAAAAAAGTATCTATACGTAGGCTTGTATCGGTTAGTTTTCTTTTTCCATTACTGCAGTTCCCTGATAGGGCCCCTCGATCTTCCAGAATCACACAACCCAGAACAGTAGGAATGCCCAAAAGCCCCCTTTGTCTATCACCAATAGCGCCTAATGGCCACATTTCAGTTATCTGACTGACTGTTACTCTCCATCCCTTATCTGACACCAGAGGTCTGGAATGTCAACCATCCCGCTGGGAGGGCGCTGGCGATTGTAGCCAAGGTGCATGCTGGGTGTGTTCTTGTTACCGGCACTCACCCGTCTAGGACATGAGCGTCAGGA
This sequence comes from Oncomelania hupensis, assembly GCA_036898135.1. Lineage (NCBI taxonomy): Eukaryota > Metazoa > Mollusca > Gastropoda > Littorinimorpha > Pomatiopsidae > Oncomelania > Oncomelania hupensis. The sequence continues at coordinate 7,774,628 of CM072512.1, forward strand.
TCTTTAAAGTCCGTTATGATGTAATGTATGCGACACAGACTAGACCTTGGTTTATACTCTCATCCGAAGGAGTGGGAAACGGGAGTAAAGTGTCTTTTCCAAGGACACAACACAATGCCCCGGCCTGGGCTCCAACCCGGGACCTTCAGATCCGCAAGCAAACGCTCTAACCTTTGGCCACCGTGCCTAGGCACACCTGATGACCCAGGTTCGAATCCCGTGATGGGCAAGATAAAAAATGACCATTGTCACTGTCCGTATTAGCAGTATGATTGCTCTGGTGGTTCAGTGTTGAGTTAGGTCCCTACACCCTCTTCCCTGGGACGGTTAATCCCCGTCTGCCATATCGCCAATGGTGGATGTTGACGTTACACTTCAAAGGCTGCTGGGCCCAAGAACTGCGCACACTACACGCTATACGCTACACGCTACACGTTTCATGCTCTGGGCCATAGAACTTCACGCTACACGCTATATTTACAAGCCCTGAGTAAATAAATAAATAAATCGTATAAAAGTTACCTTTGGCTGTATTCATAAGCTTTTTCAATTCGTCCCAAACTTGTGCTTTCTGGTCTTTATCATTGTAATAAGACACACGTGGATCCCAGAGAAGGGGTCTTGCCCGGACCAACTCGATTAAGTTTACTCTATAGTCATCCATTTTACAGTTAAATCTACTTTCTGGTGTCGCAAAGTGAACTGTATTGGTAAAAATGGTGAGCTGACCACTTTGGTAACCTAGAACGTGAACTACACGCATCGACAAAAGTGTGCATGCTCACTTTTCTCTACACGCGTGTACCATATACCATGTAGCGTGTAGCGTGCGTGAAGTTGTATGGCCCACGCCAAGAGAAACCATGTTTGTTCATTTTTCTCTTCACGCGTGTAGCGCGTAGAGCGAGGCGTGCAGTTCTATGGCCCAGCCATGGAAGTACAAACAAAGAATCCATGGGCCCAGATTTCCTTCATAGAGAGAGCATTGAGTAGTTCTCGTGAAAATTCTTAGTAGAGTTAGGATAGTTGGAAGGGGGATATAGACTATAGATGTAGAAGGAAGACTTTGTATAGACGATGTAGATTTAGAGAAAAGTAATTGTTATTATGTTGTTGCAGACTAGCATTTAGATCATGTGTAATTATTATTAGGTTGTTGTAGTTTAGTGTTGTTTGTATAGAAGCCAAGAAAAGTTTCTTGTGTATCTGACTGTGTATTAGTTCCTGACGTGACTTGCATTTTCGTCTTTCTGACCCTTTGATTTGTTGTGTGTTGTGTCGGAGTCTTTCTATGTAAATTCAGCATCTTTTAAGACCAGGTACACGACCACAAAATAAATAACTAAAACAATAATAAAAGGTGACGTCATCATGATTACATCATTTGATTAGCATAAATTTGGTTTTACATTGGAGGCATAGGTAAAGTCTAAGTATTTACCATACTTGAAACAAATCCCTCCCGTAGTTTTGGAGAAAGTAGGATTAGAAAAAAAACAAACATATTATGACGTCCACATGAAGTCACACAATGACGTCACTCAGTACCATAGTTTCGTAGATGGACTGGCTAAGGTCCGTGTTGATCCCATTGGTGTTGTTGGTCATCATTTTGGTCTTCTCTGCACTTATTTCCATTCCAAAGGCTCTGGATGTGGTGTCGAGGCTCTGTACCAGCTGTTCAAGTTCTTGTTTCTTTCCAGCCAATCCATCAATGTCATCCGCAAAACGGAGGTTGAAGATTGCTCTACCCCCTATGCTGACTGTGCCATCGTGATCTGCAAATTGGTCCTGATTTGGCTCGAAAGAGTCCGCTGGACCTAAAGCAATAATCTTGTATTGTATTGTATTGATCTGCAAAGGCATCTGACATGATGCGCTCTAGGAAGATATTGCAGACACAGTGCATAGCTTCAAATATTTAGGAGCCATTGTATCAGACAATGGATCCCGACAGGAAGTCCTCTCCAGGATCGCACAAACATCTGCTGCCCTGACAAGGTTGAAGCCCATTTGGAAAGATAGGACCATCAGTCTATGTTACTTTTGAGACGCGCACGATAGATCCGATCGTTTTGTTTTGCAAAGCATGCAATAACAGAGTGTATTCACCTTTGATTTGAATTTGCGTTGAAGTTAGAAGAAGCTTTGTATAATGAATGTTGATAATTTTCGTTGGTCGATATTATTGGAGAATTTTCTGGAATTGCTTGTTTACTATCGATCGAAGCATCTAGATAAATCTACTAGTAGCTAAGAGATTCTTTTAACCTAAATAAAGTTATATGACGTAAGACAATGCATAGTTCCGGTGACGTGTTTTATTATGATTGGCTGTAATTGCGTCACGCTGGAATGTTTGAATATTCTCTAGAGTATAGAGAGACGTGCCGCACTGTTTCAAACAAGTTGATAGTTGAAAGTGGAAAAAGCGATTGAGCTTTTGTATGCAGTTGTTGATGTACGCTGAATAAAGTTGGAAAACTTCATATGACGACTCCTGCCTTGTTGCTGAGTGAACAGGTTGCGTGGATAAACGAATCTGAGTTACACTTATCAGGATTCAAGCATCGGGGCTGAATCGACTACTGATTAAAAAAAACAACTGTAACAGTCTACACTCCAAGGTAAGGCTGTTGCGCTCCCTTGTCATCTCCATTTTCCTATACTCTTGCACGGACCATCACAGCTGACCTACAACGAAGAATTCAAAGAATGGAGATGAGGTGCTACAGAAGACTTCTGGGCATTTCCTATTAGCACATCACCAGCGACAAAGTCCGACAGACCATCACCCAAGCCATCGGACAACACGATGACATGCTCACGGTGTTGAAGAAACAGAAACTCCGATGGTATGCCCACGTCACCAGAGCATCAGGCCTTGCAAAGATCATCCTGCAAGGCACGGTGCAAGGAGGCAGAAGAAGAGGGAAACCGAAAAAGAGGTGGGAGGATAACATTCAAGAATGGACTGGTTTGACACTGAGCGAAGCCATGAAAATTTGAATTCCAGTTCCATTTTTGTGACGTGATTTTCCTTGTTTAACGGTACACCAATGGGCTACCACATGGGGTCTAGTGTATCAACCTAAAAACAAAACCCCCTACCGAGCAATGCTGTGATGGGTTCTCATGTCATGGTTTTGGCAGATGATATTTGTAACATTAGAGCAGTAGCTATCAATATGAGCACAAAAACAACGCAATTTATTGATTACAAGAATAAATTAAAGCTTATTTTCCAATGAGTTAAAATTTTTGTTTTGTTGAAAGTTTTTTTTCTTCCTTCAGTGGCACAGCACTAACTGTTAATGTTAAAAGGACCTGTCGCCGGGGAGGAGGAGGAATAACGAAGCTTAACGTCCGGTTGCGTTAGCGTTAAGGACGACTCTCGATCCAAGTCCGCCATCTTGACAACAATGATGATCATCATCATATCAAACACACGTTCGCCGAGGAGTGGTCAAAGTGGCTCCGTTAAATAATAGTCGCTTGACAGTCTGTAAACAACAACAACAACAATCTTCCGCTCTCTATAAAAGCGACCTCTTCAGATCGCCGCTCTTTGAGTTCGATTGAAGAAAATGCGCGTGTAGCATCCTATATTAGAATGCGGTCAGCCTGTGTCTCTTTGTCCGGGACGAGTAGCTCCACCCCTCCAGCAAGAGTACAACCATACATCTTGTACATCCGCCGGTAAACACCCTCTGTACTACTAGTACAACCATCATGGTCTTGCCCTTTCTGATTTTGTTAACTGGTGCGATAATAATTTTTTGGAAATGAACGTGTCTAAAACAAAAGAAATGCTTTTTGATTTTAGGACAGTGAAGGATGATGTCCGTCCATGTGTTATTCATGGTGAAGATGTGGAAGTTGTTGACACATATAATTATTTGGGTACAGTTTTTGATAGTCAGCTGAAATTTGATGTCAACACCCACAGTCTTGTCAAACGTGGTCAGCAAAGAATGTATCTTCTTAGGAAACTAAAATCCTTCTCTGTAAACACAAAGATCCTCAGTTTGTTTTACCAGTCTTTTATAGAAAGTTTGCTGACTTTTTCTTTTATCTGTTGGTTTCACGGTCTGACTGTGAAGGATAGGAACAGCCTGAATAGCATAGTCAATGTCTGCTCAAAGATTATTGGAGTTAGGCAGAGAGATCTTTCTTCTTTCTGTGATCAGCAGATCTTACGGAAAACCGGGAGCATCCTTCATAGTCATCAGGAACATTGTTTGAAACCCGAGTTCACACTGTTGCCATCCAGACGCCGATATGCTATGCCCATCTGTAAGGGAAATCGGCGTTCTAAATCTTTTATTCCCAGTGCAATCCGACTGCTTAATAGTACTAACCGCTTTTAGTTTTCTGCACTTTGGGGATCTTATTTGTTATATAGTGAGAGTCTCCCTTTAGTGTCTATGTGTACTGGCTGAACTTTTTAATCAACTTGTTGAATTTTGTTGACTGTTGTGATATCACTTGTGATCTTGATTCGCGTGTGTGCGCTTGTGTGATGTTTTTTAAATTTATGTATTTCTTGTTTGTTTGTTTGTTTGTTTGTTTGTTTTTTTTTGTTTTTTTTTTCAAAAATTGGTTTATGATACATTTTTTGAGTTTCTTTATGCTGCCTCATAAACTTATAATGTAATTGCCCTTTGGGATGAATAAAGTTGTATTGTATTGTATTGTATTGTATTGTATTGTATTGTATTGTATTGTATAACTATAAACATGTAACTCAGAGCGGTTCTTTCGGTATTTCAGCTCCACTCTCAGGGAATACAGCGCGCGTCGAGGTCTTTAGCCCTAGCGGACGTAACGAGGTGCACACTGCGTAACAGAGACGGTTACAGAGACGTCACACTTACAGAGACGTGGAGAGATCTCGGTCATCTCTGCTATGCAGTGTGAACGAGGTGGAGAGGGAGAAGGCCTCGCCTAGTCCATTGGTCCATGCCTAGTCCCAGCTGTATGCTCTCGCGGTATATTTATAGATTGAGCGGCTTAAACCGCTTTTAGGGCTTTTGGCGTAGTAACCGGCAGTGGAACGCGCACAAATGAAAGGGAAAGTAGGACAATGTATTTTATACCTTTTCTGTTCTCTATTGAAGCTTATACACTTCCCTCAGCTCAAGCTATGTGATTACTTTTTTTTTTCGGATTTTATTAGAACACCATAAACTCTAAACTATAGGCAATCAGAAAGTGTAGTTCCTCAATGCAATAATAAAGTTCGTATTTTATATTACGTTATAGGTCTACATTATATGTTTTCTGTGCTTAGAGCAGCACACTTCTCTCAGGAACAGCTTAGTGAACGGATCGATCTTGACGCTCATGTATTAGGCAAGGGATTGTTAGCTACATAAATTCATCCAGCAACCACTAGGTCCTTTTCCCCACATCCCTGGTCACCCAGGATTATACTCAGTTGTCTGGGTGTGAGATGAGGCGCCTCATGCGGCTTGCGTTAGATCCTGTATTGGCCAGCGTCTTGAGCAGCTCTTGAGGTCAAAAAGTGCTAGACCTATATTATGAGAACGATACAAGAAATAAACAAGTGCTGGATCCTAACGGGTGCAGAGTTCCCTCCTGTGCACTTTCGTTGTTCAGTTCAGCTCAGTTCTTTTATTTCAATTTTTCATTGATTGTAGACAATCACTCATACTCATACACATACTCACTCACACACACACACACACTCACACCCACACACACAAAGACATATAACACAGCTCACTGCAAAGTTGGCAACGATTTAAGATTTTGCACAACATACTTCTGTTGAATGTTTCGATTATTTAAAGCATTATGAAAGTTTTTAAATATAATTATTGTGAACACATTTCTGTGTCTGTATGAAGGAATCTCAGGAAAGGGCCCTCATTCTTGGTATCGTAAGTGTTATTATTCTCAACAATAGGGTCCTCTTAAGCCCACTCCCATTCCTACATCTTTCACCCTAAAGTACCTACCAATCTTTCACATTTAAACTAACTAATAATAGGACCTTTGCCCATATATCTGGTACTGGGTTGCAGTCCTTGGCCAACTACTTAAAAGGAACAGAGGCCCAAACTCCAGGCCTCAGCCGTCAGCTACTATTGCATAAGGTTCAGGTGTCAAAGGGAGAACCAACCACCTAACTGAAGTAGGTCGCTAGGCAATACCAGGACTAGGCAAGGGGGACTCGGCGGGGGTTGGAGGGAGGGACGGGTTCTAGCATCAAAGAAAATCTACCTCTGAAAAGTCAGTCACTATGCTGTTTGCCTCAAATGAAACATGAATGCGAGGGGCTGGGTGTAGGTGGGTGGGGATAGGTGGGTAAGGGAATGGGTGTTACAAAATAGTTTCTTCTAATTAAAGGATGTCTACAGGGGTGAGTGAGGCAAGCGAAGTCGGCAACGATTTGAATAATGCATTATTAACGTTTTTGGTATTTAGAACATTATGGAGCATTATACTATAATGTATCATTGTTGTGGTGTCCTTTGGTTTGATTTTATTACGTATTTAGCAATACTGCACCCTACTCCTTCAGATCAGAGCGTAAACCCAGATTCCGGCGCAAGCACGAATTCCATCGCACAGACCTTAAAGATCCAGACGCTCATGTCCTAGACGAGTTAATGCCGGAAAGATACCCAGCAAGCACTAGGTCTCTTCTCCATACCTGTCAAGTGCTACGGATTTTTGCGTAGCGCTACGCATTTTAAACATTTTCCCATTGCTACGGCGTATCACAAAGCTGCTACGCAATTTTTCAAAAGTGACGATAATATTTTTTCTGTTCCGGTCCAGTCCGGTTTAAAGACACTTAGTAAAAGCACCGCACTTCCGCAACACGTGTTCGTTCAGAACTTCAGTCTACGATCAGTCTTTGTGAGGGAGAGACAGACGGAGTTGAACAAAGAAAATGGCAAAACCTCCACCTAAAAAACTCAAACGACCAGGAAGGCACCTGCCTGAATGGGAAACCGATAAGGATTTTGAAGGCCTAGTGAAGTCAAAAGAAAGTGAAGAGTTTACATTCTGTAAAGCCTTTTTATTTTTTATTTTTTTAATTTTTTAATTTATTTAATTTTTTGCATTTTCACTTTTATTTTGAAAAACGTACATGAAAATGTTTATAATAATAATGATAATGGTAATAGCAAAAAGTGTTGTGCATTAACAAGATTTTACAATAAATGTGTAAACACATTGGATGTGTGTGTTTATATTGGATGCAGAAGTTTCCAGTTTTGTTGCAAATCGCGTGATTCACATTAGTGCTACACCAAACCTCCGTTTGCTATGGTTTTTCTGTTAAATTGCTACACCACAACCCGAAAACCCCTGGACAGGTATGCTTCTCCTTCTACCCGGTCGCCCAGGACTTTCTTAGTTGTCTGGACGTCAGACTATGCGCCCAAAGGCTGCAAGTGGGCGCCTCAGGCAGCTTCACTTAGATCCTTTATCAGCCAGCGCCTTCAGCAGCTCTCGACAGGGAAGAACGCTCAATAAGAACAAAAATATGTGAGGGGTATTTAAATAAATTGGAAGACAGGACCATCAGTCTACATTTTAAGTTAAGGCTGCTGCGCTCCCTTGTCATCTCCATCTTCCTATACTCTTGCGAAACATGGACCCTCACAGCAGATCTACAACGAAGAATACAAAGCATGGAGATGAGGTGCTACAGAAGACTTCTGGGCATTTCCTAAACCCAGCACATCACCAGCGACGAAATCCGACAGACCATCACACAAGCCATTGGACAACACGATGACATGCTCACAGTAGTGAAGAAACGGAAACTCCGATGGTATGGCCAAATCACCAGAGCATCAGGCCCTGCAATGCACGGTGCAAGGAGGCAGAAGAAGAGGGAGACCGAAAAAGAGGTGGGAGGATAACATTCGAGAATGGACTGGTTTAAAACTGTTCGAAGCCATGATCGAGGGTTGCTGAGGACAGAGAAAGATGGAGTACGCTGGTTAAACGATCCTCAGTCTGTGGTGCCCCAACGACCTTCGAGTTATATGATAGGATAGGATTTACAAAAACTAAATTTAACAAAATTTGTGTTATCTGGTAGGAATCATTATGTTCTATATATAATTTAAAAAAAAGGCTTTAACCAAAACAAATAAAAACAGCACACACACACACACACACACACACACACACACACACACACACACACACACACACACTAATAATAAAATGAAATTTAAATAAATTAAAAAATTGAAACGGTTCATCAGCTTACAGCTTGGGAACTTAAAACGATGTAAAAAAAAATTATATTGAAACATCAGTTGCTATAAGTCGTAAAATCGCAAACACCAGATGAACAAAATGTCTTCTTGAACACCCTCTGGAAGCGTTTACTATTTATTAGCTTGCTTTTATTGTTGTTTTGTTGTTCGGTAGATTAGTGTCCCCAGACACCTGAGCATATAGGGGACGTTTGCAATGCTTAATATTAGCTAGCTTTTAACCACCCCCACATTAAACAGCTCAGCAGTTGACTATTAGAAGTCACATGACGTTATTGACCAATCGCGAGCGTCTTACGGACTTAAATCGCGCAGCCTCGTTGTGGTTAAGGGAGGGACTGAAATCATTAACCAATCGCTACCTCTTCCATACTGGCTTTGTATAGAGGTGACCAATGACAACGCAGTATAAATTAGGTATGCAACACTATTTTTATCATCGTCGTGTGGCCATAAGGGTTCACGCGAGCATCCTGCATAGCGAATGTAACTGACAACAAAGTCTGTTTCGTGTGTTGAGTACGATACACGTGTATAATTAGCTTTGTATCTACAGTATGATCACCATAGTTGGTATGATCGATACCGCTGAACTGTGATCTGCAGGGAGAGAACTGCGTTGAATGTTCGGACTTGTTGGTTCGTGTTGTGTGTGCTCAAGTGAAATAGATTGGTCGATCCGCGGCGAATTCCAACATGGCGAAGGCGGGTTCTGCCAACAAAGGTTTGTGTATTTACATTTGATTTTATTTGTGCTGTTTACGTGTTACTGTATGCATAGACCGTAGTACATTGTAGGCTCGTGGTAAACTTAACATTTCTGATTTCAGCTATTCGAAACTGGGCTAACCTATAGGGTGGAAATTTTAAGAAAGGTTTCTCCTCTCTGCATTAGGTCCTCCCCTATGATGACGTAATCAGCGAAGGATTATCTGATTGGTTGGTTGTACATTACATTACATGGTTATTGCTTTAGGTCCAGCGGACCCTTCCGAGCCAAATCAGGAACATAATTGTGACCCATTAATTAGTAAAATAACTATCTATATATATAAATTGCTTAGCCGGAAGTCCTTCTTCGCCTCTACTATAAAGTTTGTCCGGTATGGACGCTGATCTGGGCAGGTGCTGGGCGCTACGGATCGGCCTGCTGTGTGCTCAAAACCGGCGAAATCGTTATAGCCGACATTTCCTTACCGAACGTTTAACCGTTTCTGAGATAAATAAATAAACAAAATGTCCACAAACTACAATAGCCTCATTCCGCGCGCTTCCATTAAAAATCAAATTGAGGTTTCAGCATGTTTTCCCATATAGACCAAAAAATTGATGGTATTTCTAGGAAGTCCTGGTAGCTTAGTTAGTAAAACATTCGCCTACCGTCCAGGGCGACCCAAGTTCAAATCTCACGCGGGGCATTATTTTATTTTTTTTTTACACTACAATATGGATATTTTTCTTTTTAATTTAGGCTTTTTACCTTTAATGTATTATTATTATTATTATTATTATTATTATTATTATTATTATTATTATTATTATTATTATTATTATAATATTATTATAAATAATAAATAATAATAATAATAATTATTATTATTATTATTATTATTATTATTATTATTATTATTATTATTATTATATATCTTATATCAAATTTTCTTTTAAAACCTTGGTGTTTTTTATCATTTCTATTTGTATTATTCTATATTCAATATTATTATTCTATATTCAATATTATTATTATTATTATTATTGTTATTATTATTATTATTTATAAACTAATAATAATAATAATTATTATTATTATTATAATAACAATTATAATATCTTATATCAAATTTTATTTTAAAACCTTGGTGTTTTTTCTGATTTCTATTTGTATTATTCTATATTCAATATTATTATTATTATTATTATTATTATTATTATTATTATTATTATTATTATTATTATTATTATTATTATTACTACTACTACCACCAAGGATCGGGATGGGGTGGTAGGTGTAGGTAAAAGGGGGCTACGGGTAGGTTTAAAGGGGCATGGGTAGGCATAACAGGGATACGGGTATATATATAAGGGGGTATGGTGATGGTTGATTCCTTTCATCCATACCTGCGAAACGATCAACGGGGAAGTATTAAGGAGGGTACAGTTAGGAACCAAGGGGGTATGGAAGGTATCAAGGGGGTATGGGGAGGTATCAAGGGGGTATGGGGAGGTATCAAGTGGGTTCGGGGAGGTATCAAGGGGGTATGATGAGGCATCATGGGGGGGGGGGCGGACGGGGAGATATCAGGGGGGGGGGTATGGTGAGATATCAAGAGGGATATGGGGAGGTATCATCGTCCAAATGAAACTCGCAGACAAAAGTTCTCTCTGTCTACATTTTAAACAGCATCATGTGTACCCTGGCTTGCCAGGGTACAAAAACCACTAGTGAATCTATAATAATAACAATAAAAACTCGAGCAGACTTTTGCACATAGCATGGAAGATGTGTGCATAACTGACCTCTTTATCCTTGACCTCTTTAAATTGACCTTGATCTTTGTGACCTTGATTCCTTTGACCTTGACCTATTTATTGTAAAATGATGAAATGTTACAAGAATGAGAAACAAATACCTACAAATGCCAAAAAGGAATGCTAATTAGGACAAAAACAAGACAATAACCACACAATGCACATTTTGGCGTATATATATAAATATTTTGTTTCTCATTATTGTAAGTTTTGCATGCCGTCCTGTTTTATTCCAATAAAATGTTAGTTCAGTTTAGTAGTTGGTGCTTTTTTTTAAGGCCTCCAGGTCATTACATCCCTCCCCCTTCCATCCCACCCCCTACCCCCCCACCCTCCCCCCCTGCGCACCCCATAAACAAACTAAAAGAAAAATGATAAAATAATCAATACAAAATAAAACAAATTCAAATTCAAAAATAATTCCCCCCACCCTCCCTCCCTTCCATCCAAAAATAAATAAATAAATAACATATATTTATTAAAACTAATAATGCTTAATTAAATAAATTAGGTACAAAGAATAAACAGACAATTAGTGAATTACTAAACTAATTGTTACAAGATATTTAGAAAAAATTGAATAATTCATGACTTCTAAGTAAATCTATGAGCATTAAGCTCAATGACCAATCAGAATGATCTTCTGGATATATACAATACTTGAGATTGACATAGGTAGCTTTAATTTATTTAATGTAATGAGTAAAGGCTGAAAATGGTTATAATTTTGTTGACATTCAAATATTAAGTGATTTACATTAAAAAATATACCACAATTACAAAGAACTGGAGGATTTATGAAACGAGCACGCCAAGCATTTAGCCTTAGTCTGTGAAATAAACTGTTAATATAAAAAGATTTTGAAATAGATATAACATTATTTGATACGGGTGAATTATCCAAGTAATGTTTTTCAATGACCTCTTGCTTGTATTTCTCATTCCATTGATTCCAAGCACATCGTTTTATTTATTTTAGGCCTAACTTCAACTTTCTGTAAGACGCAAAATAACATTTATAAGTACTTCGTTCTTCATAGGTGAAGTTGAAAGTTTTTATGTTTTTTTTTTCCCTTTGTGTGTTTCTTAATCAATGAATTGTTACAAGGGAATGAATGTATGTTGTTAAAAGTGTATGTGTATGTATTGTTAGTAGTATGATGATTTCTATAAATATAGTTTGATTAATTAATTACTTAATTTGGAAAATATCTATGATGTGCGCATGTTAGATTTTGTAAATTGTTTATGTTACATCAGTACAACTTATGTTAATCTGATGAATAAAAATTGATGCAACAACAACAATTTTTTAAGGCCTCGCGACCTATAGTTCTCCTCTTCCTTCATATATTCAAATATGGGTCGCCCTAGCAATTGAGAAAGAATTACAAAAAATCATTATAGTCTTTAGCGTTTTCAGCGTATAACTTCAAACTTTAGATTGCTGTCCAGAAGGTTCTTAGGCGATTTGTAAGCAGTCTAGTGTTCCATATTTTCCATATTTCCATACCCTATTTCATATTTGCATAGGAATATTTTCAGTTATATTACAGTGGAACCTCCGGTATCCGTCTCTCTGGTATACGACTCCCTCTGTTATGTGACCTGAAAACTTCTGACGGATTCACTTCCAATAATAAATGACCTCTGGGTATGCGACAACCTCGTTTATGCGACCAGCGACCATGTCTTAAGCCCTTTATACGACCGTCTTAGGCAATTTAAAAGAGATATCAGTTAATTTATTGTCTGTACCTTTCGTTTTTTTCTCTCATGTTAGTGTACGCCTGCTGTTGTCTGCTATTTCCGGTTCGCAAGTAAGGGACATTGCTCGCCTACACTGGCTTGTCAAAATGGCGTCGCGCAAGAGGAAAGTTTTGAGTTTGGCAGAGAGAATAAAAGTGATTGAAAGAAGTGAAAATGGGGAGAGTTGTTTGTCTTTTGCAAAACGTTTAGATGTTGGGAAGGCCCACATTCAGCTCATTATAGGCCTAAAGGATAAGGAATCTGTGAAACTACGATGGGAGAGTGGAGAAAGTGGCGAAAGGAAAACATCGAAACTGAGAGCTTCTGCAGTGACAGACTTAGAAGAACCTGATTAATCGAAAACAGTCTTCAATATCAAAGCTTTTCCCTGTTCAAAATGTCTGAAGACCCGACTGTTTTCTATTTTTGAAGTTGTGACTAAAAGACAAAGCTACAAATGAAAGTGTGCCACACAGTCGAGTCTCCTCTCTGAAAATCCTTACCGGGAAGAGAGGGGACTATAAACTGATTAAAAAAAAAACAAAAACAAATGAAACATGTTTTACAGTTTTCTTTGTCAGAGAATACATGCTGGTGAGTGTGAAAATTATGACTACATACCCCTCCGAGCCTGACCCCCCCTCCCCCCACCCACCCCTTGTTTCCGGTATAAGACCACCTCTATTATAAGACCGCTTTTTCTCAGATTTTGGACGGTCGTATACCGGAGGTTCCACTCTGTATTTATATTTGTCCTGCCGTAGTTAAATGTTAACTTCTCACGTTGATTTCTAGCCTGTTTATTCACTTATTTTTATATGATAATTGCTGAAAACTGACTTGGTCTGTCCCACACAATATTTTGAACAGCACTACCAGTACAAGTGAATCATGAATGTAAATCCCCTCTCATCCTTCTGTTTTTTATTATGTTAATGTGTTAAAGGACACATTGGAAGAGTAGACTTTATAATAGACTGCTAGGAAATACAAGGGGGAACAACTTCAGCTTTCCCCCATGTTGTGCCAGAGTTGTCTTAACGTTGAGGCTGACATTTCTTGCAATTGAACACAATTTCTCGCCTACAATTTCTGCTCTGTCCTCCATCAAACCTTCCGGATCAGCCGAAAGGTTTGATTTCAGAGGCAATCCTAGTTAGCTCCACTAGTTGGGCCTTGCACTGCCAGGCAACTACCACCCTCCTATCCCAAAGAAAAGCTTGCAGCTCGGGGTAGATTTCATAGTGCACTGAGACAAGATGTCCACCCGAATAACTCTAGGTAACTAAAAACAAAACAAAAAGACAAGTAGCTTCCAGTTTCCGAAGGTGGTCTAGTAGTCTAAAGTCTTTATCCCTAATTTAGAAAAAAAGGTTTCAAAAACAGTTTGAAGTTTGCTTTGAGTGTTGTCAAATTTGAATGTTCCGGTCTTTTTTAAATATATAACATGATTGCAAAGACCATCATGCAAGGCACAGTGCAAGGAGGTAGAATATGGAGACCAAAAAAGAGTTGGGAGGACAGCATTCGAGAATGGACTGGTTTGACACTGAGCTAAACAATCAGGGTTGCTGAGGACAGGGAAAGATGGAGTACGCTGGTTAAACGATCATCTGTGGTGCCCCTACTAAACAATCATCTGTGGTGCCCCTACTAAACGATCATCTGTGGTGCCCCTTTGACCTCTGAGTTATAGGATAGGATAGGAACACGATTGCACATTCAGGCAGAATGTAAATTTGTGACTCTTTTGCTGGACAATTGCAGGCCGTAAAGGCCCACAATTCTAAGGTTTTGTCTACTTTTATCAAAAACAGGTTGACCCTAAAATTTGCATTTTTATCACATTACACAACGGTGAAGAAGGATTTGGTTGCTCAAAACAACTGCTAAAAAAAAAGCGTTGTGGCTGCGTGGTCTAAGGCAGGACTAACTTGCCTTGTACACAGACTAGAAACCAACGGCGCCAACAGATTTGGGATCGATCCCGCATCTGGGCATTATATTTCTCAGAATATTACTTACTTTTGACTCGGGCAATGTATTATCCATCTCCAGGTACTCTGGTTTCTCCCCCATCAAAATATAAAAAGAAAAAATAGATAGGTTGGGTTTGGGCGTGCTACAGGCTGCGACTATGCCTTCCCCAGGGGAAGAGGCCCAGAATTTACCTGATTAAAAAAGGACAATAAAGTTTAAAAAATCAAATAAAAAAAATTCTATATTTCAGTGTTCCCGATTACGCACAGTAGTGCGTCAATTACGCACAAAATATAAAAAATGACGCAGAGAAATTTGCATGTGTGCGTCCTGTAGACGCACACATTTTTTTCAAATCGCTGAAGTCAAACATACGACCAACGAGTGGCGAACTAATTCACGGCATAATCAGAATCAGAACCCAAATGAGACTGCCATTGCAGACGATTAAAGATTGTGTCGAGAGTTGTCGTCCTTAAAAATCGCATGCGCGCGCATTGTAAACTTCCTCCAAGCAATCCATTCACCGAACAGAAGAAAATAATCTTAATGAATCCATTCTCTGATTCTATCATACACGATCATGTCACTTCTGACTTGGTTGACTGGGCCCAAAACCCGTTCATCCACAGCAACATCAAGTACAGATCCAGAAGCTGTTGTGCAGGGTGCTCTGAAGGAGTTTGCAGCAACCAAGCGACTCAGGCTTAAATAAACATTTAATACATGTTTTAATTTTTTGGTTTTATATGATTATGATAACTAATGTGACGCTTTAACAGAGTGAAAAAAAAAAGAAAAAAGTGAGGCTTGAACTTGTTTTACTTTTTTTTTCCGATTTGGGGACTCTCAAAATTTGCACAAGGACTCTTAAAATTTTATACCTGGGAGTCCCAAGGACTCTCATTTTTTGTGTGTGGAGGGAACACTGTATTTCAATTGCTCAATTTTGGTTCTGACAGGGAGTGATTTCCCCTGATTAACGGTACATCGAATACCATAGCTGTGTGACCTTTGACCCTGTTTGTGAGTGAACAAAGAAGCTGAAGGGTGTGCACATGTCTTTGGTGTCTGGGATAAGGGAGCAATTAGTTCTATTGGTTCCGTCTCTTGCCGGCTTTGGTAGAAACTATTTTTAGCTCTTGCTATTCTTATCCTATCTTATCCTATCCTATCTTATCCTAACCCGTAACTTAAAAGCCGTTGGGGCAAATAGATGATCATTTAACCAGCATACCCCATCTTTTTCTGTCCTCAGCAACCCTCATGGCTTCGCGCAAGGTCAAGCCAGTCCATTCTCGAATGTTGTCCTCCCACCTCTTTTTTTCTGTCTCCCTGTTCTTCTGCCTCCTTGCACCGTGCCTTCCAGGATGGTCTTTGCAAGGCCTGATGCTTTGGTGAGGTGGCCATACCATCAGAGTTTCAGTTTCTTGCTATTAATAGGTTGGAAAACAAAACTTTCCAAAGAGTTATTTGTTGTTGTAACCATTTTTTTAAAGTGGGGCAACACTCACTGTGAATGTTAAAAGGATCTGTCGAGAAGGCATGGTCAAAGTCCCTTATAAAAAATGGTGATCAAACACTGCCATATTCCCCTTGAGACTGGACCAAAGCGTTTAACACAGTGTTAAAACTATTTTTGCCCTAGGGCCTTTTTTCCAATCATCTGATTCGCCTCACTTATTGCTTTTTGAATGTGCTGATAAATTATAAGCTACTATACAACCCCCACACCAATTCTGTCCCCCCTCTCCTGCTTTACCCCCACTCCACCTCACCTTCCTGGTGTTACCGTTTTGTGCACATATGATTTTTTTTTAAAACTATTTCTACCTATATCATTATGATTATGCATCACTTTGCACTTTGGAACATTTATGTGGCATCTGATCGTGTGTTGGTTGGTATAGATCGCTGAACTTTGAGCCTGATTGATAATTGGGGATTGAGGGGAAAAGCGTGTCAGTATAGCATCCATTGTTGTCGTTGTTGTTATTATTATTATTATTAGACAAAATAATCTGGGAATAATAAGTCAAAGGATAGAAAGTCACGCACACACATATATATGACATGTAATAGTGTGTATAAATCCCACTCGGTGTGTGTGTGCATGTGCGTGTGTGCATGTGTGCGTTTGCAGGGAGGATAGGGAAAGGTTTAGTTGTAAATTTGTTTGTGCTGAATGAGTGGCGCATGAGGAGTGGTAGGAGATTGTAATGATAATAAACTGACAATAATAATGACATTTATAAGGTGCTTTTCTAAGACAGAAACAGCTCAAAGCCCTTTGTGTCTGAGTGTGATCGAGCATGTGTGGGTGAGTGTTTGTGAATAGAAAAGTGAGCATTAAGT
Organism: Oncomelania hupensis; assembly: GCA_036898135.1. NCBI lineage: Eukaryota > Metazoa > Mollusca > Gastropoda > Littorinimorpha > Pomatiopsidae > Oncomelania > Oncomelania hupensis. The sequence goes on from CM072512.1 coordinate 7,791,514, forward strand.
ATACATCTGTTATTAATTGATTCAAAGCAACGTACTCCCCCGTCCTTTTCCCCTCTCTTATCTTTCTTCTCTATTGTAGCTGAAGACAACATCTCTTCCCTGCTCTTGTTAATATTTCATATTTGGACCTTTTCCCCCAATCAGTGAATCATTCTGACTTCTATTTCCTCAGACATCTTTTTTTTTTTTTGGGGGGGGGGGGGGAGGGGACTTTCTTTCTGAATGATCTTATTTTCCTTCTGACTCAGTGACGAGAGATGAGGTGCTGCAGAAGACTTCTGGGCATTTCCTATACCCAGCACATAAACATCAATGAAGTCTGACAGACCATAACACAAGCCATTGGAAAACACTATGACATGCTCACAGTGGTAAAAAAACAGAAATTCTGATGGAATGGCCATGTCACCAAAGCATCAGGCCTTGCAGAAGGCAGAAGAAGAGAAAGACAGAAAAAGAGGTTGGAGAACAACTTTTGAGAATGGACTGGCTTGACCTTGAGCGAAGCAATGAGGGTTGCTGAGGACAGAAAGATGTAGTACGCTGGAAAAACGATCATCTGTGGTGCCCAACGACCTTCGAGCTACGGGATAGGATAGTATAGGATAGGACTCAGTGACTGTCTTTGACTAGAAAAAAAAATCTAAAGTTTAAGCTGTGGCACTAAATAATCAGTCTCATGGAGAGATAAATGCCTTCTTGTCTTTCTGACTGTACCTTGTAAGTCAGAGCAAAAGTAGTTTTCTGTGCGCATTGCAGGCCGGTCATTTGTTTATCTGTTAGTGTTAGAGTTATGCAGTGTTTGTGGATAATAATATAAGCAAATTATTCTTGGTTTTAGAGAAACATCATATTCATAAGCATTGATTTTTGACCTTGTATGTGTATGTGCTTATGTGTATGTATTTATTTATTGTTATTTTTGTCATATATATATATTTTTTAAAGTATTTATTTATTGATTTATTTCCACGATGTTTAATGGATTTGAAAGCGTTTGAATGAGTGCTCAGAGCAAACTACAAGTTTGGTTTTGTGTTATAAAAGTTACATAATAATAATAATAATAATAATAATAATGAATAAATTCAATAATAATAATAAATAATTAACATTTGTACAGTGTCCTTCCTCACTAGAGCTCATAGTGCTTTAAAGTAAGGGAGGAAGAATAAATGAAAATATTGAAATACCAAATCAGAAGATACTCACACATACTGACAAATGACATAGTCAGCATTCCTGTCTTATTAATGAATGTAATGGTAAACCATAATGTAATGAATATTGAACCTATGAATATGATTCTTTGATGCTCGATAGATATCATTGAGACACATATTGTGCAAATGGGGTCAACCTTTAGTGATGTCATTTAAATTATTAAAAAATACATATCCTGTAAACTTTGTATGTAATTAGAGTGTACAGATGCCTTGTTTTTTGTTTCAGATGGCCGTTTCTACATTCTGTATTGTTGTCGCCACTGTGATGACAAGTTCAACAACGAAGGGGACCTGGAACAACACATCAGCCAGTGTGAACACAATCTTCCCCCAGACATCAAACAAGAGCCCATGGAGGTGGAAGACCACCCTGCTTCTTCACAGCTAAGCTCTACTACCCCTTCTCTGCCGTTGAGTGTGCTGGGCTCTCCATTTCCATCATCGAATTTGCCATCCAGCGGTGGCCTTGCTGGAGAAGCTGCTGTATCCACTGTAGCCTCATTGCAGTTTCTGCAGACATCTTCAGTCTTGCCTGTAAATACTGCGCCATCATCGGACATTAATGTTGGCAAAAGAACCGATAGCTCAGTGGCTCCATCGTCAGGCCGTTTGATACAGTTTGCGGGTTCAGTTCCGCAAGCTAGCCTTGGTGTTGTTGGGTCTGTGCCAGCACTTGCTGCTGCGCCTGTGTGTTCTGTGACTACTGCTCCTCTACCAACCTCCACCACCACTGTCGTTCCTCAGCACCACCACTCAGCGACCAACCTGACTGCTTTGCAAGTTCTGCTGCAGGAGCAACAAGTTATCCGAAAGCAGAAGCAACATCTACAAGAACAGCAACAATTGCAGCAACAAAACCTGCAGCAGCAGCTCCAACAGTTGAAACAACAACAACAGCAGAAACAGAAACAACAGCAGCAGCAGCAGCAGCTTACAGTTTTATCAGATCAAAAGACAAGAGGGCGTGGAAGAGGAAGAAGAATGAGAAGAGGCATGGGTGGCTCAAACCCAATGACGATAGATCAAGTATCACATAATCCAGCCACAGTCCTACAGTTTCCCCCTGCCGCTGCTGCCCAGTTGAGTAACACTGTCACGTTGTCACAATTATCTCCAGGGTCAGTGAACCCGGGCAGCCTTCTGGTTTACAAGACGTTGACACATCCCTCTAGTGTATCGGCCACAGCGCCACAGGCCGGCACAGTAGCTTCACAGCCATGGCAGAATCATCTGTCTTCAGTGGTTCCACCCCCACGCTTCATTCAGCTGCAGCAAGACCTGCAAGGGTTCTTTCAATTTCCCCCCGGCCTGATTCAAACACAGCCTCTTGTTCCTGCTCCCCATACGCTGGTTCAAAACCCGCAGACTATACTGGCAAACAAGCAGACTTTTCTGCAGCAGAATTTTCTTCCCGTTACAATGCTCCAAGTCTCCGGGGCACAAAGAACACTGACGCCTGTGCCACGGTACAGTCTGGTACAGCCTTCTGTCCTAGGGCCTCAGCTGAACTGTGTGCGCATGTCAACGAGCGCAGTCTCTAGTGCCATGACTGTAGCTGGTCCCAAGGCCGTGCTTTCCTCGAACTTTCAAGGCATGCCCACGTTGGCTAAAGCTCCATGCATGACCACTGTATCAGGCTCTAAGACAGCAGTGCCGGCAACCATGCCTCTGCTCTTGCAGCCATCCAAGAAGCCTGTAATTGTTGGGAGCCAGCCCAGTGCCTCCAATGAAACGGGGTCTCCAAAGAGTGTGCTAGCTCGCCAGCCTGTTCAGAAACTCCTAGTCAGTAGCAGTAACATTAACCCCGCTGTACAAACTGGTCAGGCGACCAGCACCTTGGTCCCTGCCACTTCTGCCCTTGTGCCCAGCCAACCCCACATGTTAGTACTAGGACAGCCCAGTAGTGCTTCCGGACCCAGTGTGGTGATGCGTCCTAGGCTGGCAGGTGGACAAATTCTGAATAGCATCTCTCTGCAATCACCGGCTGCTCTCAGGCCCGAGGCCGCCAGTCCGATCACAACAGTCAGCCAACCCATGGCAACCAGTAAGCCTATAGCAGCCAGTCGACCAATAGTAGTCAAGCAGTCTATAGCAACCAGTCAGCCTAGAGCAGGCAAGCAATCTGTAGCAACCAGTCAGCCTAGAACAGGCAAGCAGTCTATAGCAGCCAGTTCGTCCCCATCAGTTGAGCAGTCCACAACAGTGTGTCAGTCTGTCAGTCAACCCATCGCCATCAGTCAGTTCAATGCAGCCAGTTCAGCTTTAGTGACTAGTCAGCCCACATGGAGTCAGCCCTCACCACTTCAGTCTATAAAGGCTAGTCAGTCCACAGCAGTCAATCTGCCTACAGCAGTCGGTCAGACCACAGCAGTCAGTTCATCCACATCAGTCTGTCAGTCCACAGCAGTCTGTCAGCCCACAGCAGTCAGTTCATCCACAGCAGTCTGTCAGTCCACAGCAGTCAGTTCATCCACAGCAATCTGTCAGTCCACAGCTGTCAGTCTGCCTACAGCAGTTGGTCAGTCAACAGGGACCAGCCTGGCATCAGTGCCAAGAGACATGGCCGCCAACAGTGCACTTCTTTCCATCCAGCTGAGGAGGGCAGGAAGGTATGATATAGTACATAAACTACTACAGCAGCGCAAAACAGCAAAGCTGGAGGTTACCTCTGATCCCCAAGAAAACGACCACACCATGATCTGGCACAGAGAGGGACACCTGACTTTCAACTCCAAACTGATAGACCCAAGAATCCTTGGATACCTACAGAAGGAGGTTCTGGCCACCGTTTACGAGATTGTTCCAAATTCCAGGCAGGGCTGTGAGATGCCCCAAAGGCGCTTTGGATGCTTCTTGGAAAAGGTTTTGCTGCATTCTCTGGAACATCGGGGGGAGGATGACAGCGTGTACCAGCTTGCCCAGTTTGTTTTGTTTACAAACCCAGATCGGAAGCTGGTTATCGCGCAGGACGGCAGAATGTTCATCCCCGTAGCCTATGCAGGACCTTATACATTAAACACACCCAGGGCCAGACCTGGAGGGTTGGAGGCTGTGGAAATGAAAACCCCAGTCACTGCCAGGTTCGTAGCTGATGTCATTTGGATCTATTTGGACACAGACGGCCCCAAGATCACCTGGGTTCTGGATGCTGCAACCAGGAGAGTCCTCTTCATCCCCGTCCTGAATATCTTGCCCAAAAAAGCCAACGAGCAGGTGGCCGCCATGTTGAAACTGTCTGGAATAAATTACGTCTTCGTGGGACCCCCAGACTCTTCTCCCATTGTTCCAACTTACAGTAGTAGTGTGCCTCCAAGGCTTGTTATTGACACATCTCCTCCTCCTTCTTCAAGCTCAGTACCAGTCGATCCAATGGTCCGTACACCTAGTAGGGTTCCAGAAGTACTAGTCACAGAAGCAGTTTCCACATCGAGTGAAGAACTCCCCAGCACAGATAAGAAGAAAAAAGTTGGCAAAAATAAGAATGATAAAAAGAAAAGCCCTCCTCAATCACACCGAAGGCTAGTTCCAATATACCCCAAAGAGCCTTTGCCGTTGGAGCCTACAGTAAAGAGCTTGCTGAATTCTGCAGAGGGAGAAATTACGACAAGAACGACACCCCAGGAGATTGTGGCCACGGTCTCTACAGCTTGTGGCCCATCAGAGGTGATGCAATCACAGGCCCTAGGTCAGCAGCTGTCGGTGCTTCCGGCAGGAAGCCTGCAACTGCTTCACAACTTGGTCCCTCTGTGCCAGCCTGCCTTGCCCCAAACTATCACCGCACTGCCCTCAAGCTTTTCCCTGTTGCCCCCAAACATAGCCTTCTTGCCTCAAAATGGAGTTGCCCAGAAATTTGAGTTGCTGCAGGGCATTGGACCTTCCTCTTCACTGCTCTGGTACCCACCCACCATCCCCACCCAACCACCAGCAAGACTCAGAGAGAAAATGGCTGCCAAACAAGTCCAGGCCAAACCTGTCGGCAGTGATGAGCAAGGCAAGTCCGACAATGTTCAGAGCACTGAGCAGGCAGGAGATGGTAGTGTTGAGGGCCATGACATTCTCCACACTGCTGCCGCACAGACCACAGCCCTGGATGAAGCAGCTTCTGAGAGAAGTGAAGCTGTCAATAACAGCAAAACAGCCTGCGATAGTAGTGAAACGGTGGACAGCAGTAAAACAACCAGTAATGATAAAATGGTGGACAACAATGAGGCTGATACCAGAAAGGAGGACAACTCTGAAGGCTGTCCATCCCAGAATCTGCACAGAGGAAAGAGGTTGACTATACTGGCCCCCATGGAAGCAGTGAAATATGCGCTGAGTTCACAGGTGCGTTTAGTAAAACTCCCGTCCCTAAAATCGCCACAACAGCTCCGATCCTACGTACAGTCACAACTTCAGGCAGAGAAACGAAAAGCGCAGGAAAGTTCCAAAACAACTGAGCAGGCTCCACAGAAGAAAAACAGAAACTCGAGCCATCAGAGAGAAGGGCACAAGAAGGTGAAAAAAGCCAGAACTAGAGAAGGACTTGAAAGTGACAACCAGGAGGTTAGAAACAGTGGTAGCTATGCAATTTTGGGCAGTAGGCGAAGCTTTAGAAATGTTTATAAACCCAGACCTGATTACACGGTTCTAGAATTGGACTTTATGGATTTTGAAGATGATTTAGAAAGTAGCAGTTCCTTTTATGATACGGGAGTGCCTTTCAGCAAGAATGATAAGGCTAGCCATTCTTTAGACAATAACAACGGCAAGTGTCGGGGAAAGGGTAGCAGCGTCAAACGTCCCTGTGGCAGACCTCGCAAGCATGGCCGAGGGGAAGTGGTTGACGTAGGGAAGGGTTACCCTTGTCCGCTCATTCGCAGTCTGGGAGAGCACAATGGTTGCCAGGTCTACATTGAGCGGGCTGAAGAAGACGAAGATGTGGATGTAGAAAATGACAAAGAAGATACAGAGGCAACTGGAACTATGAACGTGGACCTAAACATTGAAGATGAAGGAAGTGTAGGGGACAGTCGTGGTAGCCACAGAGAAACTGTAGTTTGTAAGGAAAACGAAGAGAGAAAAAAGACTACAAACAGCGTTAGAGATGAAGTTTCATTAGCTATGTTTAGGGTCAAAGATGATGATGAAGATAAACAATATAATGAGGAAAGTACTGTGGTGGGTAACATGGGCAAGGAAACTAACGTCAGAAGCCAGGCCAGTAATAGCAGTATCAGGGTCGCCAGTGAGTCTCCACAGGAAGAAACGGTCAACACATCAAGCGCCTCAGGGCAGCCGGAAGAGAGCCATCACCCAGACGCAACATTGCTCCATCTGAAACAAGAACGGACGAAAGGATCAAGTAGTTGTAGGTATATTGACGAGGCTGAGCTCGACCGGTTCTTGGAAGAGCACAGAGAGGACTTTGACCAGCAGGTGGTGAAGGTGGACATGGGTCAGCCCTATGGCTACATGTTCATGTGTGGCTTGTGCAGCATCTTCCAGTGTCGCCACAAGGCCCAGATAGGCCAGCACTTGCAGCAGCACTATGACGGCTGCTTGCAGTGTACCAAGTGCGGCTTTGAACTGTCGTCTGAGCGTGATCTGACGGAGCACACGGCCATGATGCATACTAGGAAACCGCTGTACCAGTGCCCTCAGTGCCCCCAAATCCCTTTTTTCTACTACGAGGTCTTCCTCAGCCACTGCAAGAAACACTCAGAGGACAGAACCTCCGCTAGTCAGCTTGTTTAATTAAGCCCACAGAGTTGGTGATAAGTAAGGGTGTCTGGTCACTTCTCCTCCTCCACCCCCCTCCACTCTGGTCTCTTCCTCACAGGACATTTCCCGACCTGTCTTTTTCTCCCCAAACTTTTCCCCACTAGCCCCCTCCCTCCCCCCATGACCACTTTTCCCCCCTGTATTATTACTACCCCCACCCCCACAGAGATATTGTTCATTATTTATTTATTTATTTATTATAATCCCCTCCCAGTTTATTACTTGTTTTAATTCAAAGCTGATAAATTTTCTTAAAATCAAATTAAGATGATGGTGATGTTGAAAGGGGCTGCTCTTAGACGGATGGCAATGAGTCTACTGGAGACTGGGCGGCAACCCACGACAGTGGCTAGAATGTTCTTGTGGACCAAGAATCCAACACCGTGTTCGTGCCTGTTATCTCTACCGCTGAAATAAAGCTTGCGGCCTTTGTCGGTGGTTGTTTCACCTATGCCTTTCCAGCGCAGTTCGCTGATCCCTAAAACGTTCCATCGATAGTGGTCCATCTCGTGGGCCAGTTTTTCTAATTTTCCCTCCGCATTTAGGGTCCTGACATTCCAGCTTCCTATGATGATGTTATTTCTGGTGCGGATCTTGCTAAGTTGTCCATCAGTAGCACACTTATCACCTCCATCCTGATTGCCAACATACCCGAGGAACTGCTTCAAGCAGGAGGAGAAGTGATGATTGACGCACTCACCATTATTTGTAATAAGATCTGGCAGAGTAGGGAGTGGCCTACACCATGTACCCAGTCGCTTTTCATCATTCTTCCCAAAAAAGGTAACCTTCAGGAGTGTGAAAATTACCGCACCATCAGCCATCCCAGCAAGGTCCTCCTGAAAATAATACTCGATAGGTTAAAACCCCAAGCTGTACAAATCATAGCTGAAGAACAAGCAGGATTCAGGGCATGGCGAAGTACCACTGAACAGATTTTCAACCTCGGAATAATCTGTGAGAAATACCTACAGCACCAACATCTATATCATGTGTTCGTAGACTTCAAAAAGGCGTTTGACCGAGTCTGGCATGCAGCTCTGTGGGCAACCATGAGAGTGTACAACATCAGCCCTAAAATTATTGAAGTCATCAAAAACCTGTATTACAAAGCTACCAGTGCAGTCCTCCACAACAGCGCCATCGGAAACTGGTTCAGAACAACAGTTGGTGTACGTCAGGGATGCCTACTCTCCAACACTATTCTACATCTTCCTAGAGCGCATCATGTCAGATGCGCTTGCAGATCACTCAGCATAGGGGGAAGAGCAATCTCCAACCTTTGTTTTGCAGATGACATTGATGGATTGGCTGGAAAGGAACAAGAACTTAAAGAGCTGGTACAGAGGCTTGACACCACCTCCAGAGCCTATGGAATGGAAATAAGTGCAGAGAAGACCAAAATCATGACCAACAACATCAATGGCATCAACACGGACATCAAAGTCCAAGGCCAATCCCTCAACACAGTGCATAGCTTCAAATATTTAGGAGCCATTGTATCAGACAATGGATCCCGACAGGAAGTCCTCTCCAGGATCGCACAAACAACTGTTGCCCTGGCGAGGTTGAAGCCAATTTGGAAAGACAGGACCATGAGTCTACATTCCAAGGTAAGACTGCTGCGCTCCCTTGTCATCTCCATCTTTCTATATGCTTGCAAAACATGGACCCTCACAGCAGATCTACAATGAAGAACACAAAGCATGGAGATGAGGTGCTGCAGAAGACTTCTGGGCATTTCCTATATCCAGCATATCACCAACAACGAAGTCCGACTGACCATCACACAAGCCATTGGACAACACGATGACTTGCTCACAGTGGTGAAAAAACTGAAACTCCGATGGTATGGCCACGTCACCAGATCATCAGGTCTTGCAAAGACCATCCTGCAAGGCACAGTGCAAGGAGGCAGAAGAAGAGGGAGACCGAAAAAGAGGTGGGAGGACAACATTCAAGAATGGACTGGTTTGACACTGAGCGAAACCATCAGGGTTGCTGAGGACAGGGAAAGATGGAGTACGCTGGTTAAACAATCATCTTTGGTGCCCCTACAACCTCCGAGTTATGGGATAGGATAGGATAGGATAGGAAATTTTCTTAGTGACTTGTATGAATATAATACATTTATGAAATGTGACATGCTTTTATGTGAATTGACGAAATGTGATTGTGTACCTTTACATGCACAGCGGCTTTGCATTTGATGTCGTGATTGTATGCACATTTATATATATATATGTCTATGCTGTTAATCTCTTTTGATAGTGAAAAAGGATTCGCTGTGTTCTACCATCTTTTTGCCTTTTCAGGAAATCAAAATACTAGACCTGATTCCTCCATTCATTGTGATTGTTGTGGTTGCTTCAACTACTTTAAGAAACTAAAGTAACGTTTTCTGTGCACATTTGTTTAAAGTAAAAGTGATGAAGAAAGCTTAAGAACGGTTCACATATATCAAAATCGATTTTATGATAATAATCAAACACTGGTAGTCTTGAAGAAATACAGTAACATTCTCAATTGTTGTCTCTGCTGGCGGTTACTCCGATATGTCTGTCGTTCTGCACCCCTTGGTCTGCGCAGATCAGAGTCGGCTGTTGCTGCCATCCGACTTGCTTCCTGAAACCAGCTGCTGAAGGTTGCAATGACGTCATCCCTGAATCCCTTAACTGTTGTCTTCACTGCGCTTATTTCTCCGTACGCAGCCACAACATCCTTTGCTTTTTGCTGAAGTTTCAAAGTCAGTGGACGGAGAACTTGCAGGCATTTTCTGGTGACGACAAAAGCAACCAGAAAGTCACCTGACTGGAAAGCGTGCAAAAATCCTCCAGCTTTGGTGAGCGTTTCACTGTCCCAATCTGTGTTCTCCTGCACTATCTGGCCAAGGCAGTCATAGACCACAGGGAAGAGTTCGGCGAAAGTTTCAAAGGCAGAGTGCCTCTCGACCCACCATGTTTTACACAGGTCGACCAGTTTTCTCCTCTTGCTTTCTGCTTGGGCTGACTCCACCACATGTTCAAACTTTCTCTGTCATTTTGGAGAAAGAGAGAAGAACAGGGACACTTCTTTCAGGACTCCAAACATGTTCTTCACTTCTAGAATTCTGCAGGCATGAACAACACAAAGTTTCAAGCAATGAGATGTGCAGTGGAAGTACAGAGCCTGCTTGTTAAGTTCTTGAATGCGTGCCCGAGGGCCAATGAGGACCCTGAACAGGTAGATGGACTAGTGGGGAAGGGGGGCACGCTTTTCTTCTTTCCACCTTTTAAAATTTTTGTATTATTATTTTTTGTGTGTGTGTGTGTGTGTGTTTGTTTTTTGCCCCCTTTTTTTCTTCTCATTTTTTCTTTTCTTTTCTTTTCTTTTTTTGTCCCCCCCCCCCCCCCCTGGTCCACCCCTGTCAAACATCAGTAGATTACTTCCTTGCCTGAAGTGTTCTAATACTTGAGTTGGCTCATAGGTATAGTCTTACGTACTAAACACTAGAAACTATAAATTAAAGATTGCAATTGTGCTCTGTTGGGGACAAGTGACCAGGGGGAAGTGGTCACAGGGGGGAAGTGACTAGGGGGGGGAAGTGGTCGCAGGGGGGAAGTGACCAGGGGGAAGTGGTCACAAGGGATTGGTAGCCGGGGAGGAAGTGGGCTAGGGGAGGAAAATACAGGGGTTGGTGGTGGTGGTGGGGGGGAATGTCCGGGGAGGAACAGACCGGAGGGAAATTACCAGTAATCATATGTTGTATATAAAGCTCACATAGTGATTGGTGTTTCACCCGTCCCCTATACGCTTGATGTGTCCGGGGACGTAAATTTACTATAAATAAAAAAAAAATTATAGCATATATTTGGGTGGTACAGTAACGTTAATATACATTGGGTGGTTTAATCCACTATAATTGTTGCTGTCGTTTTTTTATATACGTCTTGATTTGAGTAGTACTATGCTGGAGCCAAATTTGACCATTTTGCCAAAGGTCTCCTGTTAGATCAGCAATGTGATCCTAGTGAGAACATTGCCCCATCGTTATTTTTAATATATTTTTTCTGCGTATGTGCATATTCATATGCATAGGTATACATTCTGTTAATGTAACTAAGATTAATTTTTTGTTTTAACAAGATGCATGTGCGAACATTTATCAGGTTTGCAAAGATTTTAATTCTTGTGAAGTTTGCATAATCTGTACCTTATGTGTAGCTTCTGGCCTTGTTGTATTTCATCAAAATGTGATTTAGGTTTGTTGTTTGTGTGTGTGATACTTGCCTTTCAGACTGACGTAAAACAAAATAAAATCGCGCAACTAACTTTCATACTTTTTCATGAAGGTTGCTGTTGTTTGGAGACTAGAAAATTCCTTGTTCTGAATTTGATGAGATTGCTGTTTGTAATGCGTGAGATTGCAGTTTTTGCCTGGTGTGAGATTGCTGTTTTGCCTGGTGTGAGATTGTTTTTTCTTGTGTGAGATTGTTGTTTTGCCTTGTGTGAGATTGTTTTGTCTGGTATTCGATTGCTGTTTTGTCTCGTGTTTGATTGCTGTTTTATCTTTTGTTGACTTATGACTTTCTGTCTGTAATCACATTCTCAGATGTGTTCTTCGGGCTGTTTATCAGACCTGCCTTCTCCCCTCAGAGTAAAAGCGGGAGACATTATATAATTACAATGGGACATGGCATTAGCGTTAAGCAGGACGTGTTTGCAAACAATAAAGATTGAATAATATGTATTTCGTGACATGTCAAAAGCGTGAGTCTCCCGCCAAAAGCGGGAGAATAGGCAGGTCTGGTTTATACATTACTTCCCCAACTCTGTTGTACTAAAAGAAGTGCATTTCAGCTCTGAAGAGCTGCTCAGATTATTAGGCCACCAAACTGAACTTCTGGCTTGTGGAAATCGGGGTTTGACCTCTACACTGTTGCTGCAAGTTCGCACACTATAAAACCAAACCACAAAGCAAAACCCAAATTAATCTTTCAAGTCAAACCCGTCACACTATCCTATCCTATCCTGTCCCATAACCCGAAGGTCGTAGGGGCACCACAGATGATCGCTTAACCAGCATACTCCATCTTTCTCTGTCCTCAGCAGCCCTCATGGCTTCGCTCAGTGTCAAACCAGTCCATTCTCGAATGTTGTCCTCCCACCTCTTTTTCGGTCTCCCCCTTCTTCTACCTCCTTGCACTGTGCCTTGCAGAATGGTCTTTGCAAGGCCTGATGATCTGGTGACGTGGCCATACCATCGGAGTTTCCGTTTCTTCACCACTGTGAGCAGGTCATCGTGTTGTCCAATGGCTTGTGTGATGGTCTGTCGGACTTCAACGTTGGTGATGTGTTGGGTATAGGAAATGCACAGAAGTCTTCTGTAGCACCTCATCTCCATGCTTTGTATTCTTCGTTGGAGATCTGCTGTGAGGGTCCATGCTTCGCAAGCATATAGGAAGATGGAGATGACCAGAGAGCGCAGCAGTCTTACTTTGGAATGTAGACTGATGGTTCTGTCTTTCCAAATGGGCTTCAACCTTGTCAGGGCAGCAGTTGTTTGTGCGATCCTGGAGAGGACTTCCTGTCGAGACCCATTGTCTGACACAATGGCTCCTAAATATTTGAAGCTGTGCACTGTGTTGAGGGATTGGCCTTGTACTTTGATGTCCGTGTTGATGCCATTGGCGTTGTTGGTCATCATTTTGGTCTTCTCTGCACTTATTTCCATTCCATAAGCTCTGGAGGTGGTGTCAAGCCTCTGTACAAGCTGTTCAAGTTCTTGTTCTTCTCCAGCCAATCCATCAATATCATCCGCAAAACGAAGATTGGAGATTGCTCTGCCCCCTATGCTGACTGTGCCTTCGTGATCTGCAAGAGCATCTGACATGATGCGCTCTAGGAAGATGTTGAAGAGTGTTGGGGAGAGTAGGCATCCTTGACGCACACCGATTGTTGTTCTGAACCAGTTCCCGATGACGCTGTTATGGAGGACTGCACTGGTAGCCTTGTCATACCCGTCACACATTCACTCTTTAATCCCAATCAATCTTTCAAGTCAATCCCGTCACGCATTCACTATTTAACGGTCAACATGGCTGCATTTGTTTGGCCCGCATTGTGACAAGAGCCCTACATTACTGATTAGTGTGGAACTTTCATAGGATTATTGCTCAATATTGGTCAACTTCGGGAGCCTCGAGTTCAATCCTATATTAACCAGCGCCTTGAGCAGCTCTTGAGCTTAGCCAGCTAGCTGGAAAAGCACTATATATGAACACTTACATTAAAAAATAATTTCTCTTCGCTCTTTCTCCAAAACAGCAGCACTAGCTACATTATCCCATTTTCTCAACGATCATTATCTCAGACCTGCCTACCTTACGCATTACTGATCAGTAGTTTTCCCTGTGAATTTCAGTAATTTTGCATTTTCCTTCAGTAATTCTACAGACCTGAGTAAACGCGGTGTTTCTAAATAACCAAGGTATGAATAAATTCACGGCACGTTTACTACTTAAAAAGCACAAAAAAAAACGTTTTTAAAAGGATAGCAAAAAGAAGGAAACAATATCAAACAGATTTTAAAAAATGATTACTTAGTATCATGAGACCATGGCATGCAACAAAAGATAAACCTGCACATCACTGACCCGGTTGTGATGAAGGATAACTGTCCCACATAGTTGTATTTACATTACAGGTGATTGACTCAAATGCCATTTTCATGATAAAGATGAGTAATTGACAGGAATAGGCACTACATATAAATTATGAATTCAAAGTTTGCCTTTAAAAAAAAAATTTTTTTTTAGTTTCATCAGCTGTCAAAATAAGGACTTTTAACTGTGAATACATTTACCAATAACAATAGCACATTGTGAGGTTAATTTAATTACAGTTGAAATCGACCACACTGAAAAGACTGTACCCTGTACAAATGTTGCATTTTTTTTAACTGGTCCTTATATTGTGCCAGCTGCCTGGAGAAGGCACATTTGAGATGGTCCAGCTCTTCTGGCCTGACATATCTGGTGTCTTCATGGCGAGATTTGAGGACCAGCCGCTTACAGACGTTTGCTCCTCCATGCCCAACTGAGAAGTCAGAATCACACACAGAACAGTACACGTATAAACTATAATTCTGGGCCATGTTTTTTGAAGCCACAAGACAAGGACAAGTCCGCGTGTAATCCGAACGAAATACTTGCAACTGCAGCTTTTTCTTCTTCTTCTGCACTTGAGCAATCTCTACACACTCAGATTCTTCTGATTCGTAGTCTGTCTCATGTAAACGTACAACTTTAGCCCGATTAGAACTTTCTCCACTCGCCATTTTCACTCAAGATCGGCGCGACAATCTAAGCTCGTAACGATCGAGCATGTTCATTGGTTCACGACGTCCAATCACAACTCTCGAAACATTTGCTCTCATGCAAGGGCGGTTACTCTGTCGGCTTCTAGGCCTAGCAGACAACAATTTAACAAGTTTACACGGCTCTAAAAATTGCGTAGTTTTTCAATTGTTTTCTCCGTAATTTTGCATAAAATTTCGTACTCCCGTACTAGAGGGTAAAATTCCGTAAAATTACAGAAGATTACGGAAGGGTAGGCAGGTCTGTTATCTCCTTATCCGAATGTCCACTCACTCAACACAAAGGAGACTACTAAGTAGCAAAGAGAAAAACAAAATAGTGTATAGTACGTACATTAAATATGCAGTTTATTCCAACAACTGTTAAAACTCTTCCAAACTATGATCCATGCTCAAAGAAGACAGCACTGTACAAATTCTGAATTCTTCCTAGTTGGCCCAAAAAAGCAAAATAAAAAATAACCACGTCATTGGCAAAATGTCACATAAAACACACTCTCCCTCTCACATCATTCTCGCAATCAGCTGTTTACAATGGGTCAATACACAAATATGGAAGCAGCGTGATGGCTGAAGACTAACATTCAGCTTTTATAAAACGTTAAACTAAATATTCAATAGTAAACTTCCTGTTAGAAATATATATATTTGTGAATACTGACTGACAAGAGGCACTATAGTGTATGTTCATGAGATGAACAGTAAATATTTTCTTGTTTTGATTTTTGTTGTTGCACCTTGAAAAAAAAAATTAATACCAACCAAAAAGGTTCTTCAACAAGTGTATGTAAGTTGCCTTGGATTAGCATAAAACGTAAACTTCCCTATGCTAGAACTAAGATCAAAATTGTGAGAAATTAAAATACTACCATCGTGCTAACATATATTTTATGTGTGTGTGGATGCACGTGTGTATGCATATGCAGTGGATGCATGTGTTTGTATGTATATGCAGCGGATGCATGTTTGGATGGGGATGGGAGTGGATGTGGTGATGTCCAGCAGACTCAAAATGAAGTTTCTCTATATCACTACTAGTACATTTCTGTTAAACAGGACTGATCAACATGATTATGTCTGCACAATAAAAACTCGCCAAGCAAAACTGCACTCAGATTATTTAAAAAGAAACAAAAAAAAGTTATACCTGAATTTCATTTCAAAATACACTTAAGATCAACATCAAGCAGGGCATGGAAATATTTCAATATTTATAATAACAAAGACTTGATTCCTCAAGATTGGAAAAAAAAAAAAATTATATTGAGGTTTGAGCCAAGGAGTTTGTTTGTCAGCAACTTGGGCAATGAAAATGACATGTAATTACACAAATAACAAGTGGTTTCCTCAACAACTTCCAGTCACCATATAAAAATGTACACTTTTTACCTAAATGAATCCATGACCACAGGTTACATAGTCAATGTCTCGCGTACGCAATATCCGACTTTGTGTAGGGCATCTACTTTAAAAATCAAACGCTAAAAAAACCAAAAAACAAAATGTCCACTTTTAATGGTGAACTTGATCAAAAGAAAACAAGACCAGGGATGGAGGGGGAAAAAAAAAAGACAGAAAAAAAAGGGATGACAATAAACAAACCTCAAACATTCTTTCACTAGAAGGGCAAAGCCCATATGACTCACATGCTTCTTATGGAACTTTTAAAATTCCCTCCCCCCCCCCCCCCAAAAAAAAAAGAAGAAATGATGGCATTAAAATGCTAAGTAATACAGACTTTGATCTTTCTATGCTCTTAACCTCGAGATAACATTGACCTCTGGCCCCAAATACACTCATGTACCTTCAAATAAAGTACAGCAAAAGTTGTATTATTGCCACACAAAAAAAAACTGACCACGGGGTGACCTTGACCATTTTTTTTGGGGGGGAGGGGATGAGTACATATGCATGCGAGTCAAAAATTATATCTCGCAAAAGATGAGTGTTTGTGAAAATATATTACATACAGTTCCTAATTTGTTGGCAGGAAAATAGTGAGACAAAAAGGGGACACAAGAAACCACAAACACTTTTACAAAAAATAATCTTCCACTAGCTGCGTTTCCAAAAATAAGTTAAGAGATACTTCAATTTGTACACCCCGACAGGCTGTCATCATATTACGTCTAGCTGTAATAAGCTTTTGTTATTCACTCTTACAAATAAAATGTACTGTTTCTGTCCCACAACATTTTTTGTTCTAAGTTATTCCCAAGTACAGGGTGCAAACCGTTATTGTGTAATATTCTCTTTCAAAATCAGACTTTTTACTGCTAGCTGTACATACATCCACAGCAGCTGGTGATAAACAAATATTAGTGAAAAACGATCAAAATGAACCCATCCGGGCATAATTCCCATGTCGTTGCTACAATCATGTTATAAAACAGCAGTGAGACCAGCTTCTCCTTGGGTATTTATTCTCTTGGCTTGAAAAAAAACCTACATAGTCGGTGTGGCCTGATCTGCCTGCATTACATGACCTTGTCAAAAACACTATACAGGTTAAAAAAAAAAAAAAATCACTGCCTATACAACTGTAATAGGCTGCATGCATTCTCATCACACTCTTCACTGGCATATGGGGTTAGGTTTCTTATATATATATATATATATATATATATCTCTTATACGCACCGGAATGTGTCAACATTTACTTTGTGACGGAAAGAGCGCTATTTAAGGGGAAGGGTTCGAGTAAGGGTTAGTTGCAGTTCTATCACTAGCCATTGCCCTAACTCTTTCCGCTCTTTCCGTCCCAAAAACCCATCTGCCTTCTTGGATTCTTAAATTGTATGAAACCAAGTGAGGACGCTATCCGGCGTCAATAAACGGTTCGAAAATATTCCCAAACGGTTGGCAAAAGTCTCCTGACCTAGATACAACTAAGCGTGACCTAATTCGTCGCCTAGAGGGGACGAAAGTTCCTTTTTTCTCAAGTTTCTTTAAGTACTTCGCGGCCTCCCGTAATGCGGCAACTTGCGATGTTGACACTTTCCGGGAGGCGATATCACAACTGCCGTTGTACTAACGGTTGTGCAGGTTGACACATTCCGGTAAATATGAGACTATATATATATATATATATATATATATATATATACAGCGATTTTCCAGCGCAAGGCAAATGGCCCTTGCAGGATCTTGAACTCTTAGCCACTCAAGGTGCCAGCTTTCTGCTTTTAGGTGCGTTATGGGACACGCCAGACAACTAAGCCACCACCCGAGCGACCGGGGACCTAGTGCTTACTGGTTACTTTTTTTGTTTTTTGTTGATCACACCGCAAAAATTTACACTAGACTGGCCAATAGAGGAGGGGGCAGACTTGCATTTGTGACCATTTGACTATTGCAAAATAATTAAATATATAGTACAAGTTATTTCCTTGTACCCTTGTAACGTTTTGCTCGGTGAAAAAACAGTCTTAAGTCTTAAGAATAGGCCATTAGGCTTATAAAGCAAGAGTGACAGAGATACTTCAAGCCTAGGTTTGGGGTGTGGCCGCATGACTCAACAGTCTGCTTCAGTTCAGCGTGGCGTCTTGGGACAAAATGCACCCACTGCCTTGATCACCTAGCAGCATGCCATTTTAGCCCAAGCCTGCTGGAAAAAACAGTGGCTACTGCATTTTTGTAAAACCTGTCATTTAAAATGTATATTCATTCAGAAGGAAGCCCTTAATGAGTTATAGCATACACAATAACTTAGTTTAGTCATCTGTACTGCCAAATAAATCTTGTAAAAAAACAACTTGTCATAGTGCGCTTTTAGCTCAAAGAACTTCTTAAGGTGATGTGATACACTATTCATGGAATCTCTTGGAGTGGTGAACCACTATTTATTTAACTTAAGCATTCTTATAGAGCACTTTTTTCCAATTCAAGAACTGCTCAAGGCAATCCAGAGCCAAAGTATATTATAAACCCTACTACAATACAACAAGCCAACATCTGAAACGAGACACGCAAAACAACACCCCCCTCTTCCCCCCCCCAAAAAAAAAAAAAACACACATCCAAAGAGTGTATAAATTTAAATTCAAAGTTCCAAACCATCCCACACACTGCAAAGATCCCAAGATACTTGAATCAAGCCCAGGCAGTGCCTGATACTCATTTCACTCACGTTCTCAGCTACTTACAAGTGTGGAAGCAGGAGAAAAGAAATGAATAAAATAGATGTTCACAATTTCTCCCGCCTGTGCTGTAATAATAATGATGCTTAGAACGATAATATGTACAGTTCCGCGCCTCTTCTGATATGCCAGAAAGACCAAACAAAGCCCTGATCAGGCCAGTTTTCCATTACACTAGCCACCATGACTCTAGCCGACTGTCAGGGATCTATCAAGCATAGGCTTGGTGTAGGTTAGGGCCTCCGACACCCAGAGTAGGGTCAGCATGGCTTTTGGGCTAACTGCCTATAAAACCTTAGTAGTAGCAGCCCAATAACAACAAAGAGGTCTATTGTTCTCTATATAAAACAAAAACAAACAAAAAGCGTTTGAACAATCTCTACCATTTCCAAACACAAAACTGCTTCTATTTTTTACAATCCCGCTGGAAGTATTATTGTAACATAGCTATCTAAAACCAATCACAGCACCCTAGACATGATGACCTTTATTCTACCAACTCTTACCCGCGTGTCTTGTTAAACATCCAAACTGGACAGTTCAAATTCTCGCCAAGTAACTAAATCATCAAGCTGTCATATAATAATTCACACTTCATAATCTCTTTAGAAAAATGTTTTACACAGACCCACCGTGCTTGCGTTTTTTAGTTGTTATGTTTCGTACACAAATTTTCACACCATTTGTTTTGTTATTTTGACACATTATGCATGTTTATTCCTCTTCAGTGTTTACAAATCCTTATCACATTTCAAAAAAGAGAGTTCAAAATCTTGGACAAGTTCTTTTCAATATCAATTTTCTTGTGTATTAAAAACACCACACCGGCACAGCCCATATCCTCCCCCCTCCACCCTCCCTTGTAGTTGTCTGATAAGAAAACACAACATGAATACAATAGGTCAGTGTTCACTGAACAGGTGACCTGGACGCTAGCCGGGCATCAGAGACCTATCGCGCATCGCCCGTGTGTTGGTGCATGCCCTCTAACACTCAAGATTGGGGTCAGCATTGTTCTAGGGCCAAGCTACTTTATAGGCTTAGTTAGAAGCAGCCCGATAGCAACCAAAAAGGCCTAGTTTCCAGCTGTGGCACCATTTTATCCTCACACATAAAAAAAACAAAAAAACAATGGTTTTACTGTCATTTTTCAACCGAACTGAGTTTACGGTAAAAGGTATGATAAATGCCTGTACTGAAAACAAAGGTCTGTACAGAAGATAAAAATCGGCTGCAGGGGTTCCTGAAGACCACGTCCAGCTACAGGCATGACTGGAACGCGGCAGCAGTACTGAGAGGGAGAGAGCTGCAGGTTAGATGGTTAAAGCGGTGTTGAGGAAACCAGACAACTCCATCAGGTGCATCTGCTTGTTGCCGGTGGCCGCGGCTGCTGAAGGGTAGCGGCCAGCGTAACTGAAACATCATTATTCTTCCAGTCATTCAATCATTATCATTGCGGGTTCATTTCATCAAGGGTTGTGTGTGGGGAGGGGAGAGAGGGAGTGGGTGGGAGAAGAAGGGAGGAGGTGGATGTGGAAGGCTACTTACATACTCCCTGTATTGAAGCCAAGTCAATAAATCTTGATCACCCACATTGGATAATGAAATACAGCACATTGACTTAGCAAAACAATCCAAGTTTTATCAAACTAAATCGAACCCAAACAAAAAGCAACACCCCCCTCCACACCCCCCCATTCCCCCCCCCCCCCCCCCCCCCCCCAAAAAAAAAAGAGATTAAAGGAATCAGAAAATTCTAATAATAAAAATCAAAGTGGGTAAATAATTCGCACTCTCTAAAGTTCCTATACTATCCTATCGCGAAACTCAAAGGTCGTTGGTGAACCACAGATGATCTTTTAACCAGCGTACTCCATCTTTCTCTAGTCTCAGCAACAATCATAGCTTCGTTCAGTGTCAAAACCAGTCCATTCTCGAATGTTGTCCTCCCATCTCTTTTTCTGTCTCCCTCTTCTTCTGCCTCTTTGCACCGTGCCTTGCAGGATGGTTTTTGCAAGGCATGATGATCTGGTGATGTGGCTATACCATCAGAGTTTCCATTTCTTTAGCACTGTGAGCATGTCGTTGTGTTGTCCAATGGCTTGTGTGATGGTCTTTCGGACTTCGTCGTTGGTGATGTGCTGGGTATAGGAAAAGCCCAGAAGTCTTCTTCAGCACCTCATCTCCATGCTTTGTATTCTTCATTGTAGATCTGCTGTGAGGGTCCATGTTTCGCAAGCGTATAGGAAGATGGACATGACAAGGGAGCGCAGCAGCCTAACCTTGGAATGGCAACTAAAGTTATTTTCTCCATAAATTTGTTGTCTCCCTTTATTTAATGTTTGTGCGAGCAATGACAAACAATACTGTAAATCTATATCAAGTACAAGTAACTCCCAAGCTCTTGGATAATTAGCAGACTAGAAGATTCTAGCTATCATTTGAAAATAAATAATGTAATTTAACAAAATGTTCATAAAAAGTCTTCAGCCTGCGTTTGCCCGCAAGCGAGAAAGACAAGCTTACTCGACTTTCTGCTGTTTGTGTTCTATCTTGTTGAAGACGGTGCGGATGCGAGGCTCGATGTACTGGTAGGGCCCCATGTTCTTGTGTTCCTCCTGCACCCACACCACCCGGGCGTTGGGGTAGTGCAAAATCTCTTCCTTCACCAGGTCAAACGGGAATGGAGTCAGCTGAAATAACACAAACAAGACGTTGCTTATGTAGTGACAACACTGAAATATTCCAACTTTCCATCTACACAATGTTTGTGTGTGTGTCTGAATGGAAGTATGACCTGAGAACATTGTCACAAGTGTTCCCTGTTCCCTGTTATCAATGCTTCCCAATGAAAAACGATTCTGACTTTTTACTACCAGTGAAAATGAAAAATATTAAGATACTATGTGACATTACTTAGTCCAGTTGGCTTAAAGCTTGCAACATTTTTTATTTATTCATATGTTGTAAGATTTATGTAATTTTTTTATTTAAATATATATAAAATCAGTTCTTCTAGTTAATAAATTCTTTTTTTTATAGTTATTTAAATTTGTTTATTAATATGTTTATTTGAGACAGAGACATAGTGAAGCACAGAGTTATTTTTAAAATTTATATTTTTTATAATTTCTTTTAATTATCGAGTTGATTTTTTTTTTTTTATAGTTAGTTATTTAAATTTGTTTATTAACATGTTTATTTTTTTATTTTCAATGTCTAAATCACTTAAGGGATCAGTGATACTCATATTCTGATCTCTGCCTTCATCCTATCTAGGCTTGACTATTTAACGCCCTTTTCTATGGTTGTCCTCAGTATCTGCTGCACAAGCTGCAGAAGATACAAAACAATGCTGCTCGCCTTGTTCTGCGTGTTCCAAAATCAGACCACATCATTTTTTATTTAAAATCATTGCATTGGATTCCAGTGGAGGACAGAATGCAATATAAAATTGCAAGTCTTTGTTTCAAAGCCGTTTGGTCCATTGGCATATCCCGTATCAAAAACAACAAACTTTTGGCAAACATTCATTCTGCTTTTCAGCCCCTACAGTTTGGAATTATCTCCCTTCAGTTTGGAATTATCTTCCTTTAACTCCGCACTCTGCCGATGCATGTCTTTCCTTTCGCTCTGGACTAAGTAAAAACACACATTTTCAACAATGTCTTTCTTTAAATATCGATCCTGAACTTTCCTTCATCAAATACTTAAACAGCCGTAGATATTGTAGGTGTGTGTGTATGTGCATGTGTTTTTGTGTGTGTGTCCTGATTTGGTATTTCACTTTTTTTTTCTTTATTTTTTATATTTTTAAAATTTATTTTTTTGTTCTGTAAAGCGCTATGAGTACTAGTGAGGAAGGATGCTGTGTACAAATATTAATTATCATTATTATTATTATTATGATTATTAATAGACAATAAACGAGTAATAAACACTCACAATGAACATGTCTTTTTCAAAGCGCTGTATAAAATGTTTGTGAATTGGATTTTATATCTCAACTGGCTTGTAATTCCTGACCAAACTTTTTAAAGCAAAAAAACATGTATACAGAATATTTTAGTATTCTGCGTTTCAACTCTCTTCAACCTTTAATACTTGTATTCCCAATAGAAAAGTCACTGTAAGCCACAGACGTCATTACAATAAAAAGCCAAAATGAAATATTTCCCCAAGACAAAAACTTCACCACATGAAATATTCATTTCTTTTCTCTGTACCCATTTATTCTGTCTATAATTTATTGAATTTATTAATTTATTTCAATTATTTTTATACGTCTAATATCACTATGGAAAGGCATTAACATTTTGTAGAACTCGCTCATCCCATCCCAGCTGTGCAAGGCATTTTCTACTGTATGCCTCCCTCTCGCCCCATGTGCAAGGCATTTTCTATGCCTCTCTCTCTCGCCCAGCTGTGCAAGGCATTTTGTATGCCTCTTTCTCGTCCAGCTGTGCTATAATTAATGAGTACATAAAATGCTGTTAACTTTGAAAAACAAAACTTGAAGGTTTTTCACTGAAAATGAAGGCTGTGTTCCTACAATGAGTATAGACTGAAATGTTTGTCTTTTTCTATTGCTATGCTCAAAGGAAGTTGCCGACGAACAAAAACCAATCTGATGTTTTTTTCTTCCTCACTTCAACCATACAACATTCATACTACTTTTAAGTTTTGTGCTTTATGATTATTATTATATTTATATTATAATTACTATTACATTATTATTAAATTATTAGTATACATTATTATTATCCTTATTATTATTCCTCATCACCATTGATAAACTCCTTCTCTGACCTGTTCGATCCTGGCGATGGCAATGTCGCTGACCAAGTTCTTCTTTTCACGCTCCTTCACCAGCTCGTAGTAGACCTTGCCAGAGCAGAACAGCAGTTTCTTCACCGTGTCGTTGTTGTCCTTGGCCGGACCGGTCTCTGGGTACAGGCGCTGGAAGCGAGACCCCTCCACCATCTCGTCAAAGCTAGAGCGGGCCTCCGGCATGCGCAGCAAGCTCTTGGGCGTGGCCACCACCAGCTGTAGCCCGAGGCAAACCAAAAACTCGCTGACGTTAACTCACGATCTCTGACTAGTAGGTTGAGCACAACTTCAATTCAGTCCATAAACTCAAATAAATAAACAAGGGACTGTGAGTTAGAACACTGCGAAATAGCCATCTGTATCTATGGCACACATCCACAAAGGCAAACCATTGACAGCAGAGAAGGGGAGATAAATCTGTCCTACCATTGACAGCAGAGAAGGGGAGATAAATCTGTCCTACCATTGACAGCAGAGAAGGGGAGATAAATCTGTCCTACCATTGACAGCAGAGAAGGGGAGATAAATCTGTCCTACCATTCCCTCTTTCCACTGAGGACAGCAACTAAGGAGGATGTTATCCAAGATGCTATCAATACACTCCAGTCTATCTCTTTAGGCCATACACCTTAATCACTGGTGTTCTACACACACTTTTTTTGTCTCCCCCAAACAAGGGACTGTTGCATGGGGATTCTATTCAGCTTTGGATCAGTGAACATCAGGCACGCACGTACCACACAACAAAACAGAAGAGACAGAGAACGTCACGGAAAAGAGGAAAACAGAGATATTGAGAGAGTATTGTAGCCTTTCATAGGATAAAGGTTTCCGGCTCAGAAGCTGTATAGACAGAAAAAGTAAGAGTAGCTATTGTGGGGAAGGGGGGGAGGGGGGGGGAGGGGGCTAGGAAGGAGTCTTTCTGGGATAAGAGGATCTACTTCACTTCACGAACAGCACGCTCTTAGTTCCCTGTGGGCTTGAGGGGAAGTACGGAGAGAGACAGAAAAAAGAGAAAGTGATGGAAGACTCACAGGTTTGCGGAAGGGCAGAGCAATCTGGCGCCTCATGGCGTGGAAGAAGTTGGCAGGGGTGGTGAGGTTGCAGACGAACCAGTTGGTCTCGTGCAGCTGCTGGATCTCAAAGTTCTGGTCCTCAACCTGTAAACAGTCAACCACACTCTACAAGGGTGCTGTATGAGATGAAAAAGGCTCCCAGAAAAAATGTTTTACAATCAACCCCCCAACCTCCCCCCCCCCCCCCCCCCCCCAAAAAAAAAAAATAAAAATAAAAATTTCAAGTTTGTCATAGAGGTATGGATGGGCACACTTTTTGTTTATTAAATATAGTTTTTGGGACTATTTTAGCACATCTCACACAGATTTTCAAAAAATCCATCTTGAACATTCCAAATATTTCGCATATTTTAAAGAATGTGTGATGATTGACATTATTAACCACAAAATCCAATTTCAACCATACAAAAGATGCAGCAAATTATAAGAGGCAAAAAAAGTTAAGAAGACTATAATGAATCTTGTATTGTACGAAGTTGAAGTGGAGGAGAAATGTATCTTTATAGTCCAAAAAGCATGGTAAGTCAACAAACAAACAAAAAATTTAAAACTAATAAAAATTATTCCAATTTTAAAATGAAGGTTTCTTGACATAGAAAGACAGTACAAATGCTTTAAATAATTCAGCTGCTTGTCAAAGCCATCGCAGTACTTATCGGAAAATGTCATCACCGTAAATATCAAACCCTTCCCCTTACAAGTCCTTCTTTCCTTGCTGAAGTACCCACTAAAACAATGTGGATATGTGCGCGCTCGCATGTGTGTATGTGAATGCAGTATGAATGTGTGTGATTTACCCAAGAATTAATAAAACGAATGGTGTAAAACAAGAATTAAAAAATAACTTAAAAAAGAAAAATGTCAGAACTGAATTAGTGCAAAAATAGTAACAAAAGACTGACGTTACAAACAACAAACAAACAAAGCAAAAAGCAAAAAGAGAACGTGGAGCAAAATAAAACAACGCTTTACATTAAAATAAAAGGACCAAAGAAAAATGCTAACACACTTGTAACATTTCTCACGTACATTCAGCCCTTTTTCAGTCTAATGACAAATAAATAAAGCAACCTCATGCAGTTCTAGGCCAACGACAAAACGTATCAAAATCATTTGGCGCATTAAACAATTAACAAACCAAGTTCCTAAGGCGGTTAGAATGAGCCAATTCACTTAACTGCAGTTAAATTTGAGAGCAAACAGTTGGCAAAATATAATATCAACAAACTCATATCATTTTCCCTTACCATTAGCTTTTGTGTTAAATTTATTTTTATTGTTATCATGCTCATCTTAGGTGAAAGACTACTGTGAAGATCGGGTAAATGCAATTGCAACATCTTTCAAGTCAACCGTTTCTGTAAGTAATTATGAAATGAGTTTTATGACAAATAAATACTTTAAAGAAAAGAGTACAAGACGATGCTTTTCAGAGAATACACCGACAATATGTAGAATTAAATTCCAGAGAATAATAAATTTAAAATAAAGTGACTCCCCTATACCCCCCCTTCCCCCAAAACAAACAAACAAAAAAAAAAAAAAAAAGAAAACACAAAAAAACACCATAAATAAAAACTGCGAGTCTAAATCTAATATTCATCATTTTAATCTGTAAAACTATTGTTATAAAATTAATGAGACTGCAACCATCTTCAACGGGGTAACGGGATAGCTCAGTTGATAGAGCGGCGAGCTCGTGTTACAAAGGTTGCAGGTTCGACTCCCGGTGTCCCGGACATAAACTTTGGCTGTCAGCATTGGCCATCTTACTATTGCTATTAGTCTGATGGTTGTTTCAATGTATAGTTTTCTATTCTCCCCCCTTCCCCGGTCGCCTAGGATTGTGCTCAGTCGTCTGAACGTCAGACTGTGCGCCCAAGGCAGCACGTGGGCTCTTCGGGCGGCTTGAGTTAGATCCTATATCGACCAGCGCCTTGAGCAGCTATTGAGCTGAAAAAGCGCTATATAAGAATGATAAATAATAATAATAATAATAACCATCTTCAAACAATAAATACATGGAACAAGAGCATCGCATATGCTATAATAGTATAATTTTTTGTGTGTGAGTTTTTTTCCTTCTATTAATTAACAGGGTTTTTTTTGTGGTGACCTGCGCTAAACAATACCATACCATCATCACCATCAATATACAGGGTATTCACACTTTTCTGCTATCATATGCACCAACGGGAATCCCCTCTATGAAAAATACTTCCGTTTTTTTTTCTCCGCGTGTTTTAGTGAGTTATTTCCAAATATTCAAGAATAATAACATGTGTCACTGGCCACCTGTATCGTACCCTCACATATTTTTTTTTTTTTTTTTTGCTGCAGTTTATTATCCCTTTCTATCGCCAGTGGCGCGCCTAAACCCTACCTACCTAACATTATTTGTGAATTTTTGAAAAATATTAGGAAAAACATAACGCCCAGATGCTGACTCGAACCCACACCTGTCAGGCGCCATTGGTTTCTGGCTTGTGGACAAGGCAAGTTAGTCCCGCCTTAGCCCACTTGGCCACAATGCTCGCATAAACATAGTCAGTTACTTCGTGTTTTGTGAAGGTTGCGACGGCGAAGCTATGGAAAACTACAAGAGTTTTCAGGTCCTGTTTCACTTTCTGTCGATGATCGACGCACCTCAGAAGTCGCCACAAATACAGGCCTCTACGATTGTTTTTTGCATTCTTTCACTGAGCATGTACTTCCTCCACCGTTTTTATACTTATCCCACTCATTTTCGGGCTCTAACAATCGTCGTTTTCGGCAATTTGCCATATTTAAAAGTCACGCATCAAGCTTTGATAAAAGCAAAACAAGCAAAACCGGAACTTGGTTTCATATAACCTCGTTTTAAATTAAAATTTTATCTCTAAATTTATTATTAATAAGCATACTTACCATGACTCAACAAGTGCAATGTTTTGGCGTTGCTAGGTGATAGTGCCCTTTTAGCGGAAGCTGGCAAAATCAAATCAAACATAGAGTTGCTTCCCCTGCACCAAACCGTCACGCGCCCCACGTGCCACAATACGCGTCTAAGCGCTCACGGCAAAGGACAGCACACCTCATTTCTTATTTGGAACTGCGGGGAGGTGGGAGGGATATTAAATTGAGTCATGGTAAGTATGCTTATTAATAATAAATTTAGAGATAAAATTTTAATATTAATTACACATACTGTACCATGACTCAACAAGTGCAGATTAGCACGAAAAGGACGGAGGGAAGCAACTTTATCTGAAACAAACTTACCGTGAACAGGCTGGAGAAGAGGACCGGGACTGTAGGGCCATGACCACAGAACCGACTCCAAGAAGCCATCCTCTCGAGTATGGCAGGACAGAAACAGGAAGCAAGCTGGAACCGGCCGAGGTCTCCTGAAGCCCAGAAAGCCCCTATAGAAGGCCGGACAACAGCCAAGCGTGAAGACGGAGAACGCTTGGATTACCGTGTGGAATCCCAGATCGAGGCTGCAGAAGCGATCGCGCCCCGAGAGCGAGAGGAATGCACCGCCCCTGGGAAAGATGAAGGAGATCGGGGAACCAGGGCTGAGCTGGCCAAAAGGGAGCCACGAGAATGAGAGAAGGGGACTCCTCTTCAGCTTTCCTGAGAACCCGCGGAAGGAGGGGGAATGGCGGGAAGGCATAAGCCTCCAACCCCTCCCAAGAAATGGACAACGCGTCCACCGCCCAAGCCAGGCAATCTGTGACCGGCGACACAAACAGGGGTAGCCTGGAAGAGTAACGAGTGGCAAAAAGATCAATCAGAGGTTTAAACCACTCCGCCCAAACTGGTTGAAGAACAGAGTGGGACAGCGTCCATTCCGTGTGGACCACACAATGAGGGCGACTCAGAAGATCGGCCAAGACATTGACAGAGCCGCTGACATGCTTGGCCACAAGCGTACAACCGAAATCAGCTAACCACAAAAGGAGGCTCTCCACCATCATGGAGAGAGCAGGGGAATGGGTACCCCCGAAGTGGTTGATGAGAGAAACCACAGTGGTACTGTCGGAGCGAACAAGCAAGAGGCCCCGAGGCAGGGAGGGAAGAAAACGATGAAGAGCCAGGCAAACGGCTTCCATCTCCAGGCGACTGATATGCCAAGACAGCTGGTCCTGAGACCAAAAACCGTGGGCTGAAAGGCTGCCAGTATGCGCACCCCAACCGACCAAAGACGCATCCGTGAAGATTTCGGCCACCGGAAGCGGAGGGGAGATAGGCACCCCCGAAGAAAGCCACTCAACATTCCGCCAAGGAAGCAGAGAAGCGCGAAGGTCCGCCGTGACCGGAAAAAGAGCGTCCCAGGAATCGCTGGACTGACTCCAACGGGAAGAAAGCCAACGTTGAATCGGCCGCTTGCGAACTCCCGCGAGGGGAACCAGAGGAACCATAGACTCAAACGACCCCAAAAGAGAGGCCATAAATCTGGCTGACACGAAATCCTGACTCTCCAAAAGTAGCAGAAGGGACTGAAGCTTCTGCACCCGACGAGCCAAAGGGCGGACCGACCAATCGCGAGTGTCGAACGACATTCCCAGGTAGTTGAAAACCTGAGATGGAGACAACTCAGACTTGAGAGGGTTCATAGAGAACCCCAAGCGCCGAGCCCAAAGGAGAACGAGCCTGGTGTGCACAAGACAGAGATCGTGAGAACTAGCCTTGACCAACCAGTCATCAAGATAAGCAGAGAACCGCACCCCGAGTCCGCGGACTACGGCAGCGAGTTCTTTGACAATCCTTGTGAAAACCCAAGGACTGAGAGACAAACCAAAGGGAAGGGCTTTGAAATGAAAAACCCGATCTCTCCAGACGAAACGCATCCAACGCCTGTGAAGAGGATGAATAGACACATGGAAATAGGCGTCAGAAAGATCGATAGAGGTAGCCCAATCCCCCGGGCGCAGAGACATACGCACCGCAGCGGGAGTTTCCATGCGGAAACGAATGCGGCGAAGAAACTTGTTCAACGAGGAAAGATCGAGCACCGGGCGCCAACCGCCGGATGCCTTCGGGACAACGAAGAGGCAGCCGTAAAACCCCGGGGAGTGAGGGCAAAGGACCTCCTCTATAGCGCCCTTCTGGAGAAGGGCTATGACCTCCGCATCGAGAATCGCCTGAGCCTCAGGAGGAGACAGGGGGCGAAACAAAGGCGGGGAGCGACGAAGAGGGGGCCGAGAGGAACCCCACTGAAGTTTGAACCCCGACCGAATCACCTCTAGAACCCAACTGCTAGCAGAGGGGAGGCCGAGCCAAGCATGAAACTGACGAGCCAAGCCACCTGCCCGGAGGGGTAGAACACCTAGGGGTGTACAGGCAGGGATAGGACTGGTGGAAAACGCGCCACTGCGTAAACGCCTACGGCCTACCTCAACCCTGCCACGGGAAGAGGAAGTACCACACGGCCCACCCCGAGGAGAGAGACCACGGACCGAGCGACCTCGACACCTGTCAGGAAAGAAAGGCGGGGCCGAAGGGGTGTCCCGAGCCCAGAAGGCGAAACCAACCGACTGGGACCGGTCCGACTCCTCGCGAACAGCTGTGCGAACATAAGGACCAAACAGAGAGTCGGGTACCAAGGGTCCCACCCGAAGCGAGGAGGACAAGAGCGGAGGCAACGGAGACGCTGACTGAAGAAAAGCGTCACGACGCGCAAGAAGCAGGTTGACATAGGCAATAGCCTGCGATTCGCAACCCAGAACGATGGAGGTACAGAGGGCCTGCAACAAGGACCTCACCGAAATCAACGAACCCTCGTCACAGAAAACGTGCCCAGAAAGAAAAGCAGAAGACAGCGCAGCAGAAAGTGCGTCAGCGAGAGAAGTATACTCAAGGGACCTAACAATAGCCTCCTCTATCTGTGCCAGACCACCGACTGGAACAGGGATCGACGAAGGAGGCAAAGGCTTGAGGCCCCCCAAAAGAGCAAGATCATCCTGGGAAACCGGGAGCGAAGACTTCGGAAGAAACGACCGAGAGAGGAACTTGCCGGGAACACCGGTCAATGAAGACAAACTCAAAAAAGAGCCCACAGCGGAAGCTCTAGGGAACCGAGGGACTTCCTCAAATGAAGAGGAAGGGGCCTCGCCCTCTTTAAGTCCTCTAGCCGCAGAAAAGGCCCAATCCACAAAACGTTTAACACTAGGAGACTCCCTGAATACAAGGCAAGCCTCATCAGACTCGGCAGAAGCAAGAGTCCCGCCTAGGAAGGAATGGAGGTGTGGTAGGGGCACCGAAACCTCCTCCACCACCTGAGGACAAAAAGCCGCAGCGTGTTGAACCGCCTCTCTAAAAAGAGCCTCAGGGTTAAGGGCTGGATAGAACGCCCCAGCACCCGAGAAATCAGGAACTAGGGTAGGAGGAACCAAGAGTGCCCCACCCCCACCAGAAGGCGGCGCGCACAAAGGCAAAGCGGCGTTCGCATGTAATCCGGAGGAAGGTAACGAAAAAATCGAACCAACAGCACCGGAAACCAGTACCCCCGACCCACAACCGAAACCGGAAGTGACAGAGGTCGAAGGGTGAACAGGGAAAGCTGGACCCAAACCGGAAACGGAAGGGGGCCACGGGCAAACCGTACCCCCCGATCCGGAAACCGGAGCCCCCGCCCCACGACCGCAAGCGGAAGTGGAGTACAAAGGAGGATGAGAGGGAGAATCCAAACCGGAAAAGGAAGAGGGTGACGGGTGTACCGTACCCCCAGTACCGGAAACCAGAGCCCCCGCCCCACGACCGCAAGCGGAAGTGGAGTACAAAGGAGGATGAGGGGGAGAATCCAAACCGGAAAGGGAAGAGGGTGACGGGTGTACCGTACCCCCCGTACCGGAAACCAGAGCCCCCGCCCCACGACCGCAAGCGGAAGTGGAGTGCAATGGGGGCTGGACTGGGGAGAGGAGGGACAAACCGGACGAACCGGAAGCCACACCCCTTGTCGCAGCTGGACGTAACACTGCGTACAGCGCTTTACGTGACCCAAGCTTGACATTAGCCCGAAGGCCCGACCCGGTCTGAATCCCGCAGGAAACAGAAGGGAAGGCTTCGGCAGGGAGCTTATCCGGCCGTGCCGGGGCGTCCCCGCCGGACATTTAATGTGGTCCTAAACTAGGGCGACCACTTATATAAGCCAGAAGTCCCGACCCGGTCTGAATCCCGTAGGAAACAGAAGGGAACGGCTTCAGCAAGTAGCTGGCCCGGCCGTGCCGGAGCGTCCCTGCTGGAAATATTATGTGGTCCTAAACTAGGGCGACCACTTATATGTTTCTGGTCGAAACCTTGACCAGAAACGGCCCCAAGGTCACTTCTGGCAAGACCAAGGAGCCACCCCTCACCTCACTACCACCACTCCCCACCTCTTCACCACCACTTCTACTGACCTGAAAGGCAGAAGACAACAAAGAAGGGGGCGTAGGAGTGGACAAACAGCAAAGCCAACGAAGCAAAGCGGTAGTGAAGACGGCAGAAGAGGGGACGAAGAAATCCCGGACGTAGCGGGAGCTGCGCTAACAGCAACAGAAGGGACCGTAAACCGACCTATCTAGCGTGAACGGTCGACGAAGCAGAGACACGCAGCGACGGGGTGGAACACGACGAACCGCTGCGGTAATAGGATAACAGACAAAATGGAGAAAACCTACAACTCCGCCGGCAGCAACAACGAACTACCGGGCGAACGCAGTAAGCCAGCAAAAAGAGAGCTACAGTAGGCACAACCACTCTAACCAAGTGCCAAATAAGAATTGAGGTGTGCTGTCCTTTGCCGTGAGCGCTTAGACGCGTATTGTGGCACGTGGGGCGCGTGACGGTTTGGTGCAGGGGAAGCAACTCTATGTTTGATTTGATTTTGCCAGCTTCCGCTAAAAGGGCACTATCACCTAGCAACGCCAAAACATTGCACTTGTTGAGTCATGGTACAGTATGTGTAATTAATTTTATAATGGCGATACCCACGAGTTTTTATGAGAGGTGCCGGAAAGTTGTGAATAGTGCTTCGATAACCACAAAAATTGAATAAAGTTCAACTTTAACAAAATCATGAACCGCATGACATAGAATAAAACCACAATGCATTATAACATAAGGCTTGTACAGAGGAGGCACTACCCCGTGTGAAATACAGGAAAGTTACATGGCGTTACATTACTAATGGTCAGCTTGGCTGGCTGGATGCAACAGCAACTTACACAACAGGGAAAGCAAAACAAAGATCAGTGGCAGAGTGCAGACCAACAACACAAACACCAGTAGACAAGTGGCGCCAGCTGTTATCAGCTCATCTATAGGGTGGTTGAAAAGTAACTCCCTATCAAACACTGCTCCTGGCTTTTGTAAACACTACTGCATTTATGTCAAACAAAAAGTCGTGTGATCCTGACAGCGGTAGAATGTAACTGATTTCATTGGACTGGGACGAGAGCAGCCCATAATGGCCCATCGTCTGACACTGCCTGAGAGATCTCAAGCTGACATAACATACGGCCAGGTGTTGGGCAGCGGGCCAGAACTTTTTAACTACACACCATTGTTCGGTAGTGTTTTGCAAGCCCATATAATAATAATTATTATTAATATTACAATATTGGATGCTACATGCGCGCTTTTCCCTAAATCACCAATCAGGCTCAAAGAGTGAGGATCTGTACCTACATACACGCTCACATGTTACACAAGCACACTCTTCCATACCTCCTCCTCCCCATCACCCACATTCATCGCTGGAACAGCTAGTGTACAGTTAGGGAGATCTCCTCTAAAAAACAGACAAAGGGAAATTGAATTCTATGTGGAAATTATGGATTGACCGCATTCAATACCATGACTGAAGGCAGGGAGGGAGGGAACAGGAGCGCCTGGGAAGAAAACTCTCGGTGACCTGAGAAACCTCTGTACCTAAGTCATTTTGTAAGTTCCTCCCCTCCGGGATTCAAACCTGTGACCTCTGGCCTAACCCACTGCGCTAGCAGGCCACCCCATCACGACCCCACTCTCCCCGAGTCAAATTCCTCACCATACCTTTCTTACATGGTAAACAGATAACTGAAAGCCAACAACAAAAACACAACAGCATTTTCTAGACAAAGAGGGGGAATCACAGGTTGAAATCAAAGCCCTCCACACCGACAGACACGTAACACGTATAATCTAGTCTGTGATACGTACATAGATTTCACTCTGCCAGGTGAGAGCAAACACAAAATGAAAACGGTCACTAGTTCATGGCACTAAATGAACATCAGTCATAGCAAACAGACACAAGCAAAAAGAAGATACACTCTTAACTTTTACCTTATAATTTGTTAAAAATAAAATAAACATTATTATCAAAAACAGAAGAAAATTAATAATGTTGTCAGTCGCTGACTGCCTATCTCAGGAGTGGAAAGGGAGAAAACTGAAATTTCGTCAGTCAATAATCATTGGTTTCTCCCCTCTTCCCACGCCCTCCTCTAAATTAAAGGGGTGATGAGAGTTAGTGGGAATTGGGTGGTGAGAGTTAGTGGGAATGGGGTGGAGTAAGAGAGCGGAAGTGGAAAAAATGTATCTTTCAGCCAAATAAGCAATGTAACATGATATGGCAAGATTCCAATTTTTAAACCCCCCAAAAACAATTTTATGAGGAAGAGACAAAAATCTTTCACCTTCAAGAATGAACTACAAGGGCACAGCTCATATGACTCACGTGCTCCTTAGGGAACTCGCAATATTTTAACAATTACAATGCAAAGTAATACCAACTTTGATCATTCTATACTCTTGACCTTGAGATTACCTTGACCTCTGGCTCCAAATACATTCATGTACTATCACAGTCAGCTTAGGGGGTAAACCAATCTCCAACCTCCGTTTTACGGATGACATTGATGTATTGGCTGGAAAAGAACAAGAACTTGTACAGCTGGTATTGAGGCTCGACACCACTTCCAGAGCCTATGGAATGGAAATAAGTGCACAGAAGACCAAAATGATCACAACAAACCAATGGCATCAACATGGACATTAAAGTCCAAGGCCAAACCCACAACACAGTGCATAGTTTCAAATATTTAGGAGCCATTGTATCAGACAATAGGTCTGGACAGGAAGTCCACTACACAGGATTGCACAAACAACTGCTGCATTGACAAGGTTGAAGCCCATTTGGAAAGACAGGACCATCAGTCTACACTTTCAAGATAAGGTTACTGTGCTCCCTTGTCATCTCCATCTCCCTATAGGCTTGCAAAACATGGACCCTCGCAGCAGACCTAAAACGAAGAATACAAAGCATGGAGATGAGGTGCTACAGAAGATATCTGGGCATTTCCTATACCCAGCACATCACCAACAACGAAGTCCGACAGACCATCACACAAGTCATTGGACAACACGATGACTTGCTCACAGTAATGAAGAAACGGAAACTCCGATGGCATGGCCACATCACCAGAGCATCACGCCTTGCAAAGACCCTCCTGCAAGGCACGGTGCAAGGAGGCAGAAGAAGAGGGAGATAGAAAAAAGAGGTGGGAGGACAACATTCAAGACTGAGCGAAGCCAGGAGGGTTGCTGAGGACTGAAAAAAATGGAGTACGCTGGTTAAACGATCATCTGTGGTACCCCAACGACTTTCGAGTTACAGAATAGGATAGGATTGACAATAATTATTATTTTTAGTTCAGAATAAAGATGATGAGTGTTATTAGATGTGTTTATTATTATTATTATTATTATTATTGTTCTTATTACTGTCATTGTTATTATTATTGCCATTGTTGTTATTATTATTATTGTTAGTATTATTATTGTCATCATCATCATCGTCATCATTGGCTGTTGCAGAAGTAGTTAAATAGATTAATACAGGAATCTAGGATAATTATTCTAATGAATTATTGATGTGATACTAATGAACATTAATTATTGCGTCTGTTGTGTTGATATTAGAATTTTATAAGAAGAATGCAGAATGTATTTTATTCTTTAAACTAGCTTTTTATTCTTAAATTTAATGTGAGGGCATTTATTGGACTTGTAGGCCATGTACAGTCTTTGCTCTACTGTTTTTACAGATAAACCAATGTGTTGTCATTATTTTTATTATTAATTTTAACATGATAATTCTTCATGCTGTGGTATCTAGACGTGTGATGTGGGTGTGCATACATGCACTAACTTAATATATATTTGTCTCCTGGCAGGGACATAGTGTGAGTCTGATTCCCCTTAGACTGCTAAATCACTAACTCTAGTTCTCAGATCTGTCTCTCCTTTATATAATGTTACAACTACACCATACAATAGGCCTATATTATTTAGTTATGAACGTGACATGCGTGAGGGGTTGTGCAGCTGGATGTACCCTCTGTGTGTGTGTGTATGTGTGTAGGTGTGTGTGAGCGCATGCTTTTTTGTTATTGTTTTCTTTTCTTTTTTTGGTAGTCTGCTTTTTTATTTTGTTTCCTGATGACATATGTGTGCGGTTCGCTGATGCTTTGTGGATGTGACTGAATTAAGAAATGGTTTTTAGGTCCCAAGCTAGTCACAGATGTTGGGACCAATTGTGTTTTTAATTGTTATTGTCAATGATTTATGCCATTCCCAGACGCACAAAGCAAATTCTTCTGTGTGTAACATTTGAAGCGAATAAAGAATCTTATGTCTTAGGATAGGACTTTTGTGTGTTTATGTTTTGTTTTTTTTTATTGGGGGGGGTGGGGGGTGGGAGAAGGGTAAGGGGAGGGGGGGGGGGGGGGTAGTGAGTACACAGACTCACATTGCTATGCATGTGAGTCAAAAATAATCTAATTCAATTCAACAGAATATCTCGTCCGCTTTGATATTTATTGAAGAAAAGGTCAATTTTGAATCTACAATAACCTACACTTCACCAACGTTAACTTCCCTCAGTACCATGAAATGCCTGTCGACACACCAAAGTTAACTCTAGTAAAGTTTCTACTTTAAAAAAACAACAGAAGGATAAAAAGTTTCTTAACTCTTTCCCTGCCAATCGACGATATATCGTCGATCTGAGCCGCCATGTTTGTGCCAATCGACGATATATCGTCGATTTCAGTATTCCGTTTCGTTCCGTTTTTTTGCGCAGTCCAATCCAAGTTTTATTTTAACCAAAGAGAGATAACTCTTTCTACTTTCGTTCTCGATCGACAGGCGCTTTTTTTCTTCAAATTGATTCGTTTTTAGAGTGTTTATTGTGCATTTTACTAAGCATAGTGATGGGCACAATCGACAGTGTGTCAAACTCTGTGCTAATAATCAATATAATTTCAAACTGTAAAGTGTATTTTGATCCTAAATAAATTTTCTTGCTGGTTTGTGAAGCTGATTCAGTGATTGGAATTATTCCTCCAGATTTGTTTTATCACTGTGGTATGTAGAAATATTTTTTATTTTATTTTATCATTTCAAAAAGATCAACATGCTTTCAAAACACATATTTCAATAACATAATCAAATTAACATTTTTGTGTGTTTTTTTTCTTATTCTTCACTCTTTTACCTTTAATTTGATATGAAATATGTCTATTTAACCTATTATTGAAAGAACAGTAGCTTAAATGCCTAAGGTACTGAACTTTCTTTCCGGTGCCAGAGAAATGTCTGGCACAAACGTGGAAACATGCCTGGCAGGGAAAGAGTTAATTTTCCAAATGTTCCATGACAAAATGCGCTGAAATGCAAACAAGGCCACCACAACCAGAATACTTACGGGGAAGTACTCAGGGTCGTCGTTGCTGAGCTGCAGGAAGCGCTCAATGCGGCAGCTGGAGTGCTCAGGACCCTGCAATGGAGAAAGAGCAATGATCATCCGTCCCCTACGGATAGCCTGAGAACATCAACCTCTTTCTCAAACACACAAAACAAAACAAAGAACAAAATGTAGTGGACACTTCAAACCAACAATGCGTCCGCTGTAATTATTTGCTGTTGTCACTTGGCTGAATAAACAATCTGCCTGCGATGAACCACACACTGGCTTCTTCCCATAAACACACACACACACACAAGTACTCTCACACAAAAAAATATAACTGACCATGCTCTCATGCCCAGTGTACCCCCGTTGAGGTGCCGGGGGTTTCAGTATAAATAGTATCCCCACTTTCTGGAAATTTAGTGCTTTAAATTCCCACTGTCGCTGTCTTTCTCATTTGCTCTTTCTCATTCCTGCTCTTTTCTATCAATCTGCTATACTATCGTCTTCTTCGCTAGACCAGTCTCCTACCTTTTTTCTTGAAAACTCTTCCGGGACAAGACTCCTTGTTTGTGTATGAGGTCTGTTGGATCAGCTTGGGAATATTGGACGCTTTCTGCCAGGTGGTCACTAGGGCTTCCTATGATGTTATTATTTAGCAATGTAGGCATTTTATATGTATGTGTTTTGTTGATAATTTATAATGATGTTTGTATTCTATTTTGTTTTTGTAAACGGGGGTTCGATAAGTTGGGGTGAAGCCTCAGCCGTCCCCTGCGTGGGATGTCTTTATTGTAAAGTGACTGGCTGGTGGAGAGCTTTCGGTTTTACCACTAGGGTTGTTTCAGCAGATCTTTTATGCGGATCGGGGGTTGTCCGGTCCTGATTTGGCTCGGAAGAGTCCGCTGGACCTAAAGCAATAATAATGTAATGTAATGTAATGTCGAGTGCCACAGCAGCAGGGTGATGCTGTGCTATTGTCAGACCCATTGAGGTTGGTACAGCGTTGACACTGCTACCACTGAGATGCACACCATATTTACCCATATTGCGTTTAGGCACAAAGCTTGCAATTATAACCTTTATGTTTCTGTGATGTAGGCTGTTTCTGGAGGGGCCTTACATAATGTTGGCTTAATGATCCAAGATCTATTTAGTAACATTTCGGAAGGCTGTAGAACATTCTATAAGATGGTGCGTAATAGACCATGCTCAGAAATACCAGGGGAAACAACTTTGCCCGGCTTGCCCGCATGTTGCGTCACAGTTGTCTAATGCTGAGGCGGACATCCTTTGCAAACGAACACAGTTTCTCGCCTACAATTTCTGCTCTGTCCTCCATCAAATCTTCCGTATCAACCGAAAGGTTGATTTCAGTTGCAAGCTCGACCTTGCACTGCCCTGCAACCACCACCCCCCTTTCCCGAAGAAAAGCTTGCAGCTCAGGGTAGGTTTCATAGTGTTCTGAGATGAGATGTCCGCCGTAACTAAAAACAAAACGATATGTTACCTCTCATTTCCGAAGACAGTCTATTCCAGAGACAAGTTTTATTGCAATTGGTTGTTCATGGCGTCATTCTGGTACTTTCTGTATTTTTCTACATTGTTGATAGACTATATAAATAGTGCTGTCTGTTTGCCTGGAAGATGTATTTTTATAAAAAGATTTTGATCGCAGTGGTTGAATGCTGTTATGGCTTTTGCTTTAGAACTTTATAACAACGACTCCTGCCTTGTTAATGAATGAGTAAACGGGCTGCGTGGAGAACGAATTTGAGCTACTACTACTACTACTAATAATAATAATAAGGGTATTTATATAGCGCTTTTTCCTAATGACGTCAGTTCAAAGCACAGTTCTCATGCATTTATACTTAACGTTAACATTGAAATACATATGAAAAGAAGTGAAACAAAAACAAGACACTAATAAACTATGCAAAGACATAATACAAACATGAAAAAGAATATTTACCAGTAAAAGGTAAAAGACAAAGGAAGGAGGGGGGAGGAAGAGAGCAGCCAAGGAATGGAGGGGAGGGAAAAGGGGGGAGACGGGCTTGGGACGTGTTGAGTGATGGCGGTGGTCTGAATCAGAAAAGAAGAAATTATGCTGGTGATGGGAGACGAGATCAGACGTATTTAAAGAAGTGGTGAGTTTTTCAGTTGGACTTGAAAGTGGCTATGTTCAGAAAGCTGCGAAGAGGAAGAGAGTTCCAAGTTGAAGGACCAAACACTGAGGATTGACAACCTGCAGAAAGTTTGTAGCTGGGAATTTGTAGCATGAGGGTGTCGGAGGAAGAACGAAGATTTCTAGATGGCTTGTAGAAGTGAATGTTCTGGGTGAGATAGGAAGGGGCTAATCCATGGACACACTTGAAACAGAAAGTACAGATTTTGTAGGTAATCATCTGAGATACAGGAAGCGAAAGGAGAGAATGTAGGAGTGGTGTGATATGATCAGATTTTTTTCTTTTTGAGAACCAGATGAGCAGCTGAGTTCTGAACACGTTGGAGCAGATGAACAGAAGAGGAAGGAAGTCCAGCCAGAAGAGGGTTACAGTAGTCTAAGCGTGACAGAACAAGAGGGGAAAGAGTTTGGCTGTAGCATCAGAAGATTGAAGCATCGGGGATGAATTAAACTTTGCCATTTAACATACTGGGGACCAAGCAGGGATCTATGCCTTAGCCAAGGTGTTTTTGTGAAAGAGATTTTGTAGGCAGTTAATCATATCCCAAAGCAAACTTCTCCCCTCCAAACACAAAGGTTTTCAGAGGCTAACAACACTGACCATGCCCTCGTAGCCGTGAGGCAGCAGAAGGGTGATGCCGCTCTGTCGGACCCACTTGGCCTGCCCGCTGCAGATGAACTGATCGATGATGCACTGGGCAGTGTTGGCAAAGTCGCCAAACTGAGCCTCCCAAATGACCAAGGCATTGGGGTTGGTCATGGAGTAGCCCAGCTCAAAGCCTGCACAACACAAGGCACCCGTCAGGCACGCACCCTTCCCTTCTCATACTGACCGCTTTATTTACTTAACCCTTCACAGCTGCCCAAATTGCTCACCGATAACAGGATCTAACTGGAGGCGCCCACTGGCTGACTTAGGCGCAAGAAGCTGGCATTCACCTATCTAGCACATGAGCATCAGGATCTTTAACGTTTGAGTGATGGAATGCGTGCGTGCAAAGACTATACCTCGGTTATGAGTATATCTGATCCCGAAGGAGTAACCTCAGCTGCTGTCCACTCACCCAGCACACCATACTCGGAGAGCGAGCTGTTGCAGACGATGTAGGGAGCCTGGTTAGGACTGAGATGGTTAAGGGGAACAAATGTCTTCTTGTCAATCTCCTGATGGTGTAGCACATGATGCCGATGACTGCACAAAATACATAAGTAAATACATTAATTAGATAATAAATAAATAACAGACTCCCACCCTTTCTTTTTAACCTGAAAAAATTTAATTTTATTAGGAGCGCTCTGATAAATATATACAGAAATAAATATAGATATTAACAGGGTTCATACTCAAATTGTTGTAAAAAATTCAAGGAGTTTTCAAGGAGATTTCAAAGAGTTTTTTCAAAAATTCAAGGAGTTTTTAAAAATAGTAAACGCACATAATAATTGATAAATAGTCAAATAAAGGATAAATCTTTTACCCAGTGATATCCATAAATTGTTTGCAGTCATGAATCTGATGGTGATACTGATGTTGATATTGATTATAAAATCTACACACATAAATATTGCACATCGATGAAGTTGCAGTTATGTTGATGATGCAGATATGGAGTCTATACACAAATAATAATTGTGAAACATGTTGTCCTTAGATACAAGTTAGAGAACTGTAAAAAGTCAGAAAGAGGTACCACCACCGGCTAATAATACAGATAAATGAATTTTCAGTTATTTTAGTTTTTCCATCCCTTCATCAATCTGAAGGGAAATCTTCTCCAGCAGGATCTTTATTTCCTTAGATTTGCTCCTCAGCGCATTTGACTGGATTAAACACACAATTGCCTCCAGGCAATTTTACCGATTCATTCAGCAAACACGCGCGGAAAAACGAAGGATGTACGGAAACCGACAAATGAGCGTGCGCGCGCGACAGTAAGGGAATGAACAATTTCCAGTGGAGGTTACTTCCCTTATCATTAGCAGACGACAAAAGTTACGATCGTCGAACAGTTGACAACACAAATAATATTATAATTTTTGTTTTATAAATTTTTCTTTTTCAATGCTTTTTTTTGTTGTTGAAAATTTGACAATAAAATCTCTAGGTCAAGCAATGGATAAATACACTGGTTGAAATTTCAAGGAGTTTTCAAGGAGCTGAGGCAATTTGGCATTTTTCAAGGAGATTCAAGGGCCCTTGAACAAGACATAGAAAATTCAAGGAGATTCAAGAAGGTTCAAGGAGCGTACGAACCCTGGATATAGATATAGATATACTGACCTGAATGTGCCTCTCTCCACGTCCTGTCCGCTGAGCCGAACATGAATGCCCTCCATGAGCAGTGAGCCAAAAGCGAAAGCCTCGCCCAATGCCCAGTCGGCCGTTCGGTTCTTTACAAGGTCTGATCTGGTCTTCAGCACACGTTTCAGACCTAAGGAATCACAGCAATAAATAATAATAATCAAGCGCTAGACTGTGTCTTGAGCAGCTCTCTGAGCTTAATAAAACTAATCACAACACACACACACCCAAAGCAATGAAACAAATCAATATAATCTTAATGAAACAAAAGGTTATTACTCATTTCTTACCAAGCAAGTTACGCAATAGGGCTTTCTCCTGCCCAAGAACATTTTGCAAAACCCCCCCAAAAATAGGTAGCATTTGTAGAAAACAAATCATAAAACAATAATTTCTTTCTTAGATTTGTATTCTTTTTCTAAATGTTGTGTGCAGATTGACGTTTGTTTTCTAATTGTTTACAAGTAAATGTATGTTTGGGAAAATATTGTACTGAGCTGTTATTCTATTTATTCCTTCCCCTTTCCCTCAGAACACCTGGTTGATGAAAAGTGCTGGGACTGGACATTTTCAAGAGATCTCATCCATCGTATGGTGGTTTTTTTCCACCACTTCAACGCTCCAAAAACTCCCAAGAAAAATAATTCAAATCATCGCTCACATGATAAACTTTCTATCTATAGTCATTTTCCTTGCTTATTTCCTGTACACGTTCGTAGTACCGACCAAACTAAAAGAACCCATTTGCACAGGGATTTCCAGTTTGCGGGCAGCTTCTGCTGTAAGAAATGGGTTAAAATAGTGTACAGAATGTAACCCCTTTGTTCAGTTCTGATGGACATACATGTAGATAGATAAAAAAGGTGGACCACGTGGCTAACTTGTGTAAAACTTTGGTAGTACAGTGGGTAGGGCGCTGGTTTCCTATGGCAAAAGTTGCAGGTTCAAACCCCACATGGGACAAACTTGTGTGATTTGGGTACGAGACTTTTAATAATAATAATAATAATACTATTGGATGCTATAATGGCGCTTTTCCCGAAGTCACCCATCAGGCTCGATGTGCGGCGATCTGTACCGACATACACGTGCACCTGTTTCACCCACTCTCAAATACACATCAACACACATCTATCACTCAAACATGTGGTGTAAAGGCAGGGAGATCACTTTTAGAAGACGGAAAGGAAATTTAAATTTTCTTTTTGAAATTGTTATACTGACAGCATCCAATACTATTATTGAAGGGAGAGAGGAACCATATTACCTGACAGGGTTCATATAGAACAACTGAGACAAAATTCAAGAACTTTTCCAGAACTTTCAAGACATATAATCTCAAAATTCAAGAACCCTAATCATGTGCATGCTTAGTCATACCATTACTCTAAACATTGACTAAATGTAATCTTGAGTATTAATTATTTCTTCTAATAAAC
The DNA here is from genome assembly GCA_036898135.1 of Oncomelania hupensis. Taxonomy (NCBI): domain Eukaryota; kingdom Metazoa; phylum Mollusca; class Gastropoda; order Littorinimorpha; family Pomatiopsidae; genus Oncomelania; species Oncomelania hupensis. Next base: position 7,834,537 of record CM072512.1, read on the forward strand.
CATGTGCTTTTTGTAATGTGTGCAATGAAGTAATTCATTGAAAATACAATGATTTCCTTATCATAAACAAAATATCTGCCAAATTTAATAAAGATTTTCTGTTGACCTATTATAGGTAAAATATATCATAAAAAAACTAACCCTAATCTCAAACATCTCATTATACATATTTCGCAGCTTGAGCCTTACAATTAATGTTCTTATTGTACTATTTGTACTGTTATGGTCTTTGGCGTTTAGGTTAATTATATTATATTATTAGGCAAATTATAAGTGTGATTTTTTTAAAGGAAGTAATTATAAACACTGTAATACAGTCTATCAATATCAATCCTAGGATCATGGCAAAATATATACACTACTATGCAGGCATGAAAACACATTTTTTATAAATTCATTACTACAATGCAAAGATTGAGAACTCTACTTCTTCCAAAGAATTATTTTCTACTATGAATGACCTCCTGGGGAACACCAACACTTCTCTTCCAACAAAAATTAAAACTTTCTGAACTACCTTCATCCTTTTCAAACTTCTTTACCTCGAAAATTGAAGCTATTCGCAAGTCTCTTGATGACACTCTTGTCAACCATGTCCTCCTGATATGCCTTTCAACGGCACGCCACTCTTCTCCTTTCATACTGTCTAAGAAACTGAAGTGGCTGAAATTTTCAGCACCATGTCCTTTAAGACACGCGAGCTTGATCCCATCCCTACCTCACTTTTCAAAGATTGTATCGCTGACCTCCTCCCGGCCATCAACATCATTGTCAACTCTCCCTTGCAATCTGGTTCTGGTCCCTCCTGTTTCAAGTCTGCCATCGTGCGGCCACTGCTAAAGAAATCAAACCTTGATCCAGAAGACTTAAAGGACTACCACCATGTTTCTAATCTCTTTCCTATCCACACTCCTGGAGAAGGTGGTCCTCAAACAGCTCAACCATTTTTTAATTTTATTTGCCAACTTTTTTTTTCTTTCTCGTTGTTCTTGTAGTTTTTATAAATGACTGAAAATGAATGTTCATCTCTATGTCAAAATTCAAGAACTTTTAAGAACTACAGACAAAATCATTGATTTTCAAGACTTTTAAAGGATTTTGAAACCAGACTTTCTTTTTCAAGACTTGTATGAACCCTGCCTTGAGAAACCCTGTGTGACCTCAATAGGCTCGTATGTAAATCACATACATTTCCCCATGCCAGAACTAAACCCACAAACTTCGGCAATTGGAAACTGGGGACTAATCCACTGTGTCACGCAGACAACCCAGGTAACAGAGCATTGAAAACATTTCCACTACAGATTTTTCTGACATGGTCACTAGTAAAACGCAGCAAAAACACGAAAAACATTTTACAAATGTTCTGTGATTTACGTTGTTCGTTTGACTTCACCCTAAAACTATCCCTGTCAATGAAAACTCTAACCTAATCTGGGGGTTAGTGCTAAAAGCTAGGGCTTAGACTAAAGTAAACATTAGGGTTAGGATCTGGACTAGGATTAGTCCTAGGGTTAGGATAAGTGCTGGGGTGAAGAAAGAAGATGTTTACAGGGTGGTGGGAATGGGGGAGATAAAACAAAGAAGACAAAATGCATCCAATATTTTTCAAGTTCCATTGTCTTACCTCCGTGAACAACAAAGTCCTCGGGAGGTTCGCTGAATCTGGTGCCGATGTGCACCAGGGTGTCCTCACTGATGCCGGTGTAGGGGCTCTTCATCTGCTGGCCCCGTCGAGAGCTGAAGAAATCTGTCCAGGGCGAGTCCAGCCACTCGGCGTTACTGACGGCTGTCTCTTTCTTGGCAAGCATGTAGGCTTCGTCGCAGATCTTGTCGTACTTTGCAATCTCCTCCTGTGCGAACGATATCACACCACTGTCAAGCCCGCATCGTGTTACAGGCAATACCAAATCTGTTTGCACATGCACGCACCCACACTTCCCCCACAGATCTGTGATTGTATAGCCTCAACTTTGACCCCACCGCCGTAGCTCAATGGTAGAGCATTCGCCTGGCGCACCCATGACCTAGGTTCCTATCCCGTGGTGGGCAAAATAAAACTGGCCATTTTAAGATAAGATAAGATAAGATATTACTTTATTAATCCCAAAGCATGGAAATTACATTGTCTGTCAATTAAACATGTCCATTCATTCTTCTTTTACATACACATACAGACTCACAAGTGATAAATAACAAGTAATGAAACAAAAGAATTAAAATATTTACACATTCCTCCAAACACATGGACATATTATCATAATGCAAATATTTTAAATAATCAGTAAAATGGGTTAAGGTAACAACAGATAAATATGAGTATTTAAAACTTATTAGTGTGTAAACATATAAACTATTTATAAAAAGACAGTAAAAACAGTAATTTTGCACTGTCCATCTTAGCAGTATGATTCCTCTGGAGATTCAGTGTTGATTGAGGTCTCTACCCCCCTATCCCCTGGGATGGGTATCCCCGTCTGCTGTATGGCCAAAGGCGGGTGTGGATGTTACACTTCAACGTTCAGCCTCCATTTCCAACACAATCCTCCTTCCCGTTAGACAATAAGCTGAGGTCTAGTCTGTGCACGCAGGCGCTCCCTCCTTTATGGTTTTTAAAGATCCTGGTGCTCATGTCCTAGACGGGCGAGTTCCAGCTACACAAATACACCCAGCACGCACTAGGTCCCCTCTGTCCCATCCCCGGTGGCCCAGGATTGTTGTGCTCAGTTTTGTGGGCCTCACAAGATGCACCCAAGGCAGCAAGTGGGCCTCTGGAGTTAGATCCTGTAGTCTCCAGCGCTTTGAGCAGCTACTGAGCTGGAAAAGCGCGCTACACAAGGGCCAATAAATAAACAAATACATAGATAAACAAACGCAACATCCTCGTCCTACCTCATACTCCTGCTGTGTGACAATGTTGTTCTGGATGAGGTATTCAGCGTACTTGGTCAGCACAGACGGCTCCTTGGCGATCTTCTTGTACATGAGTGGTTGGGTGAACATGGGCTCGTCCATCTCGTTGTGGCCGCTACGACGGTAGCACACCTGCACAAACATGCACAAGTTCATGTCGAACCACAACACAGTAGAAAAAGGATGACTCAAATAAATGGTCGACTTGGCTTGCTACTTATCCCACAACATGGAACTGGCTACATTAGTGTGAAACTTTCACGGGCCCATCTCCCCCGGGCCAACTGTCGCTCAATGTTGTTGCACTTAGCTGTAGTCATGTCCCTTGGCCCTCGTTTACATCCCACAGCTACATTTACCGGGTTCAACTTTGCCAGGGTTATCTCCCGTCCAAACGTCGCTCCTTTGGCAAACAAACAAGTGAGTGGCAGTAGGTTGGGATACCAAAAGTTCTGTCTGGACTTCATTGGTAGTATAATGCTACTGTCAACTTCCTGTTGCTGGGCTCTGCATCAAGGCTTGTCTTGCCTGCCTTCCTGGGTTAGGCTGGGCCTGTCAGAATGCATTATCAAGAAGGGAGACAAAACGTTTGTGTAGGACACCAGTGATAAAGGTAGCTGGCCTGAAGAGATGGAGACTGGAGTGTATTGACAGCATGTTGGATATAATCCTGATTAGTTGATGTCCTCCTGGAATGAGGGAATGATGGGAAAGATTTATCTCCCCTCGTCTGCTGCCCATGGTTTGTATTTGTGGGTTTGTGCCATAGTTACACACACTGCCATTTGGCTGTGTTCTCAGCTCGTCAGGGTCTGTCTGCTGGGCTTGGTGCAAAATCAAGGGACTGGGGAGACGCCTGAATGAAGCCCTCAGGAAAAAACATCTTCATGGGAAACTAGAAGGGCAAAGCCCATATGGCTCACATGCTCCTTACGGAACTTGCAATATTTAACATGAAAATGAGCGCCCAGAAAAAGAGAAAAAAAAAGAAAGGTGGGGTTAAAGTGAAAAGTAATACAGACTTTGATCTTTCTATGCTCTTGACCATCAGATGACTTTGACCTCCAGCTCCAAAAACACTCATGCACTGTAAAATAAACTACAGCAAAAGTTGTATTATGCCAAAAAAATAACCTTGGGATGACCTTGGCCTTTAATGACCTTGGTCTTCACATGACCTCTCTCATGCTCATTTATGATCAAATAACCCAATGTTGCATACTAGGGGTTAAATAGAGGTATTCTACTGTACGATGACCTATTTTTTTTATGTTTTTGCAAGGCCTCAAATAGCAATGACCTTCAAGATATATGCAAAAACAGAAAAGAAAGATCAATCTATCATCTCTAAAAAAAAAATCAAGTTCAGACTTTATATATCTCACAGTTTAGTGCCAAGGTCACTTCAAGGTACCTATACTAACCAACGTTGGACAGCTCCAGTGACCTTTGATCTTAGAGTGAGGTTGACCAAATTCGCAAAGTATGTGGTTCTCATTGATATCTATCATGCATCAAAGAGTTATAAGTTCAATATTAATAACTTAGAAAAAAAAAGTGAAATATAGTTAAAATTTTCATTTTTTGACTAACATTTGTTGACCCTGTGAGCTGGACCTTGAAGCCAAGTCATTCATTCACTGATCATTTATGAGGTCTCATGGGTATACACCATCTTACCAAGTTTAGTTGTTATAGTTGAAATATGTTCTGAGATATTAATTAATTAATATTAATCGGAGGCACAGTGGTCGAGTGGTTAGAGCGTTGGCTTGCGGATCTGAAGGTCCCGAGTTCGAGCCCAGGCCGGGGCATTGTGTTGTGTCCCTGGGAAAGACACTTTACTCCCGTTTCCTACTCCTTCGGATGAGAGTATAAACCCAGGTCTAGTCTGTGTCGCATGCATTCCATCAAAATGGACTTTAAAGATCATGACACTCATGTACTAGACTGGTGAGTGCCGATGACAAGAACACACCCAGCATGTACCTTGGGTAAAGCGCTTCACTTGGGGCTGCTGTACTTTCGAAAACAAAAGTGCCCAAATTTCACCTTGGTTATAATAAATTTGTTAAAATAAAATATATATTTTTTAAAAAATCCACTACCAAGTATTGCACAGACTGACGTTAGAAGGCAGACAGACAAGAGAGCAAAAAAAAAATTTTTTTTTTAAAATGTTATTTTGGGACTATTTAGGATTTATTTTGCCCAGATTTGCTCTGAAAACTCTGGAAATGTCTTCTTTTTCTAGGGGGTGGGGGGGGATGGGGGGGTGGCTGAGGGTAAAGAGAGGGGGAGAATACACTGACTCACACTGCTATGCATTCACGAAACAAAAAGTCTCCACAATGTGGCTGCCTGGCAGCAAAAGCTGGGACGGAACCTAATTGTTTGAAAGACAATTCATTGCCAAAACTAGTTCTAAAACCTGGGGTTGGTAGTGTTGAACAGGGTTTATGCTTACAAAGCAGGCATGCATACCCCCAAAAAGTGAGTTTCAGGAACAACTTTTTTTTTCCCAGAATAGGCCACGATTTTCCGGGATACTAATACGTAAGAAAAGTACCTTGTATTTAAACAATATAATTTCTACAGTTACTGTTGTTACTGAAGTACCTATAGTAGGCACTCTTTAGATCTCTGTAATCCTCTCCAGCTCCCTTGAAAAGACATCTCCTGGCCTGGATTTGGCAACGAATAGAGCTTCAAAAACAAAAAAGGTTACCTTTTTGTTGCCCACCACAAGACATGGCCACTTTTCGGTGCAGTCCTGTTGAAACTTTGGAATCCTTGGCTTGTTTTTCTCAAACACTTTTGGAGGTGTTCATTTTCTGTCGCTTCCTCTTCATTCACAGACATATGTCGTTAGGTAGCCGTCATTTTCGCCACTAGTAGGCCTACTCTGGAAGTTCGCAAATTAGAATGCACATGCGCACTAACTAGGACTAACTTCCACAGAGGTGGGGAACTACTCAGCAAACCGGGAGGGAAATGTTCTGTCTGTGCTCTGACTAAAATGCAAAATCAGCTACTTCCTTTTTTATTTTTGGAGGGAAATTTGCTGACTGAACAGGAGAACAGAATCCATATTTTCGGAACATTCTTTTTAATTTTATTGATTTTCCGTAAAAAATATGGCTGTACAGTAACGGCTGGCATGTTTGAGAATGTGCTCACTCGCTGGCAGTTACTTTCTAAACACAGCATTATCAACAACCCGGAATTTCGACACTCATGCCAGTGTGCGTACTACAGGAAGAGAAGAAAGCGGAAGTTTTCTGCTATGGGAAACAGCAATACAGCACGATGATGATGATGACAAAACACAGAAACACCTCCATAAAATCCTTACCAAATCAATGACAGTGTGCAGTGCATGAAGAGAAGAAAACTGGCGTTTCTGCTCTTTGAAATCATAGTACTAGAGCACGATGATGATGACAAAACACAGAAACATCACCACAAAAACCCTTACCAAGTCAATGACCACGTCCTTTCCAAAGGTAGCCCTCCATTCTGCTGCCACTCTGGACACATAGGTCACGGCCTCTGGGTCGTCAGCGTTGACGTGGAAGATTGGTGCGTTGACCACACGGGCTACGTCAGTACAGTACGGAGATGACCGAGACATGCGGGGATCTGTGGTGAAGCCAATCTGAAAAGTAACACTGTCAGTTTTAACTGGATCTTGTATAGTGCACTTACTAGTTTAAAACAACAAAGGGACATCCCATACTGGTTTTGGATGCTGTCAATCTTTAAAAACAAATTCAAACATAAAATGTTGGTTTCCTTTCAGTTTTATAATAGGAACTTGCCACAACACCACATGTTTCAGTGAGGACTGTGTGTTTGTTGTGTATGTAGGACAGTGTGTGTGTACATTTGAGCGCCTATGCTGGTTACAGATCTCTGTGCGTTTGAGCCTGATTGAGGAATAATGCGCGTATATCTTCATCCATCATCATCAATATTATTATTAAGGCTCTGGATAATAAAAGTCAAGGTAAGATTGTTGAAAAGGGGCGGATGGGTATATAAAGGAGACACTGGGTAATGAAGCCAAGGATTTGAGACTACCTAAGATGACACTGCGTCACATCACATTTTTTCCTAGAAGCTTTCCATTGTATTTAGACAAGTTTTCGTTGCATGACAACTGATTTTCTATCCATGCACAACCATAGGTCCAGTCAAAAAGGATAAATTAAACTAATAAAAATCCTTTAGATGTCTGCAACCATAAAAAGATTTTTTAAAATCTAATAAAAATCATGTAGACGTCTGCTAAGTGTAAAAGGTGACCGCTGATTCTCCAGGAAACCTGCTTTGCGTCATTCTAATGAGGTTCAAAATGTGCACAAACAAAAAAATGTTTAGTCTCTTTTTCTTCAATGTAAGCCATATTTTATCTAATTTAAAAACTACTTTTATATCAATAAAATACAATCTTAAAACTGGTTTGTACCTGGTTGTTGACGACGACATGAATGGTACCATGGGTGGTGAAGGCAGGCAGGTCAGAGAGATGCATGGTTTCGTATACGCAGCCCTGACCAGCAAACGCCGCGTCTCCGTGCAACAACATGCTCATCACCTGAAAACGTACCATGCAGGTCAACATTTAGCTGAGTTGACTTGTAACTCCTAACAAAACAATTTTTTTAGCAAAACAAGTATAAAAAAAATATATTAATCTGATGTGTTATTATGGCCTTTAACCCTTTCACTCGTCTTTTCCATTAGTGGTCTATATCTGTTAAACATTGGAAAAACTTCAGATTTTTATTTTTTTTCCCCTCACAACACCATGGAAAACACAGCAACCCCCTAGAAACTACCTACAGCAGCAAATGAATCAACATGTTGATTGTGGCTGCTCAACCCAAGAAGAAGAAGAAGAAGAAGAAGAAAAAGCTGCATTTGTGTATCTTACCTAATGCCCCAATAATACACTGGAAAAACAGACTGCAGCCCATCGAAATGATCGCTAATAACCATCATTTGCAAGACAGGGAAGTTAGTTTACAGCTACAAAAGCATCTGATTAACAGGTTTCGTTCTTTGATAAGCAAATCCAAGATGATTCAGCTCTTTCGTCTTTTTTTGTTGTGACAATCTCTGCTACTCCTATGTAAGGACTCTCTCTTTCTCTTTCTCTTTCTCTTAGAGGTGGAGGTGAGAGCCATGAAGAGTTAATCATGACCTTTTTGCCGTCGTTGTCACCGCGGTAGAACTGCTCGGCCTTGGTCTTGCCCTGAACCACCGGGTCTACAGCCTCCAAATGGGAAGGGTTGGCTACCACCGCCAAGCGGATGTTCTTGTTGGTCACGCGGTTCAGCCGCTCGTGCGACATGCCCAGGTGATACTTGACATCCCCGGAGCCCTCGTCGGAGGCCTCCAGTTTGGAGTCAAACTGACACAGGATCTTCTCCAGTGGCTTACGGCACACATTGGCCAAAACGTTCAGACGACCCCTGCAAACACGCACAATTTTGTAATAGAATGATGACACGTGCACATTGTTGTACCAAACATCAACGCGAGATCATGAACAATGTTACAATCAACTACAGTGACATTATAAGGACAAGCTTGCTTGTAAAAATGCTGATGGATAAATAAACACCCTTCGGATAACAGTCAGTTATTCCTTGCTCACAGGGTCCAGTGGATTGCAAATAGCTGAATCAGGACCACAAAATCAGGACCATAACTTGGTTGAAAGAGGACTCACCCTAATCCGTATAAAAGATCTGCTGAAACAACCCTAGTGATAACACTGAAAGCATTCCACCAGCCGGTCACTTTACAATAAAGGCATCCATTAGTGGACGCTGAGGCTATACTCTAATTTATCGAACCCCCGTTTACAAAAACAAAATAAAATACAAATATCATTATAAAATATAGACAAAACACATACCTATAAAATGCCTACATTACTAAATAATAATATCTTCGGACGAGAGTCTAACATGAGGTCTAGTCCACGCAGGTATGCGTTTTGTAAAACAGACTTTTTAAAGATCCTGACACTCAAGTTGAGTTCCAGCTATGTAAATAAGACCAGCAAGCACTAGGTGCTTTCTTCCCCATCCCCCGTCACTCAGGAATGTGCTCAGTTGTCTTGGGCGTAAGGCAAAGGGCTGCAAGCACCTCGGCGGTGTGAGCTAGATTCTGTGTCGGCCAACACTGGGCGGTGTGAGCTAGATCCTGTGTCGGCCAACACTGGGCGGTGTGAGCTAGATCCTGTGTCGGCCAACACATTTCCCCTGGCAAAGGTTGTATCATGTTCACCTGTGAGGCATGCCGATGATGAAGCTGTCCACACCGATGGCACTGGACGAGTCGATGATGGTCTTCATGCAGGGGATCAGAACCTCACAACCCTCAAGCCCAAAGCGCTTCTCCGATGCCCACTTTCTGGCTAGGAACTCCTCAAATCTGTACAAACCACACCAAACCATCAATCATCCATTGAATAATAGTGATACCTGCAGTCAGGCACAAGCTTAAAGAAAAACTTGAAGACAAACCTCTTCAAATCTTGTTCATAGCCCGTGTCCATCACACAGAACTATTCTGTATATAGCATCTGATTGGCCTTTGTTTGTTTTTTTAGGTTATTGAGCATGCACTGTTTTTGAGGAGACCTGTGAGACTACATCATCTTCATCATGATCAGACATCACAACCAACAAATCTATCGTTATTAATAATAGCCTATTTAAGACTAGTTGTCCTTTAGGGACCATTCCAAATGCCAGCTGTCCTGATAACCATTTTTTAACAAGAGAGTGAGGATGTCCCTCGGAAAAGCTTTTTTTGGGCAGATTGGGTTGAGCTCGAAACGCACTATATAAGAATGATTAAATAAATAAATAAGATAAACATGCTCCTCTAAAATCAAACTTTAACCCCGTTACTGGGACAGCAGTTGCCTGCTCTGCTGTTCTGCTGATCATAGTGGGAAACTGTTACCGTGACTTCATTTCCTCTCCTCGTTTTATATACCTGGTGGATCTGATCAGTCTGGCAAGGATGAGGCGCTTGTCCTCGTGGCTGAACTGCATGATGCCGGGGGTCTCAAACTTGCGGCGGATCCAGTCCGTCTGGTCCAGGTTGTTGATGAACATGAACTCCACCCCTATGTGCCGACAGTACACCTCCTGCAGGCGATCATACACAGTGTCTTATGGTCACACACTAGGTTCACAACACTAAAGCACTCTTAGAGGTAACTCCAGCATCTCACTCAAGCCGCTGGAGGCCCACTTGCTGCCTTCAGGCATCCCGCTGGACACTCCAGACTTTTCCCTAACAATTAATATTCTCCAATAACTAGCTTTTCCAAAATAAAAGGACCAGTCAAATAAACAACAACAAATACACTTCTTTTTTTGTCTTCTTAAAGTCAATAAAAACAAGAATTCTACGATGTCCCCAACACAAATATACAAGGCATGTGGGGTCCCAAAAGCCTGGCTCCACTTTATTCATAGCATGCACTACCTACCGTCAATTGTCCATTCCCAGATTCTGCATCAGACCCATACTTTTTCCCACCACTGAATACCTATCAAAAAGTTTGGAATTCTGGGCTGAGCCATACCCGCAAGGCACCCACGACCCAAAACAACTAACTTTTTTGTCTTCTAAATGAAAATAACAAATAAGCATCCTACACAAATAAGAAAAATACAATTAAATTTGGGTGTCTTACAAATAAAACTAAAAGGTAACAATACTGCAATAACCTTCCACACTAAATAAATTAGCAATTTAAAAAAAAAAAAGAACAGAAAAGTGTTTGTGAATAGTTGCCTCCAATCTGCGGATGATCTCCTTGAGCGGTAAAGCAGCATCGTTGCCGCCGATGTATGTGGTTGCTGGCAGACGAAACACTCTCTCCAGGTCATTGTCATCTGTACAAAACGCACACACCATAGCAGTCTTGGAATGGTATTATACGACAAACAAAAATGTAGAGAATGACCATGACAATGCCTATCGCATCTTCAATACCCATCAACTTCCAAATGTACAACATTCACGCTCTTGCGCTTCATGCGTACCCACCCACACACTAACAGGGTGGTTGAAAAGTAGCTCCCTATTGAACATTGCTTGCAATGTTTGTGAATGGCACTGCATGTTCATGAAACAAAATGTATCACGATCCTTACAGCGGTACAATTTCATTGCTGGTCTGATTTCATCTCATAGTGACGACAGCAGCCTGTAATGACTGGCTTTAGTTGTAAACGGCTCTGGCAGACCCAATGGTCTAATCAAATCAATAACAGATATTTCAAATTCTTCCAGATCTGTCTGCTTTTTTGCCTACCTTTGCGTCAGAAGAAACTGTTTTGGCTTGCCTTCATATTGGGCATACTTATGTCACCAATAGTTTCCTTTTGAAAGGAGAAGAACCATCGCGGTGCTGTGCATGTGACAAATCCTTTTCCGTCCGCCATTTCATGTCTGAATGTGCTGATCCGATTGATGAGAGAAAGATATTTTGTTTCGACACCTTTAAATGAGCTTTTTAAAGTTTCCAATGGTCAAAACGTGTTTACATTTTTACAAGCTTTTGGGTGTGGTTTTTTAACGCCTATAGGTCATGTCATCTTGTTTGTGTGCTTGTTTGGATTTTATTAGTTAATCCAGTTTTATTTACTTTTAAAAAAATAATTTAATTTTAGCAGTTTAATCGGATTTGGAATAGTTTTGAGTGGTCCTGATTCAGTTCTTAGCAGTCTGCTGGACCCTATAAACACTGACTATCTAATCTAATCTATAATGGCCCATGGCTCATTCATGATGAGGTGCTACAGAAGACTTCTGTGCATTTCCTATACCCAACACATCACCAACGACGAAGTCCGACAGACCATCACACAAACCATTGGACAACACGATGACCTGCTCACAGTGGTGAAGAAACGGAAACTCCGATGGTATGGCCACGTCACCAGATCATCAGGCCTTGCAAAGACCATTCTGCAAGGCACAGTGCAAGGAGGTAGAAGAAGGGGGAGACCGAAAAAGAGGTGGGAGGACAACATTCGAGAATGGACTGGTTTGACACTGAGCGAAGCCATGATGGCTGCTGAGGACAGAGAAAGATGGAGTATGCTGGTTAAACGATCATCTGTGGTGCCCCTACGACCTTCGGGTTATGGGACAGGATAGGATAGGATAGGCCTAACACTTGGTCTAATGTCTTGTGTCAGCTGAGCTTGTTCTATGAGTGTCAATAAGGGCTGCTTTCGTCACTGCGAGAGGAAATCAGAGGTCAGTAATCACATTCTACTACTGTAAGGCTCACAATGGGTTCTGCCTCAGGCAAATGCAGTACTTTTTTTTTTTTAAAGATCTACAATTGTCAATAGGGAGTTACTTTTCAACCAGCCTGTACAGGCATATTCACACACACACATATCCGTTCAATACACTAATGCATGTTCACCATTTCGTCCAATACCAGACCTGCCTAACCCCCTCAGAGTAAAAGCGGGAGACATTTTATAATAACAATGGGACTATGACCAGGACGTGTTTTGCAAACAATAAAGATTGAATAATATGTATTTCGTGACATGTCAAAAGCGCGAGTCTCCCGCCAAAAGCGGGAGAGTAGGCAGGTCTGCAATACCATCATGTTTGCATTAGAAAAAAAAATCTACCCTTTCTCTCAAGAAAATTCTTATTTGAAATTAGTTCAAATTTAGATATAAAATTAAGAGCGCATCAAAATGATCTCTTGGGGGGGAAGAAAAATAAAATATCTAGAAAGATTGCGCCTGGGAATCTGCGTGAACTGCTTGGGGCAGTTGATGCAGAGAAAACAACAAAAGGAAATAAAAGAAACAACAACCCTCTGTTTAAAAGTAAAAGCGGGCCAGACTCAAAAAATAAAACAGCGAGGCAAAAATCATTGAATTTCTCCCCATGTAAGCACACTCAAAAAACATGCGCCACATAAAGTATAAAAGTTTGCAGTATCAACAGTCAAAAACGGTGATTTGGTGCTACGTTTGTGTTATTATAAAAATAAAAATTAAATTTTAAACTAGTTAAATTTTATTGCCAAAGTAACAATTTCTATATTATTTATATTTATGATCAAACGAATTGTCAGGTTCTTTCTACAAAATTATGAACATCTAGCAAATTTCAAACAGAAAGCCATGCGCAGCGCAACTATACGAAAAGATTCATGGCATGCATAAAAACATGGCACACAGAACAAAACTACATGCAAACACACAGCATCATGTCTGGCAAACCAAAAACGCAGAGAGGCATATTATTGTCAACCCAAATAATTATTATTATTGAAAATACCGACTTGGCTAAGATGTACTAATCAAATACAGTACAGATAGGAGTGACACAATGTTCATGTTTGGCGAAGATATGCACATTCAAAATACAGACTTTGCCAAAGCCTACAAATGAAATACATAGAAAGGCACACATTTGGTACTCAGTTGAGATAATATTCGAACGATACGACAACTGGTGATGTTGGAATGCACGAAGTTTCAGTGTAAATATTTTGCTCACATTAACCTTTTGGGTCTGATGTCATGGTTAGATATTCATTTTCTGCAAAGTTATCTGTTGCTAGGACAACAGCCGGACGTTTAGCCTAAATTTAAATGTCTGCCGTCTTTTAGCCCAAATTTAAATGTCTGCCGACTTTTAGCCCAAATTTAAATGTCTGCTGACTTTTAGCCCAAATTTAAACGTCTGCTGGACTTTTAGCTTATATTAAAATTGAGTCACAAGTCGCTCCATGCTGTCACATGAAACAAAGCTGAGGGTCAAAAGTGTTTACTAGTTTCCAAACCAGACACAGAATTTCTGGCTCATCTCAAAATTTGATATAATGATCCTGGACAATGATATCAACCTAAGCAAAACTCGCCTGACCACAAACTTTAGTTTGTTTTCTGCATACGGGCATCCAAATAAGCTGGAGGACATTTCCACTTGGAGCAGAAAGTATCCAACTGTGGTAAAATTGTGGAGGTGGTTAAGTAGTTCCAACAGAGTAAACCTTGGCAGCGGCTCCAGTTTTTAAGACTGTTAAAAAGTCCAACTGATAAGATGGTAGATTTCGAAGAGGAGTGTAGACTTTTTAGATTTGTATTAGTGGTCAGATAATCTGCAGAAATTTTAATAATAATAATGAGAAAGCTCACATCTAATTCCATTTGTAATGGAAGTGTGAGCTAAAAGACAAATCAGACTATGACTGCAGTAGAGAAACTTTGCATAACGACTCTGTACAACATTATCTTGGTAACGTACTGGGACTAACTAAACTGAAAATAGTCAATCTGACCTCATAAAGAACCTCATTAAAATAATCAATACATTTGAATAAGGATTTGGGGTAATATTCCTTAAGATTTAGAGCTTGACAACAACAGCCTAAACTTGTTTTCCTAATGTTCATCACGTAGGCGGAGTGAAATTCAGGTTGGCCTCTGAGCGACAGAATGGCAGACGAACAGTAGCACGACTCAGGGTATGGGTAACAGGACATAGTCCTTGCAGGGCTTATTTCTGACTCCGGCAATCACCCCCTTAGGCAATTAACATCAGGATCTGGCGCCTCCTCAACTATTACTAAGTTTATGTTTACATTTAATCATCTGATGCACAAGGGATAGCTTGCTTATAAATATCTCATTTCAAATATTTCTGATGTGCAACAGCTTGCTGAGAAATAGTTAACTGCTTACATTTAATATTCTGATGTGCAACGAAAAGCTTGCTGATAAACATTTTATTGTAAATATTTTAGATTTGCAACTAACAGCTTGCTGAGAAATATTTTATCGTACACAATTTTTTATCATTCTAAAATCATAATTGAACATCAGAACTTTCATATATAGCAATTTATATGCTGCACACAATACTTGTAAACTATATTTCATTTCACAGTGACATAAATTAGGTTTTTAGTAAAGAGATACTGGTTTTACGTACCGATCATCTGTTACATAATTAATATTTTGCATTGTATTATATTATTTTAAAATTATTTTTCCTCTTAATCTAAAGCAGTATACAATGTAGCTGATATGGCACAATTAATTCCGGTTACATGGCTTCTCCATAAATCAACAAATAAGCAAATAAGAATTTTAATAGATTAGTATACAAATTAACAGAGAATTACAAAAATTATACACAAAAAAAAAACAATATTAATAAATAACTAAATAATATATTTTAAAACTATCACTTAAAAACTAAACACATGTACTACTACTACTACTAATAATAATATAATAAAAATTTTAATAATAATTTTTTTAAATAAATGCAAGATACAATTGTAACCAACTTTGCCAGTACATTCAAATATTGTGTCATAATGATTCTTCTTCAGCAATTTATTTACTTATTTATTAATTATTAATATGATTTAGTGATTCAAACTTTCTTGTGTAAATCAAGATAATAAACCACCTCTCTTGTATTTAGACTATAATCAAAGTTTTTGATCTCCGAGTTTTTAACAACAAAACATTTTCACGATGGTGTAATCAAATGCTAATCTCACCCAAGTTGGCTGCATAAATGTTCACTACCTGGGCAAAAAGAATCCATACCTACATGTGAAATTCTTTGATAAATAGTCATTACTGGCCTAAAGAAAAATTAAATACAAAGAGATTGCCTGAGGGGACCATTTTAAGAAATGAGGGTTATCAAACTTATTTTTCACTAATTACCTTCCACCTAAACATCACATTTTACAATAATCTGATAAGTAGTTTTGGAGGAAACTTTATGATCAAATTTCACTGTGTATAAGAGCAGCAAGAAGGGGATCACAAGAGTTAGGAATAATAATCTATGTTATCAACCACATAACATATATATATCAATATATCAATATATATCAATAATGGTACACAATGCTGACAATATAAAATTTCAAAACTAAAAATTCGATTTTCTTCCGTCTTCTAATAGCGATCTCCCTGCCTTTACACCACCTGTTTGAGTGATGTATGTGTATTTGGTGTGTGTGAGGGTAAATGAGACAAGTGAGCGTGTATGTTGGTATAGATCGCCGCGCTTTGAGCCTTGGGGAAAGGCGCGTACATAGCATCCTGTATTATTATTATTTATTATATGACGTAAGAAGGAGTGTCCCATCTTCCCTTACAAAATCTCTGGTAATACTAACAGTACCAAATATGAAACATTTAATTTTATTTCACAAGGAGAGGAGGGCAGCGAGGATGACAAAATGCTTTCAACTATTGAAGACACTTTATTACCCAATGAATTCAAAATATATGGGATTTTGTTTTGATGATGCGGTAAAACATTCAGTCACTCTACAAACAAACAACGTCAAACTCAATCACTCAGCGGACCAAAACTCAAATCACACGTAAGGTTGCAGGCCGAACAGAATAAACATTCAATAAACAACATTCAATAATAATAATGGAATGTTGCTAGGTTATTCTAACGACGAACATCAACTCACTATACAACTTTTATTTTCGCTTATTTTTATCCAAGCAAGAACAGTCTGAGGCAGCCTATCATTCGGCAAGGCTGCTAATTAGGAAAATTTAATTTGCACTTTATATCGCAGGGCCACTAAAAAATGTTTTTGCCTAAAATTGTTTGTCGGGATGGATATAATTATTCACCGGCCAAGACCTCTCGGGCCTGATATAATTGCACACTGACCCTGATGTGGCCCGCTGGCCTTGGGTTTGACACATGTGCTCTACAACAACAAACATGCTTCCACTGGACATTAAAACATTGAATGATCTAAGAGAAAAAAGTTGTTTTAACAAGTAAACCACTCACGCACTCCCACACGCACCAACACACCCACTCACCCACTTTCACTTGTACACAATTGTACATGGGTATATACGATGGCAGTCCGATAAGTACTTAGCCTCACCGCCCGATAGCGCCAATCTTGCAAGAGCAATTTACTATCATGTAGTACATTCTCGTAGACGGCTACTGTAGAAATTTCAGCCAGATCGGACTCGTAGTTTTATTTTAACCGCGTGTGGAAGCAGGCATGTCTGCGGATTTTAGAAAAAATTGCTCTTCCACCATGATAACGCACCAGCTCACACCTCCGCCCTCACAACGGCCAAATTGGTCGAACTGGGCTACGAACTGCTCCCTCATCCACCGTATTCTCCCCGTGCGACTTCTTTTTGTTTCCAAACTTGAAAAAGTAACTTGCCAGGCAAAAATTTGAGTCAAATGAGGAGGTCATCGCAGACCTCGGGAAAACTTATTTTTCAGATGGGTTAAAGAAGTTGGAGCATCGCTGGGTCAAGTGTGTCGAACTAAAAGAAGACTATATTGAAAAATAAATCGCCACTTTTTCAAAATTTTCGTTTTTCTTTCGTAGGCTAAGTACTTATTGGACCACCCTCATACATGGAGGCATAAACATCCTATAATGTGCAATAAATCATCAAGACATTGTGCAAAACTTATGCTCTGTAAACAACTGGTTATAACTTTTAATGCTCGGAAGCGTTTGCCTGAATGGTAGGAGTTCAAACAGGTGGTTGACTGGATGAGATGGATTGCCAATGATGTTGCTGGCCCTTCTAACCTAACACGTGCTGTATTTAAAGAGGCGAGGGATGGTAAATCGCAACCAATGATTTTTAGGCGCGGGTTTTACAATTCTTTCAAGGTGAAACTTCTCGCCCGAAGTGGTGCCTCCAAACCAGACTGTGATGCCGAAGCCCAGGATACTCTCAATCACGGCGCGATAGAAAGGCGAGAGTATTGTCTAGTTAAGTCCGAGGACACAAGGACAAAACAACCCTTTCACTACCATACACGCCTATGGAAAGAGGTATGATCAAGTTTCAAGATGAAACCTACCCCAAAATCAGGAGCGAAAACCTATGCCATTTATTAATGCTATTATTATTTCACGACATTTCATCTGAAATCCACAATGCACTCAAACAAAGAAATTTGGCCATGTGGTACCTGAAACAGCACCAGCAAAACGCTCATAAGTACGGCAGTGAAAGAGTTAAAGCAAAACGATTGAAATGAACATTTTTTTTTTTAAATGACTGATCAAACTGAGGCGTGACACTGCAACACCTAGGACATAAGGGGACATTAAAAAAAAAAAATACCCACCCAGCTGGCCCGATACTGGGTGTAGTTGGAATCCACAAATGCAGCAGTGCGTGAACAATAAAACGATCGAGGTACTAGGTGGTTTACAAGGCCCAACACAGTCAAAACGTGGCTATCATATTATAATACAGTGGAACCTCTGGTATCCGTCTCTCTGTTATACGATTCCCTCTGTTATGTGACCTGAAAACTTCTGACGGATTCACTTCCAATAATAAATGACCTCTGGTATGCGACAACCTCGTTTATGCGACCAGCGACCGTGTCTTAAGCCCTTTATACGACCGTCTTAGGCAATTTAAAAGAGATATCAGTTAATTTATTGTCTGTACCTTTCGTTTTTTCTCTCATGTTAGTGTACGCTTGCTGTTGTTTGCTATTTCCGGTTCGCAAGTAAGGGACATTACTCGCCTACACTGGCTTGTCAAAATGGCGTCGCGCAAGAGGAAAGTTTTGAGTTTGGCAGAGAGAAAGTTTTTCCCTGTTCAAAATGTCTGAAGACGTGACTGTTTTCTATTTTTGAAGTTGTGAATAAAAGACAAAGCTAAAAATGAAACATGTTTTACCGTTTTCTTTGTCAGAGAATACATGCTGGTGAGTGTGAAAATTATGACTACATAAACCCTCCAAGCCTGACCCTCTCCCCCCCTCCCCTCAGCCCTTGTTTCCGGTATAAGACCACCTCTATTATAAGACCGTTTTTTCTCAGATTTTGGACGGTCGTATACCGGAGGTTCCACTGTATTACATATTATCATCATAATCTCCTAAACACGTCCTGGACAGTGAAGTCTGAAGTTGACAGGTGTGCCTACCAAACATTCTGAGAAAGTGGTGGTGAGTGAGGGGGAAAACGGGGGGGGGGGGGGGGGGGGAATGTTAATCGATAAGTTTGTAAAAAACAACATTTCGCAATACAGGATACTTTCTAACCAAGTCAAAGAACTTCCTGGTAAGGGGTTCTGTACTATAATTTCAACGTGCATTGATGTCAAAGTATACTGCAACATAGATGGGTGGTGATTTTTACATTCTCCTTAAAGCTTCGTTTGTCATCATTAAATTATTCCAGTCACACGTCCACTTACACTGGAGAAATAGGGGAAAATGTTAAAAATATAAATTAATCGTAGATCCAAGTCCACAGACTTTTAACATTTGATATTATTTTCTATCACGATTCAGTCCGGCTTTTTATTCTTTTGTTTTTTTAACCTGTCTACATTGACAACTGAAGAAGGGAATTGTAATATCTCCACAATATTTTTAAATAATTGGTTATGTTGCTCTGTGGGTTCGGGCAAATAGAATAGACCCAACGTTTCCCGGCGTGTCGTAAGAGGCGACTAACAGGGGTGATGTTAGCACGGCATCACTGGGCGAAAGTCTTCTACACAGAAGTCACCGGCCAGGGCGGAGGAACCTCACGTTACTACAGGTTCAACGACCACGTGCTCAGGGCCAAGGCGAGCCACACTGTATTCGTGGATTTCGGCTGTGGCCAACAGCCTGGAGAGGATTGGGCCCTGCCAGGTCTTTTTTTGCCCAAGACACAACACATGATGAGGCTATCCACTAATTCCATGCCGGATCGGTCGTCGCCCGGAACAAGGACCGCGCCTTCCGTTGGCCACCAGGACGGAGGTGAAAAGTATGCTACTGATGGACAAATTAGCAAGATCCGCACGAGAAACAACATCGTCATAGGAACCTGGAATGTCAGGACCCTAACTGCGGAAGGAAAATTAGAAGAACTGGCCCACGAGCTGGACCACTATCGATGGAACGTTCTAGGTATCAGCGAACTGCGCTGGAAAGGCCTAGGTGAAACAACGACTGACAAAGGCCACAAGCTCTATTTCAGCGGTAGAGATGACAGGCACGAACACGGCGTTGGATTCTTGGTCCACAAGAACATTCTAGCCACTGTCATGGGTTGCCGCCCAGTCTCCAGTAGACTCATTACCATCCGTCTGAGAGCAACCCCTTTCAACATTACCATCATCCAGGCCTATGCCCCAACATCAGACTATGAAGACAGCGAAGTGGAGGATTTTTATGAAAATATACAGGCGGTCCTTGACCAAGTGCCGAAGAAGGACATAGTCATAGTGCAAGGCGACTGGAATGCCAAGGTTGGCCAAGATGCGCACCACAACTGGGGAGACACATGCGGACCCCACTGCAACAACGAGACAAATGACAGGGGTCTGAGGCTATTGGAGTTTGCCAGATACAACAATCTGGTACTGGCAAACACGCTTGGTCTCCACAAAAAATCCAGACGATGGACATGGCACAGTCCCGGCGGGGAACATCACAACCAGATCGACTACATCATGGTCAAGAAACGCTTCAGATCAAGCATCAACATTGGCAGGACACGCACTTTTCCAGGAGCAGACATTGGAAGTGACCACGATCTCGTGATGATGTCTTTCCGGCTCCATTTGAAGAGAGTAAATACAGCAAAGTGTACTAGGCTGAAGTTCGACCTGGACAAACTGCAAGACCCGGAGGTGGCAAAAATATTTCAGGCCACAATTGGAGGGAAATTTGCACCACTGCTTATTTTGGGGGCAGGCGAAGTAGATGTCAACACCATGACCAATACCTTCAACTCAGCTGTAACAGATGCCGCCACTGAGATCCTTAGCAAGCACCGACCAAAGAAGAAGCCGTGGATCACACCTGAACTTTTGGATCTGTGTGATAAACGAAGAGAGTTAAAAAAGAAAAAGAACACCTCACAGGGAGCTGATGTCTACCGAAAAATCAACAATGACATCCAAAAAGGCATGCGCACAGCAAAGGAGAACTGGATAGAAGATCAATGCCAGGAAATAGAGAACAATCTGAACAAGAACAACAGCAAGAAGGCCTACCAGACTGTGAAGCGGCTGACAAGTGTTAAACAGCCCAAAGTCTCCACTATCCAAAGCAAGTCTGGCATTTGCCTTACAGAAGAACAAGAAGTCTTGGACAGATGGACAGAGTACTGCTCTGACCTTTACAACCATACACCAAATGGAGACCCATCAGTTCTAGCATGTCCCGAGAGCAGAGAAGAAGAAGAAATCCTCCCAATTCTCCGGGAAGAAGTTGAGGCAGCAGTGCAATCGCTGAAGAAAGGGAAGTCAGCGGGAGTGGACAACATACCAGCGGAACTGCTACAAGCAGGAGGAGAAGCGATGACTGATGCTCTCACCATTATCTGTAACAAGATCTGGCAGAGTGGGGAATGGCCTACACCATGGACCCAGTCGCTTGTCATCACTCTTCCCAAAAAAGGTAACCTTCAGGAGTGTGAAAATTACCGCACCATCAGCCTCATCAGCCATCCCAGCAAGGTCCTCCTGAAAATAATACTCAACAGGTTGAAACCACAAGCTGAACAAATCATAGCTGAAGAACAAGCAGGATTCATGGCAGGGCGAAGTACCACTGAACAGATTTTCAACCTCAGAATAATCTGTGAGAAATACCTACAGCACCAACAACATCTATATCATGTGTTCATAGACTTCAAGAAGGCATTTGACCGAGTCTGGCATGCAGCTCTATGGGCAACCATGAAAGTGTACAACATCAGCCCTAAAATTATAGAAGTCATCAAAAGCCTGTATGACAAGGCTACCAGTGCAGTCCTCCATAACAGCGTCATCGGGAACTGGTTCAGAACAACAATCGGTGTGCGTCAAGGATGCCTACTCTCTCCAACACTCTTCAACATCTTCCTAGAGCGCATCATGTCAGATGCTCTTGCAGATCACGAAGGCACAGTCAGCATAGGGGGCAGAGCAATCTCCAATCTTCGTTTTGCGGATGATATTGATGGATTGGCTGGAGATGAACAAGAACTTGAACAGCTTGTACAGAGGCTTGACACCACCTCCAGAGCTTATGGAATGGAAATAAGTGCAGAGAAGACCAAAATGATGACCAACAACACCAATGGCATCAACACGGACATCAAAGTACAAGGCCAATCCCTCAACACAGTGCACAGCTTCAAATATTTAGGAGCCATTGTGTCAGACAATGGGTCTCGACAGGAAGTCCTCTCCAGGATCGCACAAACAACTGCTGCCCTGACAAGGTTGAAGCCCATTTGGAAAGACAGAACCATCAGTCTACATTCCAAAGTAAGACTGCTGCGCTCTCTGGTCATCTCCATCTTCCTATATGCTTGCGAAGCATGGACCCTCACAGCAGATCTCCAACGAAGAATACAAAACATGGAGATGAGGTGCTACAGAAGACTTCTGTGCATTTCCTATACCCAACACATCACCAACGACGAAGTCCGACAGACCATCACACAAGCCATTGGACAACACGATGACCTGCTCACAGTGGTGAAGAAACGGAAACTCCGATGGTATGGCCACGTCACCAGATCATCAGGCCTTGCAAAGACCATTCTGCAAGGCACAGTGCAAGGAGGTAGAAGAAGGGGGAGACCGAAAAAGAGGTGGGAGGACAACATTCGAGAATGGACTGGTTTGACACCGAGCGAAGCCATGAGGGCTGCTGAGGACAGAGAAAGATGGAGTATGCTGGTTAAACGATCATCTGTGGTGCCCCTACGACCTTCGGGTTATGGGACAGGATAGGATAGGATAGGTTATGTGCCAATTGCCTATAAATTATAATAACTGTTTGCGATTTTTCAGGACATTGAGGGTTTCCTCCGGTTTTCTTCCTCCCATCAATAATGGAATTGGATGCAGTCTATCTTACTTTCAAAAATGAAAATGGATTACTATTCTGCCTTCCCTAACAGCGGGTCTCTTCATATCACCACACTTTTCAGTTCGACTGAAGAAAAAGCCCATGGTAGCATCCTGTATTATTGACTCCAAAATATTTTCGTATCATTGATGCGCATATGTTCTTTTCCATTTTGTGATTCCGCGTTGAGTTTGGCGCTATTAATATTTTCCGCTATTTAACTTGTCAATGGAACGCGCCTAATAATCTCAATGCTTGTGTACCAACTACACCCATATGAAAACCAAACGATGATAGCAGGCTTACAAAGCACAACACCACTAAAAAAACAGTTCAACTTAAAATAAGCCACGTCAGCAGGTAGGAGTATGTTTATGCTATAAACACAAAAACAGAAAACTAGGTTAATCCACTTTCTTTGGGGCTGATTATTCAAAACAGGCAAGCAACCCACAGACACATTTGGATGGCGCTGTAACATTTTTCATCTTCAGACTCATGCCTTAGTATGCACTACAACTAATTTGGCATTTCCAATATTTATTTTAGTTGACTTACAGTCACATAAAAAATATACATTTATATATATTTTAAAAAATCTGTTATACCCTCTTTTAATCTCAGCCAATCTCCCAATAAATACAGTTATTAGAGCTAAAAACACCCCAAACGTTTGTTTTATAGTCTTTCTTTTGATGCAAATCTGTTAACAATCTCTTCTAAAAGATGCTAAAAGAAATTTTTGCTTACTTTTCAATTTCTCCTAATTTCACAATTCTCCTAAGCACAAACTATAGTGAAGAATCTTTAAAGGGTGGGTGGTAATGAAAATAATGGAGGATTGGGGGTTTGGGGGTTTGGGGGTGTGTGGGGTGGGGGTTGGTGGTTGGATAGGGATAGGGGTTGGGAAGCGATAAAGCAGAAAAAAAGGTGAAAATGGTGTGTAGATCAACTTCAGCGTAGTTCTAATATAGGAACACCCTGTTAAAAATATTGTTGGTAACATGGCTGTTAGTGAAAACAAAACAGTCTTTTGATAGAATACAACAGAAAACTGCTAGTAATCACTGAGTCAATCTTTCTGGAATACATGTAGCGGGGCTTGTCAAACCATTTTCAAGCACGTTTGTAGTAGTAGTAATACACAAAAACACACAATCTAAAAGTGTTCCAAGGGCAAGTCTCTCCAATAACAAAGAAACAACACATTTTTACAAAGTTTTGTTGGCATATCTCACAATGAAAGGTGTTAAAAATCTACTACATACAAGCTTGTGAACTGTTCTATTAGTTCAAGTCACCAATCACCGCACCAATCAATTGTGGAGTATCTTGTCCTATACACAACAGATGAGTGTCACAGGAAACTGAAGATGTTATACATCTCATGCTCTTTAATATATCACAAGGAGAACTGGCTACATTAGGCCCACCCATAGAGATGTTATGGATAAAATGAAATTAGTGAATGCTTTTCAAAATTTCTCTTTTCTACCTATTATATATTTAGCTGATCGATACCTCACCAGGATAAATGTATTCTTCAATGCTCAATCTTTGCATCGGCTAAACATATTTCTGTGACGAACATACTATTCAATACAGATTTCTTAAACAAAAAGGGGATTGTACACAATCAAAGGATAACGTCTGCTGCATTTTATTAAGTGTACGCCTATTTCGGTTCTTTCTGGAGGCACTGTGGTCTAATGGTAGTGCTTCGGCTTGCGGATCGGAAGGTCCCGGGTTCGAGCCTTGGCCGGGCCATTGTGTTGTGTCCCTGGGAAAGACACTTTACTCCTGTTTTCCTACTCCTTCGGATGAGAGTATAAACCGAGGTCTAGTCTGTATCGCATACATTCCATCATAACGGACTTTAAAGATCCTGACGCTCATGTCCTAGACGGGTGAGTGCCGGTGACAAGAAATCACCCAGCATGCACCTAGGTCCTTCTCCCCCATCCCTGGCTGCCCAGGATTGTGCTCAGTTGTCCGGGCGTCAGACCATGCGCCCAAAGGCTGCGGGTGGGCGTCTCGGGCGCCTTGAGTTAGATCCTGTATCGGCCAGCGCTTTGAGCAGCTCTTGAGCTGGAAAAGCGCTATATAAGAACGATTAAATAAAAAAATAAATACAAAAACACCTCATAAACGTTAATTATTGAAATCTTAGTACATATCAGCAACACTCAGTACATTGATCTTGGATATCACAAGAAAAATGAAGCATATCTACCCTTCTTTACATTCATAGCCTCAGGAAGTAGTTAGTTCGCGTAACCTATCTACTAAATACAGCAGTTGTGCACTCTACTAGTTTAAGAAATATAACATTCAAATTTTTCCAGAGAAGAAACAGCTGTTTGGTCAGGACGGCTAACCAATACAACGGAGACACAATTTCAAAGCCATACTGGACATTAATAGGAGAGTGGCACTCCGAAAGTTAAAGTTTCGAATTATGGTGTGCTAATGCAAACAATCTTGAACTTCGCACTACCAGTTGCTCTGCCCACAATCTTGTGAGAGGAAGGGAACTATCAGGTGAGGTTTAAATATCAGTTATTATTTCACACTTTAAAGCACAACGTAAAGATGTATATATTATATATATTATATATAGAGAGAGAGAGCAAGATGGACTTCACCAACCCTTTTCCCGCCCTTCCCTCACCACTAAGCCAGTGAACGTCAGCCGTATTTCTAGCAAAAGTGAGCAGACTTTGCATTGAAATTTGCACATGCCTAGTTTCCTTGTTAAAACTTTTTATATTTTTTTTAGTTTGTTGAAAAATATATATATATATATGTTACCGGCAATCTGTGTATTCAGTCAATACGTCTATGGTCTAAAAAGAAATCAGTCAATTCGTGTTTTGATGTGCGACTACTAGCCAATATGTAATGACTAAAATGTCCAGTAAAAACGTGTATTGTCTTAAGAAAATGCTCTGGTCATTCGGCATTTACACTGCAACTGGTTGTAAACATGAATAAACGAATGTCCACACAATCATTTGTTGTTCTTTTACTTCAATACTCACACTCACAGGGACACCTCCACACAACTAAACCATGTTAAGTATAAGTTAGTAAATATTAAATATAGGCTTAAAATGTAAACACTTAAATTTAAAACTTTCTCACTTTGTTCCTCTCTGTCACTTCCTCTCTCTCATGCAAAGTAAATATTAAAAATAAGCTTAAAAGATACACATTTAAATGTAAAACTTTTTCTATTGTCCCTCTCTGTCTCTTTCTCTCTGTCTTTTTATTTTACTGTCAATTACATCTATTCTTGAATGCAATCGGGAAGGCCATACCATTATCGACTAGAGAGAGAGAGAGAGAGGGGGGGGAGAGAGAGAGAAAAAAAAGAGAGACAGTTTTGTGTTGTTATGATTGAGAGGCGCATGATAGTTCCGAAACTTTTATTTTCCAAAGCGTGCAATCATAGCGTGTATTTGACCTTTGATGTGATTCTGCGCTGTTGCTAGAAAAAGCATTTTATAATGCTGGTAATGTTCGTCGGTCGATATTGTTGTATCGCTGGGAATTTTCTGGAATTACTCGTTTATTATCGATCGAAAGTTCCAAACCTATTTGGTAACAGCTAGCCAATTCTTCTAAACTGAGGAATGTTCTATGTCATAATACAGTTCCTGTGACGAGTTTTATTTTGATTGGGTGTTATTGCACCATTCTGGAATGTTTTAAGCTTTACTGGATTGCAGAAAGACTATATAAAAATGCACTGTCTGCTTAAAAAAAAAGAGATTTTTGGAGTGATTTTCGGAAACCAATCGTGTATGCAGTTGTTGGTGTTTGCTGAATAAATTTGAAAAACTGCTTACGACGACTCCTGCCTTGCTGCTGAGTGAACAGGCTGCGTGGATAAACGAATTCGAGTTACTCTTATCAAGATTCAAGCATCGGGGCTGAATCGACTAGTGATAAATACATTAACAGTCAACAGGCAACTGGAATCTTTCGTCGCTAGAATTTCGGCCAGCGTGTTTCAAAACTTTTGTTCGTTTTTGTTCATATCCATCATTTGTGGTAAGGAGCCGGAAAAGCAAGTCTACAATGAATGATCCACCGTGGTTTTGTCGCGGTTTGAAATCGCAATCGTCATCACGAGATTTTTGTTGAAGTAGTAGTGATTTATTTTCAAACAAAGACACTGGACCTTATCAGTTACGTGCAGATGAACACATCTCAACGTTTATGATCTGAGCTCATCACATTTCTGTGTAACATAAATAATGCATGTGCTCTGAAACATTGTCAGAAGACTTGACTGAGCAAAACAAGCACTGACTAAAATGAAGAGTCAGTCTATGTGTGTTTTGAAGTGGGTCAAAATTAAGACAATACATGTACTGACTGGAAATTTTAGTTATTACATGTATTGGCTAGTGGTCACAGACAAAACACAAATTAATTGCTTTTTTAAGACAATACGCTTATTGATTGAATCCACAGATTGCCGGTAACATATTTATACACAAAAGCTAAAGGGAAAGATCTTTCCCCCTCTACTAGATCTAGCTCAGCTCAGCCTACTGTTTAATGAATTAAGATATTCTGTGTGTCCAAGGGCGCGATGGAAAAATGCATTGGTACAGTGGAAACTTTGTGTCATTAATGGTGGTGTAGATCATGCTCTTACCCAACTGGTAGTGACTCATGAGGAGCTCAGCGGGGATGCTGGAATCCAAGTCTCCCCGGTTGATTTTCAGGGGGTCTAAATCGGCTAAGTGGTGGCCTCGAATCTAATGCAATGTGGTGGCAAGACAGGACAGAAAGAAGAGCAAAACATGGGGCCATTAGTGATAGAAAGACAATACAGAAATACGCTTATACAGTACAGGGCACACAGATTCAATGAGAAGTACTCCACAGAAGCAAGGAGGTAGGTAGGTAGGAAGGAGGAAGGCTGGAGAAGCGCCGTCATTCCCCTACCAGGGTCAGGTGAGCAAAGGGTTCATGCTTGCTGCATTGGAACCCCCATAACACTGAAACAGAAGGTGGCAAGGGGCAGTCCCAGCACAGCACAAATACATGGATCAGTGGTTACAGACCTCACCAGGACACAAACACAAACACACAGAGCTACTGTGGTGGTTAGTCACAGTTGACACGGCCAAGACTACAACAGGACACAAAACAGTCAACAATATGCCAGCAAAATGTGAGCAAGGCGGTCTTCACCAACCTTTTTCCCTCCCTTCCCTCACCACTAAGCCAGTGAACGTCAGCCATTTTTCTAGCAAAAGTTAGCAGATTTTGCATTGAAATTTGCACAGGCATAATGTTCTTTAAAAAAAAAATTAAAGAGGGTTTGTTGAAAGATTCAATCATTGTATACAGTTCCGTTCTCAACCTCCTAAATAAAAATTTAAAAAAAAATTTAATTAAAAAGAGAAAAATTAAAAAGAAGTGCAAAATGCTAAACTAACCTAGTATTATTCTAAAGTGAGAAGTTCAAAGCAAGATGCGATCATAAGTAGAGAAACGTTTTTTGCCCATCCATGTTCAAAACTGAAGAATGGGCTTAAAAGATGACCAACATTTTTTCAAATAATTCAAATAAATTGGTGTTGCGGTGTGATTTTTTTTTTTTTTAATAAATAAATTTCTTTTGTAGTTGGCTTTTTTTTCCTATCATAAAAACTGGACAGGTGTATAGGTAAGGACTTTGCGAAAGGAAGGAAAGCAGAAGTAATAAAAAGAAAGATGCATAAGCCAGTAGTTCCCTATTTTATATTGAAGCTACCTTACCAAACTTCATATCACTTATTTTGATAAAAAAAAAAAACCAAAAAAACAAACTCTGCATTCACTTAACTGTTCACCCGCTCTTGATGCATATTTAGTTCTAGAACGTTCAGCAGTAATAATTTTCCCATATTTGGCATCTTAAAAAAATGATTTACCAGAAATTTTTACGAGGATGAAACTAAAAAAGTAGCCTACAAAAAAATAATCCAGTCAAAAATGTTTTTACGAAACTTTAAATAAATAATAAAATAATTATAATAAATATAATAAAAACAGATAAAGCATCCCTTATTGTTTTAAAATATGTTGTTTTTAAGCAGATATAAAAAAAGAGCAATACCTAAAAATAAGATAAAATTTTTAATTTAAAGTTGAATAATACTTTAATAGCTCTACACATGAAAGCCTGCGCAGACCGTACATGCCATTCAGCCAGCACTAATGCAATAAGCTTATTCACATTTTGTATCAATGCAGAGCTACATATATATGCGTTTTCAAATGCTAAGCAGCCAGATCCAATCGCCCATTTGCTAATATAAAAGAAAAGAAAAAAGTCTTCTCAAAAAAATCCAACATCAATGTTCAATTTGAAGCCTCGAACTTTAAAAACAACAACACGTTGTTCTAAACTCAACAACAAAAACAAAAGAAAAAGCAAAACTGTTCAAATGAAAGTTTTATCTGAAAGCAATTATAACGTCCTTTAAAAATACAAAACCGAACATTATAGGGTTTTGTGTTCGTTTTATGATTCATGCTACAAAAAAACAAAACAAAAACCTTCTCTCCTACCTCCCCCCCCCCCATCCTCCTGTCCCACCCTCCCAGAAACAAAAATATCACAATTATTATTGTTGTTAAGCTGAACCACTTGTTAGAAAATAATACTATATTGTTACAGTTAAGCTGACTCATGCATGAGACCAAAATACTATGGAGTACAAAAAAAAAACAATAGTAAACACTGTACAGCATTTTTAACAAGTCTTTAGTGAGAATACATTAGTGAGATGTGAATCTGGTAAATTTAAATAAAATTCTCATACAAGAAGTGGGCGAGACAATTCCGTTTTCCCTGTCAGTAGCCAAAAAATGCTTTTAAAAAATACTGCTATGGACAAATCAATGCAAAGAAAGAACAGCTACTGCGGATCCCGCATTCTTTGATCAAAGTAGCATTGCTACACAATTCACTCAGCCTAGAAATGTTTTCTAAATTATTATTTTATTATTAATTCTGCGACCACCCCACATTTTCGTCATTGTGACCCACAGCAAATCTCATTCGGAAAAAAAAAAACACTAAAATCCACAATATTTTATCATTTATTATCTACAGAAAAACATTGTCCACGACCACTCACCACAAACTAAGATTAATTTATCTATTCACACAGTTTTGCTTTTTCAACGACAATTTGTCAAAAACCAAAAAGGTTAAGAAATGAAAACCAAAGTGGAAAACGGTTGTGCAGACTCTGCCTGTCAAAGGGTTCACCTAGCCGCACTATACGTACCAAGTCCGTAGCTGGACAGAACCAGCTCTGAAGGAATCGAGTTATCTAGATCGGCTGAGGTGATGCCCAGAGGATCCAGGTCACTTATGTTATGACCCCGCGTCTAGGGGCACAAAACCATACGTTAGTATACCAACGCCACTGTGCCACTACCTCCTACAGTCTGCAGCTCTCAATAGTGATACCCTTGCAAAATAAAATTGTTATCTTATCTTATCTCACTAGTACTGTTACCCTACAGTCTGCAGCTCTCAACAGTACTGTGTTACCATACAGTCTGAAGCTCTCAATAGTACTGTGATACCCTACAGTCTGCAGCTCTCAATAGTAGTGTGATACCATACAGTCTGCAGCTCTCAATAGTACTGTTACACTATAGTCTGCAGCTCTCAATAATACTGTGATACCCTACAGTCTGCAGCTCTCAACAGTAGTGTTACCATACTGCTGCAGCTCTCATTAGTACTGTGTTTACCATACAGTATGCAACTCTCAACAGTACTGTGTTACCATACAGTCTGCATCTCTCAATAGTTCTGTTACCCTACAGTCTGAAGCTCTCAATAGTACTGTGTTACCCTAACGCTGCAGCTTTCAACAGTACCCAAAATCTTATATATATAAGTAATATGCTCCAGTAACGGTAATAATGTTCCATTGCTAACTGCTAAAATCAAGCTCAACAGGATTCAATAAGACACTGTAGGTAAAATCATGAGTTCTTCGCTATTGTTATTTGTGTTTACAACGGCAACTACAGGTTTATTACATGTCTAACAACTAAAAACACAGAAAACGGTCCCCAAACCAATTTAAACAAATCTGCAAAAAGACAATGTCTGAGTAATGTTTGCTACCAAACTCAAGAAAGACCCGTCCCTTATGGTACTGTGTACATGTGAATTAAAAAAACAAACTTTCTGTACAGAATCAGTATGCAACAAAAATCTGACAGTCCACTGCAGCTAGCGTACATCACAATTCATAAATTATGAGAAGCACAACTAAATGTTTTGTAGCACTGTCGTAAATGCTGCCATGCTGTTGTACCCCTCTCGTTGTCAGAAACTATGAGGTCAAAGAATTTGTTGGCGTCATCATCATTATTGTGCGTTGTGCTTGCCACATCATTTTTCATCTGTCCACATTAAGAATTGAAGAAGGGGGTTATAATATCGCCAAAATCATTTAAAATAATTGGTGTCGTGCGTTAAGTTTTCTTTCTTTGTGTTCTCATAATCTACGCTAGGCATACAAGGGACTGCAGGAACATTATACCAAACACAATTAATGTGGATCGGAACACAACAACAATAACAACACTAGAAGGGAAAAGCCCATATGACTCACAAGCTCCTTATTTAACTCACAATATTTAACACGAAAATGGGTGCCCCCCAATTTTTTTTTCAAATAAAATGAAATGGCGGCATTAAAATGCAAAGTAATAACGACTTTGATCTTTCTATGCTCTTGACCTTAAGATGACATTGACCTCTGGCTCGAAATACATTCATGTACTATCAAATAAAGATTAAAGTACAGCAAAAGTTGTATTATGCAAAAACAAACAACTGGTGACCTTCAGATGATCCTTACCTTCACTGACCTTGACCTTGGGATGACCTTGACCCTCATGTGATCTCTCATGCAAGTCTGATCAAATAACAATGTTGTTGTATACTATGGGTCTTTCTCGACTTGACTATTGCAACTCTCTTCTATCTAGTCTGACTGCTTCTTCCGTCCACCATCTGCAACGTGTTCAAAACGCTGCCGCTCGCCTCGGTATCAAAAAAAAAAAATCTGACCACATTACTCCACTTCTTCGCTCACTCCATTGGCTTCCCATACAGCGAAGAATTCTTTACAACATCTGTTTTTTCTGTTACAAGTGTCTCCATGGTTCCGCTCCTTCATACTTTGCCGATGATATCCATTCCCTCTCGCAACTTGCCGCTCTTCACCCGACACACTCTTTCTCAGAATACCCTGCCACAAACTGTCCTATGTTGCTTCTAGATCTTTTTCTGTCTTTGGACCAACTGCCTGGAATTCATTACCACTATCTCTCAGCAGCATACCCAATATCAACACCTTCAAAGCAAACCTCAAAGCTCATTTTTTCTCTAAAGTCTTCTCCTGATATGTTCGGTCTTTAAACCCTTTCTTCCATATCGCCTCATCCTTTTCATGCGTAATGCAGGTGCACTGTGTGTGTCTGTGTGTGCATGTATGGGGAATCACTTTGTTTATAGCTCAGTCGTCAGAGCGCTCGACTTGTATATGCGCGTCTCGGGCGACGTGGGTTCGAATCCTGACTTCAGCAAACTATTTTGTGATTGCTGGATAGTAGTGGCCAGCGCTTTGAGAAGCTCTCTGAGCTTATAAGTGCGCTATATAAGAGAAATCTCTTTCTTTTTTTTTTTTTTATTATTGCCCCTCCACTCTGATTTTGCCTGATCACAGCCATGTATGTACATGTCTTGTACTAATGTTTAATGAATGTGTGAATGCGTGAGGGAGCACTTTGAACTGTTTCTTACTAGGAAAAGCTCCTTATAAATATTCTCATTATTATTTATTATGTTAAATAAACAGCCATTCCACTGTACGATTACATGTATCTATTTGTGTACGTTTTTGCAAGGCCTAAAATGACCTTGACTTTCAAGATCAATGCAACAACAGAACTTATATGAAAGATCAATCTATCATATCTAAATAAAAACAAGTTTGGACTTTATATCTCTCATAGTTTAGGGTCACGGTCACTTCAAAATACCTATACAAAACCGACTTTGGACAGCTCCAGTGACCGTGACCTTGGAGTGAGGTTCACCAAATTTTAAAAGTATGTGTGCCTCATTTACATCTATCAGCTCAAAGAATCATAACTTCAATATTAATAACCTAAAAAAGAGTGAAATTTTGTGAAAAATTGATGACCCTATGACCTTAACCTTGAAGTGAAGTCCTTCATTCACTGATCATTTATGAAGTCTCATATGGAACGCACAAAGCATAAAAGGTGCGTGCAATTTGATGCAAAAATGCACACACAATTGCACTCCCATCTAGTAGCTGATTGGTAAAAAACTGTCAGGCCAAACGGCGCAAGCGCAAATGCACATGCAATTGCACACACAGCTGTACATGCATTTTCCTACGAGTCATATTAAAACTAGGAATGGGAAATGTCAGGAAATTATATTATGTTCTTTGTACCAGAATAATGCAATGTACATTGACTACTAATTTACATTGTAACCCTCGCCACCCACGAGCTCCTCTACATCCAAACTCTTCTCCACCCCCTAACATGCCGAATTAAATGTTATAATAATTTACTTGGGTTTGCCTGTAGATAGTTATCTTCCATCACGCGCAGAACGGTCTTCAATATGGCCACAGTGCACAGCTTACAATAGTTAGTTATTCACTGCTTACAGGGGCCAGCGGAATCAGGACCAAAAAGCTTACAATAGTTAGTTATTCACTGCTTACAGGGGCCAGCGGAATCAGGACCAAAAGCTTACAATAGTTAGTTATTCACTGCTTACAGGGGCCAGCGGAATCAGGACCAAAAGCTTACAATAGTTAGTTATTCACTGCTTACAGGGGCCAGCGGAATCAGGACCAAAAGCTTACAATAGTTAGTTATTCACTGCTTACAGGGGCCAGCGGAATCAGGACCAAAAGCTTACAATAGTTAGTTATTCACCGCTTACAGGGGCCAGCGGAATCAGGACCAAAAGCTTACAATAGTTAGTTATTCACTGCTTACAGGGGCCAGCGGAATCAGGACCAAAAGCTTACAATAGTTAGTTATTCACTGCTTACAGGGGCCAGCGGAATCAGGACCAAAGAGCTTACAATAGTTAGTTATTCATTGCTTACAGGGGCCAGCGGACTGCAAACATCCGAATCAGGACCAAAAAGCTTACAATAGCTACACGCGTTTTCCCATTCCATGTTTTGTAATTCTTCTTCATTAACATCTGGCATGCAGTTTGGCATGTAACTTTTGACCAATCTGGCATTCAGTTTGGCAAGTAACTTTTGACCAATCAGCTACTAAATGCGCATTCAATCGTGTGTGCATTTGCGCTTGCACAGTTTGGCATGTAAGTTTTTGACCAATCAGGTACTACGTGGGTGTGGAATTGCATGTGCATTTTCATGTGCAATTGCACACGCATTTGACGCTTTCTGCGTTCCATAGTCTCATGGCTATACACAATGTTACCAAGTTTGGTTGCGATAGTTAACATAGGCTCCGAGTACTTAGCCACTTTAACGGTTTTGCACAGACAGACAGTGGACAGACGGACCGCAGACAGACTGACGGACATTTTTTTTTTTATACCATTTTTGGACTATTTACGACTCAACTTGCACAGATTTGCAAAAATCTATTAAAAAGTTTTTGAGGAGGGTGGGGGGGGGAGAAGGGGGGATGAGTACATAGACTCGCATTGCTATGCATGTGAGTCAAAAAACGTAGAAGACATATCTTCAAAACAAGCTGGCAAAGCATAAAAAAACAGCTTACAAGCGTTACAAAGTGGGTCTCAAACACACACAAAAACAAACATTTTGTCAAACAGGGACACATTTTGGGGAGAGGAAAACAGGAAGTCCAAAATGTCTGAAAAAGAGAAAGTAATTATTACAAGAAGGTTGAAAATTGGCCAGCAACTGTGAACAAGCCCTCCCTCACCCTTTTTCCCCCCCAGCAGCCACAAGAACTTGATCACTCTGCCTGAAAAAAGAACTTCAAAACACAAAAAGCTCAACAGTAACACACAAAAAAGCCACAGCAAACAAAATGTATTATCAACTGGTCCAAACAGCAACAGGTATAATAACCTTGATATTGTATGTCAGTCATTATGTCATTGCAATATTTGAAATTACAATATTATCACAGTCAATAACGCTCATACAATACTTCCCCTATGGAAAAATGGAAGGGATAATAACTCACACACCCCCCACCCCCAACCCAATCCTCCAAAACAACTAAATTGTCCGAACATAGGCAGCAGTGACAAGAACAATACAGGAATTTGCCCGTGAGACAAAGTCAGTTAATGATTACAGACACATTCTCTACTATTTCCCATATAATTTTCCCCCCTCAGTAATTCACAAAATATTTACCTTGGAATTTGAATTAAATTTTTTTAATTGTGTGCTCAATTCAAATAGATGTACATCACTATATCTCATTTTGAATACATTTATCAAAAAGAATTTAATCGGCTGTAGAGTTATTCAACCCATGGCCAAAGAAATAAAGCTGAACTTGTCATACTCGGTTAAAAATGTCGATAGAATATTTTACAAAAATGATGCGCATCCTGACACAATTTTGCTTCCTTAGCTCTTTGACCTCTCAACTCCTACCAATTATCCTACCTTTTTATTTTTTAATGAGCAATTCACATACAAATTCCACCCTAGGTCAATAGACCTTTTGCTGCTGCTGCTTAGCTTACACAGGCAGTTTGGTCCAAAGGTGGCTCTGACCCTAATCGGAGTGTCCGAGTCTGCCGAGAGCATACGCCCAAACACAGCCTATGCTTGATAGATCTCGGATACTCCACTAGCATCAAAGTTGCCTGCTTAGTGGAACCTGACCTATTACTCTTAACACTGAAGTCACAGGAAAAAAGACCTTGGGCATCAGTCACCTGGTATGATCGAATGATGGACTGGACGGACAAGTGATCTTCTATGGTTTTCTCGTCGACGGGAGCGCCCTGAGTGACAGCGTGTAGGGGGAGGTGCATGGGGATGCTGGAGCCGGTAGCAGCACTCAACGTAGGTGGTCGGGTGTAGGCCTGCCCTGGTGGTGCCCCTCTGGCTGTCTGGCGGAAGAAGGCGTCCCATGACTGAAAAACACAGCAAAACTTAGACGTCAGGCTTGGTTTTCAGTGGTTCACATATTTTCAAGAACAACAAAAACAGAAACTTTTAAGTGTCCTTTAGGAAGAGGCGAGAGAAAGACAACAAGAGAGGGCAAGGTTATGTAAACACCAGTCAGCTCTGTTCATAAATACTTCTTAGCCCCCAGTGCACAAAGCATTTATCTAGACAGATCAGTGGTATAATTGGTGAAGGTCAACCATGATTTCAGATCTTGAATGATCAATGACCTCCGGCATGACATAACATTATCATCAGGCTCACTGAATGGCTTAATCACGGTTTCACAGTTCCTGCCCTACAAATAAATCGAGACATTCTTTGATAACGCATTGAAACTTCTTCAACCTTTAACAGACCTCTAAAGCTGTGTTTATATCTAGGTTATATTTGATCATTCTTACATCCATCATCGTTCTTTTAAAGCACTTTTCCAGCTCAAGAGCTGCTCAAGGCACTGGTCAATACAGGTTCTAACTCAAGCCAACCAGGGCGCCCATTTGTGGCCATTAGCACATCATCTGACGCTGACACAACTTAACACAATCCTGGGTGCCAGGGATGTGGGAGTAGGGACCTAATGCTTGCTAGCTGTTGTTAAGTAGCTGGCACACACAGCCCTCTAGGACATGACCCATATACACCAAAGAAAGAGCTAATACTAAACTAAGAAGTAAAATAAAACGCCGTTTTGGGGACGCCTCAAAAGTGTGTTAAAACGGATCCCAGTATATACTTTATAAATGACATACTTTCTCCCAGCTGCGTCAGAGACAAGACATACAAACGCAGAAAATTAGAAAGGCTCATAATGATTCCATACACAAATACCACATTGATGGCGACCACAACGGAGGTCAAATTTTATTTGACAGAACCTATCAAATGCCAGCTGGCTGGGCAGACTAGACCAGCTTATGCTGCAGCCTAATACTACTGCCAGGGCTGTGACAGCTTAGCTGGTACTAAACGCCCAACCCCAATTTTCCCACTATCTCGCCCTCCATTAACAGCAGCTGTGACAGCCAGACATCCATCCTCGAAATCCTTTTAGCCCAAACCCTGTGAATAGTCACTACACCGGCCATTCCCCTCAGCCTATCCAAAGCATCCTCAGATCAATACAGGAACGGAAAGGAGGGAAAAGTAGCCATTTCTGCTATCAGAGGTCTTTTCCCTCTTCATTTCCAGAACTGTACTCGCACCAACCACTGTAGGTCATAGGCAGAGCGTTTGCCTGGCACACCGACGACCCAGGTTCCAATCCCATGGTTGGCAAGATAAAAGTGGTCATTTTCACTGTCCATCTTGGCAGTATGATTGCTCTGGTGGATCAGTTTGGATTTAGGTCCCTACTCCTCTTCCTGGGGGTGGTGATCCCAGTCAGCCGTTCTATTTATAGCCAATGGCGTAAAGGTTCAACTTCAATCTTCATTCAATTTTAGTACTGCTCTCACTTCCCCAGCGCTAAAACAATTCTAAACCAGGCAAGACAAATGAGATTCCCTGTGCTGTCGTTTCACGCATATTTAATATATAAACTAGAAGTGCAAAGCCCATATGACTCACATGCTCATTATGGAACTCGCAATATTTAACACAAAAATGAGTGCCCAGAAAAAACAACATGAAACGGTGGCATTAAAATGCAAAGTAATACCAACTTTGATCTTTCTATGCTCTTGACCTTGAGATGGCCTTGACTTCTGGCTCCAAATACACTCATGTACTATCAAAGTACAGCAAATGTTGTATTATGACAAAAACATTGGTGACCTTGTGATGAGCTGAACCTTCAGTGACCTTGACACTCACATGACATTTCATGCATGTCAGATCAAATAACAATAATGTTGTATACTCTGGGTTAAATAAACAGCCATTCCACTGCACGATGACCTATTTTTTGTATGTTTTTGCAAGGCCTAAAATTACCTTGACCTTCAACTTCAAGATCAAAATAAAAACGGAACAAATAAGAAAATCAATCTATCATCTCTAAATACAACAAGTTTGGACTTTATATCTCTCATAGTTTAGAGTTAAGGTCACTTCAAAGTACCTATACAAACCAACTTTGGACAGCTCCAGTGACCTTGACGCGAGGTTCAACAAATTTGAAGTATGTGTCTCATTGATATATATTATGCATTAAAAAAAAGTCATAAGTTCAAAATTAATCATTTAGAAAAAAGTGATTGACTAACATTTGTTGATATTGTGACCTTGGCTTTGAAGTGAAGTCATTCATTCACTGATCATTTATGAGGTCTTATGTGTATCTCAAATTTGGTTGTGATAGTTGAAATAGGTTAGGTGAGTACTTAGCCACTTAAAAATTTTTGCACAGATGACGGACAGACCGACGGATGGACATTTTTTCGATGTCATTTTTAGACTATTTTGGAATCATCTCGCACAGATTTGCAAA
The DNA here is from genome assembly GCA_036898135.1 of Oncomelania hupensis. NCBI lineage: Eukaryota > Metazoa > Mollusca > Gastropoda > Littorinimorpha > Pomatiopsidae > Oncomelania > Oncomelania hupensis. Next base: position 7,873,048 of record CM072512.1, read on the forward strand.
AATCAGGAAAATTGTTTTTTATTTGGGTGAGTACATAAACTCACATCGTTATGCATGTCAGTCAAAAATCGGAGTCACAGACAGTATATGTTAATGTGTGGTCCACTATGTCACTGATGATATATATATATCATCAGTATTAACATTTAACACAATCCCATCTACAACTTACACTGGCCAATATATACAATTTGAAGTAGCAAGTCTAACCAACAGCAAGAGGTTATGAAACAAGGCAACTGTTCCCATTATGTACACATGTATATACTTGTACACTTATATTTTTGTGTAACTTTGGGGCACAAAAAATATAAAATGCTTGGATTACAATGCATATCAAATCCAAAGAAGAAGAAGAAGAAGAAGAAGAAGTGGTGGTAGTAGTAGTAGTAGTAGTAGTAGTAGTAGTAGTAGTAGTAGTAGTAGTAGTAGTAGTAGTAGTAGTAGTAATAGAAGTAGCAACCTTGCCTGACTCACCCCTCTCTTCATATCCCTTGCCCTGTGAATAAATGGTTTAAATTCGTGCTAAGAAGTATTACTAAATGTGCTGACAGTGCTAAGAAAATGAAAAACAAGATAATGAGACTAAAAATTCAGCCCTACATTTCTGCAAGCCGGCCAGGCAACCGCAATGTTGGAGAAGACATTGTCAGTGCTTCAACTTTACATTACATGATTATTGCTTTAGGTCCAGCGGACTCTTCCGAGCCAAATCAGGACCAGAGAGACGTTATCTTAAAATGTTATAAAATGATTCAAATCTTAAAAAAATAGACTTGTTACTCTTAAATACTCAAACAAACTTTCACTTGACACCTCTTGAAAAGTCTTCTTTAAAACTGATGTGTTAAAAATACGTTCTCTTTCCTCAATCAAATCACTAAATTCGGTCTTACTAATAAAATCCAAAACAAAACAACATGGTTTATATGCGATAAAACAAACCAACGTCATGTAAAAATTGAAACAAGTGTTGACCATTGCATATTTACAAAATCTCTTTGAAAGGTATTGAACCAAAATATGTTTCTCGTTTATCAAGCAGGTCAGCACATTCAGACATGAAATGGCGAACAGAAAAGGATTTATCACATGCAAAGCACCATGGTGGTTCTTCTCCCTTTAACAGAAAACTGTGGGTTACATAAGTATGCCCAATATGAAGGCGAGACAAAACTGTTTCTTCTTTGCGAGTGGATGCAAAGTTAGGCAAAGAAGCTGACAAATCGGGAAGAATTTGCAGTGTTCCCGATTACGCACAGTAGTGCGTCAATTACGCACAAAATATGAAAAATGACGCAGAAAAATTTGCATGTGTGCGTCCTGTGGACGTACACATTTTTTTCGAATCGCTGAAGTCAAAAATACGACCAACGAGTGGCGAACTAATTCACGGCATAATCAGAATCAGAACCCAACTGAGACTGCCATTGCAGACGATTAAAGATTGTGTCGGGAGTTGTCGTCCTTAAAAATCGCATTCGCTCGCATTGTAAACTCCTTCCAAGCTCTGCTCAAACTGAAGTAAAGCGTCCAAAGAAACGACAACTCAACGACAGATGGTTGCCAGAGTTCCAGTGGTGCCAGTTTGACGCAAGCGGGATGGTATTTAATACATGTTTTAATTGTTTGGTTTTATATGATTATGATAACTAATGTGACGCTTTAACAGAGTAAAAGAAAAACGTGAGGCTTGGACTTGTTTTTACATTTCTTTTTCCGATTTGGGGACTCCCAAAATTTGCACAAGGACTCTTAAAATTTTATACCTGGGAGTCCCAAGGACTCTCTTTTTTTGTGTGTGGAGGGAACACTGATTTGAAATAATTTGTTGTTGAGATGGTTAGACCAGTCAGTCTGCCACAGTCATTTACAATAAGATCCAGTCATACAACGTAGGTCAGAGTAGGGCACAAACTGGAAAATCTCTGGAGGGAAATCGAGATGCAGAGCATCTTTAGCCGCTTTGTCCACTGCAATATTGCCGCGGATGCCCATGTGACCAGGGACCCACATAAAAACTATCTTTTTACCCTCAGAAACAAGTTGTGTATGGAGGTCATGGATCTCTGCCAGAAAAGGGTGTGATATCTTTCTCGTGGAAAGAGCCTGGAGTGCTGACAGTGAATCAGACATGATTAAAAATGAGGTTCTTTTGGATTGATAAGCCTCTTTTAGAGCTAGATGAATTGCCTTGAGCTCAGCTGTATAAACAGAACAAAAATCAGGTAGACGCTGTTGCAAAGGCTGGTCTAGATGTCTCTGCATTGGACTTATCTGTAAATATCTGACAATCAACGCAACTTCAAAACTTGTAAAGTCATTCATTCTCTCTCGATTTGACCATTGCAACGCTCTTCTTTTAGGTCTGCCTGCTTCTTCCATCCACCATCTGCAACGTATTCAAAACGCTGCCGCTCGCCTCATTTCCAAAAAGAAAAGAATCTGACCACATTACTCTACTTCTTTGATCACTCCACTGGCTTCCCATACCACAACAGAATTATTTACAAAATCTGTCTTTTCTGTTACAAGTGTCTCCATGGCTCCGCTCCTTCATACCTTGCCGATAATGTCCAACGCTACACTCCCTCTCGCAACTTGCGCTCTTCTTTACACACTCCTTCTTAGGAGTCCTCTGTTGGTTCTAAATCTTTTCCTGTCTTTTGAGCAACTGCCTGGAATTCCTGACCATTTTCTCTCTGCAGCATACTGAATATCAACAATCAAAGCAAACCACAAAGCTCATTTCTTCTCTAAAGTCATCTCCTGATCTGTTCCGTCTTCAAACTGCTTCATCCATAATGCCTCATCCTTTGTGTGCGTGCGTGCGTTTGTGTGTGGGTATGCCTGTTTGAGTGTACATATATGGAGAATCACTTTGTTTATTACTGCCTTTCCCCCAGTCCACTTTGATTTCGTCTACTCCCTTCCATTTATGAATATGTATTGTACTAATGTTTACTGAGTATGTGAATGTGACGGTGCATTTTGAACTGTTGCCAAAGAGCTTATTACGGAAAGAGGGGGAACTTCCATTATGTTCTATACAAAAATGCGAGACGCTCTCACAGATTATTTCCCTTTGCTCGGGCTGGCTACATTTCATCATCTGCTATATGAATGATCTGTGCGTGGTAACTTATTGAGCCTATACCATTGCAAAAGAACATTTTTATGGCAATGTTTGCAAAAACCAAACTTTTAACCATCATTATTATTAACATTCCGCTACTGCTGTCTTTTTTTTTTTTTTTTTTTTGTTTATATTTACTTATTGACATTTATTAGGTGCTTTTATGCTGCTTATGTGTGTATGTCATAGGTTCGTTTTCTGCCCTGGAATTTATTATTTTTTTATCAACGACAGATATTTTAAAATTAAAATATGCATGACAGACTGTTTCATTTATCCGAAACTGTGTAAATCCGTAATCGTGAGAGAGAGAGAGAGAGAGAGAGAGAGAGTGAGAGAGAGAGGGGGGTTGGGGGAAGAGAGAGCTCTGTCATTCAATCAATTAATCACAATAAAGCACAATAACAAAATGTTTCACTAATAGTGTGAATTTAATTTATATCAGGTGTCCCCCTACCCCCCAACCCTCTCACCTCCCACATCACTGGCTTAATAACATCAGTCACTTCATGGAAAATAATTCATTAATCAGACAGAACAATCAGAACCTAGACTACAACATTCCACGCAATATAGATCTAATGCGCAGAAATTCACAGATCAGAACAAGGACTGAGTATATACATTACATTTTTTTTCCCCATTTACACTCAAACAAAAAGAAATTACAACAGATCAAGGACCATTTTTGTGCCTAGGTAAGGGGTTATCTTGCACAGTATTTGATCACGAGGAGAAAACAGACTTAGTCTAATTTAACTTGTTAACATAAGCAGTTTGACGAAGCCAAACTGCCAATCTGACATCTACTTTTGAAATATAAGCACAAATATAGTCAAACAACCTAGCAATAACGTAAACAGTGAGCGTCCTTTTGAACGTAAACTGTCAGCAAGCAAACTGTTTTGGATTTAGCACATAGGTACAACATGAATCATTTGAGCCGCTCTCCGATTGTTTTAACACTAACAACACTGCAGCGGTCTTAGTTTAGGCCTACATAAACACAAAAAAATGAAGTTTTTCAATTGCAATTTACCTTTCTTTGTCTCTTGGAAATTTGAAAAAGGACTTGCCAACACAACTTTTCTTGTATCTGGCATTATGGCAATTGATGGCTGTGCAAAAGTCACCGCCCTGTTTCACTCGGTCGCCTTTTGACTTTCTGCCACGAGCCATTTTCAGCATGTCGACAAGGGAGCATAACTCGTACCTTTCATCTCGCGGTTTTGTACCAAGTTCCCCCTCTTTCTATCATTAAGCTCTTTGCTGTTGCTTACTAGGAAAAGCGCCTTATAAATATCCTTATCAGTATTATTTTGGTACACAAATGGTTAATGCCTAAGCTAGTGTTCCACTTGACAATAGCACTTAGCAGGCACAAGTTCACTGCAAGTTCCAACCCAGCTCCAAGTTCTTGTAAAGCCTTCATATGTATTTATTTATCTAATCTTTCTATACAGCCTTTCCAGCCCACCCATCTAGGACAGGAGCATCAGAAACACTTGCGAACACAGGCTAGACCTTGGTTTATACTCTCATCCAAAGGAGTATTCAATTAAAGCGCCCCAGATAAGATAGCTTTATTATCTCTTTCAAGAAATGGCATTGTGGTTTCAACACTTACATATATTACAATAACAACGACAATAACTTACAACAAGAATAAAACTCTTTAGCCGTTACAAATACAACTGTCTATAACACTACTTGCAGGCTCTCAGGTATAACCACACTCATCCATAACTTACATTAAAATTCATGTTAAAAGTGTACAAGTATCCCATATACACATAAACACACACAATATTACTACTGGCTATCACGTGCCTATCACCAAATGAAAACATGACGCCATCTCTCTCTCACACACACATAACTACACCCAATCACTCAATCACACTTCAGGTGCTCCCACACACACATCATTTATCACACATATATATCATGTCAGCTAGATAGTTAGTTATTAATTGCTTACATGGTCCAGGGGACTGCAAAGAACCGAATCAAGACCACAACTTGGTTTAAAGAGGACTCATTCCTGATCCATATAAAAGATCTGCTGAAACAACCCTAGTAGTAACACTAAAGGCACTCCACCAGCCGGTCACTTTACAATAAAGGCATCCCAAACAGAGGACACTGAGGCTATATTTTAATTTATCGAACCCCCATTTACAAAAACAAAATAGAATGTAAACATCATTATAAAATATTAAAAAAACAAATACATTTAAAATTTTTTAAATTTTAACAAATTTATTATCACCAAGGTGAAATTCGGGCACTTTCATTTTTTTGAAAGTACAGCAGCCCCAAGTGAAGCGCTTTACCCAGGGTGCATGCTGGGTGTGTTCTTGTCACTGGCACTCACCCGTCCAGGACATGAGCGTCAGGGTCTTTAAAGTCCGTTATAATAGAATGCATGCGACACTGACTAGACCTCGGTTTATACTCTCATCCGAAGGAGTAGGAAACGGGAGTAAAGTGTCTTTCACAAGGACACAACACAATGTCCCGGCCTGGGCTCGAACTCGGGACCTTCAGATCCGCAAGCCAACGCTCTAACCACTCGGCCACCGCGCCTCCCTTAAAACAACAATAAACATATTTGTCCACATGGTTACATCATATTATCTCCATTGTGGCATCTTTTTTTTCTTTTCTTTATTGCTAAATAATAATATCATACGAAGCCCTAGTGACCATTTCGAGAAAGCGTTCAATATTCCCAAGCTGACCCAACAGACCTCATACATAAATAAGGAGTTTGGGAAGAGCTTTCAAGAAAAAAGGTAGGTGACTGGTCTAGTGAAGAAGATCGTATAGCAGATTGATAGAACAGAATGGAAATGAGAAATAGAAAAGGAGAAAGTCAGCGACAGTGGAAATTTAAAGCACTAAATTTCTATAAAGTGGGGATACTATTTATACAGAAACCCCTGGCAACCCCACGGGGGCATACATGTCTGTGTCAAAGACCATTTTCAAATTCACAGTGAGACTTGCCCCACCAAAAAAAAAAAAAAGATCAGGCACACAAAAAAAAATTATAAAAAAAAAAAAGGGCTCTGATATCAATCTATAAATTATGTGTTTACATTCATATTAATAGCATCAAGGTTGGCGCTAAAAATTGCACCACTACAAAAAAAACGCATATTTTAGGTGCAGTTGTTTGTTTACAATTACAAAAGGAGAGACACCTAAAATTCAAAGCCTAGTAGTCAGCGTGAGCTATGATTACCCATTACATCAACTTCTAATGTGACAACCATGCAATTTCCCAAGTAAACTCCTGGTCGCACAAAAATGAATAAACACCCTTCCTTGATATCCTGGCCTCTAAATAACTGTCGACACGTTTGCTCTGTAGCGATACAATATATCCTTTTGACTGGGGCAGGGGACCAGTGTAGGGTGATCTGTACCAATACAATACTCTCTTGACTGGGGCTAGGGGACCAGTAGGGTGGGGGTGGGACAGAGTAATGTGTATCTTAACAAATATCTTATCAAATAAGGCCATCCTGGTCAGACTTGCAGCTGGCTTTGACGTTGAACAATATAATTGTGGACAAATAATGCCGACGAGGCAACACATTGTGACCTAGTTTTACGGCTGACTGAACACTATAAGCATGTAGTATGCAACAGAGGACAACTGTTTTTGGATATAAAAAAACCACACACACAGCGTTACTGGCTATATGCCTGGGTTCCCCATTTGCAATGAATCTAAGGAGTGGGCTCATTTCCATTTTACAATTTTAAGGATTTTGTTCACTATTTGTTAGGTATTTTAAGGAGTGGGAAAAAAACATGGACAAAAGTGTACATACACACTTATCACAAGTCAACACACACATGCCATGCAAACATTCATACACACACACTCACAGAGAGAGAGAGAGAGAGAGAGAGAGAGAGAGAGAGAGAGAGAGAGAGAGAGAGAGAGAGAGAGAGAGAGAGAGAGAGAGAGAGATAGAAAGAAAGAAAGAGAGCAAGAGAAATAGGAAGAATAAAACAAAAAGTGTTAACAAATAATTGTTTTAATTCCTTTAATAAGGTGATTTATTGTTCAAGATAACTGTGAGCCAATATCATGGCGTAATAGGGAGCCAATCAGTAACACATTTCAACTGTGGGCACTTTGACCGTAAACATTAAACATAGGTAACAAATATAGTCTTACAGTTGGTGACTGACAAGCTGACTTATACAAAAAGAATGCATTTTTTAAAAACACAATACTGCATTTTCACCTTCCTATCCTATCCTATCCCGTAACTCAAAAGTCATTGGGCGCACAACATATGATCATTTAGCCAGCATACTCCACCGTTCTCTGTCCTCAGCAACCTTCATGGCTTCGCTCGGTGTCAAGCCAGTCCATTTTTGAATGTTGTCCTCCCACCTATTTGTCTCTCCCTCTTCTTCTGCCTCCTTGCACCGCATGCACCTTGCAAGATAGTCTTTGCAGAACCTGATGCATCGGAGTTTCTGTTTCTTTATCACTGTAAGCATATCGTCATGTTGTCCAATGGCTAGTGTGATGGTCTGTCGGACTTCGTCATTGGTGATGTGCTGGGTATAGGAAATAATGCCTAGAAGTCTTCTGTAGCACCTCATCTCCATGCTTTGTTTTCTTCATTGTAGATCTCTTGTGAGGGTTCATGTTTCGCAAGAGTATAGGAATTTCCGTGAGATGGAGATGACAAGGGAGCGCAGGAACCTTACCTTGGAATGTAGACTGATGGTCCTGTCTTTCCAAATGGACTTCAACCTTGTCAGGGCAGCAGTTGTTTGTGCTATCCAGGAGAGAATTTCCTGTTTGGACCCATTGTCTCATACAACTGCTTCTAACTATTTGAAGTTATGCACTGTGTTGAGAAATTGGACTTTATTGTCCATGTTAATGCCATTGGTGTTGTTGGGTCATCATTTTGGTTTTCTCTGCACTTATTTTCATTCCAAAGGCTCCGGAGGTTGTGTCAAGCCTCTGTACCAGTTGTTCAAGTTCTTGTTCCTTTCCAGCCAATCCATCAATGTCATCCGCAAAACAGAGGTTGGGGATTGCTCTACCCTCTATGCTGACTGTGCCTTCATGATCTGGAAGGGCATCTGACATGATGCACTCAGAAAGACGTTCAAGAGTGTTGGGGAGAGTAGGCCCATAATCATGTGGCCTGTGTAGGGAGATGCTGCTTGATAAGCATTTGAACCACCCAGTTTCTAAAACACAAATTTTTAAAAATCAATAAAATGCAGAATGTATCTCTTAATTTAGAATTTGTTTTTATAGGAAACCCATAAATAGACCTAACTAGTCTTCATGTGAAGCACTTTTAAATAAATGTGATTGGTGTTATTGAAAAAGTCTTTTCAGGTTTTAATAATAATTTATCTTAATAATAATAACAGTTAACCTCATTAATATAAAGCAGTCATTAATATAGTTTGATCTAAGATGCAAAAACACCTTGTAAAACAGTTATTCCACGGAAGCCTGTCATTAAAAAATAATCAGTCATCTTGGAATTCCATTCATCTCCCCATCCCCACATCCTGACACATATATACAAACACCTTTCCTACACACACGCACACACACACACACATTATTTCCATTTATAATAGATATGAAACTTACTTGAGCTTGTATTAGGGGTGTCGGATAGTGCAGTGGTTGGAGCACTCGCTACTGTGTCGAAAGTGAAGCACCGTCCGGTGCGGTTAGCACTTGGATGGGTGACCGCTAAGGCGTGAAGCGACAAATAACAACGCCCCCAGTTGACTCAACTGTGATTGAGTACCCTACTCTCTTGAGGGTGGGGAAGGTAAAGCAGCGAGGGAGAGAGTTGGGCATCACCCTCATTACGCTGGCCCAAGATAAGTGTGATCTCCAACATCACGCTCCCCTACGGCCACAAGGCTATGGGACTACCTTTACCTTTTTTTTACCATAGCGGAGCCATTAGAACTCTCTAGGTCATTTCTGGTGGAAATGAATCAACGTTGTTCGCTTTTCCTGACTTGATTTTGCAAATTTCGGATTGTTAGCACTCCAGCTGACGAAATCATCGGGTTTTCTTTTAAGATTTCCAGATCTAAACCAGGATAGCAATGCCATAATAGTGATGGTTTCGTAGTGAAACAAGGGAAGTAACCACTGCATACGAGTCACAAACCTATGTCACATCAAACTATGAGGTCGCTTCCTAAGCATAGCATGGCGAATTAGGAGCTTTGTGATTGGCTGATAGTGCAGAAGGTAAACCAATGAACATTGAACTAACATTTCAGTGGCCTAGCCGTGCTAATTTTAGAAACGATTCCTTCCGAAACAGTAAACACTCTGACTTGTAAGAAGCAGCTGTTTGTTGGACACTAGCTCGGAATTTTTTTTTTTAGACTCGTTGATCATCAGACATCACGTTCACGATTTTCTTACTTGGTCGATAGATTTTTTAGAGGTGTTTGCAGCACCAATTGTAACATTTAATACATACTTCTCATGCCTAATCAACGATTCTGAGACATAATTTTGAGAGTCAAAGGCATGACTATGCCCGATCTGGTTGTAATGGGGAGCCTTGTATGCCAGAAAGCACGGGGGCGTTTTTATCTTCTTCTTCTAATAATAATACTGGATGCTATAATATTTGAGCGCCTTACTCCTAAATGAGACTAAAAAAGTGCAGCACTCTGTAAATGTCAGCAACATGCAAGCTCACAAGTTACATACACTCCATCATACACCACAAACACACATTTATCACTCTAACATGTGGTGTAAAGGCATGCCACCAACATACTAGAAGATGAAAAGGAAACTGAATTCTTTTTATTTTTATTTTTATATAAGTAGATACAACCAATACCATGCCTTACTAAAGGAACAGAGGAAACCGGAATACCAAGAGAAAGCTCTTGGTGACCTGAAAGTGTGGTACCTATGTTATATAAGTTTGCCCTCTGCGGTGTTTAAACCTGCAACCTTCAGCATAGGACATCTGCGCCCTAACAAACTGCTCCAGCAGGTCACCCCACCTAGTCCTATTCCTATGGCAGGGCTAGAAATTAACTTTTTTCTTTGGGGGCCACCGGGCCCCTTGATTGAAAAATTTGAGGGCCCACAAGCAACTTTCGGGGCCCAACTTGAAAAATAATGCAAACAAAAAAACAAAAGAATTATTGACAATATAATAAGTAGAAAGTACAATTTGTCTGATAATCTAAAATAAAAACAATTGAATTTCTAATTTTGCTGAGTGATCAGTGCTTCAGATTGTTTTCAGACATCATGGGCCCAATGACCCATGGCCATGCAAAATGATGGGTCAAGTTTGAAAAAGATGGGTCATTGACAATCGAAGGTATTCATATTGTATGTTCACCTAGCCCTTCTTGAACAGATACCGCCTGCATTTTTCCGCCCACACTTGCGAAGCACTGCACTCATAAAGGGCATGTCCTGGAAGCTAGGTCCATCAATGCACACCCTCATCAGCTGGTGTGGCTTAGTGGTACAGACAGACCGAGGATCAAGACAAGTTGGCGATTTTATGACGCGCCAGGCTGGCGCATTCACGTTGACTGTTACGCGCCATTCTGATAAAATATGCGCCAATGGTGCGGGCGCTCCAACAATCTGAAGTACTGAGTGATGTCATTTTTATTTGCCTTCTCTTTCACTTTCAAACATTACCAACCAAAAAGGGGAAAACACACACACACACACACACACACATTCAGTGACACACATATTCCAGTGACTAGTGAGCCTGAAATGGCCATTAAACAAAATAGAAAAAAAATCAAGTGAGTCTCTTGTATTTGTATAATACTTTTCAGTTTTGTGACTGAGCATTGCACAAATAATACACATCATTAAATTTTTAATATGAGTAACCTAACACAAAATCTGACCTCAATGCACAATACGCCATCGCCGATTGTTTTAGCAACTGTATACGATATGTAGCCATACTTTCGTACTTGCAAAGATGGACATTTTGCGCTTATGTTGTGCCATAGCCTTTTGTTTATTATAATATATTATTTAAAAGATATTGAAGTGTATATTAAACTTTTGAGTGCAAAATTAAAGGGTATTCGTTTCTTTTCTCTGTTTTTATTTGCCTGTCCAAATTTAGGGCACCGGTGTGGGTTGCTTCCCTTGGCCCAATACGAAACTGCCGAGTAGAGCTAGCTGTAGCAGACGAATTATTTTGCGGGCCAAGCGGGCCCTTCGTTTTTCAACTTTCCGAGCCCGAAATCAACTTGGCGGGTTTTTGGCCCCGGGCCCCCGCTAATTTCGAGCCCTGTATGGCCATACAGGCTAATGTATGCCACTTTTGTGATGGCTTAAATATTAGTTATACCTTACATCCCGATAAAAAGAGACACTAAAGCGTCCCCCAAAATAAAATCATTATCACTAATATCAGACACACTGCAGACCCTGAGAAGCACACACATGCTCACACATTTGAACAATTTATTCAGACAGTTTTTGACAAGCATTATTCCATTAGGCGTACATTGCATCGCCTTCTGATAACAAAGAGGGTCGTAGCCTACTTTCCAGCATGTCAGCGTGCACTACAGGGTACGCCAAGTGAACCCTTCACCATCCTAGGTTACAAACTTCCCGCATCCTCACCCACTACTTCAAAACATGATTTAAAAAAATGGTCAAGACCAACTAGCTGAAGAAGAATAAAACAATTTATACTACTAGACTGACACAAGTATTCAAAAGTCAACCGAGGTAAAGGATAGGAGATGAGTAACACATCCCTCATTAGGCTGGCCCAGAGAAAAGTGGGGTCCCACATGCCCCTATCCCCAAACCGAAAGTATCAATAACCAAAAATAATATAATGTGTACTATGTTGCGATGACTCCAACTCCAAGACAATGACCAACAATGTCAAAACAATGTCAACACACTGGCACAGTGAGTGGCAGACAACTCTATACTAAGTCAGCATATAAATCTTTTAGTACAAGGTCTTTTCACTTATAAATACTCCCCACTGCTTCCTGCACTGTGCAAATGAAGGCAAACATGTATACAACAGGTTCAAGACAATGACTAGAAACAGGATACTTGATTAACTAAAATATAATTTATCAGGATTGTGAATGTCACACTATGTATACATACATTACAATGATACATGTATGGAGTAACAGTTTCTCACTATTTTGCACATGACGTGGCAGTTAATTGAATAGGACCACTTGTGTTGACAAATGTATAGAAACCATGGCCTGGAAGAAAAGTTAAAACAAGTGCTGGTTTCCTATGCCAAAGGTTGTGGGTTTAAAACCTTGAGGGAACGTAGTTCAGTGTTCCCTCCACCCCAAAAAAATGAGAGTCCTTGGGACTCCCAGGTATAAAATTTTAAGAGTCCTTGTGCAAATTTTGAGAGTCCCCAAATCGGAAAAAGAAATGAAAAAACAAGCCCAAGCCTCACTTTTTTTATTTTTTTTTAAACTTTGTTAAAGCGTCACATTAGTTATCATAATCATATAAAACCAAAAAATTAAAACATGTATTAAATGTTTATTTAAGCCTGAGTCGCTTGGTTGCTGCAAACTCCTTCAGAGCACCCTGCACAACAGCTTCCGTATTTTCGATAATGACAGGATCTGTAGTACTACTTGATGTTGCTGTGGATGAACGGGTTTTGGGCCCAGTCAACCAAGTCAGAAGTGACATGATTGTGTATGATAGAATCAAAGAATGGATTCACGAAAATTTCTTCTGTTCAGTGAATGGATTGCTTGGAGGAAGTTTACAATGCGGGCGCATGCGATTTTTAAGGACGACAACTCCCGACACAATCTTTAATCGTCTGCAATGGCAGTCTCAGTTGGGTGCTGATTCTGATTATGCCGTGAATTAGTTCGCCAGTCGTTGGTCGTATTTTTGACTTCAGCGATTCGAAAAAAATGTGTGCATCCACAGGACGCAAACATGCAAATTTTTCTGCGTCATTTTTCATATTTTGTGCGTAATTGACGCACTACTGTGCGTAATCGGGAACACTGGTAGTTTACATTCATGACTAAGTTACCAGACTTTTCAGGTCACTGAGGAGTTTCTCTGGGTACTCCAGTTTCCTCCCTCCATTCAATAAATATATTGGATGCAGCCAATCTAAATTTCAAAATAAAAAACATTGATTTCTCTCCCGCCTTCTGTAATAGTAATCTAATCAGACTGCTTGTGATCGATCACCGAACTTTGAGTCCTATTGAAGAAAAAGCCCCATACGACCTTTGATAGGTGCCCCAACGACCTTCGAGTTATGGGATAGGATAGGGAAAGATAAAAAGAAAAAGCGTGTGATAAGGATAGCATCCTGTATTAATTTTGTTTTATTAAAACTTAACCCTCCACCCCACTCCAACTAAAAAAATGTACAGTGGTCTGGGAATGTGGGTAATGAATGGGTGGTCAGGGCCATTGTTAACTGAATGCGAAAGAAAGGACTGACCAAAGAGAATTAAGTCAAGGCTAGTACAGTAACACTACACTAACACTACAGAGTACAGTCACACTGAGCGACTGACAAGTTAAATAACAATTCACAGATTTTCATAACATTGGTAACTATCAGTCCATGATTTTACTTGAAAAAAGATTTTAATACAATACATTACCTACTATTTTCCACTAAAAGCCACAGTGATGAAGAGAAGTTACTACCTACTAATTTAGGTAATGCATCTTACAGTTAAAACAAAAGCCTGTGCATTTTGTTTATAATTATAGCATGGAAAATATGGCAAAATAAATTAGTGCGTATGCACAAAACCATTACAGCAGGTAGTTTCGATAGAGAATAACTAACAGTAGTAGTAATTACCAAAGTGATCAGAAATAGGCCTGGTAAAAAAAGAACTACTTAAGAAACTCAACAGGCCAGATCGAGAAGTAGGACCACAGAATCAACACAGGCTCCACAATTACTGAATTAGAAGTACCCAATCAATCGCCAAACCTGCAATACTATCCTAAACAAAGCAACAAAGTACTATAAAATACACCATCCATTATCTTGGGCAGTGAAGTAGCCTCAGTCAGGGCTAGAAATTAACTTTTTTCTTTGGGGGCCACCGGGCCCCTTGATTGAAAAATGTGAGGGCCCACAAGCAACTTTCGGGGCCCAACTTGAAAAATAATGCAAACAAAAAACAAAAGAAGTATTGACAATATAATAAGTAGAAAGTACAATTTGTCTCATAATCTAAAATAAAAACAATTGAATTTCCACGGCACACAGAATAACACTTCTTGGCCGTCCTCGTTCACTTCAAGGCCATGCCATGGAAATCTTTTTTTCCACCCTTCATTGTAGTTCCTTTAGTGTTCCCTCCACACACAAAAAATGAGAGTCCTTGGGACTCCCAGGTATAAAATTTTAAGAGTCCTTGTGCAAATTTTGAGAGTCCCCAAAACGGTGGATGAACGGGTTTTGGGCCCAGTCAACCAAGTCAGAAGTGACACGATCGTGTATGATAGAATCAAAGAATGGATTCACGAAGATTTCTTCTGTTCAGTGAATGTATTGCTTGTAGGAAGTTTACAATGCGCGCGCATGCGCTATGCGATTTTTAAGGACGACAACTCCCGATACAATCTTTAATCGTCTGCAATGGCAGTCTCAGCTGGGTTCTGATTCTGATTATGCCGTGAATTAGTTCGCCACTCGTTGGTCGTATTTTTGACTTCAGCGATTCGAAAAAAATGTGTGCGTCAACAGGACGCACACATGCAAATTTTTCTGCGTCATTTTTCATATTTTGTACGTAATTGACGCACTACTGTGCGTAATCGGGAACACTGTTCCTTGATCTTTTTTCCTCTTCATACTTCTTTTTTCTCTCTTTTTCTTGTTCTTTCCTTTCGTCGACGTTTTCTTCTGGTGTCTTTCGCTTCCCAAAAATTGGAAAATACGCCATCGCCGATTGTTTTAGCAACTGTATGGCGACGATATGTAGCCATACTTTCGTACTTGCAAAGATGGACATTTTGCGCTTATGTTGTGCCATAGCCTTTTGTTTATTATATTAAAAAGATATTGAAGTGTAACAGTATAATAAACTTTTGAGTGCAAAATTAAAAGGGTTTCGCTTCTTTTCTCAGTTTTTTTTTTCTGTCCAAATTTAGGGCACCGGTGTGGGTTGTTTCCCTTGGCCCAAATACGAAACTGCCGAGTAGAGCTAGCTGTAGCAGACGAATTATTTTGCGGGCCAAGCGGGCCCTTCGTTTTTCAACTTTCCGAGCCCGAAATCAACTTTGCGGGTTTTTGGCCCCGGGCCCCCGCTAATTTCGAGCCCTGCTCAGTGGTGTAGGCAATGGCCAAACAATGGAAGTACTAACTGTCAAGCGGTAACATTGCAGCCTGGATAGACAGTGGTTCCAAACCCGTTGACGGCCTGTAATACTCCAAAAAAGATGATACGACCCTGAGAAACAGTGGACTGAGTGGTAGACTGAGTGGTATACTCAAAAGACAACACCATTGAAGCACTGAAAGTCAAGCAGTAACATTACAGCAGCATACATGCAATGGTTCAAAGCCCAATGACGGTCTGGAGTAAAAAAATTAATAAATAAATAAAAATAAAACAACAAATAAGACCTTGATAAACTACTCTTTTTGGATGAGAGTATAAACTGAGGTCTAGTCTGTACACTCACGCATTCCATCACATGGACTTTTAAGATCGTGACGCTCATATACCAGATGGTTTCACGAATATACGGGTCTAACAAGCGCTAGATCCCTTCTCCCCTTTCATGAAGCAAAACCTAAATACCAAGAGAGAAACTTCTAAACAGATGTAATTTAATACAAAACTGACCTGAAAAAAGTTTTTGTTGTACATACTTGATACTAAGCCTACATACTAAGCCGTGTCCCGGACTTACCTTGTGTACACTGTTGGGGTCTCTCTGCCACGCCAGGTACATGTCCTCAACGTAGGCAGAAGAACTACCACTGAGGAATGGTTCTTGCGCTGCCTGGGTAGCAAAGGCACGAAGAGACATTCCAGACCCATCTTCCACACGAGTGGCATAGCCACGAGTAGTCCTCAGAAGTTGTGGAAGAAGGCGCCCAGAAGGCCCCTTAGTGAATAATAGTTTTCCGATGCGAAGCATCGTGATTACAACGTCCTTCGTATATGAAAATGTCTTCTGTTATGATACAAGCGGAGATCGCGCACGTGAGCCACCTTGACGGTGGCCAAGGAACTGGATGTGTATGCTTTGATTGATCAAGAACGACGCAAGAGCACTGCTAGGATGGTGCTGAAATGGGGTGACCTCTCTGTCCTTCGGCGATAATTACGACTGTAGACGTGGCCGTCTTGATGAATTTCACTGACCAGTCCTCAGCAGAGCGTATGGTTCCTTATTGAATGACCGCACTGTCGATTCTTGACCGTCAGCTTGTCCCGTAACGTGGGAAACATCGAAATATGGCGCCGTTGCTCTCGTCTGTTTTTACGAAAGATCCCGCTGCAACAAACGCAGATTGCATAGTTATTTGTCAATAAATACAACAAATACTTCATTCTGATGCACTGTGTATAGTCAGTGACATGTCCTAATATAATATTAACTCTGTATCGGCATAAAAACAGACATACCTCTATCACGCGTGATGTAAAAGAGCACCCCAAGTTGACTTTCAGCTGTGGAAGTGTCAAGTGCAGGCAATGACCATCTCATGAATGTAAAATTAGGTATGGTTGGCTGACGTACATGGGCCTTGGCATGTAACAACCAATCAGATTCATCCACACAGTATCATCTTTGTACTTTCGATTTTCAGTGCGGGGAGTAGGAAGCTACGTTTTAGTAGTAGCAAAGAATTTAACGTTCTTTATTATAGTAGTAGTAATAGTAGTAGTAGTGGTAGCAGTAGTAGTAGTAGTAGTAGTAGTAAGTTAGGGAAAATAACAGGCCTTGAAGCCTTCCTAAACGTCCCTTCTGCTTCAAACTTTATACATGCAATTTACCTAACAGATTATTCATCAAAATAATAAAATAGGTCTCTGAATTTTATTATTACGTCCAACTGGTTTTTAAAACTATTTATGCTCGTTGCCTTTTTATTGTTAGTGGTAGAACGTTCCAATGTAAAGAAATTATGTTAGTAAAAAAACAGTTTTCTCAAATTAGTGCTACAATACCGTACTGTAAAAATCTTACCTTCTGAATTCATGGTTTTATCAAAGTGCGGGGTTCAGACTAACTCAGACCAATCCAGGTAATAAATTGTATTTAAAAATTAAATACACCTGAATAAGATCACCTCTTACTTTTCGAACTTAAAGAGAATGTAAATTAAGGTATTTGAGAATATCGCATAGAACAACATTCTCTCAATATCTTCGTCGCACTCCTTCGTATTCTACTTTTTCTATCATGTCTTTTGAACGTAGGACACCAAATACCATTAGCGTATTATAAATGATGGCTTATCAATGCTTTTATAGATACCTTACAAAAAGTATCCTTATTTAAAACGTTAAATGTTCTCTTTATAAGACCAATAATTTTAATAGTTTTAGTAACACAATATAAATGTCATAGTCAGTACTAATACGATAACTTTATTATCTGTATGAGAAATTACAATGTGGTGTACATAAAACAATCAAAAGCTGCAGTATTATAATTTGCATAGTCAAGCAGTGCATATAATTATCCACATCCACACACACAACTATACCCACAACTGGTTGAATTTCGTTTCCGTTAATCAGACGTACAGAATGTTGTCAAAAACTGTTTTTAGTTCTCAAGGTACGAATTTTAGGCATTCGGAAGCGCCGACCAGAAGGTAGGAGCTAGACGTGGTGAACAAGAACATGACTGTCTTATCAAATGTCACTCCCAAATCTTTCTCTTCACTGCAAGTCATCAATTGCTTTTGAATCTCTTTCATGAAGTATTCGTGATCCGGGTTATTTCGACCCAAGTGCAATACCGTACACTTATCTACGTTAAAATAGAGGTTCCACTGCTGCGTCCATGTCTGTAACCTGTCCAAGTACGTCCTACTGAAAAATATCACTCTTAGTAGTCCTATCCTATCCCCTCCCGTTACTCGTAGGTTGTTGGGGCACCGCATATGATCGTTTAACCAGCGTATCCCATCTTTCTCTGTCCTCAGCAACCCTCATGGCTTCGCTCAGTGTCAAGCCAGTCCATTCTCGAATGTTGTCCTCCCACCTCTTTTTTCTATCTCCCTCTTCTTCTACCTCCTTGCAACCGTGCCTTGTATTATGGTCTTTGCAAGGCCTGATGCTCTGGTGACCTCTCATCAGTAAGATTGTAAATTTTATTTTAATCTTCGAATATTTTGCAAACAGTTTCGATCAATTCAGGTAGGCTAAGTGGTTGATAAATATAGTAAATAAAAGAGGACCTTGCAATATACCACTTAATCAATATTTCTGCTTTGCATGGTCTAGCATCACCAACTCTTACCGTCCGAATACTACCAGTTACAATCTGTTTTAGCCATTTATTGACATTTCCATGTTTTCCATAGGCTGCAAGTTTAACCAGCAATCTCTCATGATGATCGAGGTATCGTATTTGGAAGTGCTATAGTTGTAGATTGAGGACAAGAACAGGCCGCCGAGCTTTTATAAATGTCCTTTCACTTTCACGTGTTTATTCTATGTCTGTGTAGCATGCGGTTTTCATATTCATATAGCCAATTACTCATCATAACAATAGAATAATTGTTTTAATTTTGGGCTCAAGTCCAACTGATTCGCTAAATGACTCTTGTAATAAATATGATATTCAGACTGGAAGGATTTATGAGACTATGAAACAACGTTCCATATTTAAGCTAAATTGCCTACTCTCACTGACCGAATTTTTACCCACAATGCAAAATTGCCTGGTTTCAGATTTACGGTACCAGCTATCTTCTGTGGGCAAAAGTCATCATGTTGTTAAAAGTTTTGGCATTGAAATTGGTCATTCTGCTCTTACACACCAATTGAATTATAGGGACACGTATTTCAGTTGTGTAAGAGGAGGTCTATAGGCTTAACTTGCGAAAATATTTCTTATCGATGCGTGTTGTGAACAGATAAAACAGACTGCCAACAGAGATAGTGGACGCCCAGGCCATCTCTGAATTCTTTTAAAAGTCTCCTTGGTGTCCACATGGCTTCCTCGATGTATTCAGTGTGAATAGAATGCCGCCCTATCTCTCTGTCTGTGACTAGTATAGTCTGGATGTTAGTGAGCCTAGTAGTGCAGCAAAGACTGGATAAAAGGCTAATAACCTATGGACATCCATGACATCATATCATATACCAGGGAGGCACTGTGGTCTAATGGTAGTGCTTCGGCTTGCGGATCTTAAGGTCCCGGGTTCGAGCCCTGTCCGGGCCATTGTGTTGTGTCCCTGGGAAAGACACTTTACTCCTGTTTTCCTACTCCTTCGGATGAGAGTATAGTCCGTATGTAGCATAAATTCCATCATAACGGACGAAAAGATCCTGACGCTCATGTCCTAGGCGGGTGAATGCCGGTAACAAGAATCCCCCATCAGCATGCACTTGGTCCTTCTCCCCCATCACTGGCTGCCCAGGATTGTGCTCAGTTGTCCGGGCGTCAGACCATGCGCCCAAAGGCTGCGGGTGGGCGTCTCGGGCGGTTTGAGTTAGATCCTGTATCAGCTAGCGCCTTGATCCTTAGGCTAAGGCGCCTTACAAATGACGAACATTATTATTATTATTATTATTATTATTATTATTATTATTATTATTATTATTATTTCATATCATATGACATTATATCATATCATATCATATATAATAAAATATATCATATCATATATCATATTAAAAGTACATAATTATGGATAAATCTGATTTTAGTGGTATGCGGCAATGGCTTGGCTTCACCTGCTGAATGTGATGTTTTTGATGATGGTTTGTCTGTTGACCAGTGCTGGAAGACTAAGGAGGACATGCTACACGAAGCAATCTTCTTCTTCTTCTTCTTTTGTTGGGGGCTGCCACCCTCAGCTTATTGAGGGCTCTGCAGCCAAATGCTGGGTATATTCTTGTTACCGGCACTCACCCTTCTAGGACATGAGCGTCAGGATCTTTAAAGTCCGTTATGATGGAGTGCATGCGACACAGACTAGACCTCGGTTTATACTCTCATCCGAAGGAGTAGGAAACGGGAGTAAAGTGTCTTTCCCAAGGACACAGCACAATGGCCCGGACGGGGCTCGAACCCGGGACCTTCAGATCCACAAGCCGAAGCACTACCATTAGACCATGAAGAAATGTATACCAACAACAAGAAAAAAAAACAATAATGCATCCCAACAGAAAATCCATGCTAAAATCGGTATTGGAAAAACTGCAAACAAAACGAAGAACATAAGAAACTTTTGCAGAATCAGAACATAAAGAGAATTAACATTCTTATGCTAGAGCAAGAAACCAAGCCAAATTGGGAACATAAAAACTTAACAAAACAAAACAAAGAAATAAATGGGCATAAGATAAAACCAAAAAAATAATAAAATAATAGTACTTTTTTCTTTTTTTAAATAATGAATATGTATTCCTAAAACCAAACCCAAAGGAAAAATTGGTTGGTTTACTGTTGAAGGATGTGGACAACGCAACGGTTATAAACAACTTTTTTCGGCAGCGTTTTTACTGCCGAAGGCTCAGATAGAAACCTTGCCACCTTTTAATTGTATGAAAGAAACTAGCTTGCTCACTGAACTTCTTGGTGACTGGAGAGAAAGAGACAAGGAAGGCTTTAAAAAAAGTGCAGTTCCTGATGGAATCCACCCCCTATTTTGAAGAAATAGCCACAAGGAGTTGGCAGAGCCACGTACTATTCTATTTAACAGAAATGTTAGAGAGGGGGTAATACCTCAAACTAGGAAGGCAGCAGAGGATATGGACCTGCCTATTTTTAAGAAGGAAATACAAAGTTGCCTGGCAACTATAGACCCGCAATCCTAACCTCTGTGGTGTGTACGCTATTTGAGGATTTTATAAAGGATGCCCTGAGAAATCATCTCTCTAACAATGACCCTCTGTCCAACAATCAGGACGGATTCACCAGCGTTAGGTCTTGCGCTACCCAGCTAATCACAACCGCTACCCAGCTACACACAACGGTTAATGACTGGATCGCTGACACTGATAAGGGCAATCCAGTTGGTGCAATATACCGTAATCTCCAAGAAGCATTTGACACAGTGACCCATCGGCGGATAATTAATAAACTGGAAGACTTTGGATTCAGTGTTTCCTTCCTTTCGTGGATTAAGGCTTTCCTTAGTGACCGAAATCAATATGCAATATGTTAAGACAACAAAAACGTGCAGCGTCAACTAAAATATCCGTGTCGAATGGGGTACCTCAAGGCAGTTTACTGGGTCCTACCCTTTTCATTTAATATAGTAATGATACACCGGAGGTTGTGGACTATGCGATACAAATATTTGCAGACAATACAGCTCTGTGGAGACAGAGGAGAAAAGACAAGTGCTTCAGGATAGTTTCGATAAGTTGGTACAGTGGCCTGGTAAGTGGCTGTTGCATTTCAACAGTACAAAGTGTAAGGTCATTCATTTTCGGAAAAAAAGAACCCCAACTTTGACTATTTCCGGCGTGACAAGTACAAATTCTTCAGAAAAACAATGCCTGCTGAAAGCCTATCGGTGTGACAAGTATGAATGACAATGAACATTGAGGTTTAACGTCTATACTACCATTGGCAATTTGTCAGACGGGGACAAGTATAAATTGTGCTGTTTAAAAGGGCACATCAATTTAATGGAAAAAGGCTGTCAGCCTATGATGGCAGCTATACTATACTATACTATACTATACTATACTATACTATACTATACTATACTATACTATACTATACTATACTATACTATACTATACTATACTATACTATACTATACTATACTATACTATACTATGTTTCTCTACGCTACACTACACTACGCTACAAGTGTAAGTATTTAGATTTTTTTAAAATTATATTTTTGGGGGAGCATAGAAAATTCCAGTAGTTATTAATTCTGTTAGAAAAACAGGACTTTCTCAGGTTAGTAGGCTACGCATAGTATATTGTTGAATACAAATCCTACCTTCAGAATTTCGTGTTTTTTCGGAATATAACAATTCAAATCAAATTTAACTTTGGTGATAGATTAATCAGCCCATGTTGGGAAGAGGGGAGGGGGGGGGAAGAGGGAGAGGAAAAATTATGATAAGAAATGCCTCGTGATCAAGATATAACTTTAAATTACGGGTACTGTTTGGTAACAATCAAACCAGCTTACAACATTTCTGATATAGGTTTATGACAGTAGTCATGACGATATTTGCCTGTGGTGTGTATGTGTGCGTGACTGTTTACCTGTATCAAGGCAATTTCCATTTGCAACGCTTTGTAGTCATTTGGCTGAATACATTCTGTATTCTGTATCAATTACCGGCAATTTGCTTGCAGTAACCTAAGTTGACACGTGCAATATTAATCAACTTATACGTCAGCAATTATTATTATTATTATTATTATTATTATTATTATTATTATTATTATTATTATTATTATTATTATTATTATTATTATTATTATTATTATTAATTAATTAATTAATTAGTTAATTAATTTATTTATTTATTTATTTATCTATCCGCCTAATCTAGACTTGGCTCCAGGCGGTTACTTAAATATAGAATACCGAACAACTTTATAAAACAAGACGAGGAAAACTCATGAATTATTAACAGTTAACACACATCCTATCCTATTCTATCCAATCCTATCAGGTAACTCGAAGGTCGTTGGGGCACCACAGATGATCGTTTAAACAGCGTAAGCTTACTCCATCTTTCTGTCTTCAGCAACCCTCATGGCTTCCCTCAGTGTAGGCTACTATACTATCTTCTACTTCGCTAGAACAGTCACCAACCTTTTTTCTTGAAAACCCTTCCGGGACAAAACTCCTCATTTGTGTGTGAGATCTGTTAGATCAGCTTATAAATATTGGACGCTTTCTGCCAGGTGGTCACTGGGGCTTCCTATGATGTTATTATTTGGCAATGTAGGCATTTTATATGTATGTGTTTTGTTGATATTTTATAATGATGTTTGTATTCTATTTTGTTTTTGTAAACGGGGGTTCGATAAATTAGAGTATAGCCTCAGCGTCCCCTGCGTGGAATGTCTTTATTGTAGGGTGACCAGCTGGTGGAGTGCCTTCAGTGTTGCCACTAGGGTTTTTTCGGCAGATCTTTTATGAGGATCAGGGGCGAATCCTCTTTTAGCGAAGTTGTGGTCTTGATTGTGTGGTCCTGATTCGGTTATACTGGTCCAGGTTTGGCTCGGAAGAGTCTGCTGGACCTAAAGCAATAATCATGTAAAGAAAACCTCCGAGACGTTTGCTATATCTCGCCTCCCATAAGAGAGACCGATCCCACACCTGTCAGGCGCCATTGGCAAGTAATGATTGTCCCGCCTGAGATCACGCGGCCACAAATGTTCTGTGCCATTCATTTTAATCGGTTGGAAAGAAAATAATGAGTTTTAAGGTAGGATTTAAATGATTAAATTTAAAACTGATGAATTAGAGAAAGAGACAGTGTGTTCCAAATAGTACTATAGGGTCTTGATAAGAGAAAGCACGCAATTCGCCATTTGATTTATAGTACGCACAGATGGAACTGCAAACAGACGGTTGTCAAAGAATGAGGGAAGTTGTCTATTGTGTTGACGACCTTCCCTCATCCTCGCCCCCTACTTCAGTAGAACTAACATTAAAGTAGATACAAATAAAGTACACCTGTTTTATTTCATTAAAGTACATCTAATCAAATTATTATGATTTAATTTATTCATGTATGTTCCTCTAACGCATACACTAGCTGTTCCGATAGCCGTAAATAAAATGAAATAATTTACGTAAAACAAAAGCCCAGGTACGCAGTTTAATCTGCTGCATTAATATCTAATAATAATAATAATAATAATAATAATAATAATAAACCTGAAAAATAGATCTAATAGTGGTATTGTTATAAAGTATGAATTAAGGATGCAAGGATATATATATATATATATATATCAAGGATATATATATATATATATATATATATATATATATATATATATATATATATATATATATATATATATATATAAAATAAGATATTTTTTCATTATTATTATTATTTGTTATTATTATTATTATTATTATTATTATTATTATTATTATTATTATTATTATTATTATTATTATTACATGTATTATTATTATTACAGGCGTATCTTGACTGTACGGACTGGCAGACACTGACCACCTCCTGTGCTGACATCCATGAGCAAGCTGATGTGGTAACTTCCTACATTAGTTTCTGTGAACAAGGCAGCATTCCAACAAAAGAAGTCAGATCTTGGCCAAATGACAAGCCATGGTTCAACAACAGCCTCAAGTCAAGCCTGAGAGCAAAGGAAGAAGCTCATATAGAAGCGGCGACAAGATCAGCTACAAAAGGGCCAAATATGAGTTAGAAAAGGCCATCAGACGTGCAAAGTGGGATTATAAGAAAAAGCTAGAGGACCACTTTCAGTCCAACAACATCAGGGCAGTTTGGCAAGGTCTGCAAACAATCACTGACTACAAGAAGAAAGGACGCCAAGCTGATGCTGACGACAAGCAGCTCCCAGATAAGCTGAACGAGTTCTATGCCAGATTCGACAGACAGAACACCATCCCCTGTCACAGTCTCCCCTCCTGATTCTGCTTCCCACCAGCCTCCACCTTTCACCATCACGGAGTCGGAGGTGGAGTCTCTCTTCAAGAGGCAGAACAGTAGAAAGGCAGGTGATGCTGACGGAGTATCAGCCACCACCCTCAAACACCGCTCCTCCCAACTAGCTCCAGTTTTTACCCAGATTTTCAACTCCTCCCTTCTCTTGTCCACTGTCCCCCGCTGTTTCAAGACCTCCACCATCATACCTGTTCCCAAGAAACCCCAAATTAGCTCCCTCAATGACTACCGCCCTGTGGCCCTGACCTCGTTGGTGATGAAAGTGCTGGAGCGCCTGGTACTCAAGCACCTCCAGTCCGCTTCCAAGGGCAAACTGGACCCGTGCCAGTTTGCTTACCAAGCTAACCGGTCTGTCGACGATGCCGTCGCCCTGGCCCTTCACTTCATCCTCCAGCAGCTAGAAACCCCTAATCGCTACGCCCACCTCCTCTTCGTAGACTACTCGTCTGCTTTCAACACCATCGTCCCCCAGACCCTGTTCGACAAGCTTCAGCTCTTCAACCTCTCCCCCTCCATCTCTTTCTGGATTCTGAGATTCCTCCTCAACCGCCCCCAGTCAGTGAAAATAGGCAGCAACATCTCGCAGTTCCTGACCCTGAGCACAGGCGCACCCCAGGGGTGTGTCCTGTCTCCTTTTCTATACTGCCTGTACACCAACGACTGCACCTCCCATCACGAGTCAGTTCAACTCGTAAAGTTTGCCGATGACACCACCGTTGAAGGCATCATATCCAATGGAGATGAGTCAGCCTACAGGCAGGAAGTCGACCTGCTGGTGTCATGGTGCAGTAACAACAGTCTCGAGTTGAACGCCTCCAAGACCAAAGAAATGGTGATCGACTTTCGTCGGAACGCCACTCCCATTGACCCCCTCTTCATCAACGGCCAGCCCATCGAGACAGTTGAGTCATTCAAGTTTCTGGGCTCACTCATTTCCTGCGACCTCACCTGGGATCTCAACACCGACTCCATCATCAAGCGAGCACAGAAGAGGATGTACTTTCTCAGGCAGCTCAAAAAATTTGGCCTGAGGAAGGAAATCCTCACCCAGTTCTACCGCTCAGTGGTAGAAAGTGTTCTAACATTTTCCATCTGTGTGTGGTATGGGGGTGCATCCCAGCAACAAAAAGAAAAACTAGACCATATTGTCTCCGCTGCCAGCAAGATCATTGACACCGACCTCCCCTCTCTGGCCTCCATCTATACCAAACGCCTGATGAGCAGAGCCAGAAAGATAGTGGATGATGCCTCCCACCCCGGATACCACCTCTTCGAGCTGCTTCCATCTGGCAAAAGGCTCAGAACTATGAAGACCCGTACCTGCCGCTTCAAGAACAGTTTTTTTTCCACAAGCAGTGACAAACCTCAACTCCTTGTCTGGCATCCGATGATCCCGGACTATCTCAGTGACTTATGCATAAGAGAGAGAGAGAGAGAGAGAGAGAGAGAGAGAGAGAGGGGGGGGGGAAAGTGAGTGAAAGAAAGACAGAAAAAAAGAGAGGAAGAGAGAGCGACAGAGAGAGAGAGAGAGAGTGAGTAGAGGAAGTGATAGAGAGAGAATTTATAGATGTATGTAGAGTGTGTAAGATAAGAGAATTGAGAGACCGAGAGATAACGGAGAAGAGCGCGCACGTGTGTGTGGATGTGTGTGTCTATTTGATTTGACCATTCTGTTTCTTCTATATCCCAGTCAGTATTATTCCTAGTCTTGTATGAGTGTGTCAGCAAGTGGTTGCGCGAAGGTGTGGTTGGCTTTGTTATTGTGTTTAGTATAAATATGTGTGCCAACATCAAAGTGTATTCCTCGTGCTTGTCACCTGGCGAAATAAAGTTTTGTTATCTGTTATCTGTTATTATTATTATTATTATTATTATTATTATTATTATTATTATTATTATTATTATTATTATTATTATTATTATTATTATTATTATTATTATTATTATTAAAATTGAAAAACGCTAAAAAGCCGTTAGGATTATACAATTAAAGTTCCAGCTGAGCTGACCTGAAGTGGACTTAATGTTGTTATTGTTGTTGTGTTATGTTGTTATTAGTTTTTAAAGATTTTATTGCCCCTTTTTATCGAAAACTTCTGGGCCGCCTCTCCTGGGGAAGGCGTAGTCGAAGCCTGTGGCGCGCCCAAACACAGCCTACCTAATATTAGTTGTGTTTTTGAAATTTTGCAGGGGGGGGGGGGGGGGCGGGGGTTGAAAGGGGGGAAGGAAACCAGAGAAAACCCCCGAGACGTTGCCCGAGTCGAAAGTAAATAATATTCAGAGAAACATAATGCCCAGAGGCGGGATCGCTCCCATACCTGTCAGGCGCCAGTGGTTTTATTTCTAGCCTGTGGATAAAGCTATTACGTTAGTCCCGCCCGCAGGCGCTTAATTGTATCTGGACACGCGAGCGCCTATGCCTGTGACGCGTATCCCTTTGGTTACAAGGTCCTAAACTGGAGCAAGCGAAAATAATTGCGGGTCATCGCAGTTTTCAAATCTATATGAACAAACTCGAAGTTCTCCCCAAAGAAGGCAACTTGTTCATTTCAACAGTGATTCCCGCAAACAAACAAAATAAGAAATATGCTCTGTCTATTTTAAAATCCGTTCAATTTCGGTAAATTTGTCAAATGGTTTTGGTTGTGTGCAGTTTCCAGTTAATATTATGCATGCGGGCAAGGTAATCACAACAGTTAGAAAGAGAAAGTAAAAAAAAAAAAAAAAAGAGAGAGAGAGAGAGAGAGAGAGAGAGAGAGAGAGAGAGAGAGAGAGAGAGAGAATAAATAAAAACAAAAGCAGAAGTTGATAAAAGTGTTGACACATCAAATAATAACACGATGCAACATCTACTGTCCACTTATACATATATTTATTATATTTACGTACTTTTGCCCCACTTCCGTCATTTAGAGAGGATGAGAAAATACACACATATACATATCTGTACATTGTTTCAGTATTATTCGCCTAAATTTAAAAGAAACAAAAAAGATTTTAAAGAAAATTTGTATAATCAGTCAATATTACCACACAGCTATTTCAGCCAATGAGTAATAATAATAATTTATTAAAACTGACAGTTTGCTCTAAGCTCTCACACGCATTCACGCTCACATGCGTTTTACAAAAAAGGAATACCAGGTCCAGGTGGGGCCGGGTAGCTCAGTTGGTAGAGCGTCCTCCTAGTAACCGAAAGGTACCTGGTTCGAATCCCGGATTGGCCAACGTGTGACCATAATATTATTTTCCCCTTACCATCAATTTTAACTGGTTCGCTGGTGTCAGAATAATGTGACCAGTAGTCGCCTATACGCGTCGGTGTCGTGTGACAATAATCACAGGCTGTGAAGTCCGTAGGCCTCGCCTCAATTACATACTATGTCTATCCTATCATATCCCATAACTCGGAGGTCGTAGGGGCACCACAGATGATCGTTTAACCAGCGTACTCCATCTTTCCCTGTCCTCAGCAACCCTGATTGTTTCGCTCAGTGTCAAACCAGTCCATTCTCGAGTGTTGTCCTCCCACCTCTTTTTCAGTCTTCCTCTTCTTCTACCTCCTTGCACTGTGCCTTGCAGGATGGTCTTTGCAAGACCTGATGATCTGGTGACGTGGCCATACCATCGGAGTTTACGTTTTTTCACCACTGTGAGCAGGTCACCGTGTTGTCCAATGGCTTGTGTGATGGTCTGTCGGACTTCGTCGTTGGTAATGTGCTGGGTATAGGAAATGCCCAGAAGTCTTCTGTAGCACCTCATCTCCATGCTTTGTATTCTTCGTTGGAGATCTGCTGTGAGATCCATGTTTCGCCATATAGGAAGTTGGAGATGACAAGGGAGCGCAGCAGCCTTATCTGGAATGTAGACTGATGGTCCTGTCTTTCCAAATTGGCTTCAACCTCGTCAGGGCAGCAGTTTGTGCGATCCTGGAGAGGACTTCCTGTCGGGACCCATTGTCTGATACAATGGCTCCTAAATATTTGGTGTATGTTGGTATAGATCGCCGCGCTTTGAGCCTGATTGATTTGGGGAAAGGCGCGTATATAGCATCCTGTATTATTATTATTATTTTTATTTGAAGCTATGCACTGTGTTGAGGGATTGGCCTTGGACTTTGATGTCCATGTTGATGCCATTGGTGTTGTTGGTCATCATTTTGGTCTTCTCTGCACTTATTTCCATTCCATAGGCTCTGGAGGTGGTGTCAAGCCTCTGTACCTTCTTGTTCCTCTCCAGCCAATCCATCAATGTCATCCGCAAAACGGAGGTTGGAGATTGCTCTCCCCCCTATGCTGACTGTGCCTTCGTGGTCTGCAAGGGCATCTGACATGATGCGCTCTAGGAAGATATGTTGAACAGTGTTGGAGAGAGTAGGCATCCCTGACGCACACCGATTGTTGATCTGAACCAGTTTCCGATGGCGCTGTTGTGGAGGACTGCACTGGTAGCCTTGTCATACAGGCTTTTGATGACTTCAATAATTTTAGGGCTGATGTTGTACACTCTCATGGTTGCCCACAGAGCTGCATGCCACACTCGGTCAAACGCCTTTTTGAAGTCTACGTACACATGGCATGATATAGATGTTAGGTAGGCTATAGTATGTAATTGATCTTCTTCTTCTTCTTCTTCTTCTTCTTCTTTCGTTGAGGGCTGCCACCCTCAGCTTATTGAGGACTCTGCAGCCAAATGCTGGGTATGTTCTTGTTACCGGCACTCACCCGTCTAGGACATGAGCGTCAGGATATCTTTAAAGTCCGTTATGATGGAGTGCATGCGACACAGACTAGACCTCGGTTTATACTCTCATCCGCAGGAGTAGGAAACGGGAGTAAAGTGTCTTTCCCAGGGACAAAACACAATGGCCCGGACAGGGCTCGAACCCGGGACCTTCAGATCCGACTATGTATAGTATGTAATTGAGGCGAGGCCTAGGGACTTCACCGCCTGTGCTATAATCTACAGTTACATTACATTCCATTACATACCAGGTTCTGGATTATTTCCCTTGGATTGACTCTTTCTGGGAATAAGAGGTTGTTTACTCAGCTTCCTAAAACAGAAGGATTTCTAGTTATCACATGTATCAAGAGTCATAGAAGGAAAATAATAGATGTTTTGACTGTGTTTGAGAGGTGCTGTACGCCATGGGGAATTCTGCGAGCAGCAGTGACAGCGAGGATGAAGGGAGAGTAGAATATAAGGAGGTAAGGTTTTGTCAGCCATAATCTCTACTGCTGGAACTGGAAGTTGAAGTATTTCCATAGCCAGGCTCTGCCGGCACTGGTTGAGTGGTTCCAATTCGTTACTGTGCAGATCATGACAAAAATCAAATTACCGTGAAGTTTGAAACGATGGCACTCCTGTTGTTAATCATCTTTTGGCTGAGTAATTCGGTGTGGGAATGCACTTGATTACATTTCCCTTAATATACTTGCAAGTACTAGTGCAACGTCACAAAACATCAGTCAGGTGTAGTTATTTAAATTTATTTTTAATGTTATGAAGTTTTTGATTTAGAGTTTGTATAATAGTAATTGATACAGCATACAATAAAGTCACTTAGTCTATAGGATCATTGTTAATACAGTTTTAAAACTGAAACTGAAATACACTGAACATTCAAGATACATGGTACATATCAACTTCCCACGAAGGTGTTGCAGAACACTCACTGATAGAAGTTGTTGTTGAACGCTTGTTGTTTCCTTGAAAGATGGATTTAGTAATTATTCTCACATTTTCCACTCATGTGCTTCCAACTAATAAAGTGGCATTTGATCCTGGCATAATTTATGACATGCTTAAAATGCATTATTTAATCAGTGATGCTATGTTCATTTGTTGTTGATTACAGGCTGATGATGGCTTCTCAGACACAGAGATGGATATTGGTAAGTGTAATATTTTTCAAATGACTTGAATAATTATTGATGAAAGGACAAATGCCTGAAAAATGAAATGGCGTTTGAAGTTTATAAATATGTTTTTAATGTTAAATAACTCTGAACTAATTTTCTGTTAGTGTTGGTGTTAAACATGATTGAGATGATGATTAAAGGTGGTTAAGGTAAAAGTGGATCCCTGGTGTAGACCACTCCCCACTCTGCCAGATCTTGTTACAGATAATGGTGAGTGCGTCAATCATCGCTTATCCTCCTGCTTGAAGCAGTTCGGCGGGTATGTTGTCCACTCCCGCTGACTTCCCCTTCTTCAGCGATTGCAATGCTGCCTCAACCAAGAATTGGGAGGATTTCTTCTTCTTTTCTGTTTTCAGGACATGCTAGAACTGATGGTCTCCATTTGGTGTGTGGTTGTAAAGGTCAGAGCAGTATTCTGTCCATCTGTCCAAGACTTCTTGTTCTTCTGTAAGGCATATGCCAGACTTGCTTTGGATCGTGGAGACCTTGGGCTGTTTAACACTTGTCAGCGCTTCACAGTCTGATAGGCCTTCTTGCTGTTGTTCTTGTTAAGACTTTTCTCTATTTCCTGGCATTGATCTTCTATCCAGTTCTCCTTTGCTGTGCGCATGCCTTTTCGGATGTCATTGTTGATTTTTTGGTAGGCATCAGCTCCCTGTGAGGTGTTCTTTTTCTTTTTCATCTCTCTTCGTTTATCACACAGGTCCAAAAGATCAGGTGTGATCCACAGCTTTTTCTTTGGCCTATGCTTTCCCAGGATCTCCGTGGAGGCATCTGTCACAGCTGAGTTGAAGGTGGTGGTTATAGTGTTGACATCTACTTCACCAGCTCCTAAAATGAGCAGTGGTGCAAATTTCCCTCCAATTGTGGCCTGAAATATTTTTGCCACCTCCGGGTCTTGCTGCTATTAGTATTAGAAGCAATATTCTACGTCAGCTGCAGAGGAATTACACTGGTACCAAAGATTTATTGATTTATTTATAAATGATTCATTAATTTATTAATCAATTATTAATTTATTTCTGTATACATTATTTTTCCAATAAATTATAATTATATATTATTTTTAAAATAATACATTCATAAATGTAAAGTAATATTTATAATTTATTAATTTATTTCTTTATAAATTGTTAATGTATTTATTTACAAATTATTTATTTATAGATCTATATATTTATTATTATGTTTTGTTGTCCACAAGTTGACAAGGATGGGAGCCTGACCACCGATCTTCACTCCTTGTTCAGTGACCCCAACTCTCTTCGCTCCGTTGCAGCTAAGATCAAGTACATTGGAACTTTCTTTCTTTTTTTTTTAATCCTTCTTTTGTAGCGCGCTTTTCCAGCTCAAAAGGTGCTCAAGGCACTGGCTTGATACGGGATCTTACTCCCGCTGATTTAGGCGCCCATTTCTTGCCTTAAGTGCATTGTCTTGAGGCTGTAGACCATTGAGCACAAAGCTGGGTGTAACATCAGAAATGTTGACGACAAACATGTGGTAATTCAGCTTAGAGATAAACAGATAAGATTGAATAAAACCTGCCGTTAATTTATCAGCCCTCTAAAGGAAAGTTTGCATATGTTAAATTAACCTCATTGAGACGTTCACTTCCGGGACAACCAAGATCTCGCTAAACCGGAATGTTGGTTAGCTTACTCAACCATCTGACCAGGGTCTCTTGACCGCTGAGTAGCCATGCGACTCATATCTCTTTTAGATCTACTCTGCTTTCCGTCCCTGACACGAGAAGTTGAGTCGTAACCGATAGGGGCTCAAAACCAGGACAGGAGAGCAGAATTTCCAAAAGAAGATTCATGTAGTCACAAGAGCGAGGCGAGAACCGCGAGAATTAAATGATTGGTCGGAGATGAGGTAGAGACCCCGGCATATCTCCGTATACGGCGCGTTAGCCAGTCAGTCGAATACGAAGTGTGGAGCCATGAGGGCCAAGAAGGAGCAAACTGAAGTGAACGATTATCCTCGGCCATCACCAAGAAAGTGATAGACTAGAGACGGTTTCACGATTCCCAGAGACTAGAAGTAAGTTAACACTTGTAGTTTCTAATATGTGTTTGTTTATATAGTATATTGATTGCCATGTATTAGTGAGTTCATGTTATATGTATTTACAGGAACTGATTATTGTTTCTGACACGTTGTGCATGTTGCTTGATATATCTTAGCCTTAAGATTCGGATAGTAGTGTGCATATGGGAAACTCAGCAGGTGTCTGATGCTATAGACTCCTTGCAGAGGGCACCACTTGCCAATATCGGAATAGAATATTTTAGCCAGAGTTCTGGATTTTACAGTTAAGCTCTGGGATGGTTTGTGGAGTCAACGCATGACGCTTGCTCCCGTGGAAAAGAAGGAGATCATCTAGATTCTACCTCGCCATTTCCAGCCCCGTAGCTACCAGACTCCCCCAGGGTGACCACCAGTCTCAAGCACTCACCGAAGCAGAGCAGCTAAGTCCCTCTCAACTGCAACTGACGTAGAACTACTCGGAACAATATTAGACCACCAGAACAATATTAGACCTGCTTAGCAAATGATGAAGAACTGCTAAAGAAATAGAAATAGCCCAGCACATAGAACAGTTATAGTTATCAATTTTACATTTAATTAAAGTAACGTTAGATTTTGTGTTGAACATATAAAAGTTGAAATCACATACATATACGACTGGTGTCATTCTATTTCTATTGTTGTGTGTCCACTAGCTCTTCTTCTCTTGAGACCAAGTAAACTAGTCCTTTGATTAGTAAAAAGCATTTCTTAAAGAGAGCCAATGATACTTTACAACCCGAGAACAAATATACATTTTATGTGACCAAGCACCGTGATTAGTCTCTCACATCGCTTTGGAATGTTAGTAAAAGAATGTCTGATAGAGGTAGCTTTACGCCCCATCTATCTTCCAGTCTTACTCCCCTTGTAAGATAAGCGTATCTTCTCCAGGGGACGTATTCATAAAGGGCAATACCTGCCGGTAATTTACCGTGAGGAGGGATAAAATCCTTACCTTCCGCTGGTTTGGACTTATCTGGTATTCAGAGAAGTTGTAACTGCTCTGCCACTCGGCCAAACAACCGATGATTTTACCAACGCCCCCCTCCGGTAACTCGTACCCTTGCCAAGGTAAAAATGGCGAATGCAATTGTTTTCACAATGATTTTGCATCGGAGACAACGGAACGGCGTCTTTTGAGACAGATGAAATCCTCTAAATGTACCTGATGATGTAGAACATTACAGGAAATTTACATTTCAAAGAATCGACATCAGGCGAAATGTGGATGAAGTAGGAGAGGAGTTG
The DNA here is from genome assembly GCA_036898135.1 of Oncomelania hupensis. Classification (NCBI taxonomy): domain Eukaryota; kingdom Metazoa; phylum Mollusca; class Gastropoda; order Littorinimorpha; family Pomatiopsidae; genus Oncomelania; species Oncomelania hupensis. The sequence continues at coordinate 7,907,320 of CM072512.1, forward strand.
CAACATGCGAACTGGCATCGTCACTTCTTCCTTAACTGCAACTGTGTTTAGCACTAGGTTTCCCGTTCTATTTATCCTTATACCAGTAAAATTGCTGTAAAATGCTTTCTTTTTGATGGTAGATTAATGACCAAAGCGAAGTAGGAAAGTAAGATGTTTTGGGTTTCCTCTTTCAATTCTAATTAAACTAAATATTTTTGATGTGAAAAGTTGCTTTTTCCTTCGTGTGATCCGTCGTCTGCTAAGAAAGCTGTTGTGGCGTTGTTATTGAAGAGCGCATAGAGGAGGATTCAGATTTAGCTCGAGGTAGGGACCATGCATCAGGTAGGCCTTTTTGAATACCGAGATAAGTTTACCGGCAGTTTTCTCCAACCCTGAGGTAAGATAAAACTACCGCAAGGTCTATACCTTGAGACAAATAACCTATCGAAGGGTTGCAAGCGGGTCTTTGTGAATACCGACCCAGGATATCATCACATTGGGCACCTGGGAATGGGGGAATTGAAGGTGATGGGGTGGGGGAGAGGGGAGAAGGGTTACAGTGTTTGCTAGGTGTATTGTGTAGCTTGCACTCGTCCGCCTAAAGTGCCAAGAACCTTTTAAGTCGGTGCGACGTAATGCGTGCATGCCCAGGCTAGACCTTGGTTTATACTCTCAACTGAAGGAGTAGAAGAGGACGCTTGCCTGGGCATGAGGGTCATGTTAGGTTTTTCTCATCAGTCCAGGCCGTCAACCAGCTATGAGCCCCTTGCCTGCAACGTCTTTGTCTAACATTCAGTGCTTCAGTTGTTTTGATCTTGCTTAAACCACTGAGACAACCGCCTCCCCCTTCTCCCTTCCCCACCCCCACTGTAGTAATTGATAAAGAAAACTTGTACATAGCGCAGGTATCCACACAAGAGCTTATGCGCTCATGTCATATCCTGATACAGGTGTGGGTATAGTAGAGTTGCTCAAGTCTACTGTATGTTATATATTACCTATGCATATATATCATTTTTTAAATTTTTTATATTTTTTTCCCCCTCAGAGAGAGGATCCCAGAGAATGTCATTCATCAGCATCACAACCTCATCATTCGCTGGCTGCGGGACAAAATCGAAAGGCAGGAGGTGCGTAACGTAATTACGTTCAGCAGTAGAAGTCGGTATCGGTGGACGTTTCCATTGCTACAACCTCTAATTCCATCTGTAACTATGTCTGGGGTAAAGCAACTAACACCTGCCCCTCACCGCCACAATCGCTCACACACATACAAATGTACAAAAGAACGATGATGACTTTTATATTTTGTTCTGGCCTGTGAAACAGTTGATTTTTTTCATGTTGTCTTCAGGAGACGGTAACGCTTGCCCAGTTCCTTGGCATGATGATGGCCAAAGGTTTGTCCAGAGAGGACGCCGTCAAGGTCAGTAGTCATCTTTGTCACCATCATCGTCGTAGTCGTCGTCATATCATCATTATCATCATCGCCATCATCATTGTTATTTTTGTCATCATCACTTTATGCTTGTTAACACCATTTAAAGCATCAACATCTTCAAGCTCTTAATTGCAGCATTAGGTAAATCTTACGGGTGCTAAAAATTGCCTGTCACGTTTTTGTAACATTTACGAGGCGTATGAGTTCACAGTTAAGACATTGCTGCGTTTCCCTATCCGTCAAGGCAAAGGTTTGTCTATGGTTTGTTACTTCCCTTACCAATTCTTCTAATAGCAGCGTGACTTTACACCACGTATTTGAGTGATGAGTGTGTTTTTTTTGTCAATTTGTGTAACATGTGAGCATGTATGCTGGTTTCAGATTGCCGTGGTTTGAGTCTGATTTAGGAATAAGGCGCGTATGATATAATAATAATAATAATACAGTATATTTGTATCGCGAGGTACTTCGCAAACGGTAAGGAAAGCGAGCTCGCCGCGCTTGACAACACACGTGCAATCAAACACACACACACACACACACACACACACACACACACACACACACACACACACACAGAACACGTATACACTTATCAAATGGTTAAATAATTACAGTAAAACATGGCCATGTAAAACAACAGATAATATGAATACCAAGAACTGAGCCGGTGCCGCCACCATCCATGAACAGATGACGTGACTTGGTAAAAGATTACATATGGGGATAGAAGGGAGGAGGGTGGGTGGGTGAAAATTATTGAGTTTGCATGTTAAAAAGGTGGGTCTTTAATTGGCGCTTGAAGGAAGAAAGTGATGGAGCATATCGGAGTTGCATCGGTAGTGAGTTCCAGGCAGTTGCAGCAGAGAAAGAGAAAGATCGTTCACCATAGGTCTTTGAGTGAACACGGGGGATAGAAAGCAGTCTTGTATCAGAAGAAGAGCGGAGTTGTCTTGCAGGAGAGTAGACAGAGAGAAGGTCAGTAAAGTATGAAGGGGCAGAACCAGTGAAGAATTTGAAAACAATAGTTGAGAGCTTGTACAAGATGCGAGCTCGAACAGGGAGCCAATGAAGAGATCGGAGTAGAGGGGTGGCATGGTCTCGTTTTTTAGCTTTAAGAACAAGACGGGCGGCAGAGTTTTGGACTTTCTGAAGTTTCTCAAGATGGTAGAGAGGGGAGCCAGATACATAAGACAAGATATTTAAGAAATTAATTTTTCATCCAATTTTCTAGCATCCATTATTATTATTATTATTATTATTATTATTATTATTATTATTATTATTATTATTATTTCATTCGTAACCAGTTTCAATCAAATACTATTATCCTGCTTGTTTTAAAGTGGACCTTTTTAGGTCAAGAAAGAGTTTTTGTCTTTTGCTACAGGCCTTTCAACCATTCGACACAGACGGGAACGGGACGGCCGAGGCGGCAACGATGCTGGAGGCAGTCACAACCTACACCGGCCCGAACACCATGGGGGAGCTCGGCAAGAACATCCGCATGCTCCAGGCCTGCTCTCTGCTTCCGGGGTTTGTGGATGTGTATGCTGGCGACACCAACCCCATCACCCAGCATGGGGAAAAAATTCTGAAGGTGAGTGTGTGTGTTAAGGTGATCGCTTGGACATGCTACTACTACTACTACTACTACTACTACTACTACTACTACTACTACTACTACTACTACTACTACTACTACTACTACTACTACTAACAATAATAATAATAATAATAATAATAATAATAATAATACAGGTTACCATCAAATGCTTTTCCATCAGTCAAACTCAAAGCACGGCGATCTGAAAAGATTGCTATTACAGAAGACCGACAAGAAGTCTGTTTATTTTTAAAATTTAGTTTACTACATCCAGTACCATTATTGAAGGAAGGGAGGGGAAACCGGAGTACCTGGAAAAAGCCCTAGTGTGTCCTGAAAAGTCTTTTTAACTAAGTGGCATAAGTTTGTCCCATGCGGGGTTCAAACCCGCGACCTTTGGCCTAGGAAAGCAGCACCCTATGAACTGTGCTACCAGCACCACACCATGCATACAACGTGGGAATGACCTGGGTTGGATTATCTCCCAACGCAAGTGACAAGTGAGTTTTTTCCTCCCAGAAGGTAACTTTGTGAATTGGCTTTTCACAGGCTACCAAGACCACACTTTCCTGCATCACAGATTCTTTTCAAATTTACAGGGAGTGTTGCCCTGCCTGAAGGAAAATGAGAATAAGTTTTAAAAAAAATCTTTCAAAAAGTTCTGTTTTGATAGAAATGGACAAATTCATTTGTTTATGTGATCTATTAATAGCATCAAGGCAATAATTACCCATTATATTATCCTTTAAATATGACCGCAATGCAATTTTCCAAGTAAAGTCATTGCCTCAGCAGATGAACAACCCAAGGGATGCCTAAAATTCAAATCTTAGCGGTCAGTTTGAGCCATGGTTATCCTTGATACCATCATTTTAATGTGACCACAATGCAATCTCCCAAGTGAACTCATTGCTGCTAAACTCAAACAAACCTACTTCATGCTCTGGCCTTGCAGTCATGACTAATCACTGTATTTTGGGTCAACGGGATTTAGTCCATTTGAACTGTGGTGTCAGGGTGGCCTGTGGGCATCATGGAAGCTATTTGCTATTCGCCAATGACAAAGGTACTAGTGCCAAACAAAAGGGCATGGTTTTGATTCTCACGCCATGGCGAAGTAATCAACCAAGGTATGAAGTTTTTCAGGTCACCTTGAGTATAAAGCGAGGTGTAGTCTGTGTATGCATGCATTCTATCACACGGACTTTAAATGCCCTGACGCTCATATCCTAGACATGAGGGATTGCCAGAAACACTGATACACCCAGCATGCACTACAGGCTTGTTAAGTCCAAAACTCTGCAGCTAAACTCATCTTCAAAGCATGGAAATCACAGCATTGCACGCCTCTCTTTCAAGAGCTACACTGGCTCCCAATTGAACAACGAATTAAATATAAAACCTCATGTCTCTGCTACCATATCATCTCTGGAACTGCTCCTAGCTATCTTTCCGAACTTTTGACTGTCTATGTTCCTTCTCGGTCTCTCCGCTCCTCTGCAGATGAAAGGATGTTCCATGTACCAGAATACCACAGGGTGAGACACGGTGGTAGAGCTTTCAGTTTCTTCTCCGTTCAGACCTGGAACTCGCTACCTCGGTTCGTCCGTCACAGTCCTTCACTAGCGTCTTTTAAAACGAACTTGAAGACGCATCTTTTTAGAGAGGCCTTTTCTTAGGCGCCATGAGTGAGTGTTGTTAGTTATTTTTGGTGTTGAGATGTATATGTGGTTGCGTGTTATTGACCAATGTACGCATGTTGTGTTTACATTTGTTTGTGTAAGGCACTTTGTGATTTTGGAAAGCGCTGTATAAATTGCCTGTTATTATTATTATTATTATTATTATTATTATTATTATTATTATTATTATTATTATTATTATTATTATTATTATTACTCCCTTTGTCCTGGGTGGCGGTCTTGCATCTACCTTGCTTTCGCTGAAAATGCAGCCGGAATGTTCGGCCGCTTGGGTGGCAAATAAAACCTAAAGACCTTATGAAAACAAGTGTGACTGTTCTATCGTGCGTGCAGTATTTATTGCGGAACCGAGCAGAGACCAACACACTACCTTTCCCTCACCTGAACGGCTTCAACAACACCTGTAGCATGCGTCTGTCTGTGCTTCGACAGATCTTCAACACGCTCAAGGATGCGGGTAAGGCATTAGTAGCTCGTTATTGACAATTGCCTGCAGCGTTTCTAAGTAGTACTGCATTTGCATGATGAAACAATAAGTTCAGTGGTAGTGTATGATCGTTTCCACAATCTGGAGTGGTCGTATTGAGTAGGTATTGCCTTGACTCAAATTCTATAAGTATGGAGGTAGAATGTAATTGCTGATCTTGGATTTCATAGCGCAGTGACGAGAGTAGCCTGTAGTGGCCCATCACCTGACACTGCATGAGCGAACTTCAGCTGACATAGGACATTAAAAAAAAACCATAAGACTGCATTTTTGCGATTATTTTAAACAGCATAGGTTTCTTGTAGGTTTGTTTTCAGGGGCATGACATTGAAACTAAAATGTGTTTGCGAACATTGTAAATAACATAGTTTTTCATGAATTGTTGTTATTTTCAGCGTGGAAACGGAAAATAAAATGTAACAGTTGTGTGTGACAGTTGTAAACAGTGCAGTTTTGATGAAGACTGGGTTTCAGCTCGTGAAGACATTGAAGACCAAGTGCTGGCGGAGGGAGAAGAACTGAAACCCATCAACAAGTGCTACAACTCCATCGAAGTCTCTACCAACTGCTCTGATGTATTCAGGTAAAAATCATCATCATCATCATCATCATCTTCATCGTCATCATCATTGTCTTCATCACCATTGTCGTCATCATCATCGTCATCATCATCATCATCATTGTTGTGGTTATCTTCCTCAGCAGTGTTCTATTCATTGTCATATCATTGATTTCATTACATTTCCTTGATTGTCGTTGTTGTTGAAGTCATGGAACGTCATCACTGCCACAACCACCACCACCACCATCATCAATATAGTAAATATGAATGATTGTTTATAAGCGTTCAGACTAAATATTATTGAGGAGGGTGACTGAATTTCCCTATAGTGTGAGTGGCGTGTCAGTGACGCTGTATCCTGGTCAAGTGTATTGGAAACCAGTGTGTCTGTGATTGTTACGAACGGCGGTTGTTTTCCAGATTGAGAAAGATCCCGAAATGATTGAAGAGAAAAGACAGGAAAGGGTCAGGGATAGGATAGAAGGACTTTGGATGGAAGAAGTACAATGGGGGAGGGTGAAGAGGGATGATGATACTATTGCTGATAGTATTTGCCAGCGATGGGGATGATGACGTTGGATATTGTGGCTCACTGAACTATTTATTTTTGGGTACTTTTGCAGGCTAACGAACGGGGACTCCACGACATACTGGCAGTCAGATGGCGCTGCTAGATCGCACTGGATCAGGTCTGTAGGAAAAGTCCAATTACTTGCTAGATCACAATTACAGCCATTGGCAGATTGTGGGGGAGCCTGTTCATCACAGTAGTAAACATTTTTTTTTTTTTAACCAACTTTGAAATGTTATATATGTACGGCATCAGCAAAGAGTCATAAACTGTCTGTGCTAAAGTAGTCGCACTGTGCTTCCACAGTCAGAAATTAGAGACAAAAAGTTGTTAGATTGTGACTCAGTCACTCTTTAATATAACCATTGTTGTACGGCTGGCTCGTCATCTATCATTATCACAGGAGAGAATCCCGATCCAGGTCCAGAATATGTGTTGCTGTGAATAAAAATAAATTATCTATCATGAGAAAAGTCTCATGTCCCCATCGAGAACTAAACTCAGGTCTATTGCATTCTACCGATTCTTGTTCTTCCTCCACCCATAGTAATACCAATGTATATGTCTCATTTCAGACTTCACATGCGCAGTAATGTGGTGATCAAGCAGCTGTCCATTACTGTGGCCTCCAGTGACCAGAGCTACATGCCAGAGCTGGTCAGCGTGTTAGGGGGGCGCACACCCAGAAACCTGAGGGAGCTGAAGGAAATCCGAATACCCGCGTGAGTATTGCTACCACAGTGATGTTTAATATGTCGGTGAACACTGGTGGCAAAGTAAAACGATCCAAAAGGGGGGAGTATTGTAGCCTTTAGGCAGATGGATTTTACGCATAGTTGTATTGCATTGTATTGTATTGTATTGCATTGTATTGTATTGTCCTATTCCTATTTTCTTATTCTATCCTGTAACTCGGAGGTCGTAGAAGCACCACAGATGATCGTTTAACAAGCGTACTCCATCTTTCTCTGTCCTCAGCAACCCTGATGGCTTCGCTCAGTGTCGAACCAGTCCATTCTCGAATGTTGTCCTCCAACTTCTTTTTCGGTCTCCCTCTTCTTCTACCTCCTTGCACTGTGTCTTGCAGGATGGTCTTTGCAAGGCCTGATGATCTGGTGACGTGGCCATACCATCGGAGTTTCCGTTTCTTCACCACTGTGAGCATGTCATCGCGTTGTCCAATGGCTTATGTGATGGTCTGTTGGACTTTGCCGTTGGTGATGTGCTGGGTATAGGAAATGCCCAGAAGTCTTCTGTAGCACCTCATCTCCATGCTTTACATTCTTCATTGTAGATCACTGCTGTGAGGGTCCATGTTTCGCAAGCGTATAGGCAGATGGAGATGACAAGGGAGCACAGCAACCTTACCTTGGAATGTAGACTGATGGTCTTGTATTTCCAAATGGGCTTCAACCTTGCCAGGGCAGCAGTTGTTTGTGCGATCCTGGAGAGACTTCCTGTTGGGACCCATTGTCTGATACAATGACTCCTAAATATTTGAAGCTATGCACTGTGTTGAAGGATTGGCCTTGCTTTGATGTCCACGTTGATGCCATTGGTGTTAAGTCATCATTTTGGTCTTCTCTGCACTTATTTCCATTCCATAGGCTTTGGATGGTGTCCAGCCTCTGTACCAGCTGTTCAAGTTCTTGCTCCTCTCCAGCTCTAGGAAGATGTTGAAGCGTGTTCGAGAGAGTAGGCATCCTTGATGCACATCGATTGTTGTTCTGAACCAGTTCCTGATGGCGCTGTTATGGACGACTGCACTTTTCATACAGGCTTTTCAATAATTTTAGGGCTGATGTACACTCTCATGGTTGCCCACAGAGCTGCATGCCAGACTCGGTCACACGCTTTCTTGAAGTCTACAAACACTTAATATAGATATTGCTGGTGCTGTAGGTATTTCTCGCAGATTATTCTGAGGTTGAAAATCTGTTCAGCAGACCTGCCTACCGTTACGATTTAGGCGTATTTTGTTACGATTTTCAGCCCTTACTACGATTTTTACGATTTCCCTAATTTTACTACGCTTTTCCGAACGCAAAAACTACACATTGTACGAAAACTTCCTTATAAGGAGATGCTAGACTCGGAACTGAAAATGAAGGCTTGTGATTAGTCGAGAACGGTCACGTGACCTGTTCGGGTCTAAGGTACGGTAACTTCCGTTTGAACTACGACCGGGCTTGTGATTAGTCGAGAACGGTCACGTGACCTGTTCGGGTCTAAGCTATGGTAACTTCCGTTTGAACTACGACCAGGCGATTTGTGTTGTTTACAATCGATTTGCGCTTCATAAATGGAAAATCAAGACATGAATGGAGCAAATAATAAGCCTCATTCATCTGCACCATGCGAAAGAGTGTTTTCAACAGTAAGAAAGAATGCCACACCCCAGAGAGCTTCAATGGGGCAGGATACTGTGGAGGCACTCCTAGTGCTGAAGTCAAGACCTGGGCACTTATTGGACAAGCATCAATATAGTGATCACCAACTGAGCAGCATTAAGAGTGCTTACTACAATTCTTTGAAGAAGTAAAAAATATGAAAACTTTTTTTTTTTTTAAATTACTATTTACTTTTGCATTTGAATGATGCTTTTCAGACTCATATACATGAAAGTCATAATAATAAATTCAGACAGTTTATCTACTTTTTTTTAGTTCATTGTTGTGCTTAAGTCCACACCTCCTTATGAAAACTTTTTTCTTTTTTATTTTCTTTTACAACTGAATTATGCTTTTTTTATTTTAGTGTACTATGTACATTAAAGTAATAATAATAATAATAATAATAATAATAATAATAATAATAATAATAATAAATTCAGACAGTTTATCTACTTTTTGTGTGTGGTAAATTCATTGTTTGCTTTCTATTTCTTGTCTTGCTGCCTGTTTAATTTACAATTAATTGCAAATGTTGCAAGATTGTTAGTATTATTTGGTGTAGAAATATAACGATTTTAAAGACCGATAGATCGATCGCGGTGTGAATACGCTTTTTACAATTTTCTCTCAAAATGTTACGCTTTTTGTCCCAAGTCGTTACTCCTAAAAATGTGGGGGGTAGGCAGGTCTGGTTCAGTGGTACTTCGCCCTGCCCTGAATCCTGCTTGTTCTTACGCTATGATTTATTCAGCTTGGGGTTTTGATCTTTATTCTTTCTTATTTGCTGAGAAGCAGTGTGCTGTATGAATTCCCCATTGTGTGTAATAAAGATTGGTTGAGTTGACATCAGGTTTACCAAAATACAAAGTAACAAAGTATAGAAGTGTTTGTGCAAAAGGTCAAGATTGACAAGTGAGCACCTCAAGTGGCTTGAGTTAAAATCCTTTTTTGCTCAGCAATTTGAGAAACTCTTGAGCTGGTAATGCGATTTATAAGAACAGTTATACAATTTAAATTAAAATAACTCTCGACACTTATGAGAAGTACCAGTTTTATCAAGATGTTACTTGTAGATGTGTGTTGCTATTTGGCGCTCGTTGTTACTGAAATAATTATTATTTTGCAGACATGTGACTGGAGAAGTGGTGATTTTGAAGAACGCCAAGACTTATTATCCAAGTAAGCCCTTTTCTCAAGATTTCAAATGACGCTATCGGACAAAAACGAATTTGTACGCTTGAAATCTAATATTCGCTCGCTTGTGGTTTTTCTTCTTCTTGGGTTGAGCAGACACAATCAGTAAGTTTATTCATTTGCTGCTGTAGGGTTGTTTGCTGTTGTGGTTGTGAAATAGCAACATATTAACTGTATGATGAGGATGAGGCTATGGATGGATGGATGGATGGATGGATGATGATGATGATGATGATGATGATGATGATGATGATGATGATGATGATGATGATGATGATTTATATTCCTTTCTCTGTGGGTCAACATTAATTGTGCATAGAGATCTATGATTTTATGTTTTTTGTACAAAGATTTGTTAAACTTTGTTTACTTATCACTGTGCACAGTCCTGCAGATCAACATCAAGCGATGCCACAGTGACGGCTGCGACACGCGAGTCCATGGACTGAAGACGCTGGGATACCGCGTGGTGAAGGACGCGGGTCTGAGTGTGGTAGATGCATCCGCCAAGTGGTACCTGCAGATCCTGGCCGCAACGGTCGCCGCCACGGTTCCACAGTCACCGGCACTCAGAACCGTAGTGATCGAACACACCAAGTAAGCTTTTCACTTATGTGAAATGATTGCTTCCTTAGCGTACCTTTATGCAGGGCGGTAGCGGGAGTCCAAAATACAAAATTGTTGAATTCAAAAGGGCACAAGAGACAGTGAAATTACTTAACCAAAGCAAGGCCAGCCATCCAAACTTGCAGGGTGAATAATGTTCAGGGAGTAGCGTTGGTATCTCTGCGCTGTATTTGATTCTGTGGTTTTGAAATAGCGCTTCTCCAGGTCAACAGGGGGCTCACAGGCCGGATCTAACTCAGGCTGCCCGAGGCGCCCACTTGCTGCCTTAGGTGCATGGTCTGATGCCCAGACTACTGAGCACATTCCTATGCAACCATCGATGGGGCAGAAGGCACTTAGTGTTAGTGCTGAGTGTATTTATGCAAGTTTGTGGCTGTTTAGGTAGCTGGTACTCGCCCATCTAGAATATGAGCGTCAGGATCTTTCAAACCAGCGCGATGGCCTGCGGACTTTCAAGTCGCATGTCAAACTAGATTGATAACCCCCTTGTCATGAAGCATGCAAGCATGCCCACTGCTGAATAATGAATCTGCTGTGTCTTTCAGAAAAGCGCTGGAACACATGCCTCCGCTGTCCCTGGGTGTCTCCAGCGGTGAGAAGTCTCAGTTCCTCAGTCGCCACGTGCTGGAGGAGATGGAGACTTTTGTCACCGATCTCACCACGTGAGTTCACATCTGTTTATAGGTGTTGCTTTTGTAGCATGCATTGCTTAGTTGTTTGGATTGTTGGTGGTAGAGCGTTCGTCTGGCACACTGATGACTCAGGTTTTAAACCTGGGGTGGGCAAGGTTAAAAAGAGGCCATTTTTTCCACTGTCCATCTTAACAGTATGATTGCCCTGGTGGTTCATTGTTGATAGAAGTCCCTGACCCTCCTTCCCTTAGATGGCTATCCCCATCTGTCGTATCACCAATGGTGGGTGTAGACATTAAACTTCAATGTTCACTCGAGTGAGAAGAAAGTTTTAAGTCATTTGTGTTTGTGCAGTGTGGACGGCAAACTGATGGGGGAGGGTCACAACCTGTTGTTGACCTTCAACTTGGCAAGGGGTCATGTGGCGGCGCTCATGCGAACAGTCAGGCACTTCTATGGTAACGAGCAGCAACAATTTCTCCCTTTTTTGCATTTCTGTATTTTTCTGTTTAGTGGAGACAAGATCATTCCCTTGTACAGCAGGAGGACAGCATCAAATAAGGATTATATTCAATGCTATCAAGACACTCCAGTCCAATCTCGTCAAGGCCAGACAAACTCATTTCTCACCTTTTTCAAAAACTTACCGTCTTTATTTAACCCTTTAACATGCAGAGCGACCTAGAGCGACCGATATTTTTGCTATGTGCACGCTCGCAGAGCGACCGGCAGCGGCCGGTAATGACGTGGTCTGATCAGAGGCTGCCATGTGGAAATCTATTTATAGCAAACCTGCGAGATTCTCGCACACGTGATCGTGATTTCCTGCTGTTTCCGGTTTTTACTGCATTTTTAGAGTGTGTAGAACGCACACAGTGAATTTTCAAAGTTTTATTAAAGTTTGAAGTTTGTGAGGCGGAGAATTATGGCGTCAGATTCTTGCAGAATCTGATGAAGAAAATGACCTGTTTGAAGGATTTTAGGAGGCTGATTTGGTACAGGTTAATGATGGAGAGGAAAGTGCTTTGGACTTTCACTTTGACGATCTTTTTCTGTCAGATTTGAATAACAGAAACGATGAACAATCGGTGCTTTATTATTTGTGTCAGTGATCGTATTGCTGCATGTTGTGCAGTATGCAATGTTGACACTTAGATTTTTTTTTCCAGTTGCAACACATTGTAAAAATGAATGTGTAACATTTTATTTTGAAGAAAAATATGTGGTTGATTTATTAATAATGATAAGTGGAACATAATTTTGGGTGGTGCATTTTTAATTAATTTTTGTATGTGCATGGTGTAGCATTTTTTTAACGGAGTTGCTTGCCTTGACCTAGGAAATAGAAGCAGATAAGGCTTAGGCTCCTGTGGGGGTTAGAGGGTTAAAGTACGTGCGATGGAGTGCGTGCGTGCGTGCATTCCTTGGTTTATAATCTCGTCCAAAGGGACGAATTTTATACTCTCCTTCGAAGGAGTCAATCTCTGATGCCTTTATGCTTGTGATGAATCAGAGTTTGGGATTGCATGTAAATCTGTTGACAGGTGAGGGAGGGATTTTGAAGTGTGTGTGTGTGTTTTGTGCCTGCAGAGAACGCCGAGCTGTCTCTACCGGTGATGCCTCTGTTGGTGAAGATGAATGACATCAGAAACAGCTGCTGGGAGAGGATGGGCAAGTCTTGTTGTTTTGGCTCTATCATGGCTTAGCATTATTGCTACACCCCAAACGCCAATTCACCCCCCGATGCCACAATCTTGTGTCACTTAAATTCGTATCCACCCGTTCACTTGGTAACAAGGCAAGAGTTGTCATTATAAAGTTTTCCCACTCCATTCAACAATAGAGGCAAACCGCATCAACCACTGCAGCCCCAAAACTGGATCTACTTGCAGCTTTGTTTATAAGTCTCTGTACATTGTAGAAAAAGTTGGAACATTCCAGAATGATGTAATCAATAACCAATCAGAACAAAAAAATCACCACCGGAAATGCACACTCTGTGTTATGTCATAGAATGATCTTCCAAAAGATTCAAAGATTTGACTTCTTGTTGCGAGATAGATTTAGAATCTTCTGTCGGTAGTGAACATGCCTTTCCAGAAAGATCTCAGTATTGCTGCAGTAGTTATTGACCGAAGAAAACAAATTTACATTATACAAAGCTTTTCCATCCTCTACATAGATCCAAGTCAAAGGTAAATGCTGTATTAACAATGTATACATTACTTCAAAAAGGAAAAAAAAAAAGTACCGTGTGTGTGCGTGTGAGGGAGAGAGAGATTGTATTTAGCACGCTGTTGTACTGAGGAATGGGGTGTTCTATCGTCTTGTTATATTATTATCTTTTGCCATATATGCACTGTGCTGGACCTAAAGCAATAACCATGTAATGTTATATATGCACTGTGAAACAACACATTTTTCCTTGTTTTTGTGGAGTAAAGATTTCTTGACTTGAAAGCACGTTTCGCACAACAAAATGTTCCTAATTATCGTGCGCATCTCGAGCATTACACACACAATAAGTTTCAGAGGTCAGTCTGTGCAAGTGGGGGAGATTGTCGCTGTCTTTCTTTTGGTGTTGATCTGACTCTCTACGCCAGCACCCGACTTTTACAAATGGAATGTGTTGGGCGACAAAACTAAAATCTCCAGTAGAGCCCTCTGCCCTAACTCAGTGCTAGAGCGTTCGTTGATGTTCGCCTGGCACAGTGATGACTCCGGTTCAAATCCTGGGGTGGGCAAAATAAAAGTGGCCATTTTTCCCTGTCCCTCTTAGTATGATTGCTCTGGTGGTTCAGCATTGGTTTACATTCCTACCTCCCTTCTTTTGGATGGTTGGTTATCGCATGTGTGCCGGTTTGCCAATGGTGGGTGTAGACATTATACCTCAGTGTTCATTTTTCCTTGTTCTCCTTTTCTCCAGAAGTTATCGTCTACCTTGTTTTTACTTGCATTTTGGGAATGTTTAAACGTAAGTGCGTTGAATAGGTGTCCTTGGCTTCTGCAGGAAGCCCGTTGCAGGTGACCCTGGCTGGCTGTGACGGAGGGAAGACGGAAGACAACAGTGTTCCCCCTTCACACGTTCTCTTCTTCGGCAGTGGCAGCAGCGGCCAGAACAACAGTATGTGTTTTCTTTCTGTTGGGTCCTGCAGATGGGTGGGGAAGGAGTATGGAGGAGGGGAAGAGGAGGTAGAGGGGACTTAAGTTGCTGCTGATGGAGCTTTTCCAGAGAAGTTGACCAATATTTGTTATAACAAAAAAGATATTGGTTTTCATGAAATAATTATTTACGGATAATTTTCTTATAGTGTGTTTGTGAGACTGTTTTAAAATGTGGCATATATCGAGGGGAGCAAGAAAGGGGGAGGAGGGGGGCGAGTCAGAGGCAAATTTCAGGTTTTTTATTGACTCGCATGCATAGCAATGTGAGTCTGTGTACTCACCCCCACAAATAAAAATCCAGATTTTTGCAGATCTGTGCAAGATGAATCCTAAATAGTCCAACCCTATCCTATCCTATCTTGCAACTCAAAAGTTGTTGGGGCACCACAGGTGATCTTTTAACCAGCGTACTCCATCTTTCTTTGTTCTCAGCAACCCTCATGGCTTCGTTCAGTGTCAAACCAGTCCATTCTCGAATGTCGTCCTCCCACCTCTTTTTATGTCTCCCTCTTCTTCTTCCTCCTTGCACCGTGCCTTGCAGGATGGTTTTTGCAAGGCCTGATGCTCTTGTGACGTGGCTATACCATCAGAGTTTCCGTTTCTTCACCACTGTGAGCATGTCATCATGTTGTCCAATGGCTTGTGTGATGGTCTGTCAGACTTCGTTGTTGGTGATGTGCTGGGTATAGGAAATGCCCAGAAGTCTTCTGTAGCACCTCATCTCAATACTTTATATTCTTCGTTGTAGATCTGCTGTGAGGGTCCATGTTTCGTAATCCAAAACTGACATTAAAAAAAAGAGTTAGTTCGTCCGTCTGTCTGTCCACTCTCCGCCTTACACCTTCTGTCTGTGCAAAACTTGCAAATGGATTAATATCTCAGAACCTATTTAAACTATCACAACCATACTTGGTAAGATGGTTTATACCCATGAGACCTTATACATGATCAGTGAATGAATGACTTCACTTCTAGGTCAAGGTCAAGGTCACAGGGTCAACAAATGTTTGTCAAAAAATGACAATTTTTCACAAAATTTCATTTTTTTTCTCAAAGTTATTATTATTTTTTATTGTATGTTATATATTGAGAAAATAATACTTTACACATTTGATAAACCTCTCTCCAAGGTCAAGGTCACTGTAACTGCCCAAAGTTGGTTAGTATAGGTACTTTGAAGTGACCTTGACCCTAAACTACGAGAGATATATATTCCAAACTTGATGTATTTAGAGATAATAGATTTATCTTTCATATATTTTATGGTTTTAGGTTGACCTTGAAGGTCAAGGTCATTTTAGGTCTTGCAAAAACATACAAAATATAGGTCATCGTACAGCAGAATGGCTGTTTATTTAACTCAGTATACAACATTGGGTTATTTGATCAGGCATGCATGAGAGGTCACATGAGGGTCAAGATTATCCCAAGGTCAAGGTCACTGAAGGTCAAGGTCATCTCAATAACTTTTTTAAAGGGCATAATACAACTTTTGCTATACTTTATTTGATAGCACATGAGTGTATTTGGAGCCGGAGGTCAAGGTCATCTCAAGGATCAAAAGCATAGAAAGATCAAAGTTGGTATTTGCATTTTAACTCTTAGCATCCTATAAGGTTTTATGTACATTTGCGCCTATATCCTGTAAGGATTTCAAGTTTATTGCAATAAATTGTGTTATGAATTTGAAAAAATTGCAAAAAATGTATTTATTGTCACATTAACTTAATATTTTAGGATATGTTTACAAAATGGTTATTCTATGTACCCAAAGAACCATTTTGACTATAGTTTTATTTTTACCTGTTGGAATCTTGTAATTAATTCATAATTACAGGTATTTTATGGACTATGTTAATAAAACAACAACAAGACAGTGTGGATTGCATGTGAATGTGTGCACAGACAGTCAACACAGACAAGAAAACTCACTCTGGTTGTCTACACCAAGTCCTTGTGCTCTTTCAGCAATAAGCTCATCAGTAAAGTTACCAAACTCACTATTACTGTCAGAGCTATCCCCTGCCATCATGGCCGAAAATTTCGCAAACTCAAACCTCAAACAAAATTGTTAAAAAAGTACACAAAACCACATCAAACTTGTGAAAACGATAGCGGAAAACACACGGGAACCTTTCCGGAAGTTGACTAAACCTTTTCTCACACACTGGAGAGTTCCTATTTCCTTGTGATTTCATGACTAAAAGGTGCACTAACGAGGCGCGCATTACTGCGCTTCAGGATTACGGGCGAGGCGCGCATTACCGCGCTATAGGACGCTAAGAGTTAATATCACAATTTTATTTTGTATTTTCTGGGCACTCATTTTTATTTTAATTATTGCGAGTTCCATAAAGCGCATGTGAGTCACATGGGCTTTGGCCTCCTAGTTTGACAATAAAATTGTATATGTGTTGTGTTGTATTGTATTATATGGTATTGTTTTGTATTGCATTATATGGTATAGTTTTGTGTCATATTGTACTATATGGTGTATTGTATTATATGGTATTGTTTTGTGTTGTGTTGTATTGTATTATATGGTTTTGTGTTATGTGCTATTGTATTGTACTATATGGTGTTGTTTTGTATTGTATTATATGGTATTGTTTTATGTTGTGTTCTATTGTATTGTATTATACGGTATTGTTTTGTGTTGTGTTCTATTGTATTACATGGTATTGTGTTGTATTGTATTATATGGTATTGTTTTGTTTTGGGTTGTGTTGTATTATATGGTATTGTGTTGTATTGTATTGTATGGTATTGTTTTTTGTTGCTTTGCATTGTATTGCAAACATTTGTATGTATAAAATAGACTTGATGAGGATTTTGATCTTGTTAGCTTTTGTTGAAAGTAAAGTAAGTATGTAAATCTACTGAGTTACGCCTCAAAGCTAGTCTTCGTTGGAGGCTGTAACCGTTGATTGAGGCTGTGGTTGTTTTTCCATTGATGGTGAAGTGTGTGCTTTGTTGTGGTTATAGACTTTTGTCATTACAACTTTTATCTTTCACAAAGCATACATGACGGAGGACGGCAAGACCAAGCTGAACATGTTCTTCAAAAGTAACGACGTGGTCCAGCTCACCAAAGTCCGAATCAAAGTCAGTAACCCTGTACTAGATTTTTAAAAACAACTGTGTTATGTTTATGTGGATCTCTATTGTATTGCGGAGTGCTGCATGACATTTGTTTTTGGAAATCTGAATATTTTTGGTCGTTTATTTTATTCAACAAAAAACACAATTACACAGTGAAATGTTGCACACCAATTGAGAGAACAAGAAAAGTTGCACATACATTTTGTTTGAATGACATCAGTCATCAGTAAGATTCTTCATCCGTTAAATTAAATAGAATTGAACTAATATTTTTGGGCAGCTTTGTTTCTGCAAATGGCAGAAGGAAGGGAGAGGGGAGGGGGGGGGGGGACAGGGAGGTTGAATAAGTTGGACTGACATGCAGTGTGTACAAACTAGGTTTCTTGTTTCTGACAACAATATACGTGTTTGTAAGAGTGCAGTTTAAAGGTGTTATTTTATAAGGGACAGTTTTGGTTTTGTCACAGATTTTAGCCATTTTTTGTATTGAAAGCAAATGATGTGGAATGCTTTTCAGGTGGCTCCTGGTGGGAAAGGTCCTCGGCGAGGTTTCATCTTTGTCTTCAACAACGACAAGTGAGCATTTAATAATTTAAAAAAAAAAAAAAAAAAAAAAAAAAAAAAATAATAAATAATAATAATAATAATGGTAATAATAATAATAATAATAATAATAATAATAATGGTAATAATAATAATAATAATAATAATAATGGTAATAATAATAATAATAATAATAATAATAAAAATAATAATAATAATAATAATAATGGTAATAATAATAATAATAATAATAATAATAATAATGGTAATAATAATAATAATAATAAAAATAATAATAATAATAATAATAATAATTATAATGGTAATAATAATAATAATAATAATAATAATAATAATAAAAATAATAATAATAATAATAATAATTATAATGGTAATAATAATAATAATAATAATAATAATAATAATAATAATAATAATAATGTACTTTATGGATTACAAGGCAAAACTGTATAACGACAGCTCTTGCCTAGTTACTGAGTGAAAGGGTGGATGGTTGGAGGATGTTGATGATGATGAACACTGAGGGTTTTCTCTGGGTACTCTGGTTTCCTCCCTCCCTCCCTTCAATAATGGTATTGGATGCAGTCTATCTAAAATTTCAAAATTAAACATTGTTTTATATTTCGACTTCTGTAATTGCGATCTTTTAAGATCGCCATGCTTTTTAAGGTCAATTGAAGATAAAGTGTGTGATAGAATCCTTATTATTATTATTATTATTATTATTATTATTATTATTTATTATAATTATAAGCTACACTCTCACAATAAAAAAAAGAAAGAAATTTCTTTCATACAAAAGGTATATTGCCACATGTTATAAGACGAACAAGAAAATTACGCATATTTTGAATATTAATTTAATTCAGAAAGATTTCAACCACATATTAGGGCGCTCAATTTTATCAGATTTGTGGATCGAAGCCGAGGTAAACAGTATCACATTATAGACCGTAAAGTATAGTGATACTGTATGCTATACACGCACCTTATTCCTTTATCGTATCCAACCACAGCCATCAGTATCCAGCATACACGCTCAATGTTAAAACACCCCTAATAATACTAATACTAATAATAAGAATACTGGATGCTAAATACGCGGTTTCCCCACATGGGAAGTCGGACTCAAAATGCAGCGGTCGGTACCAACATACACGATCACATGTAGCACACACTCTCATATACACAACAAACACACATTCATCAGTCGAACAATGGTGTAAATGCAAATCACTATTATTATTTCAATTGTTACTGATGGCAACCAATCCAATTATTGAAAGGGGGGATGAAAATGGAGTACCCAGAGAAAACTTGTTGATCTCAAACGTCTTGTGACTAAGTCATATAAGTACGCCCTCTGTAACTTGTGGCATATGAAACCAACACCATTCCAACTGCTCTACCAGGGAAGCACTAGCTGCTTGTATAGTGCACAACTTCACTACCATGCATACATGTAACTTTTTTTGTGTTTGCAGGAAGGAGTTTGATCTGGATGAAGCAGTGGAGAGATTTTCTGCCTACGACAAGTGGACTGACTTTGAATACCGCTTCAGTCTGCAGTTCAGGTTAGATCGCACTTTAGACAAAAACTGAACCTATATAAGAACTAGAAAACAAATTTAAAAAATATAAAAATAACTTTTGTTATTGCATGACATAGCGAAGGATTAAGGTTAAGGCAGTCCTGATTTGAAAAGCGTTAAAGGATTATTTTATCTTTATTTATTTATTTATTAAAGGATTATTTTATCTTTATTTATTTATTTATTTAATTATCTTATGTAGCGCTGACTGACACAGGATATAACTCAAGCCCGGCCAAGGCGCCCACTTGCAACCTTTGGGCGCATAGTCTGATGCCCAGACAACTGAGCACAATCCTGGAGACCTAGTACTTGCTGGGTGTATTTGTGTAGCCAGCACTCGCCCGTCTAGGACATGAGCGTCAGGATCTTTAAAGTCCATGCGATGGAATGCATGCGCGTGTGCTCAGATTAGACCTCGGTTTATACTCTTATCTGAAGGAGTAAGGGCGCAATGATACTTTAAAAAAATGTTCTTATTAATTTTTTTCCAAACCTCCAGACCGTCAACGGGGTTTGAACCACAGCCTGCATGGACAGCAATGTTGCTGCCTGACATTGGAGTACACTGTTTGCATCACTGTGCCGCCTTGGCTTTGTCCCAGGGATCGTGTCTGTTACTATAAATATCATTAGAAACGTGTTTGCTGGGGTTGGCTGTTGCAGGACTTCTGGTTTGGGCGGCAAGCCTGACAACCCCGTGGCACACTTTGTTTTTGATGATGACTGGTAAGTGACACTTACAAAATGTGTGTGTGTGTGTGTGCGCGCCTTGTAAGAATGTGTGCATATATGCATGCGTCAATTGAGGCTGCCTCACTCCCTAATGTTGTGGGAGTGTGAGGGGGAGAGATGAGAAAGAGAGGATGAGGAAAGAGGAGTGGGAGGAGGGACGGAGAGAGAGAAACAGAGGAGATACAGTGTGAGGCTAGTAGCTAGCTAGACGAATTATTTTCCTGACCTGCAGGGTATATCATTCTTTATCTATGCTTTGGGTGTTTCACAATCTTTGTGTTCTCTGTAATTAGTTTTGCGTTGTCTTTGACTAAAAGTGTGTATAAAACCAAGATTCGTGCTTCACGTTGCACATTGCTATGGCTTTTTACATCGGTTTTGTTTCAGTGACGAGATTGATGTTCCATTGAAATCCATTGAACTGGTATCCCACAGCTCAGGTAGATCTCTTTTACCTATGTTTTTAAAATAATCTATCGTAAGAATAATAATAATAATAATAATAATAATAATAATAATAATAATAATAATAATAATAATAATAATAACAATAATAATAATAATAATAATAATAATACAGAATGTTATTGAGCTCTTTTTCTTCCAATGAACTCAAAGCGCCATGTGCAGAAGGCATCGCTATAATATTAATAATCATTAATATTTGTACAGCCCCCTTGCTCACTAGATCTCATAGCGCTTTACAGCAAAGCAAAAAATTAAGCAAAGAGCAAAACATGAAATACCAAATTAGAATATATGCATACGGACACATGTAATGGTATTTGTAAGTACAAAGGAAAGCTCGGGATCAAGATTTAAGGAAAGACACTGTTGCCCAAACCCAAACTACCTAATATTAGTGTGTGTGTTTTTTTTCTGTAAATTTTTGTTGGGGGAGCAAACCGGAGTACCCGGAGAAAACTCGAAACGTAGCCCGAGTCAAAAGTAAATAATATTCGGAGAAACGTAACGCCAAGAGGCGGGATTGATCCCACATCTGTCAGGCGCCATTGGTCTCTAACCTGTGGACAAGGCAAGTTAGTCCCTCTGTTACACGTTTTTTTTAATCAATGGCCGATTCAGTCCCAGTACTTGAATCTTAATAAGTGTAACTCGAATTCGTTTATCCACGCAGCCTGTTCACTCAGCAACAAGGCAGGAGTCATTGTATAAAGTTTTTCAACTGTATTCAGCACATATCAACAACTGCATACAAGATTGCTTTCCAAAAATCCCTTCAAAGATTATCGTCAAAATTCATCATAAATCTCTATCAATCACGCACACTCACTCTTACAAGCAGACAGTGCGTTGCTTATATAGGCTCTCTGCAATCAAGAGAAAGTTCGACCATTCCAGCATGACACAACAACACCCAATCAAAATAAAACTCGTCACCGGAAATATGCACTGTCTTACGTCATATAACCTTATTTAAGTTAGAAGAATCGCTTAGCTATTAACAGACCTTTTCGGAAGCTTCGGTCGATAGTGAACAAGTAATTCCAGAAAATTCTTAACAATTTCGACTGACAAAAATTATCAACATTATACAAAGCTTCTTCTAGCAACAACGCAAAATCAAATCAAAGGTAAATACACTCCGTTATTGCATGCTTTGCAAAACAAAACGATCGGATCTATCGTGAGCATCTCTATTGTAACACCTTGCTTAAACCACGCAGCCACAATGCTCGCACATTTACATGTGTGTAAGTGTGCGCATGTGTGTGAGCGCATGTGTAAGTTTTTCACTATAAAATGCTCTTTCTAAATACCACCCTCTTATATTTCGTTCTCTCAGAATTTTTGGTGATTAAAAAAAATTTTTTTTACAGTACATTCTGGTGAAGTTTGTGGAGCCGAGGCAGGACGGTTGCTCCAAGCTGGGCATCGTGGGTGTCAAGTTCTTCGGCTTTGTCAAAAACCAAGTCTTCACAGAGGATGAGAACAAGGTCGGTTTTAAGTGGTTTGACGGTTTCATGAACTTTTGATTTTGATATCTTCTTAGCTATATATTGTGCAACATTTTTTGTTATTCCACCCAGATCTCCAGGCTTATTGTCCAGTCCATGTGTGGCTAATATAATGTTTCCTCCTCCTCCCTCCCCCCTTCTTCATTTATTCCATTCGATCTACAGACAGTGTGGCCAACAACCAGAGTAAGTAATACAAAATACAGAAGCTATAATGGCAGTGTTTGTGTTAGAAACAGAAGATGAAACCTTCAGTGACCAAGAACATGAAGAAGAGGAATTTCGAAGAGATATAAGACAGTTTTTCGTTTGTGTTTTGGCAAATGTGCTTTGAAATGTGTAGAATTTCTTCAAAAATATATCACTTCTTCTAAGTCTCACCCATAAATCTTAAGCAGAATATACTTTGTATGGGTTAATTTTGTGTGATAATGATGATGATCAATTGTGATGAGCCAGCCAGTAATTATTTCTCTGTTTTGTGTGTGTGTGTAGAAAATGCTGCCGACCAACCCAGCCAAGCAGACGTCCTGTTTCAGCGTGGACATCGTCCAGTGGGTCATCTCTTTCCTCATCGACCTCTCTCAGGACCTGGTCAGTTCTGCCTTTATTCCCTGCAGTTGCAAATCACAATGCTTTTCTATTCACCACATATTTTCACTCTATTTTTCTTGTTTCTTTTCACGTTCTTCAATAATAGTATTGGATTTTGATATTTAAAAAAACCACTTTCCTTTCCATCTCCTAATAGCAGTCTCCCAGCCTTTACACCACATGTTTCAGTGATGAATGCGTGTTTGGTGTGTGTGTAAAAGAGTGGTTAATAAATTAAAAATTCATTTTCCCTTCTGTCTTCTAGTTAAGTAGCGATTTCCCTGCCTTTACACCCTGTGTTGGAGCGATGAATGTGTGTTTGTTCTGTATGAGCGTTTGTGTAACATGTGAGCATGTATGATGGTTACAGGTCGTCATGCGTTGGGTTTGATTTAAGATAAAGGTGCCTATAGCATCCATTCTTCTTCTTCTTCTTCTTCTTCTTATATAATAATAATAATTATTTTTATTATTATATAATT
This sequence comes from Oncomelania hupensis, assembly GCA_036898135.1. Classification (NCBI taxonomy): domain Eukaryota; kingdom Metazoa; phylum Mollusca; class Gastropoda; order Littorinimorpha; family Pomatiopsidae; genus Oncomelania; species Oncomelania hupensis. Next base: position 7,930,731 of record CM072512.1, read on the forward strand.
ATTAATATTATTATTGTTATTATTATTATTATTATTATTATTATTATTATTATTATTATTATTATTATTATTATATAATATATAAAAAATATTATTATTGTTATTATTATTATTATTATTATTATTATTGGGATCATGACCTTGGGTATCTTGGGATCTTTGAATGTCGAGTCATGTTGGAGAGGAGTCAAAGTCAAGCAATTTTTATTACCCACAATGGAGAATTCCTACTGCGCAGTCATGACATCTGGGCAAACGAAAGGAGATTTGTTTAAAACAAATACACAGAAACAAAGTAATACTTAAAATCACAAAATAGCCACTCGCCTACTAACACTACATTTCCACAACAGCGACAGCTGATACTTTCAACTATATTCTCACATCTGAACACTCACACAGAGACTCCAGGCTCTTCTAGCTCTTTCCCGACAAATACATACACCCAGGTAACCGAGGTATAGAAAATGTGGAGGTGGAATGAGAAGGACACGCACAGTGTGTGTTGCTGCAGGGCAAGAAGAAGGGCAAGTTCACGCGTCAGGAGTTTCTGGACTACAGCAACCTAGAGCTGGAGACACTGTGCAAACTCTACATCAGCTTCCACAACTGGTAAGGTTATTACTATTAGCTCTACCTTTACTTAACTGTTGGCGTCCTGAATCAGGACCAACAAGGATTGTCTGCTTTTGTTGTTGTTTTTGACTTTGATAAACTGCCACTCGGCCAGTAGCATGTTCCTTGATCATCTCTTTGAGCTGGTAATCGTTCTCTTGTCTTCCTTATATTTATGGTGGTTATTAATATTGGTACCAAGAAGGTATTTTCTAAAAAGCATCCATTAGTGTGGTAAGCGGATTGATGTAACAATAAAAAAAAAAAAAAAGAATATTAATAATATTATTTGATTATTGCTTAATTGCTTTTGATTACTGTCGTTTTCATGGATAGAAGTAAGGTGCATGAATGATCAGTGAATACGGGGGTTGGGCCTCTGAGCTTTGCTCGGTGGTTGTGCGTGCTGGGGCTTGAAAAGGCTGTGGAGTGGAAAGTGTGCGGTGTAGGGAATGGAAGAGGATGAATGGTTTTTGTTTTGTTTTTAGTTTAGCTGGAAGCTGGGATGAATGGTTGAATTAATGGAAATTTGATGTTACCTGCTTTTATGAATTGATGTTTTATTCTATACTGACTGTATTGTGTCAGTGTGAGTGTCGATAATTGTTGTACCCTGCGAAATAATTTTCCTTGCTGTTTGTCGGCACTGAAAAGATTCGGCTCTTGATTCTAAAGTGCAGCATAAGAACAATTAATGCAGTTTACTTGCATAATTTATTTTAATTTCACCTTTGCCAAAATAGAAGCTGACGTTTATTAGGCAAGGAGATCTCTCCTTGTTTGAAAACACTTTGTTAATTTACAAAAATAGAGCAGCTAGTTTCTCTGTTGCGTATCGAGAGTTTTTGTTTGATCTTTAGCAGCTTTGAAGCAATTAAGAAAAAAAAAGTTCACCCTTAAGTTCTTAAAACCATAACGGTGGCTATTGTGCCTAATAGGTCTAGTTCAACCATGCGTTTAAACAAATTTATACGTGATGGAAACAATGTTTTTGTATGGTAAAAGTGGTAGTAATGTTTATACAAATAAAATAGTATTTTAGAAAGGGTTTATAGCTACAGAGGCATATGCACACTTGTTTGTAATTCATTTTGTAACTCATCTCTTTGTGCCTCAGTGATCCATCCAGCTTGACCACTTACTCCGACTGACTGTTTATTTTGATTTGCTTCTACTCTTCCTTGGTATTTGATGTTCTTACATGTCAAGGTTAGGTGTACATGTGTGCGTGCGTGTGTGTGTGTGTGTTTATGCATGTTGAACAGTAGACTATTCTTGTCTAGATTTGGCAGGAGACAAATGTTTGTATTATTATTGTTATTATTTTATTATTAGTAGTAGTAGTAGTAATTTTGTTGAAATTTGTGTGTGAATATGTGCATTTACATCATTCTATGTATCAATATGATTATTATTATTATTATTATTATTATTATTATTTTATTATTTTTATTTTACATTTTAATTCTTTTTTTAACCATATATATTTAATTATATTTGCTAGTGCTGATGAGAAATGGAAAAGCTGCAGCCTTCTTCTGTTGGAACTTCTCCATCGCCTGATTTCCCATCTCTCTCTGCAGAATGCCTCGTGCAAGGTATGTAAAGGATGGGGCGTTTCATTGCAATATTTGTTTTGTTCTACTTGTCTCTCTCTCTCCCTCTCTCTGTACCTCTCTGTGTCTCTCTGTGCCTCTCTGTGTATCTCTGTGTCCCTATGTGCCTCTCTATGCCTCTCTATGTCTCTCTGTGCCTCTCTGTACCTCTCTTTGTCTCTCTGTGCCTCTCTGTGTATCTCTGTGTCTCTCTTTACCTCTCTGTGTCTCTCTGTGCCTGTCTCAGTGCCTCTGTGTCTCTCTGTACCTCTCTGTGTCTCTCTTTATTGGTTTTGTTCTACTTCTAAACCTTCTTCCCTCTTTCTCCCTCTTTCCATCTCTGTCACTCTCACTCACTCACTCACTTACTCACTCACTCACTCACTCACTCACTCACTCAATCACTCACTCACTCACTCTTTTCGCTCTCCACCTCTCCCTCCCTCCCTCCCTACCTCCCAACCTCCTTCCCTCTCTTGATAGAAAGTTGACTATTGTAAATAAAAAAAATGTAACTTCACCGCCAAGAATCCAACCCGGATTGTCCTGCCCACTAAGTAAGATTGTGCCGCCTGAGCTGTTCTCACGCCTTATCATCTACACCTGTAGAGAACCTTCTGTCAAGGTTATTGTGGTTAACCTTTTTACAGGAGACGGCGGAGATGCTGTTCCAGCATTTGTGCGCTCTCATCGACGACCCACACATCGACCACAAGACCAAAGCCTACAAGCTGGCAGAGCAACTCATCATCGATGGCAAGTGCTCACCCTCCTCACCCCCCACCCCCCCACTCCCCCTAAAAAATTTTTTTTTCAGGTTTTTGCAAATCTATGCAAGATAGGTCCTAAACAATCCAAAAAAAATTACATTAAAAAAGAAGAGTCGGTCCATCAGTCTGTCACCTGTTATTTATTTATTTATTTATTTATTTTATTTAATCGTTCTTATATAGCGCTTTTCCAGCTCAAGAGCTGCTCAAGGCGCTGGCCGATACAGGATCTAACTCAAGCCGCCCGAGACGCCCACCAGCAGCCTTTGGGCGCATGGTCTGACGCCCGGACAACTGAGCACAATCCTGGGCAGCCAGGGATGGGGGGTGAAGGACCTAGGTGCATGCTGGGTGTTTTCTTGTCACCGGCACTCACCCGTCTAGGACATGAGCGTCAGGATCTTTAAAGTCCGTTATGATGGAATGTATGCGACACAGACTAGACCTCGGTTTATACTCTCATCCGAAGGAGTAGGAAAACAGGAGTAAAGTGTCTTTCCCAGGGACACAACACCATGGCCCGGCCAGGGCTCGAACCCGGGACCTTCCGATCCGCAAGCCGAAGCTTTACCATTAGACCACAGTGCCTCCACAAAAACTTCCTAATGGATTAATATCTCAGAACCCATTTAAACTATCACAACCAAACTTGGTAAAATGGTTTATACCCATGAAACCTCATAAATGATCAGTGAATGACTTCCCTTTAAGGTCAAGGTCACAGAACCTACAAATATTTGTCAAAAAAATTACAAATAAACAAACAACTTTTTTTAAATAGGCTATTAATATTAAATTTATAATTCTTTGCTATATGATAAATATGAATGAGACACACATACTCTATAAATTTGGTCAAGCTCACTCCAAGGTCAAGTTCATTGGAGCTATCCAAAGTGGGTTACTATAGGTACTTTGAAGTGACCTTGAACCTAAACTATGAGAGATGTAAATTCCAAGCTTGTTGTATTTAGAGATAATAATATTTGTTATATTCTTGGCTTGATATTGAAGGTCAAGGTCATTTTAGGCCTAGCAAAAACATACAAAGAAATAGTTAATCGTAAAGGGAATTATTGTTTATTTAACCCTCAGAATGCAACAACATTGGTTTATTTGATCAGACGTGCATGAAAGGTCACTTGAGGGTTAAGGTCATCCCAAGGTCAAGTCACTGAAGGTCAATTTCATCCAAAGTCATCGATTTTTGTTTGGTCATAATACAATTTTTGCGGTACTTTATTTGATAGTATGTGAGTGTATTGGAGCAAAGTCATCTCAAGATCAGGAGCATAGAATGATCAAAGTCAGTATTACTTAGCATTTTAATGTCACCGTTTCATGATTTTTTTCTTCTGGGCATTTGTTTTGATGTTAAATATTGCCAGTTCCATAAGGATCATGGGTATCATATGGGCTTTGCCCTTTTAGTTTTATTTCATGGGTCGATCGTTATCCATTCCAGTTGCTGCGTAGCTAAGGTCCTGACCTTGGCACTTGAACGGCGCAGTGAACAACTGTTTTGGATGAGTATTAACTTTAGCAATCATCTGAATGCATGTATGGAGTATCAAAGATACACAGCCATTGCCTTAGTTGTTGTCCTCAAAATAATATTGTGGTGACCTCTTTAGATGGGACAGAAGACTCTTAGATGGAATATAAAACTCTTAGATGGAGCAGAAGACTCTTAGATGGAAAAGGAAACTCTCTTAGATGGAATAGAAAACTCTTAGATCAGATAGAAAACGGATTGAAAACTTTTAGTTGGGATAGAAAACTCTTAGATAGGATAGAACGCTCTTAGATGGAAACTCTTAGGTGATACGAAAAACACTCTGAAATGGGAGTGGAAACTTTCATGTGGCAAGAATCTCAGCAGTATTCCTCGAAATGTTCTTCTTTAGAAATAAAATAAAAGATTATTATTATTTTATTTTATTTTATTCCTTTAGAAATTTTTTTTTACATTTTAATTTTTTTCTTTGTCATCATCATCATCATCATCATCATCATCATCATCATCATCATCATCATCATCATCATCATCATCATCATCATCATCATCATCACCATCATATAATTGTGTAATATGTTAATGTGTGTGTCTCAGGTGCTTCCCTGTTCTTCCCTGATAAGGAGTCAAAACGCCAGCGCCTCTTCTCCATGATGAACAACGTTGACGTAAGGGCCACACCACATATCCAATACAGTACACTACAATGCAACACAAAACAATGCAATACAATACAATACAATACAATGCAGTGTAATACAACCTAATCGCAAACTGAGTATTTAAAGTCGCAGATAGATAAATATAAATAATCAATGCTTACATGGTCCAGCGGACTACGAAGAGGCGAATCAGGACCACACAAAGTTTTTTCAAAGCTAGATTACACTATTAAAACATTTAAAAATGATAAAAGATGCATTTCAAAACTAGCAATACTGTTTGAATTTAAACCTTGTAAAAAGCAACAATGACAGGATGCGATTATTTAAGCCAACATCACAGCATTAGCACATTGATAATCACATGGCATACACCCAATCCAAGCCAAGCCAATGCAATCCTGTCCAGTCCAATTCTCTACAATACTATATGTAACGGATGGATATTTTAGTGTGGGTGCCTGTTTACAATATCTGAGTGCATGCAAAATATATTTGACTCCTAGAACAAAAATAAGCGTGCGTGCAAGACTCTCTGTTAACTACCACAAACGTACGGACTCTTCTCAACACAGGCAAACACCAACACAAAATATACGTTCCACGTTCTCAAACTTTATATAAAATAATCAATAATATTCTTTCATCAAGCTTTCACACTGACCATCCCAAACTGATCCTCCTGTTTCACAAATATTCACAAAAATAACACTTTAAATTCTGACGCCTCACTGAAACGTCTTATCGTCTGTAGAGCTCAAAAGGCCGGCATTCTCATGTCCTGGGCTCAACGTAAATTACAAAATAAAACTGTAGCTTGTGATATGAGAGAGACGAGGTTTCACATGAGCTGGTAACTAGCTCCCGGTGACGTCGCAACAAGCAAGCGAGTAGAGATACTTTCATCAACAGGCGGAGGGCGCCTGTGCCCTGTCCGCCCGGCATAGATAACGTTGTCTTTGGTCAGACGTGAAAATAAGGCCAATCCCGCTCCGATGCCTCACAGATCACCTTGTCCTCGCTTGGACAGGATGGAGCCACCCCTGCTCCCAGTAGGCCGCTGTAATCTTTACAGCACAAAATAATATCCACTTCCAGAGAGAAAGTCCACCCAACTACACACTTTCGTAGATTGTCAGTGCCTTCTACCTCTGCAAGTTTTCACACAACACTTTTCTTTTTTCTTTCTTAATCTTTTTTTTCTTTTTTTTCTGGCCTGGCACAGTGACTCTCCTTCCTCACTTATCGGAACACAACACACGAGTGACTACAATCACTCCGACCTGCTAGCTATTCGTTATTTCATTGGCTGAAGAATTTTAGCCAATCAAAATACATAAATTAATTTAATTTAAAAAAATGGAAAAATCCCGTTCTCTACACTATACAATCCAATCCAATCCAATCCAATCCAGTACTATTCAATACTATACAATACAATACAATACAATCCAGTACTATACAATACTATACAATTCTATACAATACAATCCAATGCAATACTATACAATGTAGTGCAATGCAATACAATTTTATTCATACAAAATTGAGTAATTACAGTGGCAGCATTAGCACATCAAAATATCACATTTTATATACGTAAAACAACCAACCACAGTTCATAAATATATATATTAAATTGCAAGCAGTAAACTATTTTATGAGGTAGAGGGTATATAAATCATGCAAAGATTTATTCACCAAAAGTTATTTCAGTCAAAGAAACATATTTTGCACGAAGAGAGCTGCCAGCAGACCAGTGTGTTACACTCGTTCGATGTTGGTGTTTTTCTATCAGTAGTTGATTCAGCCCCGATGCTTGAAATCCTGATAGGTGTAACTCAGATTCGTTTATCCACGCAACCCGTCCAATCATCAACAAGTCAGGAGTCGTCGTATGAAGTTTTCCACTTTTATTCAGCACACATCAACAACTGCATACAATCGCTCAATCGCTTTTCCACTCTCAACTTTTTACTTTCCAACTCACTATCAACAACATTTTTTGAAACAGTTCGGCACTTATATAGTCTCTTCATACTCCAGAACAATTTAGAACACGGCAGAATGACGCACTACAACCAATCAAATAAAACTTCGTCATCACTGACTTACGTCATACAACATTCTTTCTGTCCAAGAATGTTCTCAAATATCCCGAAACTTCGATCGATAGTAAACAAGCAGATCTAGAGAATTCTCCAATAATATCTACTAACGAAAATTATCAACGGTATACAAAGCTTCTTCTAACAACAATGCAAACTCAAATCAAAGGTAAATACACTCTATTATTGCATGCTTTGCAAAATAAAACGAACAGATCTATCGCGCGCGCTTCACACATAATATCGTGCGCATTTCACACGCACCATCATGCGCGTTTCAACGTAACACAGTGACGTCTGATTGTTTGGCAACACCTAATTGGTGTTGCTATGTTGTATTATCGCTGTATAGTAGTTTAGCGTTATAGGTATTATTTTATAGTACTGGTGAATGAAACGTGGAAAATTAATGTTTAGATTCTGAACAAAGTTGTATTTCCCTGGCCACAGCAAACTACACAAATAATTATCAGCCACTTACAATGATTTTCTTTCCTCTCCAGAAGCTTGCGACGGCTCCATCAGTGACTCTGGTGTTCCAGTCTCTCTGTCAGTACTTCAGCACTGTCGACCCGCATGGCTTGCTGGACCTGCCCAAAGTGCCCACACAGGTACGGCATATTTTTGTTTTATTTTAACGTTCTTATTGTGGTGGGTTGAGGGGGCAGCTGTTCACGCTTGAGAGAGATTGTCTGCATTCCGTTTGTTGGTTGGTCTGGCCTTGGGTGGCTCTTGCTGTGCAGAGTCCTTTGGTGATGCCATTGGGTTTTGCAGGACAAGGTAACACAACATATATTCTTCCCGCCTGACCGTTCGTCTTTTGCTTTTGGTGGTGGGCGGGACTACATTGTCGGCAGGCATTTTATGCAGGTTGGTGGCAGAGTGACCTGCAGAGAGTGTCGTGGCACTGGTAGCTGGCAATCCTGTTTACTATCAACACGCTTCCATGCCTTGCAAGGCAACAGTTTTTGTGTCTCCATTTCGAGGCCCGTTTCCTCAAGGTGGTGGTGGTGGCCGAGAGGCGGGAGTCAAATACTCCTCTCGGCTACATCATATTGTGCTTTTCCAGTTGTAAGACCTGCCCAGGGCGCTGGCCGATCCAGCATCTCACTCACTCTCTGCCCGCCCAATGTGCCCACCTGCAGCCTGAGGCTGATCGTCTTAACACCCCAGACTACTGAGCAACATCCTGAGTGATCGGTGGCGGGTGGGTGAAAGGGACCTAGTGCTTGCTGGGTGTATTTGCGTAACTGCCGCTCACCCATCTAGGACATGAGTGTCAGGATCTTTTAAAAGTCCGACTAATGGAATGCATGTGAGCACAGGCTAGGCCTTTTGGTTTATTTATGGGATCAGGGTGTTGTTATTTTTGTAAGCACTCCAGGCCACCATGTTGGAAGTTTTGAAACCACTGCCTGTGTTGTGACCAATCATTGGATGCTTCTGTTGTTCTTCCCTCACTTTAACCACTGAGCCTTAGGTCATGTCTAATCTGATGTGCTTCAACCATTGGTCCGGGGGTTTCTGTTTCAATAGTATCCCCACTTTCTGGAAATTTAATGTTTTATATTCCTTCTTTCGCTGTCTTTCTCCTTTGTTGTTTATCATTTCTACTCTGTTCTATCAGTCTACTATACTATCTTCTTTGTTAGACCAGTCACCTACCTTTTTTTTAAAAACTCTTCCAAAATTCCTCATATGTGTGTACGGTGTGTTGGATCAGCTTAGGAATATTGGACGCTTTCTGCCAAATGGTCACTAGGGCTTCCTATGATATTATTATTTAGCAATAGAGGCATTTTATATGGATGTGTTTTGTTAATATTTTATAATGATGTTTATATCCTATTTTGTTTTCGTACATGGGCGTTCGATAAATTAGACTATAGCCTCAGCGTCCCATGCATGGGATGCCTTTATTGTTAAGTGACCGGCTGGTAAAGTGCCTTCAGTGTTACCTCGAGGGGTTGTTTTAGCAGATCTCCTATTCAGATCAGGGTGAGTCCTCTTTTAACGAAGTTGTGGTCCTGATTTTGTGATCCTGATTTGGCTCTTTGCAGTCTGCTGGATCATGTAAGCAATGAATAACTAACAAACTAACTTAATTGTAGAAAGAGAGAAAGAGCACTTCTGAACACTAGATGATGATATAGAAAGGAACTAACCACTCTTGTGTTCATAATGAAGGCAGTGTGAAATGGAAAACTTTGAAGGGAAATGTTCATTGTGAACACCGAGCTATAACTTCATTTCTACATTTGCTTAGTTAATTTGTTTTTCCGTTTTAATGTTTAATATTTTTTATTGACCAGACATTTGACTGCGGGAGAACAATGGAAGTGATGCAGACGTTAGTGATGGTGGCCGGCCAAGAGCTGGCCACGGCCATGTCTCGCAACGAAGACAACATCCAGGTCACACACCTGCTGCGGCTGATCAGCGCACTGCAGACCTCCCTGCTGGTCTGGTGCTGGCAGCAGCTGTCAGACAAAGAGGCCTCGGAACAGCTCAGATCCATCGCTACCAAGATGCTCGTCACGTGTGAGTAGTTTCTGCTGAACAATTCTGTTCAGTATGAAAACTCAGTTGTAATCTTATCCGTTGTCTGCTTTGCCACTCCTTTTTGCGAGATTGAAAACTGAGGAGAAAAAAAAGAAAGCTTAAGTGCAATAAAACAGAAAACTTATAGCATCCAAAATGTCTAATGTTGGGAAGTACTGTTGTGGTGTGTTGTGTTGTGTCTGCCTGATGAAGAAGGACTTAGCTAAAAGATTTGCATTGTATTGTCATGTCTTGTTGTTGTCCAATGTAGCATTCTTTCAGGTTTATGAACACATTTCTTTCTCATTATTATTATTTAAAAAAAAAACAACCAAAGAATTGTATTTTTTTCCCACTACAACTACAAGCTTAGTTAGTAGTAGAGAAAGGAAGTGAATCAATCCCAGAATGCAATTGTAGGTAATTTTGTTGTTCCCAGTAAGACAGTGCGCCTAAAGCAGCAAGTGTGCATCTCGGGCGGCTGGAGGTCGAGCCTGTATCAGCCAGCTCCTTGAGCAGCTCTTGAGCAGCAAATTGGTTATATAACAATGTTTAAATAAATAGAAAGTTCCGGAAAGCAAAAGTACTACTGAAGTGGTGGTGTAAGGTAGTGTGAGAGTCGGCTGGCAGGATGGGGGAGGGTTAGGGTGAGGAGGGTAATTATATGCAAAGGTGATGTGTTGCAGACTCCAGCCATGTTGTAACCAGAGTGGTGGATGCCTGTGAACTGCTACAGAAGAAGGAGGATAATAATTATGTATTTTATGTAAAAGTCGACGCCTTTCCCTTCTCAAAAGAGGCTCCCAGCACAATCGCAAAATACCATATGATTTGAATTGGAAAAATTCTCACATTGTTCCCCCTGTGCACCGGACTCGAGCCATGTGGTGACCAAAGTGATGGATGCATGTAAACTTTGCAGAAGAAAACTACAATATGGCTTTAAAAATTCTTACATTTCAGCTGTGTTGTGTTCTATTTGGTATTGCTGGACCTGTGCAGACTCCAGCCATGTGGTGACCAAAGCGATGGATGCCTGTGAACTGCTGCAGAAGAAAGAACCCAGCAAGCTGGAGGAATACGTCAAGAACAACAGCCCTGCCTTCCTGTCCTCTGTTGTCAGGCAAATGGTAACGTCGGCGTTAGCTTCTTCTGCTTTCTGTGTAAAATTCCTCTGTGCCCCTCGTATTTCTTAGGCTTACACACACTCATACACACCCAGGAATGCATGCACGTGCATGTACACATGCATACACACACAATGCACACACATGTACACACGATCACATACGCACTCACACTCATTTACATAACTTAAACATTGATTAATTATTTTATTAAATTCATCACCATTCGGTAAAGGTAAAGGTAGTCCCATAGCCTTGTGGCCGTAGGGGAGCGTGATGTTGGAGATCACATTTATCTTGGGCCAGCGTAATGAGGGTGATGCCCATCTCTCTTCCTCGCTGCTTTACCTTCCCCACCCTTAAGAGAGTAGGTACTCGGTCACAGTTGAGTCAACTGGGGGCGTTGTTATTTGTCGCTTCAAGTTTTACGGTCACCCATCCAAGTGCTAACCGCACTGGACGGTGCTTAACTGCCAACACAGTAGCGAGTGCTCCAACCACTGCGCTATCCGACATGGTTCATCAGCCTTATATGTGCCCCCTTTTTGGAGTTTATTCTGTCCTTGTGGCTGTCTCACTGCCTAAATATCAATTCTGCTTTTTGAATTAGCTCCATTCTAATTTTTGTACGGCTCTGGCAGAATAAATATTAAAAAAATTAAGCCTTCAACACTTCAGTGATCAAGATATGCTAAAATAAAATAAGATAGCACTAAACAAGTTGTTTGATATATAAACAGGGTTCGTACGCTCCTTGAACCTCCTTGAATCTCCTTGAATTTTCGATGTCTTGTTCAAGGGCCCTTGAATCTCCTTGAAAAATGCCAAATTGCCTCAGCTCCTTGAAAACTCCTTGAAATTTCAACCAGTGTATCTATCCATTGCTTGACCTAGAGATTTTATTGTCAAATTTTCAAAAAACAAACATTGAAAAATAAAAATTTATAAAACAAAAATTATAATATTATTTGTGTTGTCAACTGTTCGACGATCGCAACTTTTGTCGTCTGCTAATGATAAGGGAAGTAACCTCCACTGGGAAATTGTTCATTCCCTTGCTGTTGCGCGCGCACTCTCATTTGTCTGTTTCCGTACATCCTTCGTTTTTCCGCGCGTGTTTGCTGAATGAATCGGTAAAAATGCCTGGAGGCAATTGTGTGTTTAATCCAGTGAAATGCGCTGAGGAGCAAATCTAAGGAAATAAAGATCCAGCTGGAGAAGATTTCCCGTCAGATTGATGAAGGGATGGAAAAACTAAAATAACTGAAAATTCATTTATCTGTATTATTAGCCGGTGGTGGTACCTCTTTCTGACTTTTTACAGTTCGCTAATTTGTATCCAAGGACAACATGTTTCACAATTATTATTTGTGTATAGACTCCGTAGCTGCATCATCATCATAACTGTAACTTCATCGACATGCAATATTTACGTGTGTAGATTTTATAATCAATATCAACATCAGTATCACCATCAGATTCATGACTGCAAACAATTTAGGCCTATGTATATAACTGGGTAACAGATTTATCCTTTATTTTGACTATTTATCAATTTTTAGGTGCGTTTACTATTTTTAAAAACTCCTTGAATTTTTGAAAAAACTCCTTGAAATCTCCTTGAAAACTCCTTGAATTTTTTACAACAATTTGAGTATGAACCCTAAAAAGCATTCGATCAAGTCTGTTACACACTAAATGTGGATTCAGCCCTGATGCTTGAATATGTATAACTCAAGTTTGTAGCCGCACAACCCGTTCACTCAATCTAGGTAAGAGTCATCGTTATAAAGCTTCTCCAACTTTATTGAGCTAAAGACGCAAGAAGCATCATCTACTTCAGTCAAAAACTGCATCACTACTCGCAGACAAAAGTCATATTTATATTGTCTGTATACTGTAAAAAGCCTTGGAGAATTTGAGAATGACACAATCATCAATATAATACAATACAATACATTACAATACAATACTATACAATACAGTACTGTACTATACAATACTATACAGTACAATACAATACAGTACAATAAAATACAATACTATACAATACTATACCATACTATACCATACAATACAACAACTCTTTATCACCCCAAAAGGAATGACAGCAGATGCAGAATCACATTTTAGATTCATATACATTAAATATTAACAATAATTACATTTTACATTCATATACATCAAGAATACATAATAATCACATGTTAAATTCACATACATTAAGACTTCACGATAATCCGCTTTCATCCATATTATACTAATTGAACACATTATTCCAACTTTTTCCTCTTTTCCTCTTATCAAACCAATCAGAACAAAGATCATCGTCACAGGAAACAAGCACTGTTTTATTATTGCTAGAACACTATTAACTGAAGAAAACAAACATACATTGTCCTAGCATCAACGTAGAATCAAACCTTGTTCTAGCATCAATGTAGAACCAAACATTGTTCTAGCATCGATGTAGAACCAAACATTGTTCTAGCATCAACGTAAAACCAAATCAGTGGTATATATATATATATATATATATATATATATATATATATATATATATATATATATATATATATATATATATATATATATATATATATATATATACTCTTATACGCACCGGAATGTGTCAACATTTTTACTTGTGACGGAAAGAGCGCTATTTAAGTGCAAGGGTTCGGGTAAGGGTTAGTTGCAGTTCTATCACTAGCCCTTGCCCTAACCCTTTCCGCTCTTTCCGTCCCAAAAACCCATCTGCCTTTTTGGATTCTTAAATTGTATGAAACCAAGTGAGGACGCTATCCGGCGTCAATAAATGGTTCGAAAATATTCCCAAACGGTTGGTAAAAGTCAGCTGACCTAGATACAACTAAGCGTGACCTACTTCGTCGCCTAGAGGGGACGAAAGTTACTTTTTTCTCAAGTTTCTTTAAGTACTTCGGGGCCTCCCGTTATCTGTCAACTTGGAAATGTTGACACTTTACGGGAGGCCGTTGCACCACTACCGTTGTACTAACGGTTGTGCTAGGTTGACACATTCCGGTGTATATGAGACTTTATATATATGTTCGTTATGTGGTGCGTCGCAGTTGTAACACAGTCGATGAGATAATTATTCACTAATGTGCTTTGTGCTTTGGCAGGTATTGATCATGATGTACCTTGTGGATTGCTTGGACTCGGAGTCTCGAGTGGCAGTGCTGGAGAACTTCTATCAGCTGTTCCACAAACTGCAGACCCTGGAGAAAACAGCGCCCTCTCTCTTTCCTGAGGTACCTAGCCGCAATATCGTTTGTTAACAATAAAACCGCAACCTTGAAAGTACTGTGATGAGGGTTTTATATACTTAATGTAGGCAGCTCTTGAGCTTGTGAAGCGCTATATAAATACGAGTAATAATAATAGCAATAATTATAATAATAATAATAATTTACAAAATAAATAAAAATATAATAATAATTTGTAACCAAATGTAGAATATTCATCTTGAAGAACGCTACACTGTTGGTGGCAATTTGTTGTTGTTGCTGTTGATGCCAGATGACGAGTGACAATTGGTGTGACATGAAGAACGACGACATCGTGCTGAGGACCTGGGACGTGGAGTCTCCTCACAACTACGACAACAACTCCACCATCAACCAGGTACAGCATTGAACATTTTGAAAAAGGAAGTTTGATTTTAGATTTTATTGTTCTTACATAGCAGGCACAAGTGCGCTTACATGAGTGTTTGTGGCTGATGGGGAGGCTTATGAGTGCTACAACGTGTTTATCTTTGTATTTAGTATTGAACTGGATGTGTTGATACCATTGCTTTGAAGAAGACGATCATTCCCTCATTCCCCCTATGGTTAGAACCTATTAATATTAAGGAATATCTTCAAGATGCCATCAACCAACTTCAGGCCAATGTTTTTAGGGGAGACAATTGCTACTTGCGTTTTTACACACCCTTTTTTGTCTCCCTTGAATAAAAAAAAAAAAAACCAGCACATCACCAACAACGAAGTCCGACAGACCGTCACACAAGCCATTGGACAATACAATGACATGCTCACAGTGGTGAAGAAATAAAAACTCCCATGACATGGCTACATTACCAGAGCATTAGGCCTTGCAAAGACCATCCTGCAAGACACGGTGAAAGGAGGCAGAAGAAGAGGGAGACAGAAAAAGAGGTGGGAGGACAACATTTGAGAATGGACTGGCTTGGTGCTGAGTGAAGCCATGAGGGTTGCTGAGGACAGAGAAAGATGGAGTACGCTGGTTAAGCGATCATCAGTGGAGCCCCAACGACCGTTGAGCTATGGGATAGGATAAGATAGGAAAGGAATTTTTTAAAAATCTTGTGGTATTGGCAATATGATGTGCTGTCCTGGTGCTTACCATAATGGCAAATCTTCGTTCGTTTTGAATGCTGAGTAATTAATTCTTTTTCTACAGGTATTTTCCTGTCCTGGTGCTACCAAGTTCATTCTGGACTTTGACCCCAGATGTGAAACTGAAAGACGGTAAGAACTTTAAAAAAAAAAGTATAAAATTTATTTAACCTTTGGCATGCTACAGTCAGTATGCATCGCCAAGCTCTCTCTCTCCTCATTCACTACTGGCGAGGCCTGCCGTGGTGAGGTGGGGTGGGTTGGGGTATTGTGTGGCATGATATGGTATAATATGGTATGGTGTGGTGTGGTATGGTATGGTATGGTGTGTGGGGTGGTATGGTATGGTGTGGTGTGGTGTGGTATGGTATGATGGTGTGGTGTGGTATGGTGTGGTATGGTGTGGTGTGGTTTGGTATGGTATGGTATGATATCATCACCCTTCAATGCTATTGGGTGTAGTCTATCTAACATGTGAAAAATAGCATTTGGTTTTGATTTCCCTCTGCTAATAGCGATTGGCCTGTATACCACATGTTTGAATGCTGAGTATGTGTTTGGTTGTGTATTGTTTTGTATTGTATTGGTTGTCTGTAAACATGCGAGCGTGTAATGTTGGTTACAGATCGCCACGCTTTGTGTCTTGATTTAGGAGTAAGGCGTATATGGCCTCCACAGAGCTGCCAACCACTACGGAATTTCCGGAGTTTACTCCGGAAATGAATACGCGGCTACGGAGCTACGCAAATCGAAAATTTACTACGGAAAGTGAATTTTCGACGATAGTATTACAGTTTTAACGAGTTTTATTGAGCGCCTGTGCCTCCCGTAGCACCTCAAGGTCACGGTCATTCGGTTTACGTGCACTGAGTAATAGATCACGCTCCCAGTGCATGTTAGGAAATTCGACCAATCACCGTGAAGTGGTTTTGCAAACGGCCAATCGCTGCACAAAACCTCGACCTTTCTGTGACACTTTCGTTTCCGGGTCACTTTCTACACTGCGAGAAGAAAAGTGTGTTTGAGGCGTATTTTGAATCCGTGATGCCAAAAAGAAAGAAAACTAGCGATGAAAGCCCAGAAAAAAAGAAGAGGACAGCAAATCAAGAGTACAGGAAAGAGTATTCTGAAAAATTTCCGTGCATCACTGCGTCATCGAGATCAAAACACAGCGTGTATTGTACAGCGTGCTTGGCAGATTTTAGCATACAACATGGCGGCTTCCACGATGTAACGCGACACGTGAATGGCAATCGTCACAAAAGTCGTTGCCCTGATCCAGAAAAGTTAGTCCCTGTTCAGTCGGTAGCCACCTTCTTCCAGCCCGATATGGATCTCTCAATAATTCGTGCGGAAACACTCTTCACGACCTTCGTTGCAGAGCACAATTTGCCTGCGTCGGTAGCACTAGCAGATCACTTCAGTAAGTTAGTGAAGGCAATGTTCCCGGACTCCCAAGTTGCCAAGAGCTTTGCATGTGGGCGAACAAAAACTTGGACATATAATACGAACGCTAGGAGAAGAGGCGGTTAAGGAGGCAAGCACTGCCATGGAATCTAGTCCATTTGTGCTAGCCACTGACGGCAGCCAGGAAAGGGGGGGGGGGGGGGGGGGGGGTGCCGGGGGGGGGGGGGTGGTAATATGCATTTGTCCGTGTTTTAATTTGTCATAAACTTCAATCTATTCTCTATATACTCTAAGAAAGTAATTTGTTTTAATTCTCTCTCTCTCTTCTCTCTCTCTCTCCTTTTGTTCTAATGTCTGATTTTTTTTGTCTTCTCTTTTGTTTTCTTATTATTTTTTTTTTTTGTTTATTCTTTATCTCTTGCCTCTTCCTCTTCTTCCTTCTCTCTTTCTTTTGCTTGTTCTGATCTTCTCCTTGTTGCTCTTTTGTAAGTTTCCCACTCGTTGTTGCTAAAGTTTTTATATTATATTGTAACTACTCCTTTTATGTGTGCTGTGCTTTAGTAATCTGTTTTTGTTTCACGCTCCATGCATTCTGTCTCATTGATCTCCCTTTTCTGCTTCCCTCTTTCGACTTTACTTTTCTTTCTCACTCCCTATCTCCTCTTCTTTGTTGCTTTTCTTCTTCTACTCTCTCTACACTTGACACTTTTCTTCTCCTTGCTGTCTCTGCTTGTCTGAAGTCTCGTCTCCCCCCCTTTATTTTTTCCATAGTATAACTATCACTGTGTGTTTCTGTTTCTCTCCTTAGTCCACTTTTGTTTTCACTGTATAAGTCTCTCCTATTCTCCTATTCTTTGTCTCTCTTCATCATCTATTCTCTATAATTGTCCAGCAGCACAACAGCACTGTGGGTGTAAAAGTTCAGTCAAGTTAGAAAAAATAGAAGATTTAGGTCCTCGCTCAGCCCAGAAACTGAGGCTGTTCTTGTGCTGAAAACAAAACTGCAAGGCACTCCATGCTATGACTCAAAGCTATCTGACAATTTGCTGAGAAAGTGCAAGGCTGCCACCAGATTGGGCCTTGCTAAAGACTAGACATGTTCCCAGAGAGAGAATAGAGCAAGTTCAATAAATATGGAGTATTGTATGAAGTGTGTCATCTTTCCTTGCAACTGTGCTTGTTTAGTAGTGTGTGTGTATATATATATATATATATGCATGTCTTCGTTAAAAAAAAAAAGCGAGGACGTATGGCTACTGAAAATGTCATAAAACTACTGAAATTCAGAATTTTTGCTACTGAAAACTTTTTTGGGGGTTGGCAGCTCTACCTCCAATCTTGTTGTTCTTTTTCTTCTATTTCTTCTATCGCAACTTGACACTTGACACTGGCTTGACAATGCGCAAAGCCATAAGGATTGCTGAGGACAGAGAAAGATGAAGTATGCTTGTGAAGTAAACGATCGTCTGTGGTGCCCCAATGACTTTCGAGTTATGGGTTAGGATAGGATAGTAACATAACTACTAAAGAATGTGTGTTTGTGGTTTCATGCTGAAATAGTAAGTCCACACAGGTACGACTACCTGGAATTCACGGACGCCAAGGGTGTGAAGGTGCGGTACGACCAGAAGGTGGGCACCAACAAGTGGCCCAAGCAGGTCTACTTCGCCGGCCCTCACCTCCACTTCATCTTCCGCTCCGACAGCAGCAACACTGAGTGGGGATACAAGTTCAAGGTCAGTGGGAGGGTGCAGGATGCAAGTTACAAGGTCATGCATAGAATATTGGGTCAAATTCCCTCTGACGATTACATTCTTTCCACCGGAAAGCGTCCCAGTAGGAATACGAGGTTAAGGTCTGCGGTAAGCTGCAAAGTAAGAATGCGAGATTAATGCTAGATGCAAGTTCAAGGTCAGTGGATGGGTGAAAGGTCCAAGTCACTCTTGGGATAAAAAGCGATTTTTACCACTGAATAACAACACTGAGTAGGAATAAGGTCAAGGTCAGTGGTAAGGTGCAGGATTAATGCTAGGATGCACGTTCAAGGTCAGTGGTAGGATGCAAGGTCAAATTGACACTTGGGATACAAGGCAGTTCTTACCACTGAATAGGAACACTGAGTGGGGATACAAATTCAAGGTCAATGGTTGAATATAAATACTCTGGGTAAAATTGAAATACACTCAGGGCAAAATTCTTACCACTGAATTGCCACACTGAATAGGAATTTAAGGTCAAGGTCAGTGGTAGAGGGCAAGGTCAGTAGAAGAATGGAAGTTTTGTGTAAGGAAGGAGATTAAGGCAAAGTTTAATATGTTTTACGTTATTATCCATGTATTAAAACGTTTTGTGTTGTTCAGGTGACGGCCAAAGGCAGCCCAGATGTACCTCTGTCATGGGCATACGACCTGCAGCTGGGGCTGACGCGACTATTCGGCTGTCTGTGTGGTGCCACGCTAGCTTCTAACCCAGGTCTGTAGTTTTTGGCATGGAACACCAATGAATGAACCAACACACACACAAAGCCAAATTGTAATTTGAATTAATTGTAATTCGAAATCAGCTCAGTTTGAATATTATTTGTTATTAGAAAAACACTCTACTAATATAATACCCAAAGTAAATACTGTTAGTGTTCCTCAACTATTGCAAGATTAGTATATAAGGTAAGCTTGAATTCATTGTGTACAAAATATTTGACAAATGTTACTTTTATATGTGCTGGGACTATTTCCTTGCAACACATATTATTTGATTGTACTGTTCAAACAGCACTGTACAAAGGAAATGGAATGATTTTATCTGCAGGAAATTGAATGATTTTATCTGCACACGGCAAAATTAGAGTCATCTTATAGAGTTTGGTGTGGGAACAGATTTATTTCAGTTGCTATAATTAACAGATTCTGTTTGTTTGTTTGTTTGTTATTTTTGTGTAAAATCGCATTGTTGTGAAAAGACGTTAAATTAAAATATTGAATTGAATTGAAAGACAAACGGCACGATACTTTACTCTTAGGTGGTTAGAATTGTTTCAGTAGAAATTACAAAAAATTAGTAGTTAGAAAATCGTAATTGAGTGGGGTGTTCAGGAGATAAACATCTACGTGTTAGACAACTGGGACATCGGTCCTTTTCCTTGTTTCCTTATTTTACTGTGTCGATGAACATGAATTCAAATTGTTATTGAATCTAAAAAGAAGAAGGCATGCTAACGGTGCACATTTCTCTGAGCTCTCTAAAATAGTTTCTACATCAGCGATAGAGAGAGGAGGAAAGGAGCAACCTTGTAATGACTCACTTTTGAGATGTTTAAGGTTGTATAGCATTGTAATTGCTGTATTGTATTGTATTGTATTGTATTGTATTGCCTTGCCATTGGATTTAATTAACAAATGAAACAAATGGCTCAGTTTGAGATGATAAAAGTTGTTTTGCATTTATTATTATTTTTTATATTTTTATTATTATTATTATTATTATTATTATTATTATTATTATTATTATTTATTATTATTATTATTTTTTTTAATTGAGGATTTGTATAGTGCACATATTTCATCGTACTTGGTGACTCAAGGCGCTGGCCGATACAGGATCTAACTCAAGCCGCCCGAGGCGCCAACTTGCAATAATTGCATTGCACTGCCTTGTCATTAGATTAACAAATTAATTGACTTATTGATTGGTTTGATTGAATGATTCATCCACAGTGGGTCCAGCAGACGGCCTGCTGTTGATGGATGATTCGGCAGAGCAGGATGTACTGCGCAGTGAACTGTGGACCACACTGTTCCGTGGCGGTTACATTGGAGAGTTCCAGAGGTCACAGTCCGGGAAAGTCGTCAACCGTGTTTTCCAGCGCACGCTCTCTGGCAAATATGTACGAGATTTTTGTGGGGGGCATGATGTTTTTGCTTGTTTTTAATCTACAGATTTGTAATATTGACGAATAAATATTGACGTTCAAAGTCTACACCCACCGTTGGTGATACGGCAGACTTAAAAAAAAAAAATTATTAGCAGGAACTTTGTGTTCCCTGAACCTGCAACCTAAGACTGTAGATTGTTCTAACCTATAAAGGAAAAAGTGAAAGCCCCAGTTGAAACCAATTCACTGCGGCAACAGTACCCCCGTTGGGGTGCCGGGGGTTTCATTATAAATAGTATCCCCACTTTCTGGAAATTTAGTGCTTTAAATTCCCACTGTCGCTGTCTTCCTCATTTACTCTTTCCCATTCCTGCTCTGTCCTATCACTCTGCTATACTATCTTCTTCTTCGCTAGATCAATGACCTACCTTTTTTCTTGAAAACTCTTCCTGGACAAGACTCCTTGTTTGTGTATGAGGTCTGTTGGATCAGCTTGGGAGTGTTGGACGCTTTCTGCCGGGTGGTCACTAGGGCTTCCTATGATGTTATTATTTAGCAATGTAGGCATTTTATATGTATATGTTTTGTTGATAATTTATAATGATGTTTGTATTCTATTTTGTTTTTGTAACCGGGGGTTCGAGTAGTTGGGGTAAAGCCTCAGCTGTCCCCTGCGTGGGATGTCTTTGTTGTAAAGTGGCTGGCCGGTGGAGGGTATTCAATTTTCCTACTAGGGTTGTTTCAGCAGATCTTTTATGCGGATCGGGGGTTGTCCGGTCCTGATTTGGCTCGGAAGAGTCCGCTGGACCTAAAGCAACAATCAATCAATCAATAAAAAAAAAACTTAGTGATGTGTGCCTCTAACCAGAACACCAGAGCTTCATCATGAGTTTGAGGAATAGTGCAGCAGAATTTATTTCCCATTTTATTTATCGTTCTCACACAGCTCTTTTCCAGCCCAAGACAGGTTGTCTGCTTCAAGCCACCAGAGTACAGATGGATGTTGCTGTTGTTAATGTTAATGTCATTGTTGTAATGGTTTCAGGAGATCGAGGAATGCGGTGAGGTGCTGCTGCTGCTGAAAGAACTGATCTGCGAAGACCACGTCCAGAGCGACAACGAGATCAAAGTCATGTCGCAGAAACTGAAGGACAAGTTAGTGTGGCAATTCACTTTGTATTAATTCTAATTAGTTCTTTTAATTGTCTGTACATGATATGAATGGTTTTGCCAGTCAAATGAAATGATCTGTGATCCATACATTTGTTATGAAGATGTATGTGCATTAGTAGTGAGAGAGAACTGGAAGAGATTGGTATGTGTGTGTGTGAGTGTGTAGATTTTAAAAGTAAGGTTGAAAGCATGAATGTATAATTGTTGTAAAAATTGTATTTTTAATACTGGTTACATAGGGATTTTATGTATTATTTGTATTTGTTTCAAAATTGTTTCTTCTTGGTTTATTTGCTGAGATGCAATGTGCTGTATGATTTATCCATTGTGTGTAATGAAGATTTTTTGACTTGACTTGGTACTATTACTACTACTTTGCAGTAATAATAATAATAATTAAAAAAAATAAAATAATAATGATAATAAAATAAATAAAATAATAAAAATAGTAGTATTAGGATGTAAGTGCCCAAGAGTGGGGAAGATGGGTTCGTATATACATGCAGTCACACATAGCCCAACGACCTCTGAGTTATGGGATAGGATAGGATAGATAGGATAGTCACACATACATGAATCTCTAAGCGCTTCGCCTGACCCTGCATGAGCGAGCTTAGCTGACATAAGACCTCAGACCACATTGGGCCATCACAGTGAGATGAAAGGCCATAACATGATTTTGTTTCATGCACTCTTTACAAAAAGTGTAAGCCATTTTCCATAGGGTGTTACTTTAAAACCACCTCTTGTTGAAGCCCATCTTTTGTGTCGATATTGATACCTTCTGCCTGTCCCTTGGTCGTGTCTCGTATAAAAATAAATCTTGAATTACTGTTGTAGAATTTTGTCCTCATGCAAAACGTTTTCCTGTTCCAAAGTTGTGTTTTGCTTGCAATACAAAGTAAAGGGAAAATTGTTGACAGGTGCCATGACCTGAAGTCCAAGAACGCCGTCGGAGGAGAAGATACGGATGCAGCAGTGTGGGCCGTGTTTGCCGCGTTGGTCTGGCACACTCAGCAGCTACGAGAAGATCTCGACAAATTCAGTAAGCTTTCCCTAGGGGGTGTGCAGTTGGCTCAGTGGTGCACCTAAGGGCAGAAACAAGGAATGCGGCTCCTGTAGTGACAAAACTACCAGTGCTAAGCCATAACATCGCAGTATGCACAGGCAGTGAAGTGACAAAACTACCAGTGCTAAGCGATAACTTTGCAGTATGCACAGGCAGTGGAGTGACAAAACTACCAGTGCTAAGCGATAACATTGCAGTATGCACAGGCAGGGAAGTGACAAAACTACCAGTGCTAAGCGATAACATTGCAGTAAGCACAGGCAGTGAAGTGACAAAACTACCAGTGCTAAGTGATAACATTGCAGTAAGCACAGGCAGTGGAGTGACAAAACTACCAGCGCTAAGCGATAACATTGCAGTATGCACAGGCAGTGTAGTGACAAAACTACCAGTGCTAAGCGATAACATTGCAGTATGCACAGGCAGTGTAGTGACAAAACTACCAGTGCTAAGCGATAACATTTCAGTATGCACAGGCAGTGTAGTGACAAAACTACCAGTGCTAAGCGATAACATTGCAGTATGCACAGGCAGTGTAGTGACAAAACTACCAGTGCTAAGCCATAACATTGCAGTAAGCACAGGCAGTAGAGTGACAAAACTACCAGTGCTAAGTGATAACATTGCAGTAAGCACAGGCAGTAGAGTGACAAAACTTCCAGTGCTAAGTGATAACATTGCAGTAAGCACAGGCAGTGTAGTGACAAAACTACCAGTGCTAAGTGATAACATTGCAGTATGCACAGGCAGTGGAGTGACAAAAGTACCAGTGCTAAGTGATAACATTGCATTAAGCACAGGCAGTGTAGTGACAAAACTACCAGTGCTAAGTGATAACATTGCAGTATGCACAGGCAGTGGAGTGACAAAACTACCAGTGCTAAGTGATAACATTGCAGTATGCACAGGCAGTGTAGTGACAAAACTACCAGTGCTAAGTGATAACATTGCAGTATGCACAGGCAGTGTAGTGACAAAACTACCAGTGCTAAGTGATAACATTGCAGTAAGCACAGGCAGTGGAGTGACAAAACAAGTGGAAAAAAATCCTGATCCTGGGGCGCAGTTGGTTCAGTGGGGGATACTCAGGACGCTAAACGTTGGAAGTATTCAATGTCACGCGATGACAATGCTACCTGTATAGGCAGGAGTTCCAAGCCCATTAATGGCTTGGATTAAAAACGAATCCCTCCCCTCACAAAAAAAAAGACTCTAAGACATTGCACCTCTACTGTTTTGGATGAGATTGTAAACTGAGATCTAGTCTGCTCACACATGCGTTCCATCGCACAGTCTTTAAGGATCCACGTTTAGTACTTGTGTTCTCCACAAACTGTTGGTCTCCATTGTTCAACTTGCCCACAGTACTTTCTAAACAAAACTACCCAACAGTACTTTCTAAACAAAACTACCCAACAATACTTTCTAAACAAAATTAGTATTATAAAGAGTTTTATTAATTTTATTCTTATTATTTTTGCTTTGTGTGGCCAGAAAAGTGTTACAAAGTGATCTCTTGGATGAATTTTGTGTGTGTGTGTGTCTTATGTCTTTCATCAGATTTGTCTTTTAAAAGAAACGGACAGGTTATTGTCGTGAAGACAATTCCCAATTGCGTGGTTTAATGTTTGCAGCCAAGAACCCAGAGAGCGGCTACATCAGTGAGGGGGTGTTGCAAGCGTACTCTACTGCTGAATCCCTCCGGATGACTTTGGTAAGTGTCCAGTGTCTAAAGCACTAAGGTCTTACGTCTTCTTTTTTCTCATGTCAGCTAAGCTAGCTCATGCAAGGTCAGGCGACAAGCCATTATGGGCTGCCTTGTAACTGTGAGATGACATCAAAGACCATCAATTTAATTCTACCACTGTAGGGATCCCAATACAGTTTGCTTCATGCAAATGTTTTTCTATTGACAAAAGTGATAAGCCATTTTCAGTAGGGAGTTATTTTTCCACCAACATGTAGACTACAGGAGGAACTGAACGTTTGTCTGTATCTTGTTCGTTATCAGGTGAGCCAGAAGCAGAAGCTGGCATCGAAGGACGAGCTGACATCAGAGAACCACCCGGTCCTCACCTGCAGGAAGAAGGCAGCCTTTCTACTGCAGTTCAGCGGCCTCACCAAGGTCCAGCTCAAACACGAGGTAAACTAAAAAAAAAGTTGTTTCTAGGTTCTAAGATCAAGGGTCAAACGTTTTTTGTTTTTTTTTAAATGTTGTTGCCTTCTTTGACCTTTGATGGATATTTTGTGACTGTGAAGACAGGACCATCAGTCTACATTCCCTTGTCATCTCCATCTTCCTATATGCTTGCGAAACATGGACCCTCACAGCAGATCTCCAACAAAGAATACAAAGCATCGAGATGAGGTGCTACAGAAGACTTCTGGGCATTTCCTATACCCAGCATATCACCAACGACAAAGTCCGACAGACCATCACATAAGCCATTGGACAACACGATGACCTTCTCACAGTGGTGAAAAAACTGAAACTCCGATGGTATGACCACGTCACCAGATCATCAGGTTTTGCAAAGACCATCCTGCAAGGTGCAAGGAGGTAGAAGAAGAGGGAGACCGAAAAAGAGGTGGGAGGACAACATTCGAGAATGGACTGGTTTGACACTGAGCGAAACAATCAGGGTTGCTGAGGACACAGAAAGATGGAGTACGCTGGTTAAACGATCATCTGTGGTGCCCATACGACCTCCGAGTTAAGGGATAGGTTAGGTTAGGTGACGCAGTAGTCCAGTGAAGGATGTTCCTGTAACCATTGGGTCGTTGGGCAGGGAGGTGTTTGGGACCTTTCTTTTCTCTGGGCCTTTACAGCTTTACAGTGGACTGAATAATCCAGTATGTGGGATCCACAATGCCAGTTTTAAATTGTAGCTGCCAGTTAGAAGAAGACGACGACTTATTTGAAGAAAAGACTTTTGCCTCAAGCAAGGTCCATTTGAGCGATGTGATGAAATGGAGTTGTCTAGCTTCACTGTGGTGGCAGTTCTAAATGTGTCACAATTTTTCAATGGAGTTGCTGGCCATGAAACCCTGTCTTAATTATTTCTTGCTCTTATTTGATGATTTAAAAAAAAAAAAAAATTTTTTTAATTACTTATTTTTCTGATTACAGCTGAGGTGCAGAGCATCCAAGCTGTCCCTGAAGAAAGCTGGCAACAAGAAGTTTGATAGACAGTTGTCAATCAGGGTATGTACTACTAGTGTTTTTCTTTCATGTTTGGAAATGCTGGAGCTACCATGTATATTGATGACTTTGGCCTGAAGTACAATCTGACATTGTAAGTCAGATCCGCACAAACACATAAACACACAATTAAAAAATTTAAAAAAAAAGAAAAAAAAAAGAAACATTGTTCCACACCAGCTCAATTCCTATGTGAACAGCACTTTTCAGTGCCTCCGTGTTTCGCATGCTGCGGGCTATTTATAGCTTGCCTGCACCACCCTTCCAGTGAAAGGAAGCATCGGCGAAGCTATTTATAGCTAGCCTGGCTGACCTAACCTCAAAATCTGAAAAGCTTTGGTTGAGCTGCTGTGTGGTGTTTGTTATTATGGGTAGTGAATGTAGACTTCATACAAGTGCACCATGGTTATAAGAAAACAAATTCAGTTTTTGTCCTCATCATGATGCACAGGGATATTTTTTGTGTTATACGTCAGAGGTATGAGAAAGCTAAGTAAAGCATAACATTCCAAAAAACGTAAAATGCTAACTGTAATGCACTAACTTTCGCACAAATGTTGACCTCACTGACCACAATGAAAGTTGAAATGCTAGCTGTATTACACTAGCTTTCTCACAAACGTTCACCCATCATTTTTGTCTTTCAGCTGTTGGCTAATGTTTGCAGTTTTTGTGGTTTCTCATTCCTACTCTGTTCTATCAATCTACTATACTATCTTCTTCTTCGCTAGACCAGTCACCTACCTTTTTTCTTGAAAACTCTTCCGGGACAAAACTCCACATTTGTGTGTGAAGTCTTTTGGATCAGCTTGGAAATATTGGACGCTTTCTGCCAGGTGGTCACTGAGGCTTCCTATGATGTTATTATTTGGCAATGTAGGCATTTTATATGTATGTGTTTTGTTGATATTTTATAATGATGTTTATATTCTATTTTGTTTTTGTAAACGGGTTTCGATAAATTAGAGTATAGCCTCAGCGTCCCCTGTGTGGGATGTCTTTATTGTAAAGTGACCGGCTGATGGAGTGCCTTCAGTGTTGCCACGAGGGTTGTTTCGGCAGATCTTTTATGCGGATCAGGGGCGAGTCCTCTTTCAGCGAAGTTGTGGTCTTGATTCGGCTATACTGGTCCTGATTTGGCTCGGAAGAGTCCGCTGGACCTAAAGCAATAATCATGTAATGTAATGTAATGTACATGAAAAACAAAGAGAACTGAATGTAAACTCTAGAAAATGGAGGCTTTATATGTTTTCTTTCACAAAGTGATTATGTATTTAGAATTAGTTCCAAACGTGGCATGGTTAGTGTTCTGCTTTTAATGAAGAACCATGTTTGTTTATTGTGTAATAAAATCAACAAAATGCAGGCTTGTGTGCTTCTTTTAGAAAGGGAATATGCGTTCAGATGTTTTGATAGTTGGCGTATTTAATGTTCTATGTTAAATAAAAAATTATGTTTGCTTATTTTGTGGTAAAATCTAAACAACAAAGTGTTATTTGCTTCTTTTCAGGAAGAGAATAGAAGTTAAAATATTTTGATGTTTAGTGTGCTCTTTGTTAAAATTAAGTAATGAAATAAATGTTATTTTGCCGCAGCTTGATCTGGCAGAGAAATATCCGTCTTTCCGTTTGGTGATGGAGTTTGTCCAAGATCCCGCCTGGACCATCAGCAGGTTGGCCTTTAATTTTAATTTAGCATAATGGTATTTTCTTGCTTTCTATTTGAATGCAAACAATAATTTGTCTGGAATGTAAGCCAGACTTTGGAAATTCAGATCTAGCTCCAGATTTAAAAACATCAGCCACCAAAAACACACACAAAACAGAAACGGTTTTTAAGTTTGGACCCAACCAGCCCCATAGGGTCAAACTGTCCATTTTTTATTGTGTTTATATTCTTTGTGTTTGACATGGAATGATTAGAGCAATAAATAAATAACATGTTGTTTGTGTGTGTGTTTGTGTGCGCTGCAGGGTGGACCAGATTCTTCAGGAACGCGGCAAGTATTCGTCATCGCTGAGCAAAATATACCACTTTTGCGCAGAGTTCATCAGCATACTGAAGAAACAAGACATCTTCCAGGTATCTGGCATGATTGGCTTTCTTTTTTTTCAGTTTTTTTTAGTGTGACAGTTCGACAGTGCTGATAAAATTGTCAGATCTTTGAAGGAAAATCTCCCTTGTAATACTTAAGCTGGCTGTCACAACAAAAGTCGTGCTAGACAAGTCGTTTGGTTCTATTGATTTCAATTATTTCCCTTTTACCATCTGTGAAATGAATGGCTTCCTTTGTCATCACAGCATTTGACAAAGACGAACTTGATCATCGATTTTGACCTTTTACAGACCATTATGCAGTTTTTTACAAAAATAATTGAGCAGGAACAATTTATTTCCTTAATGACTGTTAGGTAATCACACTAGTGTAAGGGTTAACATATTTTTTCAACATGATCCTGCCATTCACCTTAGCTACATTGAAAATGGATGTGCCTGTACCTTCTTTGTTTTAGGTTGGCTAATAGTAAACAATACAATACAATAAATCCAAAACACCACACCACACCACACCACACCACACCACACCACACCACACCACACCACACCACACCACACTACCCCACACCACAACCCAACCCAACCCAACCCAGCAGTAGGCTTTAAACTCCTGAAGAAGCCTTTTAGCGATATTGATATATTGACAACATGGTTTTACTAGTCTGTCACGTTCTATTTCCTTTTCTTCTTTAATCTCATCTTCCTGAATACAAAATGTACATGATGTAATAAATTGGAGATGTGTTGAAACTTGTAGCTGCTAACATTTTTTTTCTATGCGCCATGGGCTGAGGACAGAATGGATTTTAAGGAGTTCTTTGCAAGTGATCTTCAATCTATAAAACACACTTTGAGGTGTTCTTTTCTAATGACCACCCCGCTTTTCAAGCAGCCAAAACATTTGGGCAGAGGGGGAGTTCTTGGGCCATGGGCAACAGGCATCTCGCTAAAGGTAGGAATAGTTAGTCCTTAGCATCCTGGTTTCTGAATCCACAAGCGAGCAGCAAAGTGTCCCGACCTCAACATGACAATTTGTCACTTACCAATCTTCTTTAATTCCAGCTTGTTTACGATTCATATCCGCTGCCTTATTGAAGCACACAAGAGGCAACTTTGGCAGGCAAAGCTGTCTGGGCCTGTTCAGAAATTGTGGACCTGAACATGAACCAGGTTTTCTGTGTCTCATCATCCACTGAAGATGCCCCCTGAGTAAAAATAGCTTTCTGGCAAGGATGGCTAACACATACAATTGAGACTTATTTTCTAAACCACAGTGCACGCTAGCAAGAGAGGGACACTTTGGAAATTATGGCTGTGAATGGTGGTGTGCTTCTGCAGACAATCTTCACCTTTACACTGCAGTTGCTTTGCTAAATGTCTTATTATAGGTTCGGGTCTATTGTTTGACGTTTAAACACCAGATGTTCCCCCTTCTTACTTTTTTTTTGTTTTGATACTTGAACTTTCGGAACTTTGTCCTTTTATTAAACAATGAAAGAATAAACACCAAATTAGGCTCCTAGCCCAGAGGGGGCAGTATAGCCAGACATGGGGATAATAGGATTTATATAAAAGTAAACAAGGTCTACGACCTCTGGGTTACGGGACAGGATAGGATAGGATAGGATAGGAAACAAGGTTGAAATATTTGTGAAACGTACATACCTAAAAACAGATGCACTCAAAAGAGAGGGAGGGGATGAGGAGGAGGGGGATGAGGAGGAGAGGGATGAGGAAGAGGGGGATGATGAGGAGGGGGAAAAAGAAAAAAAGTGGAAGAAAGCACATAAAGATGCCAGATGTATCAAAAACAGCAGTCATCACAAAAGTGAAAGGACAATTGGAAAGAATGCAAAAACAGTAAAGCACACGCACATGACCACCAAGCAGTATTGCCACACGTGAAAAAGAAGGAAAATACTTGGTAGGAATAGTGTTAACCTCTTTGACCTCTTCTTTCTTGTCCAGATCCCAGTGGTGCTGTTCCTGCAGTCGCTGCTGTCCTACCAGGAGAGGTTCTCCAAGCACTACGCCGACGGCCTGGACGGCTGCGGCCTGGAGCAGGAGAACCGCGTGCGTGAGGAGTACTACAAGCTGGTGCGCTACCTCATTGACCCCTTCCAACGCCAGCGGCCGCACCAAGTGGACGCCAAGGTCCTGCCAGCCTATGACTTCATCCAGGCCTGCCTTCTCCACCTGCTGGACACACAGTGGCAGGTCAGACTATTGCGTCATTATTAACCCTTAAGCTGGTTGTCACCCACAGTCACGCTATACAATTTATTTGGTTTTATCGCTCACTGTTATTTCCATGTTACCATGTCTGAAATGAAGGGCTTCCTTTTCGTCACCTCATTCGACGAAGGGGACACCTGAGCGTGGATTTTAACTTTTTGAAGACCGTTGTGCATTGTTTAGAACCATTTATTTCCTTAATAAGTGTTAGGTAACAGGGTAAAAGTTAAACTTTTCAACTTCTTTTATTAGTTTGTTGATTAAAATGACTTTAGTGGTTGATTTATTAATATCGTTGAACCAGCACATTTTTATAGACAATATTTTAACCGATGGAAAGTTTCATATTTGACTTGGCTCCTCCTTATGAGATCCTATTGAGCAAGAGATGGGTGTCACTCAGGGTAGCATTCTTTCTACTCTTTTGTTTAACATTAGGATCAACAACATAGTTAAAAACGTCAAATCTGGCATAGATAAATCCTTGTTTGTTGATGATTTCTCCATCTCGGCTAAGGATAAAACCTTGGCAGGGGTGGAGCATCAACTTCAGCTTTGCATAGATAAAATTCAGGGGTGAGTAGAAGACAACGGCTTCCAATTTTCGCTTTCTAAAACCAAATGCATTCATTTTCATCTCAAACCAGGTTTTGACCCCTTCTCTCCGTATTTATGGCCAACCCATCAAAGTTTCTAAACAAGTAAATTTTTTTTGTATTATTTTTGACAGCAAATGTACTTTTCTGCTGGGAAATTGCCGGAAAGGTCTTGATGTTTTGAAAGTTATCAGCCACACAGACTGGGGACCAGACAAGCAAACTCTGCTCCTCGTCTATGGTTCTCTGGTATGCTCTAAATTGGCATTGGTAGCATCATATATGGTTCCGCAAGGAAAGCCTATTTGAAAACCTTGGATCCAATCCATCATCGAGGTCTTCGGATCTGCCTGAGGGTGTTTCGCACTTCCATGAAGAAAAGTCTCTACGCTGCTGAGGCTGGTGAAACCTCCCTTGGGATCCGTAGGCTTCAGCTTGCCATGACTATTTTCTCAAACTTAAAGCAAACTCTAAAAATCCCGCTTATGATTGTTTTCTAAACCCGTTATTTACACTTAAATACTTTGACGAACTGACAGCTGGCAGCTTCTTCCCCGAGGCTGCCCTCTCGGTACCAGTGTCCTCAGTTATCCACATAGCATGAGGTGTTTAAACGGCAATTTATTAGTTGCGATAATGTGTTAGTGGTGCAATTCTGATTCTTTAATGTATTTTACCTCATTACGTTTTAATTTAGATAACCCATGCGGGTATGCGTGAGTATGCGTGCGCGTGTGGGGGTTGCGAGTGGGCGTGCGCCTGTGCTTTACTCCTTAAAATAACTTTCTCTATTAGAGTACTTTAATGTTTTAATGTCCAGTGGAAGGTTGTTTGTTGTTGCAGAGGGACTGAATGTTTTACCGCATCACCAAAACGAAATCCTATGTATTTTGAATTCATTGGGTAATAAAGTGTCTCTTGAAGTTCCTCCTTTTGGTATAAGAATATGTCCTCACTTTGACACTGCAGGCGTAGATATTGACTCTGTTAATATGACCAATTGCTAACTGTGCTCTCACTGTGGAAACTCATCAATCCCATCATCAACTTCAATCTCACATCCTTCAAAAAGACTGAAACTTCTGAATCGGTTTATAAGCAATTTTATCTAGAACATTGTTCATTGTATAAAGGATATGAAAAACTTTTTACGGACGGGTCGAAGAAAGGAGACTCATTTGCTGCTGCGTCGGTCTCTGGGAGACACCTCGACCAGCCTTTGAAACAGTGTATACCTGATTTTTGTTCTGTTTATACAGCCGAGCTCAAAGAAATTAATTTAGCGCTGAAACAAGTTTATTAATCTAATAGATCCTCCTTTTTAATCATGTCTGATTCACTGTCAGCACTTCAAGCTCTTTCCACGAGAAAGATTTCGCACACCCTTTTCTGGCAGAGATCCATGACCTCCACATACAACTTGTTTCTGAGAGTAAAAAGATAGTTTTTATTTTGGTATCTAGTCACATGGGCATCCGCGGCAATATTATATTGCAGTGGACAAAGTGGCTAAAGAGGCTCTGCATCTAGATTTCCCTTAAGAGATTTTCCAATTTTGTTCCGTACTCTGGCCGGCGTAGTGTGACTTTCTCTTATTGTAAACGGCTGTGGCAGACTGAATGGTCTAATCAAATCAATAACAAATTATTTCAAATTCTTCCAAATTTGTCTGCTTCTTTGCCTAACTTTGCGTCCACCCGCAAAGAAGAAACTGTTTTGGTTTGCCTTCTTATTGGGCATACTTATGTCATCCATAGTTTCCTTTTAAACCGTGGTGCTTTGCATGTGACAAATTCTTTTCCGTCTGCTATTTTATGTCTGAGTGTGCTGGTCTGGTTGTCCTATCCTATCCCTATCCTATACTGTAACTCGGAGGTCGTAGGGGCACCACAGATGATCGTTTAACCAGCGTACTCCATCTTTCCCTGTTCTTGGCAACCCTGATTGTTTCGCTCAGTGTCAAACCAGTCCATTCTCGAACGTTGTCCTCCCACCTATTTTTCGATCTCCCTCTTCTTCTACCTCCTTGCACTGTGCCTTGCAGGATGGTCTTTGCAAAACCTGATGATCTGGTGACGTGGCCATACCATCGGAGTTTCCGTTTTTTCACCACTGTGAGCAGGTCATCGTGTTGTCCAATGTGTGATGGTCTTTCGGACTTCGTCGTTGGTGATGTGCTGGGTATAGGAAATGCCCAGGAGTTTTCTGTAGCACCTCATCTCCATGCTTTGTATTCTTCGTTGTAGATCTGCTGTGAGGGTCCATATTTTGCAAGAGTATAGGAAGATGAAGATGACAAAGGAGCGCAGCAGTCTTACCTTGGAATGTAGGCTGATGGTCCTGTCTTTCCAAATTGGCTTCAACTTCGCCAGGGCAGCAGTTGTTTGTGCGATCCTGGAGAGGACTTCCTGTCGGGACTCATTGTCTGATACAATGGCTCCTAAATATTATTTGAAGCTATGCACTGTATTGAGGGATTGGCCCTGGACTTTGATGTCCGTGTTGATGCCATTGGTGTTGTTGGTCATCATTTTGGTCTTCTCTGCACTTATTTCCATTCCATAGTCCAGCGTGGTTGATGAAAGAGAAAGATATTTTGGTTCGATACATTTTAATTAGATTTTAAAGTTTGCAATAGTAAACACCTGTTTCAATTTTTTACATGATGTTGTTTTGTTTAATTAGATTTTAAAGTTTGCAATAGTAAACACCTGTGTCAATTTTTATATGATTTATCTATGATTTATTTATTTATTGTTTTATCGCATATAAGTCATACCATCTTGTTTATATTTTTGGTTAAATGTTATTATTAAGACTGGTTTTATTTACATTTTTTATCATATTTAAATGTTAGCAGTTTAGTCTTGAGTTTGCTTAGTTTTGAGTGGTCCTGATTCGGCTCTTGGCAGTCCTCTGGACCCTATAAACACTGAATATCTACTATCAATCCACGATGTGTTTAAAACGTATTTTTATAATCAAATGCAATGTAATTTTATTTTTGAATTTTTTTTAAAACGTTTATTTGTTTTGGTATTGTTCTTATAATTATAACACTTGTCCAGATCAGGAGCTGCTCAAGGTGCTGTTAGGTACAGGATGTCACTGGAGCTGCCAAAGGCACCCACAGAACTGAGCACAATCCTGGGTGACAGGGGATGGGGGAGAAGGGAGCTAGTGTGGGCTGGGTGTTTTTATGTAGCTGGCATTCATTGAGGGCAGTATTTGTGTTGATGCTTGCAGCCCTATGACCTGCAATTCATCAGTGAGATCCACCTGCCTGACTTGTTCTTCACTCTGGCTAAAGGTGAGTGACAGCCAATACTGCAAAATATACATTCAGATATATATATATAAAGGAGGTACAACAGATAAGATAAATAGTAGAAGAATACTTGCACACCATACATGGTTGTCATTATCTTCAGAAATATTTGGCCCTGGATAATTGACACTTTGCAACTACACTAGTGGAATGGATTACCTCCAATATCCAGCCTTAGAAAATAGATCAGCAATGTTCATCTTAGCAGTATGATTGCCTCTGAGGGCTCAGTGTGGATTTGTGTCCCTAACCCTTTTTTTCTGGGATGGTAATATTCCTTTCTGCCCTATCGCCAATGGTGGGCGTGATGTTAGACTTCATGTTCATTCATTCACAAATATATTCATCCACAGAGTTGACCTTTGAAAAAGCTGTTTGTGGCCGTGCGAAAGAGAAACGGTGACAGCTGATTCCTGAAGTAATGACCAAATATGAAGCCGTACACAATACGATCAAGGAAAGAAGCAAAATTTGACATACACCTTTTGTATCTACGTGGATCCCTTATTAGCTTACGATGGTTGGGAAGTTGCACCTTTCTTCTCTCAACACAAATGTGGGCATGAGGGAAAGAGCATTAAACATTAGAGATTGGCAAGGAGGGTTCTAAGAGTTACACTGAAGCGAAGCTTGTGGTACAATATTAGGGAAGCATTGACGACACCGTTGTTGCAGACACGGTCAAGATGCGGGACATCACCGTGGGAAGCGGGGGTAGGGAGGAGGAGCTGAAGGAGTACGACCAGTGCATGAAGTGGTTTGACGAGTGCAAGGGCTCCTTCAACGACTGGTATAACGGCAAAGAAGACGCACAGAAGGACGAACGCAAAGTAGGTTCTACAGGATCTGCTGGTTTTCATCATTATTGCCTTCATCGGTATCGTTGCCGCCTCCTGTTGCTTGTTGTTGTTGTTGTTGTTGTTGTTGTTGTTGTTGTTGTTGTTGTTGTTGTTGTTGTTGTTGTTGTTGTTGTTGTTGTTGTTGTTGTTCTTCTTCTTCTTCTTCTTCTTCTTCTTCTTCTTCTTCTTCTTCTTCTTCTTCTTCTTCTTCTTCTTCTTCTTCTTCTTCTTCTTCTTCTTCTTCTTTTTCTTCTTCTTCTTCAGTCATTCTTCTTCTACTTCTTTTTCAGTCATTCTTCTTCTACTTCTTCTTCGGTCATTCTTCTTCTACTTCTTCAGTCATTCTTCTTCTTCTTCTTCTTCTTCTTCTTCTTCTTCTTCTTCTTCTTCTTCTTCTTCTTCTTCTTCTTCTTCAGTCATTCTTCTTCTTCTTCTTCTTCTTCTTCTTCTTCTTCTTCTTCTTCTTCTTCTTCTTCTTCTTCTTCTTCTTCTTCTACTATACATTTCTTTTTGTGTGCAGTGTCACTTCCAATTTGAATTCTTCTGCCCGTCCTCCTTAGTATACTACCTTTACATCTGATGTTTCTGAGCACTTGTCCTCAACTGTTTCATTCATTTTAGTTCAAAATTGATTTTAATTGCGAAGTTTCAAAGTTGCTAACAAGGAAATCGCAATTCATTCACCTTATAACAAAATGGGGGAAGAGGACCTTATAACAAAATGGGGGGAGAGGACCCTATAACAAAATGGGGGGAGAGGACCTTATAACAAAATGGGGGAAGAGGGCCTTATAACAAAATGGGGAAAAAGGACTTTATAACAAAATGGGGGAAGAGGACCTTATAACATAATGGGGGAAGAGGACCTTATAACATAATGGGGGAAAAGGAAGAGAGACAATTTATTTTCTTTTGTGAAGTTGCTAAAAATAAAATTCAGGGGTGGGAATTGTCCGCCATTTGGCGGATTTCCGCCATTAAAAAAATCCCATCCGCCAAAAACAATAATGCTTCCGCCAAAAAATTTAAAATAAAATTTTTTTTTACACTATTGCGGTGTTTAGACACAGCGCAACAGAAGTCTCACCGGAAGTGAGAGGTCAAGGTCGTTGTACTTAATCACCGCCATCATGTCTTTAAAGGCTATGATTGTACAGCGTGGTGAAACTTTTTGTCAAAGATGGTGTTCTAAACATTCACGCGCACGCACTCATATAATCCCCAACGAAACTAAATGATAAAATGTTAGTTTGTATATTCATTCCCTCCACACACACACAAACACTGACAACAACGACTCCTCAGAAAACAGAACAAGTATCACTTCAAAGGTCATAGTTCCGTATAATCAAAACGAAATGTTATCTGTATCTGACTACCACACACGGGTCAGGCGTCCATCGTCGAAACGAAACTGTTAGTCGGACAGAAGACCAATGGAAACGATGTCTTCACAGCTGTAGAGCAGGCCAACCAAAAGCAGCATACGTGGGTCAGAAAATCAGTTAATAATGTTAGGCGCAAACAGATTCCTTCTTTCAAGAGTTGCCAGTAATATATATATTGCGTGCCGGGGTCACAGATCAAACCGTCCTCGCACAGTCCATCTGTCCTCTCGTAAAGCTGCCGTGCTTTGCAATAACACTTTTTGTTTCTAGGATTGCATGTGAGTTCGGGACGGCAGGTCCTGAGTCCGGGTGCTGAACGACTGTTTGGTGTCCAATGTACCTAAATTGGTGGAGTTTGGGAAACCAGCGTCGCACACCCTGCCGATGTCAAAACACTTTTGTCCCTTCTGGCATGGTGAAGTAGAAATCCACCAACATTGTTTATCCTATTTTGCAAACTACAATAAAACAATTGACGGTAGGACAAACAGACACACGACGCAGTCACTCCCAACAACGAACTAAAACAACATATCAAAAGTTTTCGTCATCCATGACGAAACTTAAAACCCTGACGTCAAAATTATACAAACTACAAGTACAGGCATTAGAAATAACAATTATAACTTCTTAATTTGAAATCGTCACTTTGTGGCTGTTCAAAGCGATACAAGTAACTGTCCAACTAAAAATCCGGTTTGTTACACTTTTCAAGAAGGTTTTGGCGTCAAAAACAAATGGAGGTGGGATTGGTTGGAGTACGAAGTCAATGATGATCGGCTCAGCCTATTTATTCGCAAGCTGAAGAAGCCAGGCACAGCATACTGCAGTTTGTGCGAGTGTGATATCTTTTGTCTTCTTTGTGTGTACTGACTTGAACATTTGGTGCATTCAGAAGAGTTAGAACTAGTATTGAATGGTGCTCATTCAGTCCTTGTGCCTTGGGAATGCTGTTCAGGTAATTTTTTTTATATTTATCCTTCTAGGCAAATCGGGAAATATGTTTTTCTTTTTCTTTGGTTGTTTTAGCTGAAGAGCAAGTTGGAATGTCATTGCTTGCCATATTGATGTTGGAGCTATGTTTAGTTTTGACAGCTGATATTCAGATGTTGAATATACAGCTGTGTACATGTTCAGCTACTATGTACAAATTTTGTGTGTGTGTACATCTCTCTCTCTCTCTCTCTCTCTCTCTCTCTCTCTCTCTCTCTCTCTCACACATAATCACTGTACATGTATACAGTTATATACAAAAATCCTTTTTGAATTTATGTTATTTTCTTTATGCAACGTGTCTGTTGTACATTGTTTATCAGCACTACATCACAGCATTATATTCTTTGGTCATTCAAACAAAAAGCACAAGAAAAAAAGACAAAAAAGAATGTTTTTCATACTTCAAAACTACTTACATTTTGCAATCAGAATACGCCAGATTGCACAGATTTTGTTCTTGATTTTGAAAATTTTCCGGGGGTGCATACCCCCGGACCCTCCTAGTTTCCTTTATTTTTCACTTCAGTAATTCCCACCCCTGTAAAATAAAATAAAATAAAATTGTTGGCTTTGGTGTGCCTGGCTTGCTACAGGCAATCCAGATGTTTGTGGCTCGGTTCTGCGACCTGCTGGACGTGGAGATCACGTGCGATGGCTGTGGGGTGACGCTGCCAGGCAGGCGCTATCGCTGCGCCCAGTGTGTGGACATGGACCTCTGTACCACCTGCTACTCTGGTGGGTATAGATGAGAAGAGAGATGGAAGGGGAAAGGATGAGGAAGGGAGGTGTGAGCGGGGATGAGGGGTAAGAATATAGGCCTGATTTTTAACATGTGTGTGTGTGTGTGTTTTGTTGCTGCACAAAATAATGGCTGTACGTAATTCTTGTGATGAATAATTCAGATTTGTTGTGTTAAATTGAATGAGAAGAAAGAGAAAGAGAGAGAGAGAAGGATGCAGCTAAATTAATGGAGAATCCACTCAGCGATCGAGGGTCCGAATTTCTCTGCCTGCAGTTTCGTCCTTTACGTACCCACGAAGCTCCAGTGAATAGCGGTTGAAAGCTTAACGTCTTCATCCACCTTTGGCAATATGGGAGATTAGGATAACTATCACAGAGAACAAGGGGTAGGAACCTAAATCAACGCTGAACCACCAGAGCAACCATACTGCTAAGGTGAACAGTGACAGGTGGCCACTTTTATCGTGCCCACCACGCGACTCCACCCTGGATCATCATTATGCCAGGCAACGCTGAACCACCAGGGCAACCACACTGCTAAGATGAACAGTGACAGGTGGCCACTTTAATCTTACCCACTGAGGAATTAGATCCTGGGTCATCGGTGTGCCAGGCAAACGCTCTACCTCTTGAGAGTGTTGATATGAATAAGTGTGTGGAGGTGGACTTGATGAGGGTATTGCACATAGAATGCAGGCCTCGTGTTTTGATGTTCCCAAAGGGAAACTTATCTGTTTAGCTTTTGTTGTCAGGTGGCGTCAAACCAGAAGGGGAGCACACTGACGAGCACGACTTTGTGCATCTTGTGTAAGTTGTTTTTGATGTTTGGAACCACTTGTATATGGCCCAGTCTCTCCATGCTTTGGTAGCATGCTAAGTGTGCTAAGGGACACTTGTATAGCGCGGTTTCTCCAAGCTTTATTAAGTGATAGGTTGTTGATTGTGCTACAGGTACAAGCGATTGATTGTTGATTGTGCTACAGGTAGAGGCTATTGATTGATTGTGCTACAGGTACAAGTGATTGATTATTGATTGTGCTACAGGTACAAGTGATAGATTGATTTTTATTGATTGTGCTACAGGTAAAAGTGATAGATTGATTATTGATTGTGCTACAGGTGCAAGTGATAGATTATTGAGTATGCTACAGGTACAAGTGATAGATTGATTGTTGATTGTGCTACAGGTACAAGTGATAGATTGATTATTGATTGTGCTACAGGTACAAGTGATAGATGACCTAAAGCAACAATAAATCAATCAACAAGTGATAGATTGATTATTGAGTATGCTACAGGTACAAGTGATAGATTGATTGTTGATTGTGCTACAGGTACAAGTGATAGATTGGTTGTGCTGCAGGTACAAGTGCAACAAGTGCCAGGCGTTCATCGTGGGGACACGCATACACTGCAATGTGTGTGAAGACTTTGACCTCTGCCTGGGATGTCACTCCAAGATCAAGTTTCCTTCAGGGTCAGTCCATTTCGTTTAATCTTTTTTCACCATTACTACTACAACAACTACTACAGCTACTCCCCCATCCCCACTACTACTACTACCGCAACAACTACTACCACTACTACTACTGCTGTTGCTGTTACTGCTGCTACTACTACTACTTTTCCAGTTATCACTACTACTACTGCTACTACCACTACTGCTACTTTCCCCAACAAAAACTACCATAACTACTACTACTACTGCTACTGCTAGTACTATGAAGGTTTTCTCTGTGTGGTCTGTTTTCCCACCCTCCCTTCAATAATAGCATAGGACACTGTCAGTGGAAAAAGGAAAAAAAATTAAAACATAAACATTTGCATTTTTTTCTGTTTTCTAACAGTGACCCGCCTTAACACAACATGTTAGAGTGATGAATGTGTGTGTGTTGTGTGTGTAGGAGAGTCTGTAACATGTGACAGATGTGTATGTTGGTTACAGGTTGCAGCCCTTTGTGTCTGACTTAGGAATAAGGCGCGTATAGCATCCATTTTTATCATCATTATTATTATTATTATTATTATTATTATTATTATTATTATTATTTTTATCATTATTATTTTTATTATTATTATTATTATTATTTATTTATTTATTTTTTATTTTTTTCAATTTTTCAATTTTATTTTTTGTTTCATTATTGTAAAGTTAGTAGGAGAGTGACTGAAGGTAGTGCTGTATGTTGTCACTCATTTTCACTGATAACAGTTGAATGCTATTATGGGAATGACACTCCAAAACGTTGCTGGTTTCGATGTTCGTATATTTTATGCATTTATAGATGGACTTTTAAGCTTGTTTGTGCTACCTGCAACTTTCTGCTAATTCTCGTAGTATATTTGTAAATGAATTTATTTGTTTATATATATTTATATATAGCCACTGTCATGGGTTGCCGCTCAGACTCCAGTAGACTCATTACCATCCATCTAAGAGCAGCCCCTTTCAACATCACCATCATCCAGGCCTATGCCCCAACATCAGACTATGACGAAGGCGAAGGGGAGGATTTCTATGAACATCTACAGGCTGTCCTTGACCAAGTGCCAAAGAAGGACATAGTCATAGTGCAAGGCGACTGGAATGCCAAAGTTGGCCAAGATGCGCACCCCAACTGGGGAGGCACATGTGGACCGCACTGCAACAACTAGACAAATGACAGGGGTCTGAGACTCATGGAGTTTGCCAGATACAACAATCTGATACTGGCAAACATGCTTGGTTTCCATAAAAAATCCAGACGATGGACATGGCACAGTCCCAGCGGGGAGCATCATAACCAGATCGACTACATCATGGTCAAAACACGTTTCAGATCAAGCATCAACATTGGCAAGACACACACTTTTCCAGGAGCAGACATTGGAAGTGACCACGATCTCATGATGATTTCCTTCTGGCTCCACTTGAAGAGAGTAAGCACAGCAAAGTGCATTAGACTGAAGTTCGACCTGGACAAACTGCAAGACCCGGAGGTGGCAGAAATATTTCAAGCCACAATTGGAGGAAAATTTGCACCACTGCTCAATTTGGGAGCTGGTGAAGTAGACACGCTTAAGCTTAATGACGATAAAACCGAAGCCCACCTCATTCACAAGCACAACTCCTCCTCACTCTCGCCTCTCCCAACATCACTTACAGTAGGGACAACAAACATTCAGTTCTCATCCTCAGCGAGAAATCTCGGCTACATTCTCTCCGATGACCTGTACCTCAACAACCACATCTCCAACGTCTGTCGCTCTGCATACACAGCCATCCGCCAAATCAGCTCCTTTCGCCACTATCTTACAGTCCCTGCCACCAAAACCCTAGTCTGCGCTCTCGTCCTTTCTCGTCTTGACTATTGCAACTCTCTCCTCGCTGGCTCCCCAAAACACATCATTGACAAACTACAACGGGTTCAGAACTCAGCAGCTAGATTAGTATTCCGAGCAAAGAAACGCGATCACATCACACCTCTACTACATTCCCTTCATTGGCTTCCTGTGCAAGCACGCGTAGAGTACAAACTCTCTGTTCTCTGTCACAACTTCTTCACAGATTCTTGTCCTTCCTACCTTGCTGATCTACTGTCTGTCTACTCCCCTTCACGCACTTTAAGATCTTCTGCTGACACTCGCACACTCAAGGTTCTCGTCACCCGCACTAAGACATACGGCCAACGTGCATTCGCTTACTCCGCACCCAAGCAGTGGAATTTCCTTCCCTCCCATATTCGCAACATACAATCAACACAAGCATTCAAAAAGGCCCTCAAAACCCACCTCTTCAAACTGCATTATTCAGACTGATTTGTATCCCGCTGCCATTCTCTCCTCTTTTGTCTCTGTCTGATCCTTAAGTGTATACACGGCTGTAAATATTTATACTGTTTTTCTTCCTGGGTCTAACTGGGCATATAAATAGCTGTGAATAGGTTTTTGCTATTCTATCTCTGTCTGTTTTGTCATTTATGTACATAGTTGTAAATAGTCAATTTCTGTCTTTTTTGTCATTTGTGTACATAGTTGTAAATAGTTTTTACCTTTACTGTTCTGTCTTTTGGTGTATCGTAGCAAAAGTGATGTTTGATCGAGTGCATGTATTTTCTGTGTAATGACTATGTAAAGCGTGGTGAGTCTGGTCATAGGCTGGAGTACCCGCTATATAAAAATCCGTTATTATTATTATTATTATTTCCACACCATGGCCACCGCCTTCAACTTAGCTGTGACAGATGCCTCCACTGAGATCCTTGGGAAGCACTGCCCAAAGAAGAAACCGTGGATCACACCTGAAATTTTGGACCTGTGTGATAAATGAAGGGAGATGAAAAAAAAAAGGAACTCCTCACAGGGAGCTGAGGCCTACCAAAAAAATCAACAATGACATCCGAAAAGGCATGCACACAGCAAAGGAGAACTGGATAGAAGATCAATGCCAACAACTAGAGAACAGTCTGAACAAGAACAACAGCAAGAAGGCTTACCAGACTGTGAAGCGGCTGACAAGTGTTAAACAGCCCAAGGTCTCCACGATCCAAAGCAAGTCTGGCATATACCTTACAGAAGAACAATAATTCGTGGATAGATGGACAGAGTACTGCTCTGACCTTTACAACCACACACCAAACGGAGGCCTATCAGCTCTAGCATATCCCCAGAACAGAGAAGAAGAAGAAATCCTCCCAATTCTCCAAGAAGAAATTGAGGCAGCAGTGCAATCGCTAAAGAAAGGGAAGTCAGCGGGAGTGGACAACAAACCCGCGGAATTGCTTCAAGCAGGAGGAGAAGCGATGATTGACACCCTCACCATTATTTGTAACAAGATCTGGCAGAGTGGGGAGTGGCCTACACCATGGACCCAGTCGCTTGACATCACTCTTCCCCAAAAAAGGTAACCTTCAGGAGTGTGAAATTTACCACACCATCAGCATCATCAGCCATCCTAGCAAGGTCAACCTGAAAATAATACTCAATAGGTTGAAACCCCAAGCTGAACAAATCATAGCTGAAGAACAAGCAGGATTCAGGGCAGGGTGAAGTACCACTGAACAGATTTTCAGAATAATCTGCGAGAAATACCTACAGTACCAACAACATCTCTATCACGTGTTTATAGAAAGTGTTTGACCGAGTCTGGCATGCAGCTCTGTGGGCATCCATGAGAGTTTACAACATCAGCCATAAAATTATTGAAGTCATCAGAAGCCTGTATGACAAGGCTACCAGTGCAGTCCTCCATAACAGCGCCTTCGAAAACTGGTTTATAACAACATTCGGTGTGCGTCAAGGATGCTTACTCTCTCCAACACTCTTCAACATCTTCTAGAGCGCATCAAGTCAGATGCCCTTGCAGATCACGAAGGCACAGTCAGCGTAGGGGGTAGAGCAATCTCCAACCTCCGTTTTGCGGATGACATTGATGGATTGGCTGGAGAGGAACAAGAACTTGAACAGCTGGTACAGAGGTTTGACACCATCTCCAGAGCCTTTGGAATGGAAATAAGTGCAGAGAAGACCAAAATGATGACCAACAACACCAATGGCATCAACACGGACATCAGAGTCCCTCAAGACGGTGCAAAGCTTAAAATATTTAGGAGCCATTGTATCAGACAATGGGTCCCGACAGGAAGTCCTCTCCAGGATCGCTCAAACAACTGCTGCCCTGACAAGGTTGAAGCCCATTTGGAAAGACAGGACCATCAGTCCACATTTCAAGGTAAGGCTACTGCGCTCCCTTGTCATCTCCATCTTCTATAGGCTTGCGAAACATGGACCCTCACAGCAGATCTACAACGAAGAATACAAATCACGGAGATGAGGTGCTACAGAAGATTTCTGGGAATTTCGTATACCCATCGCATTACCAATGACAAAGTCTGACAGACCATCACATAAGCTATTGGACAACATGATCGCATGCTCACAGTGGTGAAAAAACTGAAACGCCGATGGTATGGTTACGTCACCAGATCATCAGGCCTTGCAAAGACCATCCTGCAAGGCACAGTGCAATTAAGCAGAAGAAGAGGGAGACCAAAAAAGAGGTGGGAGGACAACATTCGAGAATGGACTGGTTTGACACTGAGCGAAGCTATGAGGGTTGTAGAGGACAGAGAAAGATGGAGTACGCTGGTTAAACGATTATCTGTGGTGCCCCTACGACCTTCGAGTTACGGGATAGGATAGGATATATATATATATATATTTCATCTCTTGAGTTGTACCAAGCATGACAGTATGTGATCAACATTAGTAAAGAGACAAATTCAGAATGTGTTTTCTTATATGTATTTGTAACTTTTAGATAAGAAAATTATGATATTTTTAAAAAAAATAGGAAAAGAAGAGAATTGGAGTGTTTTCAAATTTTTTTCTCAGTACTTGTTTTCTCTCAAGAAGACAATATTCCACATATTTATTTGAACATTTTCAATGCTGAAAACACGTGTAATATTTTTAAATGCACTTATGTGTGTGCCCCTT
This sequence comes from Oncomelania hupensis, assembly GCA_036898135.1. Taxonomy (NCBI): domain Eukaryota; kingdom Metazoa; phylum Mollusca; class Gastropoda; order Littorinimorpha; family Pomatiopsidae; genus Oncomelania; species Oncomelania hupensis. Next base: position 7,975,430 of record CM072512.1, read on the forward strand.
TACTCAGTTTTTTTAATAGTGTAATCTTGTTTCCAGACATCTTGCTACCCATGACATCACAGAAATACCACTGGTCAAATGTGAGTAGTACTGTCACAAACACAAAAATAAACTCTTTGCCACTCTCTCACCAACTCTCTCTCTCTCTCCCTCTCTCTCTCTCTCTCTCTCTGTCACACGATTATCAATAGTTGATTCAGCCCCGATGTTTGAATCTTGATATATGTGACTTGAGTTTCGTTATCCACGCAGCCTGTTCACTCAGCAACAAGACAGGAGTCGTAGTATAAGGTTTTCCAACATTATTCAGCAAACACCAGCAACTGCATACAAGATTGCTTTCCGAAAAATCACTGCTCGCAAGCAGACAGCGCATTACTTGTATAGTCTCTCAACAATCCAGAGAAACTTCAAACATTCCAGAATGACGCAACAACGCCCAATGGAAATAAAACTCGTCACCAGAATTACACACTGTCTTACGTCGTAGAACATTCCACATTTACAAGCTATCACCAGATAGATCTGGAATATTCGATCAATAAAAAATAAGTCATTCCAGAAAGTTCTCAACCCTACTACAACAATATTAGGCGACGAAAACTAGCAACATTATACAAATCTTTTTCTAGCAAAAGCACAGAATCAAATCAAAGGAAACCATTGCATACTTTGCAAAACAAAATAATCGGAACCATCGTGCGCTTCTCATAATTCTCTCTCTTTCTCTCCCTCTCTCTCATGCTTTTCTCTCTCTTTCTCTCCCTCTCTCTCTCTCATGCTTTTCTCTCTCTCTTTCTCTCCCTCTCTCTCATGCTTTTCTCTCTCTCGTTCTAACACCCGCTGTTTTGGTTTATTGTAATATTCATGTTAAAAGTAAGAAAATTTTCCATTTCCAATTTCTTGACTGTTTTGTGCACATTTGTTTTTCATTATTGTAAATTGTGAACGCTAGGGGGTCCTCTGTGTTGGCTGTGAGTAGTTTAGTAAAAGATGCATCCCACCTCCCCCTCCCAATATCTCATAACTTGTTACTTTTATTTGAAATGCCGCACTGCATCATTTCTGTAGTTTTTAAAAATTCATTCAATGTATATCTTGGGGTCAGGCGTATGGAAAAATAATATGACCCACTTGTGTATTTATTACGCAGTAAGCTAGAATAGCATTAAAGATGATGTGCTACAGAAGACTTCTGGGCATTTCTTATACCCAGCACATCACCAACGACAAAGTCCAACAGACCATCACACAAGCCATTGCACAGCACGATGACATGTTCACAGTTGTGAAGAAACAGAAACTCCGATGGTATGGCCACATCACCAGAGCATCAGGCCTTGCAAAGACCATACTGCATGGCACGGTGCAAGGAGGTAAAAGAAAAGGGAGACCGAAAAAGAGATGGGAGGACAACATTCGAGAATGGACTGGCTTGCCACTGAGCGAAGACATAAGGGTTGCTGAGGACAGAGAAAGATGGAGTACGCTGGTTAAACGATCATCTGTGGTGCCCCAATGACTTTTGAGTTACGGGATAGGATAGGATAGGATAGAATAGGAAGCTAGAATACACTTTTGTCTTTGTCCTGTGCCACAAGTGCGAAACTCGCAGACCAACGACTCGCTGATAAAGGCATACACGCACCAGCACCTGTGGCTGCTGTTCACCTCGCTCTCGCTGGGCCTGAGCGAGATCGTCTACAACACAGACTGCACCCCCCACGCTATGGACCACGACTACCTCAAGCGAGCAGCCCTCCTGCAGAACAAGTGCCTCACCATCGTTGCTCAGTGCCTGGAGGCCGTGCCCCAAGATGCTGATGGTTAGTGGTGGTGTGAATGAGTATGTGTGTGTTGTGGTTGGGTCTCAAACCTGGGAAGCAGCCATGCAGCTGAATAAATGTAACTGCTGGCGCATCAAATATGTCACTGCCTGTTATGGATGCTGATGTGTTGTAACGTTGTAACAATGGTGCTGATCGATAGAAACAGTCCAACAAGCCTAAGTCTGACTACGAATGTTTTAATTGCAATCATAGGAAAGTAATGACTTGAGTCACTGGTTTCATGAGACTGTCACCGAATCATCTCGGTCAAATCAGTTTGCAGCATGATTTGCGATGATTTTCTACATTTAGAATATGCCCTAATTTTGGTGAACTGATTGCAAGTCATTCAGCATAGGCACCAATGAAATGCGCTACTTTGATCAAGTGCTCTTGCAAAAATGGCTGATAATTCCAAGACCGGCCCGCTAGGAACGTTGAAGCCAAGGTCTAACAACGAACGTTTTGATTGCAATCACAATGACAGTGAATGTTTGCGAGTCATGATTTGAATGGAAGGATTGACGCTGCGAGTCATCAATAGCCACACTAATAGGTGTGAATTTGTTCGACATGCGCACAGTCACTGCACATAAACACAAAGAATTCTTGCTCTTGCTGCACCGAAAGTCACAATGTGTGAAAAGCAGTGACAAAGAATTTTTGCCTTAAAGGTAGCATTTTATTTGCTATGCTCAGAGGAAATGACTATATCCCATAAGCTTACATTTGACTGTATCATCTGTGTTACATAACAGGTATTTTTCACACTCAGCATTCCTAGCATGCCGGTTTTGGAATTATTAGACACTTTCGCAAGATCACTTGATCAAAGTAGCGCTTTCATTGGTTCCCATGCTGAATGACTCGCCATTAGTTCGTCAAAATTATGGCATGTTCTAAATGTGGAAAATCATTGCAAATCACACTGCAAACTGATTTGACTGAGATGACTCGTGATAGTCTCACGAAATCAGTGATTCATGTCATGGTTTTCCCTAAAATGTTTATGTGATATCGTCTTTTTCTCTGAACTTCGCAAATGAAATGCTTTCGTTAATCCAAAACTTCTTCACTGCTGCTTTTGACACATTTTGACTTTCAGCGCAGCAAGGGTAAGAACTCTTGTACTTTTATTTATGTGCAGTGACTGTGTGCATGTTTTCCAAAATCAAACGTTTTAGTGTGACTGCTGATGACTCGCAGTGTCAATCCTCACATTCAAATCATGACTCGCAAACAATCACTGTCATTGTGATTGCAATCAAAACGTTCATAGTCAGACCTAGGCTTCAGGAAAATGTATTCTTGGTAAAGAATATGGAATTATATTATATTTAAATTTACATGTGACAATGTTACAGTAGTAGTGTAGGGTAGCATAGCATAGTATTTGTTAATTCCTTATTTGAGGTAATAAATAAGTGTAGTAGTAGTAGTATAGTATATTAGTATATTTTAGTATAGTATAATAAAGTTTAGTACTGCATTAGTATTTGTGTAGCATAGGTATAGCATTGCATAGCATGGCATCATAGGCTGTCAAGTCTCTAGCTCTGATGTGATGGAGTCACATAGCATCTGAACCTAAGTAAAACATTTGAGTCATTGTGGCACATTGAGATGTGTGCAAAACTTGCTTCAAGCATACATTTTAGCTTTGAAAGCCTCCTGTTATATTCCTGTGGATTTATGTGTGTGTTTAGGTGTGTGTGTGTGTAGGTATGTGTACGCAACTCTTGCAAGACTCATTTCTTGAGCTAGCATTGCTTTTGGTAAGGGCCTTGGACAACACAGGAATCCCATGCGCTGTGTACAATTCCAAATGATATAAGGGGGAGCACCTGTGTTTTGTTTTACAGACGTGATAGTGGACGGAACGCCTAACCTGCGCATGAGCACGCTGCCCATAGAGGTCCGTCAGAACGAGGCCTTCGCCACTCACTCTCAGGAACGCATGATGGGGCTGCTGGGCTCCATGATCCCCCCCAGAGAAAAGGTTTGTTTATTCAGTTTAGTTTGAACCACAGGGATTGTGTGTTGTGTAGTCTGTCTTTTATAGCCAATAAAGTGTGGCTTCTTTCCTGTAGAACTAAAAAAATTCCTGAAATAAAGTGCCTAGCACACGCCTGTTTCTTTGTGTACTGAATCTGACCTCTCAGAGAGAGAGCATAGTTCTAAACTTAGCGCGCTAGCAGGCAATCCTGGCATCAACGCAGCATGAAATTCCCCTTCCAGGCCCGCGCCAAAGCACGCTAGAACAAAGGCTGGGCTATATGGAGTATACTAGCAGTGGATATCATTCTCTATCATTGTGCTATAGAATTGATTTTTATGTGAAATATCCTTTGTATTGTGGTACTTCTTTTGCATTTTAGTTACTTTCATATCTGTGTTTTGTGTTAGCATAAAGTAAACCTCCACATTCGATTTCGTTTGTGTTATATTTAAGTCGATTTGACCGTGTGTAGTGATCGTGCACTGCACTTGAACACGACCGGCTTTGGCGAATTCTAGTAGTGTGTACGTGTATACGCGGTTTAAATACACCTTTAAATCCTTCTTACAATGTTCACCATATAAAGTCACTTAGTACAAAGTTTGAACTTTCTGGTGATGTGGTCGACAGTATAACATTGCTTCTTGTGTTTGATTGTTGGCCTCTTTAATTCCAGCGAATTAACTTTTTTTTAGCGTTAGCCGGCAGCAACAGGCACTCGCACAGAATTGTTGCAATGCATTGCCGGCACTGGGCCCACCGCGTTTATGTGTATGTGTGTACAGTGTGTGTATCGTTTGTGTTGTGTGTGTGCGTAATGTATTACAGTTATTGTGGGTTTTCCTAAAGTTTATTAATATTTAGTTTGATCTGTCAGTTAATTAAGAATGGCTGCTGTGCAGTTGAGAATGGCTGCTATGCAACATACTGAAAATCTCCACACACAAAGACTGCACTCCCTGTGTAGAATTTGTGGTAGAAGATCAAAGCCAGTTAAGGGCAAGCATGCTCCTATTAAGCTTTGCCAAAATTATGCTTCCTACCTGTACAGGTTTCATGGCATTCAAGTGTCTGAAGAAGCAAATGGCACTACATACTCCAAAACATTATGTTATTCATGCTGTTCTCGCTTGGTAAAACTGAATGTAAACCAAAAGGGGAACATTCCGTCTCAGGGTCTCCTAAAAGCAGCATGTGATGACATTGATAGCACAAAAGTGTTGTGGACCGAGTATAACTCTAAAATAGATGGATCTGACTGCAGTGTGTGTCAGTGGTTTTCTGAGCAAAGTGTAGGTAGTACTGGTACACGAAAAAAGGCAAGTAAAAAGGCGGCCAATCTCAAAAATCAAAAGGAAAGCGTCAGTGTTGACAGTAGTGTTGTTTGTGACAGTATAAATGCTAGTGTTGAAAGCATCAGTGTTGACAGTAGTGGGGTTTGTGACAGTATAAATGCTAGTGTTGAAAACTTCCAGCCACAGAGCTCTTCAACACCTCAAACTGAAAGAAGTGCCGTCAGAAAACGTCTTTTTGATCTGGTATCATCTCGATTAGCTTCAAGAGAGAGTGACACAAGTTCTCACAATGTTACATCTGTGTCAGCTGCCTCAGCATCATCAGAGATGCAAGCCCAAACGGTATTAGGCATGCATACACAAAATCAACTTCGTCCAATAGAACAGTTGCAAGCACCATTGACAAAAGCAGAGGAAAAGTACCTAACATGTTTAGTTAGAGAATCAAACTAGCGCAGTCACATGACAAGAAAACTTTGGAATGCAAGACTAAAGCACAGCAATTGGTTCTGAAGAAGATAGTGAGAGCTAAAAAGTCATCAGCTCTAGTTTCTACCCCAATGAGAAAGAAAAGAGCGAAAGAAATTGCCAATATACGGAAAGAAATTTCAGGTCCCACAGAAGCAGATTTAATTAAACAACAAAGCACTGAGCTTAAACATACAACACAGCGGAAAAGGAACGAGATTCTAAAAACAGCTGGGTTGGGACAGTCACACATCTCCTCAAAATCAGCGGCACAAATTAGAGCCAAACTATCACTTAGCTGGGCTAAACAAAGGCATTTAAGAAAATTAAGCAAGGCAGTAGGTATCAAAATGGTCTGTGAAAAAAAGGAGAGGGAATACCAAGAGAGTTTGTTGAGTGGAAAAATAGAAGTAAACATACAGGCTCTCAAATGCATTAACAAAGTTACTAAAAAGGAGGTAGAGAAGGGCATGTACGTGGTTGCAATTGACAATTGGCCGAGGTTTGTTTCCGATCTGTTGGACAAGTATGAGAGAATGCAGACGCTCACGTGGCATAGCATCATCCCAAAAAATGAAATTTGGGTTAAAATTGGGGGTGACCATGGAGGAGGTACTTTTAAAGTTGTCCTAGAAATAGCTAATCTCCACAATCCAAATTCTAAGGAAAACTCCCAGCTTGTTGTACTTACTGAAGCCAAAGATTCTGCTCAAAACCTTAAGACTATTTTAGGCTATAAGATTAAAAATGGAATCAATGCCCTGCGCGAGATGTCTTGGAAAGGGAAAAAAATGCGAGTGTTTATGTTCGGGGATTACGATTTCCTGATGAAAATGTATGGACTATCAGGACCCCAGAGTAATCATCCATGCCTTTGGTGTCAGATTTCAAAAACGCAGATGCAATTGAGTCCTGCAGAGCAAGAAGCAGTCCCTAAAAGAACGTTAAGCAACATCAGTGAAGACCTGAAGGAATTCCAGGAATCTGGCAGTAATAAAACGCATGCCAAGGAGTTCAACAATGTCGTTCGAGGACCAGTATGGGACATCAAACTGTCTCATGTAGCACCACCTTACCTTCATCTGCTCCTAGGGATTGTAAACAGACACCATGAGTGCCTTGTAAATGACTGTCACAATCTTGACAAGCAAATTGCAGTGGCACTGTCCAAAGAAAAAAAGCCAGACCTCAAAAACACTACACCAGCATTCATAACCTACGTTGATACCCTTCATCGCATTCGTCAAACAAATCGCGAAGTGCGTTTGAACGACATAGCAGTCTTTGACAAAAATGAGGGGCCAATTGTAGCTGAGATTAATAAGATTTTGAAGAAGTATCACATAACACCACAGGCCTACTTTGCAGGTACCTTCATTGGGAATCACTGCAACAAGTACCTGAAAGATGAAACGATTCGTGAAATAACTGACAGTGTAGATAGGGCAGATACATTGACAGATGACCTTGGTGTTGTCACTGCGGCATGCGATATCAGAAAGAAATACTTTAAACTGAACACGCTTTATGCTAGAGTACACAGGCTTCTCTCTCACAAAAAACCAGTTAGTCACAATGACCTCAAGAACTCTGAGGAAGCTATTTCCAAATACATGGAGTTTTACAGGGCTCGTTTCTGTCCAGAAAAAAATGTCACCCCAAAGCAGCATATTCTTGAAACACACTGTGTAGATTGGATGCGTAGGTGGGGATTTGGGCTGGGTTTACATGGAGAGCAGGGAGGTGAAGGAATGCACGCTGAAGTCAACTCCCTGAAAAGGAGAGCATGGGGCTTGAGAAACAAGGCAAAACAACTTCACTTGTTAATGAAAGAGCAACAGATTAAAACTTCACCCCTGCTGCTGGCCACCCCCCCAAAAAAAATTAAAAGGATGGAAATACAGGTTACACCCTCCCCTTAATTGTTTCCCCCTTTTTTAGACAGAGAAAGACAATACATACACTACCGTGAGGAATAAGGAGAATAGTTTATAAGGTTTGCTATTTTATATGGAAGTAGAACTTTTATAAAACTATAATTTGCATACATCTTTGTGGCGTTTTCTTGGGGAGGCATTTGTTAATTGTCTTTGTTCAGTCTACCCGGCCGTGTACCTACCACTAGCAGTACAGCAGTGAAGCTTGGTCAGTGTGCCCCTTTTGTGAAAGTGACATTTATGATGATCGTTGTTCATCGTACTGTACCTGCATAACTGAATCGCTTGGCCGGTGGGCCATGTTGAGTGACAGTGAACTCTTCATGACTCAATCGCTTGAACAGTGTGCCGTGTTGTGTGACAATGACAGGTATAGTGGTGATTTATTAAGGATATATCCCCATCAGCAAGATGGAAGAGGAATCATGAAGCGAGGGTGAGTACAATAAATTTTTTATGTGATGTTTCCTACACGCACTAGGTTATATAATCGAAAAACACTCAACCATTGTAAATTCACTGCATAGGCATGCCTATAAGATATGTTATTAAATGTTGCATCTCTTCCCTCTCTCTCTCTCTCTCTCTCTCTCTCTCTCTCTCTCTCTCTCTCTCTCTCTCTCTCTCTCTCTCTCTCTCTCTCTCTCTCCCTCTCTCCATATTAGTGAATGAATGTCTCCATAGAAAAAAGAACACAGGTCTGTTTTTGTGTGCATGTGTTTACGTTTGTGTGTTGTGTTGTTTTCTTCTGTTTTGTAAATTATTGTAAGGGAAAGTCGGGTAATATGGAAACTGGATATATATATATATATATATATATATATATATATATATATATATATATATATATATATATATATATATATATATATATATATATATATATATATATATATATATATATATATATGTGTGTGTGGGTGGGTGTGTTTGTGTGTGTGTGTGTGTGTGTGAAATAAGGTTTCCCTGGAAGGTCTCGATCGTTTCCTAATACACTCCATTTAATATTACCCGACTTTTCCATACATGCATACTCCTCATTTGTGTTTTTTCATTGTAAATTGCTGTATTTTGGTGAGTAACATTAATTGTTTTTGCATGGTGTTAAGTTCCATTTGTGACTTTTATTCACACGCACTAGATTATCGCAAAACACAATACACATTCTACATGCACTGTATTTGGATATGATGACTGATATGTTGTTAAATGTTTAATCTCTCTCGTTCTCTCTCTCTCTCTCTCTCTCTCTCTCTCTCTCTCTCTCTCTCTCTCTCTCTCTCTCTCTCTCTCTCTCTCTCTCTCTCTCTCTCCCTCCATAAAGTGAATGAATTAATGTCTCCATTGAAAAAAGAACACAGGTCTTTTGTGTGTGCTTGTGTTTGTGTGCTGTTTTGTAAATTAATGTAGGGGAAAGTCGGGTAATATGAAACGAAGTGTAATAATATATATACGAAATAAGACTTCCCTGGAAGGTCTCGTTTCCTAATACACTCCATTTAATATTACCCGACTTTTCCATACATGCATACTCTACTCTAGCTATGCGATGTTTCTCATTTGTGTTTTTTCATTGTAAATTGCTGTATTTTGGTGAGTAACATTAATTGTTTTTGCATGGTGTTAAGTTCAATTTGTGACTTTTATTCACACGCACTAGATTATCGCAAAACACAATACACATTCTACATGCACTGTATTTGGATATGATGACTGATATGTTGTTAAATGTTTAATCTCTCTCGTTCTCTCTCTCTCTCTCTCTCTTCTCTCTCTCTCTCTCTCTCTCTCTCTCTCTCTCTCTCTCTCTCTCTCTCCATAAAGTGAATGAATTAATGTCTCCATTGAAAAAAGAACACATATCTTTTGTGTGTGCTTGTGTTTGTGTGCTGTTTTGTAAATTAATGTAGGGGAAAGTCGGGTAATATGAAACGAAGTGTAATAATATATATACGAAATAAGACTTCCCTGGAAGGTCTCGTTTCCTAATACACTCCATTTAATATTACCCGACTTTTCCCTACATGCATATTCTAAGCTATGCGATGCTTTCTTATTTGTGTTTTTTCACTGTAATATGCAGTATTTTGGTGAGTAACATTAATTTTATTTGCATGGTGTTAAGTTCCATTGCTCATTAATTGTCTGTATTGACTTCCTGTGACTTTTATTTACACGCACTAGATTATCGCAAAACACATTACACAGTCATTCTACATGCGCTGTATATGGATGACTGATATGTTATTGCTAGCGCAGCTTGCATGAGCTATACCTTTGGGTAAAGTAATTATAAGCTTCCAGAAAACTGCTAGGCGTGTGCCAATTGCATAGGCTGTGCAGTGCGCTGCTGGCGGTTCAGAGCTGGTTATAAGCAGTTCAGCCTGCGTTAAGGGACCCTACGAGACAGAACTAGGCGTTTTTTTAGCCACCGGCTGAAAGTACTGCTATGAACGGGCGTGAGCACACCAATGATGACTGAGGTTTGAATCCCTCGGTGTGCAAGATTAAAGTGGCCGTTTTTCACTGTTTATCTTAGTAGTAGGATTGCTCTGGTGGTTCAGTGTTGATTTAGATCCCTACCCCTTGTTCCCTGGGATGGTTATTCCCATCTGCCATATCGCCAATGGTGGGTGTAGGCGTTTGAACTTCAGTGTTCATTGTTCTGGAAAAAAAAAGAAATTTAACCTCTACGTATATAATTGTAGTAAATCACTGTGTTATGTTGGAGTGATCTCCTAGTTTATTTTGTGGCGAGCCATTACTTTTATTTTTTTTTCAGACTTTGTTCATTTATTAATTAATTTATTTATTTAATGTAACGCGATTCTCTTTTTCCATTTGCAGGATCCTGGGGTGGACAGTTGCTTTGTGTTCACCAATGAAAAGTTTGTCAACATGCTGCTGAAAGTGTCCAAGTAAGAATTATGCCTCTATCTATCTATCTATCTATCTATCTATCTATCTATCTATCTATCTATCTATCTATCTATCTATCTATCTATCTATCTATCTATCTATCTATCTATCTATCTATCTATCTATCTATCTATCTATCTATCTATCTATCTATCTATCTATCTATCTATCTATCTATCTATAATTAGCTTTTGGGGGATAAGTACTAATGATGAGTTCACTGTTCAATTAAACTATATTCAGTATAGATCGCTAATCGTTCTTATGTGTGGTTAAATTTTCGTTACACACATTTCTTTAATTTAATTTTTTATTTTATTTGACATTTTTGTTACACACATTTCTTTAATTTAATTTTTTATTTTATTTGAGATCTTGTTTTATCTTTGTTTTTTTCTTGTTTATTTTTTTTTATCCTTGCTTATTTTTGCTTATCCTTGTTAATCCTTTTTTTTAATCTTTGTTTATCTCTTGCAATTGTTGAAAATGTTTATGTACTTTGTGTAGGGGCTACAGTGGCCATGACACCAACACTCAATATCTTGCCATGGGGCTACTGGCACGAGTCCTGTCTTCTGATGTCAAGGTGAAGAATTTCAAAAGAATTCCTTCTTCTTTGTTATGTGGGGTAAAAATTGACAATTTAGAAGACAAGAAATGAAAGACAAATAAAAGAAATAAAGAAAAAGACAATGAAGACTTTGAACAAATTAATAAAAATGTTAAGAATCATTGGGAAATGTTGACAGTATAGTTTAGGAGTGCACTTGTGAAACATGGACTCTCACAGCAGATCTATAACGAAGAATACAAAGCATGGAGATGAGGTGTTACAGAAGACTTCTGGGCATTTCCTATACCCAGCACATCACCAATGACGAAGTCCAACAGACCATCACACAAGCAATTGGACAACACGATGACATGTTCACAGTGGTGAAGAAAAGTGATGGTATGGCCACGTCACCAGAGCATCAGGCCTTGCAAAGGAGGCAGAAGAAGAGGGAGATAGAAAAAGAGGGGGGGGGGGGGGGGGGACAACATTCAAGAATGGACTGGCTTGAAACTGAGCAAAGCCATAAGGGTTGCTGAGGACAGAGAAAGATGAAGTACGCTGGTTAAACGATCATCTGTGGTGCCCCAACGATCTGCGAGCTACGGGATAGGATAGGATAGGATAAAATAGGATAGGATAGTTTAGTGATGGTATCAGAGGCTGTTGGTCTTTTGCTCTCTAGTTGGTGTGCTGTTTTAGAGAGCCTTGACCGGTAGGCATGCAGGCATCATTTGTCTGAACAGTTTGTTTACTAAGGGGAGAGAGGGTAAGGGAGTACCCACACAAATCCATGGAGAACATTAAACTAGATAAGTATCTGTCCAGACTATGCTTTAATGTTTATGTGGTGTCAGCTGTGACGACCTCTTGTAGCAGATTGTTCCATGTAGCAGGACTGTTCCATATGTTAGTAATTCTATCAGTAAAACTTATGCTGATATAAGGTAGCGTTAATAAGACGATGAGACAGAGCTGGTGGATTTGGGGTCGTATTTGTATTGTGGAATTTTGTAGGCCTCCATCATGTCTCCCACAAGAGAGGTGTTGAGAGATACAGAAAAAGGTGAACGCTGTATGCGTGTTTACTTGCAGCTGGTCGGTGAAGAGATGATGAGTATGCTGAATGCAGGAACGGAGATGATTGTTCATTTCTTTGATGCTGGCGCCACTTCCCTGGAAGTGTAAGTCTGGAACTGTTGTAACAATTTGGTCTGAGTACGACGCAAGTTTCATTATGAATCATTCACGAACAAGCCGGTACACATGTTCTTTTATATTTTTTTTTAGCTGAATTTAAATATGTTTTACATTTGAAATTATTTCGTGCTTTTATCTTAAGAGTTATGAGTTTTTTTTAAATGTCTTCTTTTAGAATATTAAATGAATGGAAGAATGAGAGATCATTTAAGAAGCGCATAAATATCTCTACACCGATGGGTAAATGTTACAGTACTTCCGGGTGTTGAGGGCCCATGATCGTTGCGTCAGTCATTCTGGCTACTGTATGTTGTGGAGGGTGTCCACAGCTACTCTGTAATTTTGCAGAACTTTACAGATGGGCCAGGTCTTCCACAGCCTTAACGTTCAGATTATCAGTAGATAACATTAGGTCTCATGTCCCTTCATGCAGTATTTTGTATTGCAGTGCAGTTAATATCTTATTTTGTGCACGTGTTTCTGCCAGGAACATCGAGTGGGCCAGTTCTGCGGCCCGGTTGCTTGGAACATTGTGTCGGTCACAAGCTTGGAGGTCTGTGGTGGTCACGCACATCACCAAGTGTCTCAGCACGCTCAGAAAGGTCAGTTGAGGATGATGATGATGATGCTGATGATTGATGATGATGATTTTATTATTATTATTATTATTATTATTATTATTATTATTATTATTATTATTATTATTATTATTATTATTATTATCATTATCATCATCATCATCATCATCATCATCATCATTATTATTATTATTATTATTATTATTATTATTATTATTATTATCATTATCATCATCATCATCATCATCATCATCATTCTTATTATTATTATTATTATTATTATTATTATTATTATTATTAATATTATTATTATTATTATCATCATCATCATATTGTATACAGAGCTGCCAACCACTACGGAATTTCCGTAGTTTACTCCGGAAATGAATACGCGGCTACGGAGCTACGCAAATCGAAAATTTACTACGGAATGTCAATTTTCGACGATAGTATTACAGTTTTAACGAGTTTTATTGAGCGCCTGTGCCTCCCGTAGCACCTCAAGGTCACGGTCATTCGGTTTACGTGCACGGAGTAATAGATCACGCTCCCAGTGCATGTTAGGAAATTCGACCAATCACCGTGAAGTGGTTTTGCAAACGGCCAATCGCTGCACAAAACCTCGACCTTTCTGTGACACTTTCGTTTCCGGGTCACTTTCTACACTGCGAGAAGAAAAGTTTGTGTGCGGCGTATTTTTAATCCGTGATGCCAAAAAGAAAGAAAACTAGCGATGAAAGCCCAGAAAAAAAGAAGAGGACAGCAAATCAAGAGTACAGGAAAGAGTATTCTGAAAAATTTCCGTGCATCACTGCGTCATCGAGATCAAAACACAGTGTGTATTGTACAGCGTGCTTGGCAGATTTTAGCATACAACATGGCGGCTTCCACGATGTGACGCGACACGTGAATGGCAATCGTCACAAAAGTCGTTGCCCTGATCCAGAAAGTTAGTCCCTGTTCAGTCGGTAGCCACCTTCTTCCAGCCCGATATGGATCTCTCAATAATTCGTGCGGAAACACTCTTCACGACCTTCGTTGCAGAGCACAATTTGCCTGCGTCGGTAGCAGATCACTTCAGTAAGTTAGTGAAGGCAATGTTCCCGGACTCCCCAAGTTTCCAAGAGCTTTGCATGTGGGCGAACAAAAACTGGACATATAATACGAACGCTAGGAGAAGAGGCGGTTAAGTTCAATAAATGTGGAGTATTGTATGAAGTGTGTCATCTTTCCTTGCAACTGTGCTTGTTTAGTAGTGTGTGTGTATATGCATGTCTTCGTTAAAAAAAAAAAAAGCGAGGACGTATGGCTACTGAAAATGTCATAAAACTACTGAAATTCAGAATTTTTGCTACTGAAAACTTTTTTGGGGGTTGGCAGCTCTGTGTATATCATATTGAGCATCATAAGGTCCAATTTGTCACTACCATTGAACTTTCAGTTCCAGCTTGGTTACTCTTCTTCTTCTGCTTTGTAGCAACCCACAAGAGGAAACAGGCAGGCAAACTGTCTCGGTTGTTTCAGTGGCTGTCGAGATTACAGTCTCGTGGTGTGGAGCATGAGCCAGGTTTTGCTAGTCTCAACCAGTGACCACTGAAGACACTTCTAGAGTAAAAATAGCTGTCTGGTCAGAATGGCTAACAAATACAATGAAGACATATTTTCAAAACCATAGTGCATCATAGTAAGAGAATGGCGCTGTCAAAGTGATGGTTTTGAATGCTGGGGTGCTGCTGCACTCTACCCTTCAAGTTAAGGTTTCTGCGCTTCCTTGTCATCTCCATCTTCCTATACTTTTGCAAAATATGGACCCTCACAGCTGACTTGCAACAAAGCATGGAGATGAGGTGCTACAGAAGATTTCTGGGCATTTCTATACCAAGCACATTGTCCAATGACAAAGTCCGACAGACCATCACACAAGCCATTGGACAACACGATGACTTTCTCACAGTGGTGAAGAAACAGAAACTCCGATGATATGGCCACGTCACCAGAGCATCCACTTTTGCAAAGACCATACTGCAAGGCACGGTGCAATGAGGCAGAAGAAGAGGAAAAACAAAAAAGAGGTGGGAAGACAACATTCGAAAATGTACTGGCTTGACACCAAGTGATGCCTTGCTGAGGACAGAGAAAGATGGAGTATGCTGGTTAAACGATCATCTGTGGTGCCCTAGTGTCTTTGGAGTTACGGGTTAGGATAGAATAGGATTGGATAGGATAGCTGCTTCAGCACAAAATCTTCAACTTTACAGTTGCTCTGCCCAAAACCTTATTAAAGTTTGAGATCTATCGGGTGATAGTTAAACCAGTTGTTCAACTTCCACACTTTATTTTTATCATGTTGAATTTTAATATTCTTTTGTGTTTTGAATGATAGTAAACAAGAAATCTGTGACAGTAGATCTAATCATTTACAGACAAGTTTTTCAAAAGTGTTCATCCTTTGCACGAATTGGTACACTCTTACGTTGCATTAGAGAAAATTCCACACAACGGAGCACAATCCCAGGCCACCGGGGATGGGGGAGAATGCAAATCTTTACATTGAAACAACCATCAGATTAATAGCAACAGTAAGATGGACAATGCTCACAGCCAATGTTTATGTCCGGGCCACTGGGAATCAAACCCGCAACCTTTGTAACACGAGTCCACTGCTCTACCAACTGAATTAACCCACGTTTTGACAGGCAGCCAATTATTACGGTCATAGTTCAGAACTGAATCATGTACTTTATTCTGATTTTATTTTGATTAAATCAAATTAATGGGGTTGGACAAACTCCAAACTAAACTGACAACTCAAAGAGTAACTTGAAGTGAGATGTGTTACTGGTGATTGTGGCCATCAAGGAACAATCGAATACCAATCAAATGGTTAAATTTTTTTTTTTTTTTTACCACATCAAGTTTCATTTCTATCTGCTTTTTTGCTTCCATAAATACCTTGCTAAAGATTAACACTGACCTTGCTGCAGATTTACGCCCAGCTTTTTGTTACGTTGAAACGCGAATGGTAGTACATCGGAAACGTGTACGATAGATCTAATCGTTTCGTTTTGCAAAGTATTCAATAATGGAGTTTATTTACCTTTGATTTGAGTTTGCATTGTTGTTAGGAGAGGCTTTGTATAACGTTGATAATTTGCGTTAGTCGATATTATTTGAGAATCTTCTGGATATGCGTGTTTACTCTTGATAGAAATTTCCGGATGGATATCGAAGGTCGTGAATGTTCCCGGAAGTAGAGAAAATGTGAGTGACGTCAGTGATGACGATCTTTAGTTCGATTGGTGGCAGTGCGTCATTTCTACCACGTACCAAATCGTTCCAGAAAAGAGAGAGGTTATTTAATCGTGAGCCGAGTCGCTGTTGAGAAAAAAAAAAGTTGATGATAGTGATTTGGAAAGTTGCTGTGAAAGTTGTTGAGTTGAATTGAGAATTGTATGCAGTTGTTGATGTGTGCTGAATAAAAGTGGAAAACTTCATACGTCGACTTTGTGACTTGTACGCTGTTTGGACGGGCTGTGTGAATAAACGAATCTGAGTTACACCCTATCAGGAATTCAAGCATCGGGGCTGAATCAGATACTGATAGAAAACACCAACATCGAACTGAGTGTAACATTTTGGGGGTCAAGCCGCGATTCACGCCATAGCCAAGGGTTCAACTGCTACAACAAGCGAGTCAACGTTACGAGAGGCAGTCATCGAGGGTAGCCGCCAACGAGTTGCGTCGAGAGGGGCCAACATACTGGGACTACATCCGATAGGTTCGGGTTGACTGCAAGGGCGTGTAGTCGCTGAAGAGTTGCTTCGTGAGCGAACAACACATCGGGACTACGTGGCTGCCGTAAGACTACGTCGAGGGACAGTCTCGGAGCTACATCGCCAGTGTTACAGAGAGCGACGAGCGGACGTCGCGTCTACTTCAGCACAGGAGCGTATACATCAACACCAGCGTGGTGCAGCGTCGCATACGACGAGGACAGCGGGGCCTGCGTCAACGAAGGCGACTAGTGACAAGCATCAGCGCTACTGCAGAAAGCGTGCTGTTCTAGAACAGTCTAGAAAGGTACAGCACAGTCAAGAACTTTCCAGAAAAAAAGAACTCTACAGTCAAGAACTTTCTAGAAAAAGAACATTCCAGAAAAGAACTTTCCAGAAAAGCATTAAGATGGCTGACTTCTGGCAGAAAGGGATTGCACTGAATCTCAAAGGCAAACAGCTGACGGAGTACGTCAAGTCCCAGGAGAGAATACACAAGAAAGAGAATTAGAAGAGCAGCGTCGCCGTGAAGAAAGAGAATTAGAAGAGCAGCGTCGCCGTGAAGAAAGAGAATTAGAGGAGCAGCGACGCCGAGAAGAAAAGGACGAACAGCGTCGCCGAGAAGAAAGAGAAGACCGGCGTCAAGAAAGAGAATTAGAGGAACAGCGTCGGCGTGACGAGATGGAAGAGAGACGATTAGAAGCTGAGCGTCAATACCAGCTAGAGTTGGCGCGTATCCAGAACAATCAGCATGCGCCACAAGCCACCAACGACCATACGGCTCCAAAATTGCCAGCTTTCGTCGACGGGAAGGACCAGATCGACAGCTATCTGGCGAGATTCGAAAGGTTCGCTGAAAGCTCTAACTGGCAACCTCAAGACTGGGCAATTCGACTGAGTGCACTTCTGACGGGGCAAGCTCTCGAAGTTTACACCAGACTGTCGAACGATGACGCCAAAAACTACGACGTCTTGAAAGAGGCCCTGTTGCAGTGCTACAACTTTACAGAGAAGGGCTACCGTAAACGCTTCCGTGAATGCCGGCCTAAGTCAGACGAGACGCCAAAGCAGTTTGTGGAGCGCCTGTCGTCATATCTACACAAGTGGGTGGAGTTATCAGGCGAAATGAAGTCTTACGACAGTCTCCATGACCTGATCGTGAAGGAACAATTTCTCAATGCCTGTCACAAGGACCTAGCGACCCACTTAGAAGAACAAAAGCTGCAGACGCTTAAAGATGTGACTGAGGCTGCTGAAAGATATCTTATCGCTCATGGGAAAACCCTGGGGCCACCCAGCGCGACGAAACATTTTCAGAAGACTGGAAACCATGGGAACCAGATCCAAGGGAGCCAGACGAGCCAGAGACAGACTGACTCCACGCCACCTCCCAGGGAAGGGCATTCAAGAGGCTGTTTCACCTGCAACGCTACAGACCACAGGGCGGCTAACTGTCCTCAAAACAAAAGTAGCGGACAGCGGAGCAGTACGGACAACGCAGCGGCGGGCAACCGACAGAGACGTTTCTCCAATCAACGGCAATCCAGTAGATCTGACCATCAAGTGTGCGGCGGGAGCGTCATTCTTCCGAGTGAGACCAAGCGCACAGCTACTCCTGCGGACGTGCAAGAGTGCATGACCGATGGCCAACTTCTCCTTGCCAACGGAAAATCCATCCCCGTCGTCGCTAGCGCAGCTGTGACCGTTCAGAACATGCCTGTTTCAAAGGGACGCGTCGGAAATCATGAAGTGACTGTCTTAAGAGACTCTGGCTGCAGTGGGGTCATCGTCAGAGAAGACCTAATCGCTAAAGAACAGTTCACTGGCGATTCAAAATGGACACTTATGGCCGACAGCAAATGTTTGAAAGCGCCAGTTGCGAAAATTCATGTCAACACCCCTTTCTACATAGGCGAAGTCGAAGCGGTTTGCCTGAAGAAGCCGCTGTACGATTTGATGATCGGGAACATCGACGGCGCGAG
This sequence comes from Oncomelania hupensis, assembly GCA_036898135.1. NCBI lineage: Eukaryota > Metazoa > Mollusca > Gastropoda > Littorinimorpha > Pomatiopsidae > Oncomelania > Oncomelania hupensis. The sequence goes on from CM072512.1 coordinate 7,993,964, forward strand.
ACGACCCGACGACCCCGATCCAGAGTGGAGTCCTGTCTCAACTCAACACGTCGAAGTTGTGGAGGAGGATCCATTGCCGTTTCCCGATGGAGACCTTACAGAGCTGCTACGGGACAATGTGGTTACTCCGGCTCAGCCCTGCCGACCAGAGATCGTCGGTGCTGTTACTACCAGGGCCCAGGCCAAGAGAGACAAGACGTCTACGCCACTGAAGGTCGCCGACAACTCAAAAGCTGCCATCGTGGACAGAGATAAGCTGATCCAGCTCCAGGAAGCTGATAGCACTTTAAACAAGTATAGGAACCGCCAAGACCACGTGACCAAGGGCAGTGGCACGGTCTATTTTGAGGTGAAGGCCAAGATCCTGTACAGAATCTTCCAGCACCCGAGGGTCAACGGAGGTAAACCACTACGTCAAGTACTGGTACCATTACCCTTAAGGCGCCAGGTGATGGAAGTAGCGCATGACTCAATTATGGGAGGTCACCTAGGTATCAAGAAGACGTCAGACAGAATCCAGGCGGTGTTCTACTGGCCAGGACTTCATGCGGACGTCAGCCGTTTCTGCCGATCATGTGACATTTGCCAGAAGACCATACCTCGAGGAAGGGTCCCGAAAGTGCCTATGCAGAGGATGCCTCTGATCGACCGACCTTTCAAGAGGGTGGCCTTAGACTTAATCGGCGAAATAAGACCTCCGAGTGAAGAAGGTCATCGATGGGTACTGACTTTAGTGGACTATGCGACTCGGTACCCAGAAGCAGTGCCACTGAAGAAGATTGACACTGAAACTGTAGCAGAGGCACTGGTGGACATGTTCAGTAGACTTGGAGTGCCTGAAGAAATTCTGACAGACCTCGGGACACAGTTCGTCTCTGACTGTATGAAGGAGGTCAACAGACTGCTGAGCATCCGGCATTTGTCTACGACACCCTACCATCCGATGTGCAACGGGCTTGTCGAGAAGTTCAATGCTACACTGAAGTCCACCCTGAAGAAACTGTGCAGCGAGCGCAGCCCAGACAATGGCATCGCTATATCAACGCCTTACTTTTCGCCTACAGAGAAGTACCGCAGGAGTCCACCGGCTTTTCTCCGTTCGAGCTGCTGTACGGAAGAACCATCCGAGGGCCGATGCACATCCTGAAAGAACTGTGGACGAAAGAATTAGACACCCCAGAGGTGAAGAACAGTTACCAGTACGTGTTTGAGCTACGGGAGAAGCTGGAGCAGACTCTCGAGATAGCCAGAGAAAACCTGAAGAAGTCCCAGGACTGTGGAAAGCACTACTATGATCGTAGGGCTGTGAACAGGAAGTTTAAACCTGGCAACAAAGTGCTGGTGCTGCTACCTACTGATCATAATAAGTTGCTGATGCAGTGGAAAGGCCCGTACGAAGTGGAGACCGTGGTGGGGATCAACGACTACAAGGTGAAGGTCGGCCAGCATTCCAAGATATACCACGCCAACCTCCTTAAGCTGTATGTGGAAAGGCCATCAGAGACTGTGCACGCGCGGCCACAGCAGCTGTGACCGACGACAGCTTTGACAGCGAAGAACTGTTGGAACTGGGAGACTTCCACAGCAAAGAAGGCATCGATGATGTTAAGCTAGGACCGAGCTTGACGGAAGGTCAGAAGTTGGAGCTCAATGACCTTATGGGCGAGTTTCCCCATAACTTCAATGATGTCCCAGGCTCTACGACTTTAGTCGAACATGAAGTCCACACCCAGACCTGGAAGGAGCATCTGCAGACCTTGAGGGAGCCGTTCCACCGTCCCACAGAAGCCAACCTGACCGTGAGACCCAGCGAATGCATTCTGGGAGCTGACAACGTCGACTGCGTCGGACATCCGACGGGAGAGGAAGACAACGGAGGATGCACTGACTCCAGGAAAGCCCACGAGATCACTGTCTTTGACCCTGGGCCGATGACGACCGCAACTGATGAGGGCGTCGTTTCCTTGCGGTTGAAAGAACATTGACTGTGTGGAGAACATTGGCAATAACAGACTTGCAGATGAAAAACATGGACTCTGTGTATATAAACTGAGAACATTGACAGTAAATGAGACAGTCTGAAGTAAGTTTTAATTCTGTATATTGTTTGTGCATTACGTTTCAACGTTGTTGAAAGAAATTAGGTAAATTTCTTCTTGAGTGGGGGGTTATGTTACGTTGAAACGCGAATGGTAGTACATCGGAAACGTGTACGATAGATCTAATCGTTTCGTTTTGCAAAGTATTCAATAATGGAGTTTATTTACCTTTGATTTGAGTTTGCATTGTTGTTAGGAGAGGCTTTGTATAACGTTGATAATTTGCGTTAGTCGATATTATTTGAGAATCTTCTGGATATGCGTGTTTACTCTTGATAGAAATTTCCGGATGGATATCGAAGGTCGTGAATGTTCCCGGAAGTAGAGAAAATGTGAGTGACGTAAGTCAGTGATGACGATCTTTAGTTCGATTGGTGGCAGTGCGTCATTTCTACCACGTACCAAATCGTTCCAGAAAAGAGAGAGGTTATTTAATCGTGAGCCGAGTCGCTGTTGAGAAAAAAAAAAGTTGATGATAGTGATTTGGAAAGTTGCTGTGAAAGTTGTTGAGTTGAATTGAGAATTGTATGCAGTTGTTGATGTGTGCTGAATAAAAGTGGAAAACTTCATACGTCGACTTTGTGACTTGTACGCTGTTTGGACGGGCTGTGTGAATAAACGAATCTGAGTTACACCCTATCAGGAATTCAAGCATCGGGGCTGAATCAGATACTGATAGAAAACACCAACATCGAACTGAGTGTAACACTTTTGATGGTTTTCACGCTCAGTTGCAACACAAAAGAAAAAAAAAAGAAAGAAAAAAAAAAACTGTAATGCTCGGTTGTTCTGGTGATGATGAAGATGTCCACTTGTATGGCGCACATATCCATGCTGGCAGCATGCTCAGGGCGCAGAGGGTTGGGGAGAAAAAGGGTGAAAAAAACCACAAAAAAACTGCTCTATGTACACACTCAAAAGAGTTAAAAAATATACGTCTTCAGACACCTCTTGAAAGAGTCAAGTGTCTCTACGACTGTCAAGTCCTGGGGGAGAGCGTTCTACAACGCCGGTCGTCCGAGTGCCTTGCTACTTCAGGCATCAATCTAGATGACCATTATACTTTTCAGGCTTGACAAATGGGATAAACTTTATCTTCAGGATATTTAGAGTCAGTTTGGCATGTTCCCCATGCACAACGCTTTACTGTCTGCAACTTTTGCACAAGGCAGAATATTGCCCAGTGGCCAAGTTTGTTCTACAAACCAGGAGGTAACTAACAATCAAGGACTAGGCCTATTTAAGGAATAGACCTATAGTAGCAGCTGCCCATTTGGGTACATTATCATGTGTAATATGCAGTGTAGCACTATTTCTTGATGTTTTGTTTACAGAAGCCAGACCGTGCAGCCATGTACGCCTTGTTTGTGATGACAGGCTTCCCTGAGGTCAGTGGTTTCATTGGCATGACATAGTGAGAGAGCCCTATATGACAGTGTGATGTGATGCTTACAGCACAGATGCTGTGCTGTATCAGCAGCATGTAGGAAGTCGAGGCACTCTGTTTAGGCTTTTGTGCTGATGATGTTAGTCTTTCTCTGTGTTCTTGCCTCGCTCAAATTGTGCTGCATAAAATTCTCCTTTGAGTTGTAATAAAGATTTCATTTTTTTGACTTGACGACTTGGCATTTTCGATTGGCAAATCTAATTTATGTTGTGTAATGCAGGTGAGACAAAATTTGTGTAGGTTGTGGTTGTCTTGCTTATGAAAGTGGTTGTCTTGCTTATGAAAGTGGTTGTCTTGCATATGAAAGTGGTTGTCTTGCTTATGAAAGCAGTTGTCTTGCTTATGAAAGTGGTTGTCTTGTTTATAAAAGCGAGGACTGGAGTTAGATGATAGCACCCTGGACCTAATTCTTATTGGGAGCTAGCCTTCTGGGATCAAGGTGAACATAGGAAAGGTCTATCTCCACTTCTCTGCTGCCAGTGGTTTAAGTTTATGGAATGGTGCCATAGAAACAAATGGCCATTTCACTGTGTTCACTTGGTCCTTCAACTTGGAACTCTCTTCCTTTCTATCTTCGCAGCTCTCCGTACATAGCCACTTTCAAGTCCAACTTAAAAACTCATCGCTTCCTTAAAAATTCCTGATCTTGTCTTCCCATCACCACCATCATTCGTTCTTTTGTGATTCAGACCACTGCCATCACACCTCACGGCCCCAACCATCACACCACACGGCCCCAACCATCACACCCCAGGGCCCCAACCCCCTCACTCCTTAGCTGCTGTCCTCCACCCTCTCCCTCCCTTGTCTATTACATTTTACTTGTAAATGTTCTTTTTTATGGTTTGTATTATGATTTGCATAGTTTATTAGTGTCTGGTTTTTGTTTCACTTCTTTTTGTATGTATTTTGATGTTATTGTTAAATATAAATGTGTGAGAACTGCGCTTTGAACTGATATCATTAGGAAAAAGCGCTACATAAATACCCTTATTATTGTTATTATTATTATTATTTTAATTTTTCTCTGCTTGTCAGTGTATCAGCTCTTCAATATAACCCTGTATGACACAGGTGCTATCAATCGGAACATTGGTGGAGTACTGTCACACATCGCTGGAGACGAAAAAAGGGGTGGTCATCAAACACTACACTGACCGACACCAGACCCTGGTGGTCGACCTCCTCTCTCGCAAAAGACATACGGTAAGTCATAATAATATTAATATCATCAAGGATGCTGGATTCTACTGTAAGTGCACCGACCTGTAACCAACATAATAATAATAATAATAACGGATTTTTATATAGCGGGTACTCCAGCCTATGACCAGACTCACCACACTTTACATAGTCATTACATATAAATACATGCACTCGATGAAACATCATTTTTGCTACAATACACCAAAAGACGGGACAGTAAAGGTACAGACTATTTACAACTATGTACATAAATTACAAAAAAGACAAAAATAGACTATTTACAACTATGTACACAAATGACAAAAAGACAGAAGGTAGAATAGCAAAAACCTATTCACAGCTATTTATATGCCCGGTTAGGCCCAGGAAGAAAAACAGTGTAAATATTTATTTACAGCCGTGTATACACTTACGGATCAGACATAGGCAAAAGATGAGAGAATGGCAGCGGGATACAAATCAATCTGAATAATGCAGTTTGAAGAGGTGGGTTTTGAGGGCCTTTTTGAATGCTTGTGTTGATTGTATGTTGCGGATATGGGAGGGAAGGGAATTCCACTGCTTAGGTGTGGAGTAAGCGAATGCACGTTGGCCGTATGTCTTAGTGCGGGTGACGGGAACCTTGAGTGTGCGAGTGTCAGCAGAAGATCTTAAAGTGCGTGAAGGGGAGTAGAAAGACAGTAGATCAGCAAGGTAGGAAGGACAAGAATCTGTGAAGAAGTTGTGACAGAGAACAGAGAGTTTGTACTCTATGCGTGCTTGCACAGGAAGCCAGTGAAGGGAATGTAGTAGAGGTGTGATGTGATCGCGTTTCTTTGCTCGGAATACTAGTCTAGCTTCTGAGTTCTGAACCTTTTGTAGTTTGTCAATGATGTGCTTCGGGGAGCCAGCAAGGAGAGAGTTGCAATAGTCCAGACGAGAAAGGACGAGAGCGCAGACTAGGGTTTTGGTGGCAGGGACTGTAAGATAGTGGCGAAAGGAGCTGATTTGGCGTATGGCCGTGTATGCAGAGCGACAGACGTTGGAGATGTGGTTGTTGAGGGACAGGTCGTTGGAGAGAATGTAGCCGAGATTTCTTCAACATACACACTCATGCGTTACAGGCACTCCTACATACACAACAAGCACACTATCAGCACTCAAACTTGGGGTGTAAAGGTCGGTCGCTATTGGAAGATAAAAAGGAAACCAAGTTTTATTTTTGAAATTTAAGAAAGACTGCATCCAGTTACAGTACCATTGTTGAAGTGATCTTTGCAAAAGGACCAGATTGTCAGTAGTATTGCTTTGGTGAAATGTTTTAACTCTTTCCCTGCCAGGCATGTTTCCACGTTTGTGCCAGACATTTCTCTGGCACCGGAAAGAAAGTTCAGTACCTTAGGCATTTAAGCTACTGTTCTTTCAATAATAGTTGTTAAATAGACATATTTCATATCAAATTAAAGGTAAAAGAGTGAAGAATAAGAAAAAAAACCACACAAATGTTAATTTGATTATGTTATTGAAATATGTGTTTTGAAAGCATGTTGATCTTTTTGAAATTATAAAATAAAATAAAAATATTTCTACATACCACAGTGATAAAGAAAATCTGGAGGAATAATTCCAATCACTGAATCAGCTTCACACACCAGAAAGAAAATTTATTTAGGATCAAAATACACTTTACAGTTTGAAATTATATTGATTATTAGCAGAGTTTGACACACTGTCGATAGTGCCCATCACATATGCTTAGTAAAATGCACAAAAAACACTCTAAAAACGAATCAATTTGAAGAAACCACGCGCGTGTCGATCGGGAACGAAAGTAGAAAGAGTTATCTCTCTTTGGTTAAAATAAAACTTGGATTGGACTGGCACAAACATGGCGGCTCAGATCGACGATATATCGTCGATTGGCAGGGAAAGAGTTAAACATATATTTATTGTTCCATAAATGACCAGGAATATTTAGTGCGTGGTGTGACAAGTCCCAGTCCACAAAACACAGACATTACTACTGTCGCTACTCCTACTTCTACTACTACTACTATTACTACTTCTACTACTACTACTTCTACTACTATTACTACTTTAAATGAAATGGTATTACTATAACTAAGATAGTAATTTAGTGGAATTGTGCAGTCACTCTATGGTTTTTATGGCAGGAAGTTGCGGGGGGGTATTTTAGGTGGATGGAAATTATTTCTCGCTTGTGTATTTTACTTCACCCCATTTTATATCTCACTGTGCAAAATGTGTTTTTCTATTGAAGTGAATTAAAATTTGAATCTTGATCTTCAGTCTTTGAGTCTGTCTTGAGTCTTGTTTGAGTCTTGGAGTCTTGAATTTTGAGTTTTAATCTCTGAATCCTGTGCTCGTTTTGGCAAGGTCAAGGACCAAGACGTGACGTGTCAGAACGACGTGATGGAACTGTGGGACGACAGTCATTTGAGCGAATTCACTGCCGTCATCATGGAAACCGTTGCCAAGATACGAGCTGGTAAGATGTTTGTTTTGTTGTGTAATATTTTTTAATTCAGTTTAATCGTTCTTATATAGCGCTTTTCCAGCTCAAGAGCTGCTCAAGGCGCTGGCCCATAGAGGATCTAACTCAAGCTGCCTGAGGCGCCCACTTGCAACCTTTAGGTGCATAGTCTGATGTGCAGACAACAAAGCACAATCCTGGGAGACCAGCAATGGGGGAGAATGGACCTAGTGCTTTGCTTGGTGTATTTGTGTGGACTAGACCTTGGTGTATTTGTGTGGACTAGACCTTGGTGTATTTGTGTGGACTAGACCTTGGTGTATTTGTGTGGACTAGACCTTGGTGTATTTGTGTGGACTAGACCTTGGTGTATTTGTGTAGACTAGACCTTGGTGTATTTACCTTGGTGTATTTGTGTGGACTAGACCTTGGTGTATTTACCTTGGTGTATTTGTGTGGACTAGACCTTGGTGTATTTACCTTGGTGTATTTGTGTGGACTAGACCTTGGTGTATTTACCTTGGTGTATTTGTGTGGACTAGACCTTGGTGTATTTACCTTGGTGTATTTGTGTGGACTAGACCTTGGTGTATTTACCTTGGTGTATTTGTGTGGACTAGACCTTGGTGTATTTACCTTGGTGTATTTGTGTGGACTAGACCTTGGTGTATTTACCTTGGTGTATTTGTGTGGACTAGACCTTGGTGTATTTACCTGGTGTATTTGTGTGGACTAGACCTTGGTGTATTTACCTTGGTGTATTTGTGTGGACTAGACCTTGGTGTATTTACCTTGGTGTATTTGTGTGGACTAGACCTTGGTGTATTTACCTTGGTGTATTTGTGTGGACTAGACCTTGGTGTATTTACCTTGGTGTATTTGTGTGGACTAGACCTTGGTGTATTTACCTTGGTGTATTTGTGTGGACTAGACCTTGGTGTATTTGTGTAGACTAGACCTTGGTGTATTTGTGTGGACTAGACCTTGGTGTATTTGTGTAGACTAGACCTTGGTGTATTTGTGTGGACTAGACCTTGGTGTATTTGTGTAGACTAGACCTTGGTGTATTTGTGTGGACTAGACCTTGGTGTATTTGTGTAGACTAGACCTTGGTGTATTTGTGTGGACTAGACCTTGGTGTATTTGTGTGGACTAGACCTTGGTGTATTTGTGTGGACTAGACCTTGGTGTATTTGTGTGGACTAGACCTTGGTGTATTTGTGTGGACTAGACCTTGGTGTATTTGTGTGGACTAGACCTTGGTGTATTTGTGTGGACTAGACCTTGGTGTATTTGTGTGGACTAGACCTTGGTGTATTTGTGTGGACTAGACCTTGGTGTATTTTTGTGGACTAGACCTTGGTGTATTTGTGTGGACTAGACCTTGGTGTATTTGTGTGGACTAGACCCTTGGTGTATTTGTGTGGACTAGACCCTTGGTGTATTTGTGTGGACTAGACCTTGGTGTATTTGTGTAGACTAGACCTTGGTGTATTTGTGTAGACTAGACCTTGGTGTATTTGTGTAGCTGGCATACATACACTAGACCTTGGTGTATTTGTGTAGACTAGGCCTTGGTGTATTTATGTAGCTGGCATACATAGACTAGACCTTGGTATATTTGTGTAGCTGGCATACATAGACTATACCTTGGTGTATTTATGTAGCTGGCTTACATAGACTAGACCTTGGTGTATTTATGTAGCTGACATACATAGACTAGACCTTGGTGTATTTATGTAGCTGGCTTACATAGACTAGACCTTGGTGTATTTATGTAGCTGGCATACATAGACTAGGCCTTGGTGTATTTATGTAGCTGGCTTACATAGACTAGACCTTGGTGTATTTGTGTAGCTGGCATACATAGACTATACCTTGGTGTATTTGTGTAGCTGGCATACATAGACTAGACCTTGGTGTATTTGTGTAGCTGACATACATAGACTAGACCTTGGTGTATTTGTGTAGCTGACATACATAGACTATACCTTGGTGTATTTGTGTAGCTGACATACATAGACTATACCTTGGTGTATTTATGTAGCTGACATACATAGACTGGCCCTTGGTGTATTTATGTAGCTGGCAGACATAGACTGGACCTTTGTGTATTTATGTAGCTGACATACATAGACTATACCTTGGTGTATTTATGTAGCTGGCATACATAGACTAGGCCTTGGTGTATTTATGTAGCTGACATACATAGACTATACCTTGGTGTATTTGTGTGGACTAGACCTTGGTGTATTTATGTAGCTGACATACATAGACTATATCTTGGTGTATTTATGTAGCTGACATACATAGACTATACCTTGGTGTATTTATGTAGCTGGCATACATAGACTATACCTTGGTGTATTTATGTAGCTGGCATACATAGACTATACCTTGGTGTATTTGTGTAGCTGACATACATAGACTATATATACCTTGGTGTATTTATGTAGCTGGCATACATAGACTATACCTTGGTGTATTTATGTAGCTGACATACATAGACTATACCTTGGTGTATTTGTGTAGCTGACATACATAGACTATACCTTGGTGTATTTATGTAGCTGACATACATAGACTGGACCTTGGTGTATTTATGTAGCTGACATACATAGACTATATATACCTTGGTGTATTTATGTAGCTGGCATACATAGACTATACCTTGGTGTATTTATGTAGCTGACATACATAGACTATACCTTGGTGTATTTATGTAGCTGACATACATAAACTATACCTTGGTGTATTTATGTAGCTGACATACATAGACTGGACCTTGGTGTATTTATGTAGCTGACATACATAGACTATACCTTGGTGTATTTATGTAGCTGACATACATAGACTGGACCTTGGTGTATTTATGTAGCTGACATACATAGACTGGACCTTGGTGTATTTATGTAGCTGACATACATAGACTGGACCTTGGTGTATTTATGTAGCTGACATACATAGACTATACCTTGGTGTATTTATGTAGCTGACATACATAGACTATACCTTGGTGTATTTATGTAGCTGACATACATAGACTATACCTTGGTGTATTTATGTAGCTGACATACATAGACTATACCTTGGTGTATTTATGTAGCTGACATACATAGACTATACCTTGGTGTATTTATGTAGCTGACATACATAGACTGGACCTTGGTGTATTTATGTAGCTGACATACATAGACTATACCTTGGTGTATTTATGTAGCTGACATACATAGACTGGACCTTGGTGTATTTATGTAGCTGACATACATAGACTATACCTTGGTGTATTTGTGTAGCTGACATACATAGACTATATATACCTTGGTGTATTTATGTAGCTGACATACATAGACTATATATACCTTGGTGTATTTATGTAGCTGGCATACATAGACTGGACCTTGGTGTATTTATGTAGCTGACATACATAGACTATACCTTGGTGTATTTGTGTAGCTGACATACATAGACTGGACCTTGGTGTATTTATGTAGCTGACATACATAGACTATATATACCTTGGTGTATTTATGTAGCTGGCATACATAGACTATACCTTGGTGTATTTGTGTAGCTGACATACATAGACTATACCTTGGTGTATTTGTGTAGCTGACATACATAGACTATATATACCTTGGTGTATTTATGTAGCTGACATACATAGACTATACCTTGGTGTATTTGTGTAGCTGACATACATAGACTGGACCTTGGTGTATTTATGTAGCTGACATACATAGACTATATATACCTTGGTGTATTTATGTAGCTGGCATACATAGACTATACCTTGGTGTATTTATGTAGCTGGCATACATAGACTAGACCTTGGTGTATTTATGTAGCTGACATACATAGACTGGACCTTGGTGTATTTATGTAGCTGACATACATAGACTATACCTTGGTGTATTTATGTAGCTGACATACATAGACTGGACCTTGGTGTATTTATGTAGCTGGCATACATAGACTATATATACCTTGGTGTATTTATGTAGCTGACATACATAGACTGGACCTTGGTGTATTTATGTAGCTGGCATACATAGACTATATATACCTTGGTGTATTTATGTAGCTGACATACATAGACTGGACCTTGGTGTATTTATGTAGCTGGCATACATAGACTATATATACCTTGGTGTATTTATGTAGCTGACATACATAGACTATACCTTGGTGTATTTATGTAGCTGGCATACATAGACTATATATACCTTGGTGTATTTATGTAGCTGGCATACATAGACTAGACCTTGGTGTATTTATGTAGCTGACATACATAGACTATACCTTGGTGTATTTATGTAGCTGACATACATAGACTAGACCTTGGTGTATTTATGTAGCTGACATACATAGACTATACCTTGGTGTATTTATGTAGCTGACATACATAGACTAGACCTTGGTGTATTTATGTAGCTGACATACATAGACTATACCTTGGTGTATTTATGTAGCTGACATACATAGACTAGACCTTGGTGTATTTATGTAGCTGACATACATAGACTATACCTTGGTGTATTTATGTAGCTGACATACATAGACTATACCTTGGTGTATTTATGTAGCTGACATACATAGACTAGACCTTGGTGTATTTATGTAGCTGGCATACATAGACTGGACCTTGGTGTATTTATGTAGCTGACATACATAGACTATACCTTGGTGTATTTATGTAGCTGACATACATAGACTATACCTTGGTGTATTTATGTAGCTGGCATACATAGACTAGACCTTGGTATATTTATGTAGCTGACATACATAGACTAGACCTTGGTGTATTTATGTAGCTGACATACATAGACTAGACCTTGGTGTATTTATGTAGCTGACATACATAGACTAGACCTTGGTGTATTTATGTAGCTGGCATATATAGACTATACCTTGGTGTATTAATGTAGCTGGCATACATAGACTAGACCTTGGTGTATTTATGTAGCTGGCATACATAGACTAGACCTTGGTGTATTTATGTAGCTGACATACATAGACTAGACCTTGGTGTATTTATGTAGCTGACATACATAGATTATACCTTGGTGTATTTATGTAGCTGACATACATAGACTAGACCTTGGTGTATTTATGTAGCTGACATACATAGACTATACCTTGGTGTATTTATGTAGCTGACATACATAGACTAGACCTTTGTGTATTTATGTAGACTAGACCTTGGTGTATTTATGTAGCTGACATACATAGACTATACCTTGGTGTATTTATGTAGCTGACATACATAGATTATACCTTGGTGTATTTATGTAGCTGACATACATAGACTATACCTTGGTGTATTTATGTAGCTGGCATACATAGACTTTCCCTTGGTGTATTTATGTAGCTGACATACATAGACTATACCTTGGTGTATTTATGTAGCTGACATACATAGACTGGACCTTGGTGTATTTATGTAGCTGGCATACATAGACTTTCCCTTGGTGTATTTATGTAGCTGACATACATAGACTATACCTTGGTGTATTTATGTAGACTAGACCTTGGTGTATTTATGTAGCTGACATACATAGACTATACCTTGGTGTATTTATGTAGCTTGCATACATAGACTATACCTTGGTGTATTTATGTAGCTGACATACATAGACTATACCTTGGTGTATTTATGTAGCTGGCATACATAGACTATACCTTGGTGTATTTATGTAGCTGACATACATAGACTATACCTTGGTGTATTTATGTAGCTGACATACATAGACTATACCTTGGTGTATTTATGTAGCTGGCATACATAGACTAGACCTTGGTGTATTTATGTAGCTGACATACATAGACTATACCTTGGTGTATTTATGTAGCTGGCATACATAGACTAGACCTTGGTGTATTTATGTAGCTGGCATACATAGACTAGACCTTGGTGTATTTGTGTAGCTGACATACATAGACTATACCTTGGTGTATTTATGTAGCTGGCATACATAGACTAGACCTTGGTGTATTTATGTAGCTGACATACATAGACTGGACCTTGGTGTATTTATGTAGCTGGCACTCCAGCGTCTAGGACCTGAACATCAGGATATTCATTTTACCGTCCCTGTGCGATGTAATGCTTGCATACATAGACCAGACCTTGGTTTATACTCTCATCCAAAGGAGTAGGTAACCGCTAGAGTTAGAAGATTTGTTGGTTTTTCGAGGAAAGCTGACAAAAAGAAGGAAACGTTTTATTTTGCAGTCTAATGAACTGTATGTATATAATTTGCTTTTTGTAGGAGTTGGTTAGTTGAAAAAAAAAAAAAAATTTTATTTGTCGTTTGTAGCGGAGGAGGTGTCGGTGGAGAGTCTGTGGGTGTTGGCCCTGGTGCTCAAGTTCTTCCACAACCTGCTCAAGTTGGACAAGATGGTCAGCTCCCAGGACGTGTTCCGGGCAGAGTTCATCCAATGCCTGGTCTTTGTGGCCAGTAAAGGGACGGGCTTCAGCCAGCAGTGGCTTCTCAAGGACTTGGAGGTCAGTCAACAGGGCAAGGGGACAAATAAAAGAACATAGCATTGCTTATTTATCTATTTATTTGTTCTTGTATAACTCTTTTCCAGCTCAAGAGCTGCTCAAGGCATTGGTTGATACAGGATCTAACTCAAGCCGCCCAAGGTCCTGCTTTGTAGAATGCATGGTAGAATTAATTGTTGATCTCTTGATTTTATCTCCATTCATGTCTACCCTTACAGATTTTGAAAAAGTCTTATGCATTTTTTTTTTTAACGTCTTACGCAAAATTCTCAAAATCTTATGCATTCTACAAAGTAGAACAGCCCCCCCCAAAAAAAAAATTGGGGTGAAGGTTAATCTGAGAACATTTTAGCAATCCTGAGTTGCGCGGTAAGTGCATTTGGCGGGATTTCATGTAATGCCCATGCGCACAGTATCACTTTCAATTCCGTTTGCGTGAAAATGACATGGCATCCAAGAGGAAAGAGACATAGAAAACTTGGAAGCCCCCAGCCAGAAAAGCTGGTACTTATCTCGGGAGATACCTGCTTGAGTGGGAGACTGAGAATGATTACAAAATCTTATCACTGGCTCTGATGATGGGACTGAATATGCCTATTGCAAGTCTTGCAAAAGATCTGTCGGCCTCGGGCAGGTACGATTTGGTCCGACACTTTGATTCTGCAAAACACAAAGAAAATGTGAAAATTAAGCAGCATGAACTAGCAGTTTTGACAGCAGAAGAGTAAAGCCAGAAGTGGACAGAATTAAAAAGAAACTGGACGACCTGTCGAGAGCAATTTTGACTCGGAAAACCACCTTTGGAGATGAAAGGTTCCCATGTTGAACAAGGTGTGGCTTGCTCTATTGAGCCTTCCCCACAGCAATGCTGACAGTGAGAGAGTTTTCTCAATGGTGAGGAAAATTCACACTGAAGCCAGGAGCAGAATAGGGCCAGACACTCTGACAGCATTTTTACAAATCAAACTGAACCCTGATGACTTCAGGGTCACTCCCAGCACACTGACAAAGGCACAGAAATGCATTTCAGAGTACAACTAAAGAGCACCAGTTATTAAATGTGTGCAGTGTGTGTGGATAAATGAACGCGGTGTGTGTGGTTTTTACACACTTTCTTATGGTTTCTTACACATTTTTATGGTGTTTTTTTTGTGCCAAATCTTATGGTCATTGGCCAAAAGGGGTTGACATGTATGCATCTTGGAGCAGCCAATATTGGGCCTGTCGATTAACACGGTGAGAGCGAGCTCTGCTGAAGTAAGGCAAAACATTATAAAACTACATAAGTCCAAGTGTTAGTCGAAACGGCCATTATGGGCTGCTGTCGTCACTGTGAAAGGAAATGAGAGATCAGCAATTAAACTCTATCCTTGTAAGGATCGCCATAGAGTTTGTTTCATGCACATGCAGTGCTATTTACAAAAGTTACGAGCAATGTTTAAAAGGGAGATACTTTTCAACCATCCTGTATTTGCTGTATGAGGGTGGCAGTATCAGGGTCTCCAGGTTCTTGTTTGTTCGCTGACTGTACTACTTGCTTGCTTGCAGGTGCTGTCTCTCAACCTGTACACCTCGGAAGACCAGCCGCCCACCGCCAAGAAAACCAGGATCAGCACCAAGAAAGAGAAAGATGTCAAGAAACAGACCCCAGAGAGAAAGAGCCAATCGGAAAATGAAGAGGAGGATGACACCAACGGTGATGACGACGAAGAAGACGACGATGACGAATTTGATGAGGATGAGGATGAGGATGAAATATTTGGTGAACTGGACTCCTCGCAGTCGTCGGACTCCTGGAGGGACCTGGAGACCACCAAGGACCTCTATGCCAAGGCTGATACCCAGACCAAGTCAATCATGGAGGTTGGTGCGAACTTGTTTGACTTGTAAGCGTTCAGTGACAGGTGTGTCAAGAGACAGGATAAAGGAAGAAATACAGGAAATGAAAAGGCAGCAGACTAAAAACTGTTGTGAATACATGGATTTCACCAAAATGCTTATCAGGAGTTCCAAGCCAAAGGAAGCATGCAATCCAACATCACAATTGGTAAAGCATGGATTCTGCTAGTCAATATTATTAAAAAGTAAACTAGGAGATAGAAAAGGTTAGTATAAAATAAACAAATGGTGCTAGTATAGTACTACAACACAAGAAAAAAAACAATTATTATAAAATGAGGACTTGCAAAACACAAGAAAGAAGCAATTATTATAAAACTAAGAAAATGGCGCCTAAGGCCAATACTAAAAAGTAAACTAGGAGAAAGAAGCAATTATTATAAAATGAAAATGCACCAGTCCACAATACAAGAAAGATAAACTAAGAAATTGACATATTTATTATTAATATAAAATGAAGAAAATGGCACCGGTGGTCAGTACTAAATAGCAAACTAAAAGACACACTCTCAGGAGAAAAAAAAAGGACTAAATGCTTGTGTTTAGCATTCACAAATCTGTTCTATCAATCTACTATCTTCTTCGCTTGACCAGTCACCTATCTTTTTTCTTGAAAACTCATTTATTTTGGGTGAGCTTTCTTAAGTGTTGTAAATTTACCAAAATTATTATTATTATTATTATTATTATTATTATTATTATTATTATTATTATTATTATTATTATTATTATTGTTATTATTATTATTATTATTATTATTATTATTATTATTATTATTATTATTATTATTATTATTATTATTACTACTACTACTACTACTACTACTACTACTACTACTACTACTACTACTACTACTACTACTATTATTATTTCTTCTAGTGTTGATGTTGAGGTAAATGTTCTAGGCGTTGCATCATGAGCTGAAGATTGACATGGCGGTACTGCATGTCATCTTTGACATGAACGAAGGCAACCTGGAGGCTATTAAGAAGGCCCTGCTGGACAAGTGAGTCATCAAGCTGTTGACTGGTGTGTGTGTGGCTGACCTAGCAATGGCCAATGAGAGAGAAGAAGAGGGGAGGAACCCGCGTACACCACATCCACATAAACTGTAGTCACATGTGCAGCAAATCTGCTGCAATGTTTCCCACAACATTGTTTACAAACTTTATTTCAAAAGTGTTTTAAACATGCTGGTAGCCACGCGGCAAAGTAAAATATCTGCAACATCTGCGCAAAAAGACAAAGCGCACTCCGCAATCTTAAGAAGGTTGCGCTGTTTTGCTTGTAAAATATATTAACCTGGTTGGCTCAAATGATAGCGATGATGAGATTATTGCAAAACCGTCATAGAAAAAAGATTAATAAATCTGAGTGTTTGTTGCTGAGATAAATTTGACAGTGTTCTTTTCATTTGTTAGCCATATTGGCTACTGCTGTTCACAGAATGCGCATTTAGCGCTGAGCATGCATGGGATAATGCATTGTGATTGGCTACAACGGCGTTGCTGCAACATACATTTAGAGCAGGTTCTAAATCACCAAAAAATTTTCAAACAATTGCACACAGATGTTTCAGATAAGGTCACACTTGAAACATTGTCAAAGCATCGGAATATTTGTGTGTTTCACTCAATGTTTCGTGTTTTGTGTTCTTCTTGGGATTTCAGCTTGACATGCATGCAAACATACGCTTGGGCGCACACACACTTGTTACATACACACACACACATACTTATACACACACATATATATGTACACACATATACATACACATACACACACACCCATACACACCCTCACACAGCCATATACATACATACACACACACTGGCTTACCTACTTACACAGTTTAGCCATTGTGACACAGTTTTGCATGTAAAGGGGTAATAGGTGCATGTTTTCTCTACTTTAGGGTATGTGTTGCAAATCGTATTGCCATTTAAGAAAAAAATTCATTTGGCTTTGTTGCAGCTTTGACCATTCGGCGGAGATTACTGGCTTTATGGCTAAATGGTATGTGTTTGTGTTATCCTCACAAAGTACTAACTGCCAGAAGAGTTTGCTCAGGATTGTCTGTAAACTGTATGCACATATCATACAGAAAGAGACTGAAATGTGTGTACTTAGTTACCTTGTCCCTCTGGTTTCTGTTGTCCTCAGAATGTTTTAACACTGCTAGGAGAGTTTGCTCAGTATCGTCTCATTTTCATGTTTGACGATCTTTCCTACGTTTGCTGTCCCTGCACGCTACTGTTGTCATCGACCGTCGCCCATTTTAGCATTTCCAAAAGATTGGCAGCCTGAAGCAGTGTGTTAATATCCTTTGATTTAGCGCAAGTTTAGGGCGAGGAGCAATCACAAAACCATGGGGTTCAGCAGCAAGGATGGTCTTGGGCGTAAGATTTAGGCCTATTCTCATACTGCCAGAAATAGTCCAACTTCAGGCCATCAAACTGGGAGCCGTAGGGGAATGGGTTGAACAGACCGATCAGAACAGAAAATGTATTGCCAATCATCCTGTAGGTGACACAATCATATAATTGTTAAAACCGCATTAGCTTGTTTGGAGACTAGATGATGATGATGTTGATGATGATGATGGTAATGGTGATATTGTTGATGTCAATGATGATGATGATAATGATGATGATGATGATATTGATGAGAATGATGGTGATGAGGATGTGATGATGTTGACTTGTTAAGCACACTACTCCATGATGGCAGCATGCTCAGGGCATGATGGAGCAATTGTAGTGCTAAGGTGGAAGGTTTTGTGCAGTAGTTCTGTGTGCATGTTTCAGGAACAACGGTGAGCTGGGCCTGTCAAAAGACGGTGAGAAGGAGGCGGTGAGTCAGGAGAAGGTGATTGACACCGGGATCTACTATCACCCTGAAGTGGGACACGGTGACAGGTGCGAACAGTGGGTACCCTTTCCCTTCTAAGCATGCTGTCCCTGTATCCAAGGTCATGGGATCTTTGCCTGCTTTTCCTCTGTGTCCTTGCTGGTGGCATCAGCCAGAGATAACGCATGGCCACTACGTTAACTGTGGTTACGTGGTTTGAACCAAAGGTTTCCTGGGATGTTATTATTATCCAAGTATTGTGTTTAAACATTTTATCAAGGGATAGTCAACCCATGTCATTCTAAGTATGAACCTTTCTGTTTCTCTCTCTCTCTCTTTCTCTGTCTCTGTCTCTGTCTCTCTCCCTCTCTCTGTCTCTCTCTCTTTTGTGGTTTATGTCTTTTTTCTCTCTTTGTTCCTCTCTCTCTCTAGCTTTTCCACTGTCTTGATGTCTGTCTGTCTGTCTATTTTTGTTTGTTTGTGTCTGTTTTTCTCATTCTCTTTGTCTCTCTATCTCTCCCCACTGCCGTACCTCAGTGGTAGAATGTTTGCCTGCCACACCATAACTCAGGTTGATTTCCTTGGTGGCAAAGATAAAAGGGGTCATTTTTTGCTGTGCTGATTGCTCTGGTGGTTTAGTGTTGATTTAGGGCCTTTACCCCTTGTTCCCTGGGATGGTTATCCCCGTCTGCCATATCGCCAATGGTGGGTGTAGATGTTAAACTTCAATGTTCATTCATTCTCACTCTCTGTCTCTCATTCACTGGATCAGTTTATGTTTTTTCTCACTCTCTCTCTCTGTCTTTCTGTTGCTTTCTCTGCCTGTCGTCTCTTTGGCTGTCTCATTCTGTCTCTCTCTGTCTCACTGTCTTATTGCTATAACCCTGGATTGTCGGCTCGTGTTGAGAATGTCTTAATTACAGCGCTTGTTATTATGCTGAGAGTTGTAACCTGGGGTTGAATGGGTTGTTGGCTGCATGGGTCAGCATGTCTTATATATTGTTCTTCTGTGCTTTGCAATACACTAAACCACTGTTTTTGTATTATCGGCAATAACACATTGTTGGCACTCGTAAGCCTGTTAGCCCTTTGCGATCTGTCTGTTTAGTTGGGGCCTGGATGGCCACAGAACTACACTGTGGGAAAACTGAGATGATGAATTGTTCCCTGTTGGGAAGAATGGTTTTGCCCTGTTGTATGTTGTCCACCTGAGGGAGAGCTTAGCTCATACAATTAGTTTTGCATGGTTTTGTCTTGAGTTTATCTACATTGGCATTCTTTCAGTTTATGTTTCCATTTATTTGTCATTATGGGGTGCTGAGGAGTTCTGTTTATATAGTATCCTACTTTGTGGAGATTTAGTGCTCTAAATCCCCACAGTTTCTGTCATTTCATTCTCATTTGTTCTTTCTCGTCTTTACTCTGTTCTATCAATCTACTGTCTTCTTCACTAGTCCAGTTGCCTTTTTTTCCCTCAAAATCTCCTCATTTGTATATAGGTCTGTTGGGTCAGCGTGGGGCTGTTTTGATGATTTCTGCCAAATGGTCACTAGGGCTTCCTGTGGTAACTGTTATTTAGCAATGTAGGCATTTTCTATGTATGTGTTTTGTGAATATTTTATAATGCTGTTTATATTCTATTTTGTTTTTGTAAACGGGGGTTTGATAAATTAGAGTTTCCCTCAGCGTACTCTGCATGGGATCCCTTTTTTATAAAGTGACTGGCTGGTGGAGTGCCTTCAGTATTTCCGTTAGGGTTGTTTCAGCAGATCTTTTAAGAAGGTCAGAGATGCGTCCTCTTTTAACCAAGTTGTGCGCTTGGTTGTTAAAGGTTGTATTTCTTACTGGATAAATAATGCTTGTGGTCCAGTTGTGATCACTCAAGGTTCACCGGACCCTTTAAACAATAAATAAATACATAAATAAATTCAGGCAAACTTTTGGGACCCCATATACTTGATGAACTGAACAATGGTCCACTCATGATGAACTGAACAGTGATCCACCCATGATGACACTTTATTTGTGTTTGACAGGGGTCCCACAGTAGCCAACGAGGAGACGGGCGAGACCCACCAGGACCTGTTTCAGTCCACCAAGCGTCCCACGGGGGAGGTTACGGACCACAGACGTAACAAGAGCGCTGACCTGCTCAAGAGAGAGCTGCAGAAACATGGCCGCTTCGCCTCTCGCGAGTATCTGGCTAAGGTATCATTTTTTGTGGAAGATTTAAAACAAAAACAACAAAAAACAACCACAACAACAAAAAAGGGGCATGATTACAATGATTTTGGGGGTGGGTGGGTGGGTGTACTCGCTTGCATGTAGTAACGTGAGTTTTTGATTTTTACCCCAAAATAAAAATAGCATTTTTTAGATTTGTTAAATGTATTTTTTATTTTTACTTGCAGTGGGGACTCACATGCATATAGTAACGTAGTACCGTGAGCTTTTGATTTTCACCCCAAAATAAAAAGTTCAATTTCCAGATTATTTTATGTATATTTTATTTTTACTTGCAATCATTCAGCAATGTGATGTGAACTTATACTTTTATCCCCCCACCCCCACTTCTCTCCTGGCCCATCCTTTCTCCTTCCCCCCACTGGCCCAAGATAATAATAATGTACTTTGTAGCTTAATATGGCCATCGCGGTGCTGTATGCGCGTCAAGTGCTGTCCGGCCTGCTGGCCCACTGGCCCCAGGACGGCCCCACCATCAGTGCAGCGCTGCTGGGCTGTAAGGAGCTGCATCAGATCCCCTGTGTCCTTGACCTTCTGTACAAGGCTGACAACAGGGACTACTTCAAGAAGGTGGGTTAGATGAATGAGAAGGTAACATGTTTTGAAATACAGGGTTAACTCCCTTGCTTACACCCTTTGTCATCACCAATATCAGCATTAACATTGTTCCATTTTAATAATCACAATAGATGTTGGTTCACGCAAATGCAGTGCTATTTACAGTACACGTTGTTTCATGCAAATGTAGTATTATTTACAGTACATGTTGTGTCATGCAAAGCAATACTATTTACAAAAGTGATAGGCCATTTCCAATTACTTTTCAACCAGCTGGTATTTTCTCCTAGACTCGTAAGCTAGTTTGCTTGCCAGGGACCATTATGCTGACGATTGCGAATAGGTGTGGCTTATAGGATAGTAATCCAAGGTTGCACTGTTTTTTTCTGTGTTGTGGTTATTTTGACTGATTTCAGATTCAGATTTTTTTAAAATTTAAAATCTTTTCATTGATAAAATGATTTTAGGCATTTACAAACATATGCGTATACATGCATGAACATACACACACACACACACCCACACCAGAAATGATTTTTTTTTGGTAATTTCAGTAAGATGTAAGATAACGTAAGTGATGTTGATTTTCAATAAGTTTATGATTGTATAAAACATACTATCGGGTGGTATTTATTGAAACATTATTTTATTTAATTTAATGGTAATAATGTTGTACATGCAAATAATAAATGGTGTACAGACATTGTTTGCTGGCCTAAACAATCAATATATTTTGAAGCAGTAAAGCTGAGTGTTACATTGCAATGCTTGTTCTTTTCCATGATTTCTTTCTGCCTGTATGCTGTGTAGCAGTGTGATTCCATTGATTTTATGTGGTCAGGTTGTGAAGAAGGTGATTGCCCACTGTATACTGTGTAGCAGTCTGATTCCATTGATTTGATGTGGTCAGGTTGTGGAGAAGGTGATTGCCCACTGTGACATGGGGAGTCTGGTGCCCATAGCCTACACCGCCAGCCAGTTCATGGAGGAAGTGACGCTGTCGTCCGTCACCAAAGAGAGCGGCCACCCCTACGCTAGCGGACACCCTGTGGAGAAGATCCAACTGCCCGGTGCCTCCTTCCTCACCATCAGCTTTGACAGCAAGTCAGTTGGTTTTTTGTTGTTTTTTTTAAATAGTTATTTCATCTGCTCTTGTGCTGATGCTTTTCCAGCCCATGAGCCTGCTGCAGGCACTGGCTGGTGTTGGATTGTGTAACTCAAACCCCAGGCGAGCACTTGCTTCCTTAGGCGCATCCTCTTGACACCCTGGACAACTGAGCGGGTGTGAGGGATGGGTCCTAGTGCTTTGCTGGATGTATTTGTGTAGCTGGCACTCGCCCGGCTAGGTCGTGAGCTTCAGGATCTTTAAAATCTGTGAGATGGAATGTTTGCGTACACAGACACTTTAATCCTAAAGAGTCAGGGGTGCATGTCTGTGTGTCAGGGTCATGTTAGGGCCGCCAGCTAGCTTTCAACCACTTGTCGTGGTTTTCTTACAGGTGGATGCAATTTACTCTACCTAGTACTGCCCACAATCAGCACTTTTTTCCAGGCCTGTGGTATTACCCAAAGCTGACCGCATTTGGGTTGCAATGCTGGAAACGGTTGTATTAGCTTATTCGTGGTATTTTTTTCTTCAGTTCATGCAACTCAAAAGCAGCCATTCTAATTGCAGCAGGCGGCATGAAACGGAGCAAAGCTAATTTGGACAAGCACAAGACAAAATGACACATTGCAGATTGTCTCACAAAAAAAGCAGAGATGCAAGAGTTGCCTCTTGAGTTTTGTCCGCATAAAGAAGAGCTTAGCTAAGACATGTGCACTGTGTGGTGTTGTCTTGTTGTTGTGGAAATTAGCATTCTTGTGGCCTAGGTACATATTTGTTTGTTATTATTGTAACTGTTTGAATGCTAGCGGCCCTCCATTTAGTTCCAGCAGAAGACACGCACTGTGATCAGGTCATAGTGAAGCTTAAGGTTTAACACGCAGGACATGACTGTGGAGCTGAATTTTGTGTTTTGTGCAGGTGCTCCACAGCGGTGGATTCCGACATCCTGCAGTTCTCCACCTCCGAGGATTTCTCCAAGGATATGCATGCCTTCAGCGGAGCCAGGCCCAGGTGGAGCAGCTTCCAGGTGCCAGGTAATCAACTAGAGAAAGAGAGAGGGAAGGAGAGGGAACGTGTGGAAGAAGGGGACAGGAGGGAGATGGGAGGGAGACAGGAGGGAGACAGGGGGGAGACAGGAGGGAGACAGGAGGGAGACAGGAGGGAGACAGGAGGGAGACAGGAGGGAGACAGGGGGTAGACAGGAGGGAGACAGGAGGGAGACAGGGGGGAGACAGGGGGGAGACAGGGGGTAGACAGGAGGGAGACAGGGGGGAGACAGGGGGGAGACAGGAGGGAGACAGGAGGGAGACAGGAGGGAGACAGGGGGTAGACAGGAGGGAGACAGGAGGGAGACAGGGGGTAGACAGGAGGGAGACAGGAGGGAGACAGGAGGGAGACAGGAGGGAGACAGGAGGGAGACAGGAGGGAGACAGGAGGGAGACAGGAGGGAGACAGGGGGTAGACAGGAGGGAGACAGGAGGGAGACAGGAGGGAGACAGGAGGGAGACAGGAGGGAGACAGGGGGTAGACAGGAGGGAGACAGGAGGGAGACAGGGGGGAGACAGGGGGGAGACAGGGGGTAGACAGGAGGGAGACAGGGGGGAGACAGGGGGGAGACAGGAGGGAGACAGGAGGGAGACAGGAGGGAGACAGGGGGTAGACAGGAGGGAGACAGGAGGGAGACAGGAGGGAGACAGGAGGGAGACAGGAGGGAGACAGGAGGGAGACAGGGGGTAGACAGGAGGGAGACAGGAGGGAGACAGGGGGTAGACAGGAGGGAGACAGGAGGGAGACAGGAGGGAGACAGGAGGGAGACAGGAGGGAGACAGGGGGTAGACAGGAGGGAGACAGGAGGGAGACAGGAGGGAGACAGGAGGGAGACAGGAGGGAGACAGGAGGGAGACAGGAGGGAGACAGGAGGGAGACAGGGGGTAGACAGGAGGGAGACAGGAGGGAGACAGGAGGGAGACAGGAGGGAGACAGGAGGGAGACAGGGGGTAGACAGGAGGGAGACAGGAGGGAGACAGGAGGGAGACAGGAGGGAGACAGGAGGGAGACAGGAGGGAGACAGGAGGGAGACAGGGGGTAGACAGGAGGGAGACAGGGGGGAGACAGGGGGGAGACAGGAGGGAGACAGGAGGGAGACAGGAGGGAGACAGGGGGTAGACAGGAGGGAGACAGGAGGGAGACAGGGGGTAGACAGGAGGGAGACAGGAGGGAGACAGGAGGGAGACAGGAGGGAGACAGGGGAATGGGAGGAGAACAAGAAAGGTAGGATAGGTATGGCCAGAAAAGGAATGTGGGTTTGTTGGTCAGCCCCTGCCTCTGCTGTGCTTGATTACTAGGGGGCCATAGTCTTTTTCTCTAAGAAAAAAGGATGAGTTGAGCAAAGTACAGGTCTACTCTCTGTAAAAGTATGGCCGAGTATTAAAAAAATTATGTTAAATTATGTCACTTAATTTTTTTATTTTTTTTTTTAATAGCAAGGAGTCTTATTAACAGATGTGTGATCAAATTGAAATGCTTGTACAAGTTACAAGTTGTTTGTAGGTTTCTGCTTCAAGTGGAGTTTTGTTTTTTGTGGTCACTGTATTATTATCTGTACCAGGTGACACCATCTACTTCAAGTTCATCATGGAGGGTGACAGCCTACCAGTGAGCTACTGGGGATACAAGTTTACTGTCATCGCTGGTATCAGTGATAGCTTTGAGACGGGACACACAATACTGGAGTCCATTCTGTCTTCTCCGTTGTCGCTGTGAGTTTTCTCATGCTGGAATTAGTTCATATTCTATGGTAGCGATTTTGGAATGTACTGTTTTCTATTCTGCATGACAGGCATCTATGCTAACTTATTGCACAATGTGCATGTTTTTTCTCATCTCAGCCATATTTCTGTTACGGATGATCCCATAACTAAACTGCCCAATCCTATCTGTGACTTCACTGAGATAAAACATGGTCTACCTATTACGTCATGTTGATTAATTGACATAACCTTCTGACATCAAAGTTATTGCACATCACTGCAAGACTGAATCATAAAACTTACCATGTCTGTGTTGAGCGTTTATGGAAAAAAAAGTTCTTTTGCCCAGAGTATTTGGCATTATTTTGCCAGACATTGAGGCATCAGAGATTAACTAATTTTTCACTTTAATTTCATTCAAAAAGATGCAAGTTAATGTCAGCCTGGCAACAACACTCATAAATTGTGTTGTACGGGTATCTTCCAAGGTCTCTGCCTCTGAGTGAGATCTGGCGGAGCCTGGCCTTTGTAGCCTGCAAGCAGACGTCCATCCAGCGCCTGAAGGCCATTCAGCTGCTGCTGCGCATCATCATGACACAGCAGGAGAGCGCTGTCCCTCCAGCCAGAACAAAGGCGCCGTCGGTGTCGGGATCTTCTGTCGACCCTGCCAAAAGTGACGGTGAGTGCAGTTGGTGATGTATTTTCATTGTTGCTCGCTTCCTTACGAATTTGATGACGGCCACAAAACGGCATTTACTAAAGCTAAGAGTGCCGTTGAAGCACAATTAATTTTGAGAGGGTTGTGGGGTGGGTGGGGATACTGTGTTTAATTTATTATATTTAATACAGTTTATGAATAGTACAGGATGTAAAGAACGGGGCAAGGCGTAGAACTTCCCAATTTGTGCTGCTTTTGTTGGTGAATAAGACTTTTTTTCATTCTTGCTTTATTTGTTGTTACATGCAATTTTAATTATAGTTTAATTATATATATATATATATATATATATATGTATATATATATATATATATATATATATATATATATATATATATATATATATATATAATTTAAATTATATACTCTTATACGCACCGGAATGTGTCAACATTTTTACTTTGTGACGGAAAGAATGCTATTTAAGGGGAAGGGTTCGGGTAAGGGTTAGTTGCAGTTCTATCACTAGCCCTTGCCCTAACCCTTTTGCTTCTTTCCGTCCCAAAAACCCATCTGCCTTCTTGGATTCTTAAATTGTATGAAACCAAGTGAGGACGCTATCCGGCGTCAATAAACGGTTAGAAAATATTCCCAAACGGTTGGTAAAAGTCACCTGACCTAGATACAACTAAGCGTGACCTACTTCGTCGCCTAGATGGGACGAAAGTTAATTTTTTCTCAAGTTTCTTTAAGTACTTCGCGGCCTCCCGTTATGTGGCAACTTGCGATGTTGACACTTTCCAGGAGGCCGTTGCACAACTGCCGTTGTACTAACGGTTGTGCAGGTTGACACATTCCGGTAAATATGAGACTATATATATATATATTATATATATATATATATATATACACACGCATTCAGCCTCCTCACTCCTTAGCTGCTCTCCTCCTCCCCCCTTTTATAGTTTACTTGTAAATATTATTTTTTATGTTTGTATTATGTCTTTGCATAATATATTAGTGTCTCGTTTTTGTTTCACTTCTTTTTCTATGTGTTTTAATGTTAACGTTAAGGATAAATATGTGAGAACTGCGCTTTGAACTGATGTCATTAGGAAAAAGCGCTATATAAATACCCTTATTATTATTATTATTATTATTATTATTATTATTATTATTATTATTATTATTATTATTCTACTAACAGCAAATCACAATGTTTCCTCTGAAAATGTTCTTTCATATTTCCCATGCCTTCATGTTAACTTATTGATGTTCCGCAGCCTAAGTTGTGGAGTTCTGACACTGTGACACTCCTCAGCTTGAGCTGCAGAGGAAATTGTACAGTAATGCAGGGGAGAGTAGTGGTCACCTAAAGTTTGACCATTTTCCAATCCCAGTTCCTTCCCTTAGACCGCGTATTGCTGTTTATGGTTTAGTTTGCAGTTAGTGAACAGAAGTGTGCTCGTTTTTTGTTTCTTTGCAACAAATTTACGTGATTATTGTTTGTTTTGGGACAAACTGAAGTGGAGAGAGTGCTCGCAACGGTATATGTTATGTGATGTATTTGAACTCATTTATGACATGGACAACAGCAGTAAAGCAACAAAATAAAGCTGCAGCATCTCCTCTTGAGCAAATGTTTTATTCATCAGACTATTTAATTTGGACGTATTTATGCATATTTTGATAGTGTGCGAGCAAAACATATTTATTAGTACTAGTTAGCTTACCAAAAGCCTAGAAAGTATACATGATAACCTTTCCATTCATGTATAACATTGCTATTTAGGTAATTGAGATGGTTTTCTTAATTTATTCTTGATGTAAAAAAACCAAAAAAAACTTATGTGCGTCGTGACAGTGCGCATGACCATTTGTGGGGGCGTCATCAATGAGTTAACGTTGCAGTTCAATTCAGCCTGCCCCCGCCTCTCAACCCTACTCCACCCCCTGCCACTCGCTTGCCAGTGGACCTCAGCCTGCTGCGACCGCTGTGGAACCTGTACAGCAAGATGACCGCCAAGGCAGAGGACACCGCCACCATGCAGCAGCCGGTAGTCCGAGCTCTGACCGAACTGTTTCTGCAGGCTGAGAATTTGGCATTGGTGTGTAGGACTTCTCTCTGTCTCTGAGTGTGTGATGATGATGATGATGATGATGATGATGATGATGATGATGATGATGATGATGATGATGATGATGATGATGATGATCTTAAGGCACTAGACTCCGTGAAACAGCCAGGTGCAATGTGCATGAAGAATAGCAGCAGTGTGCTATGTGCTTGGGTATACAAACGTGTGTGAATGTCGCACTGGCTGAACTGTATATGCCAGCGGAGAATACAAAATTGTAGAGTGGAATAGACTATTTGCCACATTTGGGGTGAGTTGGAATGCTACTATAGCTTATAGATGCAGGACAGCTGGCCCCAAAATTACTCTGACCCTAATCCCAGTGTCCAAGGCTGTTGAGACTCAACCTTTCTGCAGTCTATGCTTGATAGATCTCTCAAGGTCACTTTTGTTTGTTTTGCTTTTAGTTGAAATTGGCCTATTTGTTAATGTGTGTGCTCCTTCACTGTGAAACTCTCTAAAGTTCTGCCAGTTCATCACAAAATCTAGGTGTATTGTTAGTTGATCTTTACTGAGAGCTGAAGTGTTTAGTTTTGAAACCGTTGTACCCTAAACACAGATGCATGGATGCATACATCGTCCTTACCTTGTCATTGAACCCTTGCATCCATGCTGTAAGCACTGAGAATCAGTATATCCTTTGTTACAAACCAGTACTGTGGTTTTTCTGTTTTCAGAAGTGGGACATGGTGGATGAGTACATTGCAGCCATGGCTAGCATTCAAGATGTCCAGGCCAGCTTATTGCAGGTCAGCCTTCAAAAATATTTTATTATCTCAAACAGAGAGACTAAGACACACTTCACTGACAGTATTAAAACAAACTGCAATAAACGTGTAACCAAAGTCAACTACAAACATTCACTAATTAAAAGGTTGATAAATGCATAGACTATAAGGAAGCTGCAGATAACTATAAAGTAAAATACTAATGCACACACTTGAAAACAGTTGGGAGGGAAACAAAGTTAAGGAAGTCCAACACACACACACTTGTTATCATGGTGTTATTATGACTTTCCTGAAACGCCACATATGTTGTGTTGACAATGGGTCATTTTACGTCCCCCTTTTTAAGTACTTTGACGTGTTTTAACCCTAACCCTAAGACTTACTCTAACCCTTACCGTAACACCGCCCTAACCATAACAAATCATTGGTTTGCAGGGTTGCCAACCACTACGGAATTTCCGGAGTTTACTCCGGAAATGAATACGCGGCTACGGAGCTACGCAAATCGAAAATTTACTACGGAAAGTCAATTTTCGACGATAGTATTACAGTTTTAACGAGTTTTATTGAGCGCCTGTGCCTCTCGTAGCACCTCAAGGTCACGGTCATTCGGTTTACGTGCACGGTGTAATAGATCACGCTCCCAGTGCATGTTAGGAAATTCGACCAATCACCGTGAAGTGGTTTTGCAAACGGCCAATCGGTGCACAAAACCTCGACCTTTCTGTGACACTTTCGTTTCCGGGTCACGTTCTACAGCGCGAGAAGAAAAGTTTGTGTGCGGCGTATTTTGAATCCATAATGCTAAAAAGAAAGAAAACTAGCGATGAAAGCCCAGAAAAAAAAAAAGATGACAGCAAATCAAGAGTACAGGAAAGAGTATTCTGAAAAATTTCCGTGCATCACTGCGTCATCGAGATCAAAACACAGCGTGTATTGTACAGCTGCTTGGCAGATTTTAGCATTCAACATGGCGGCTTCCACGATGTGACGCGACACGTGAATGGCAATCGTCACAAAAGTCGTTGCCCTGATCCAGAAAAGTTAGTCCCTGTTCAGTCTGTAGCCACCTTCTTCAAGCCCGATATGGATCTCTCAATAATTCGTGCGGAAACACTCTTCACAGCCTTCGTTGCAGACTGTGTATGCATGTCTTCGTAAAAAAAAAAAATGCGAGGACGTATGGCTACGGAAAATGTCATAAAACTACTGAAATTCAGAATTTTTACTACTGAAAACTTTTTTGGGGGTTGACAACTCTGGGTTTGACATCAAAACAACGAGGGCAGTCAAAAGTTATGTAGATGTTAACTGGTTTGTCCAAATTACACACCGTGTGTACTCAGACTCACACACACTTACTTATTAAAGTTTACAAACTGCCGCAAGAACATCTCTGCCAACATCATTATGGACCAAGTCCTGGTTTTGTTATATAATAAAAAACAAACAAAAAAAGGTTTTCCATGGTTACCTTCCAAGGTATTCAGACTATCTTACTGCTGGTCAAGCAGTCTTGTTTTGTTTGGACATTGAAAGCAAGAATAGACTGGAACTCACTTCAGACATTTTGTATGCCTGGGGCCGCGTGTTCCACTCCAACAAGGGGCAAACTTATGTGACTTAGGTACGAGGCTTTTGAGGTGGCTGAGGGTTTTTCTCCGAGTTCTCTGGTTTCCCTTCCTCGATATCGGATGAGGTCAATCTAACATTTCAAAAAATAAAATGTATATCCTTTCTGTGGTTTAGTAGCGATTTTCCTGCCTTTACACCACAGGGTTGAGTGCTAGATAGGTGTTTGTTGTGTATGTGAGGGTGTGTGTAACATGGGGTCCTGATTTGGCTCGGAAGAGTCCACTGGACCTAAAGCAATAACCATGTAATGTAATGTAATGTGTAACATGGGAGGTGTTGGTACAGATCACCGTGCTTTTGAACCTGATTGGTGCTTTGGGGAAAAAGGGCATGTATGGCTTGCAATAAAAAATTTTTTTTAAAAGTACTTTGGAGCTTACCACCTCAGCTTTTTGGCATGTTACTTCAAGACACCAGCAGTCGCCCTTCATTTTTTCCCTGTGCATTTTATATTATTATTATTATTATTATTATTATTATTATTATTATTAGTAGTAGTAGTAGTAGTAGTAGTAGTAGTAGTAGTAGTAGTAGTAGTATTAGTATTATTATCATCATTATTATTATTATTAATATTATTATTAATATTATTATTATTATTATTATTAGTATTAGTATTATTGTTATTGTTATTGTTATTATTATTATTATTATTATGATTATTATTATTATTATTATTATTATTATTTGCTGCTGCTGCAGAACATCTTCATCTTTCCCCACAGTTGCTCTGTCCTAAACCTTATGAAAAGGTTGTGGTCAATGGAGTGGCATTTCAACACCAGTTGTTCTCCTTTCACACTAAAAAAAAAATTATTTGGATACTTTGTGGAAAATTGTTTTAAAGTGTTTTTGATTTTGTCCTCCTCAGGGCTTGAGGAATGTCGCCATCATCAGCAGCAGTATCGGGCTGAGGAATTTGGCCGTCGAGGTGCTGGAGAAAACGGGCTTGAACTTCAAGGCCCTCCAGCCTTCAAAGCAAGAGAGCTCCACCGAGATTTTGTAATCTCAGACTTAACCAATCTCAGGCTTAACCAATAAACTTTGTTTTAGTTGTCACAATGACGGTGCTTGCCAGCAGACTTTAAAGCAAAAGGGCCGTTGTAATGATGTCTTATAGCAAGGTGGCTGTTATTATAATGTCTGCCTTGATAGCAAGACGGCTGTTGTAATATCTGCCTTGATAGCAAGAGGACGATTGTAATAATGTCTGGATGTACCAATAATGGTGATTATAGAATTTATCGCTCTTTGCAAGCCTGTAAGCTTAAAAAAGCTCCATCAAGATTTTGTGATGCTCTATGTGGCTGCAGACTGCTGTAAGAATGCTGCACTGGGGTTTAAAAAATTTCACCTACCTCCCACCTCAAAATTGAAATGGCTGCAGCCAAATGCTAAAACCTGGACGTGCCCTACTGACTTCTAAGATTGTTGGTGTAGATTTCACTTTCCTTCCAAACGGCAAGAAGTGAAATGGGGTTGATGGAGATTTTTTAAACATTAATATTGGATGTATGCCAATTATACACTGCTGTGTGGAATAGTTGTGTGTGAAATATGAGCTCTGCTGCAAAATTGATGATGGCGTTTAGTCTTGTTGCTGAAATCCCATTGAGAAACATTAACTTGTGTAATATTTAGTTCAAGAAAAATGCAGCTCTTCTGCCTAAAAAACGTGGAACACTTGATAATTTCTGAAGAAATAAAAATGGTTACTTTTTTTTTAATGACTTCCTTTGCGGTGTGTGTCAGTTGCAGGTTGCCTCTTTAATGTGTTGTATGTAATGCAGACTTTAGTTAAAAAAGAAACGAAAAAGTCTTTCTAATTGTGTGTGTTTGTTTTGTGACATTTACAAAGATATTGTTTAGGTTTTGATATTTGTTCTTGTTCTTCTTCTACAGGGTGGTTGAAAAGTCACTCCCTATTGAAACTTGCTGTCACCATTGTGTAAATACTACTGCATTGCATGAAACAAAGAGCGTCATGATCCTGACAGTGGTACAACGTCTTTGCTGATCTGTGATTTCATCTCACAATGACCACGGCAGCCCATAATGACCTGTCGCCCGACGCTCGGTCTTGGGTTTTATTCCATAAGGCAGCCAAATTCACTCATCAGGGGTGGGAATTGTCCGCCATTTGGCGGATTTCCGCCATTAAAAAAATCCCATCCGCCAAAAACAATAATGCTTCCGCCAAAAAATTTAAAAAAAAAAAAAAAATTTTACACTATTGCGGTGTTTAGACACAGCGCAACAGAAGTCTCACCGGAAGTGAGAGGTCGAGGTCGTTGTACTTAATCACCGCCATCATGTCTTTAAAGGCTATGATTGTACAGCGTGGTGAAACTTTTCAAGAAGGTTTTGGCGTCAAAAACAAATGGAGGTGGGATTGGTTGGAGTACGAAGTCAATGATGATCGGCTCAGCCTATTTATTCGCAAGCTGAAGAAGCCAGGCACAGCATACTGCAGTTTGTGCGAGTGTGATATCAACTACAGTGCACGTGGGAGGTCAGCTCTCGAAATAATAATTGGAATGTCATTGCTTGCCATATTGATGTTGGAGCTATGTTTAGTTTTGACAGCTGATATTCAGATGTTGAATATACAGCTGTGTACATGTTCAGCTACTATGTACAAATTTTGTGTGTGTGTGTGTGTGTGTGTACAGCTCTCTCTCTCTCTCTCTCTCTCTCTCTCTCTCTCTCTCTCTCTCTCTCTTTCACATAATCACTGTACATGTATACAGTTATATACAAAAATCCTTTTTGAATTTATGTTATTTTCTTTATGCAACGTGTCTGTTAGTTGTACATTGTTTATCAGCACTACATCACAGCATTATATTCTTTGGTCATTCAAACAAAAAGCACAAGAAAAAAAGACAAAAAAGAATGTTTTTCATACTTCAAAACTACTTACATTTTGCAATCAGAATACGCCAGATTGCACAGATTTTGTTCTTGATTTTGAAAATTTTCCTGGGGGGCATGCCCCCGGACCCCCCTAGTTTCCTTTATTTTTCACTTCAGCAATTCCCACCCCTGACTCATGCAAGGTCAGGCCATGGACCATGAATTGCTGTGGTCACTGTGCATGTCAGAGGAAATCAGGGATCAGCAGTTAATATCTACCACTGTAAGGGTCACCATGCACTTAGCTTCATGCAAATGCAGTAATCTTTACACACGTTAAAAAGCCAGTATTGCTAGGGAGTTATTTGTCAACTGCTTTGAATGATTATTCGTTACTGTTACTTTCTGGTGACGGTCCTTAATTAGATGCTAGATAAGATCAAGGTAATCCAAGTGTATACAAAGGTTATTTGTGTTAGATGTATTTTGTACATCAGCTCGCAGAAACTAACTGGCACGGACTGTGATACTTCGTTTTTCTTGCAACATCCGACATTTTCTGTGTGTTGTGAATTTTATTTGAAAGTGGTTGTAGTAGTGAGCACTGTATTTCAATGGGTACTTTGTATTCACTAAACATTTAGGTTCCTAGAATGTGAATGCGAATGACTGCCTTTGTATTCAGTGAATTCGGGAAGTTCCAAGATATTGCTGAAGTGAATTTTGTAACACAGGATTTGGCCCAGGGGGATTTTATTGATGCGCTAAATTCTTCGCTTCTTTCTCAGCAAATGCACGGCGGCATACAGCTGCAAGAGAGGAAAGGGAGGGAACAGGACGTTGCAATGCATGCTGGGTGTTAATATTAAGATAACATTAGTAGTGAGCTATATCTTGAAGTTCCGTACTTCGGGGCGTCAAATTTAGCTTCTTAATGGTTGTTGCTGTTTTGTGCTGTTTGTTGGTTTTGTGGTCTACATGCAGTGTATTTTGCTTCTTAAATGGTCGACTTCACTGCTTAGCTGCGTTAGGATCCAACGTTGACAGGATTATTATTTCCCTTTCTAAAGGTCAATCAGTTTTGGCCATCTTGTTGCAGTTATGCTCTTTGCCCTTGTTTGCTTCATACACCTACATTAGAGTCTACCAAATGTTGCTGATAGCTGCAAAGGCGAGAGATTATGTTTGTCCAAAACTTATATTTTATTATTATTATTTTTGCATATTGGTATCTATTTAGTATGTATCCCCCTTTTTGGTTTTTGCTAAACAATTTTTTTAAGGATTTATGCTAAAATGTGATTCCATTTTCATTGCATTATTATGGATAGACTGTGAGCAGTTCTTCACCCCTTGAAAGTTTAGCTCCAAACACATTTTTGAAGTGTTGTTTTATAGTTTTACATTTGAAGTGTTTTATTGTTTAGTAAAACGTACATTGTTTTGTATTAGGAAAATTTAAAATAAAATGTTCTGAGTATTGTGACAACCATTTTTTCAAGTGCTGTTTCTATGACTGCTGAAACCCTAAAGAAGAGAAGCAGGGTTCCTTCCCTTGATGGTGTGTTTACACATACTTCACCTCCATTAAAACTAATGTGCTAACATCTTTAATATTGTTTTAATAATTTTGTGTGATTATTCAAATTGCTGTGGTTTGCAATCATTATTTGAAGTTTTTCTGTTAATGTAATATCTTAAATAAAAGGAACAATTTTTTAAATCATATACTTATTTGGTTTCTTTAATGTCTTGTTCTTCAAATGTAATATCTTCATTATAAATGTTACTGTATGTTTTCTCCGTTAAAATTTTTATAGTATTGGAAAGTTATTGATTTTGCTGTTTAATTAGTTACTACTGGTTGATACTGTTTCATATTTTTACTGTCTTTCCTGTTGTTTGTTTGCAAATGAGAAGAGTTGGAGAGTTGATATAAAACGTAATCGGAGGGTATACATAATCTTTGTCTTAATTTAAACGTGGTATTTGTGGGTATTTCTGTTCGGAGCCTTTTAAAAAAACAAAAACAAATGTGGCCAAAACTTGTAATATTTTACATAAGAATCTTGTGAAACATATTTGATACACGTTTTCAGGAAGTATTGTGTGTATTGTTTTAAGTACAATGTTAACAAGACGGAACTGAATGCCGCGTGTTTTGTGTCATTGTTTTCTTTCGTTATGAATACAGGGTTGTTCAAAAGAACCTCCCTATTGCTGTGAGTTGTTGTGTAAATTGAAGTTTGGGTTGAACATTGCCCTAGTGAAATAGCTTTTGTTTGGAACGTGTCCCAAGTTCAAACTGAACCTTTTTGTCTTCTTAGAAATACCTTTTATTGAATTTATGTTGGATTTGTAAATCGCTCAATGCGGTTTAACATGCTCTTCTGGTTTTGTGGTAGTATGATTAAATCGTATTTTATTTTGTTTTGTTTTCTTGTTGTTGTGAGTTATTGTTAAGGCCTGTAAAATGTTTTGGTTGTTCTTATTGCAAATTTTGTTGTTGTAGTTTTTTTGTTTTGTTTATTATGTTGGTTTAAACAAAACACCTCAATTTTGGAATGGATGCCAATAATGTAATTATTTGTACACTGATATTTTTGTGTACCACTGATATTTTTGGGTACCTCTGATATTTTTGGTTCTTAACTTTAAGGGCTCGTGTATTATGTTCATTTTAAAAATAAATTTCTAAGCAGTGAATAGCCATGACCTACCCCCCGTGGGGGTGCCGGGGGTTTCATTATAAATAGTATTCCCAATTTCTGGAAATTTAGTGCTTTAAATTCCCTCTGTTGCTGTCTTTCTCCTTTGTTCTTTCTCATTCCTACTCTGTTCTATCAATCTACTATACTATCTTCTTCTTTTATGCGGATCGGGGGTTGTCCGGTCCTGATTTGGCTCGGAAGAGTCCGCTGGACCTAAAGCAACAATCAATCAATCAATCAATCAAGCTAGACCAGTCACCTACCTTTTTTCTTGAAAACTTTTCTGGGACAATATGCCTCCTTTGTGTATGAGGTCTGTTGGATCAGCTTGGGAACATTGGACGCTTTCTGCCACATGGTCACTGAGGCTTCCTATGATGTTATTATTTAGCAATGTAGGCATTTTATATGTTTGTGTTTTGTTGATTTTGTATAATGAATTTTGTATTCTATTTTGTTTTTGTAAACGGGGGTTCGATAAATTAGAGTATAGCCTCAGGTTCCCCTGTGTGGGACGTCTTTATTGTAAAGTGACCGGCTGGTAGATTGCCTTCAGTGTTACCACTAGGGTTGTTTCGATAGATCTTTTATGCGGATCAGGGATAAGTCCTCTTTCACTTCTCTGGTCCTGATTTGGCTCGGAAGAGTCCGCCGGACCTAAAGCAATAACCGTGTAATAGCCATGACCTTATATGGAGATGAAAGAAAACTGGAATTACTGAACTACCAACTTTAAAAAAAAAATCCTGCCTTGTTGTATTTTAAAGATTTTAAAATTTTATTTTGCCTTATTTTTTAAATTAAACAGACATTATTGTTATTGTTCCTGTGTGTGACTTTACTGACTGACTAGCTTGATAAAAATTTAAGACTATTATGTTCATGTTTGTAAAATGTCTTTCAGGTTTTAAAATATTGCAAAGGTTAAAAAAAAGAAAAGAAGGAAAACAAAAGAAACGTTGCTGTAAATTTAGTGTAAAATAAATCTGTCAGTCGATACAAATTCTGTAATAAGGTTACTATCCTTTTTGCCAACTTTGGAAAATACTGTTCAGAATTTTGGGTTGGACTGCTTGCATAATTATCATACTTGCCTGAAGTTTTTACTGTCTTTTGTCTTTGGTATCTCCTTTATGATATAACATTAAAGACGTAAACAAAGACCTAGTCGTTGTTTGGTGTGTTTTCTACATTCCTTTGTGGCTTTGGGGGATGGCGGGGGTTTCAGTATAAATAATATCCACACTTTCTGGAAATTTAGTGCTTTAAATTCCCACTGTCGCTGTCTTTCTCATTTGTTCTTTCTCATTCCTACTCTGTTCTATCAATGTACTATACTATCTTCTTCTTCGCTAGAGCAGTCACCTACCTTTTTTCTTGAAAACTCTTCTGGGACAAAACTCCTTATTTGTGTGTGATGTCTGTTGGATCAGCTTGGGAATATTGGACACTTTCTGCCAAATGGTCACTGGGGCTTCCTATGATGTTATTATTTGGCAACGTAGGCATTTTATATGTATGGGTTTTGTTGATATTTTACAATAATGTTTGTATCCTATTTTGTTTTTGTAAACGGGGGTTCGATAAATTAGAGTATAGCCTCGGCGTCCCCTGTGTGGGATGTCATTATTGTAAAGTGACCGGCTGGTGGAGTGCATTCAGTGTTAATACTAGGGTTGTTTCGGCAGATCTTTTGTGCGGATCAGGGGTGAGTCCTCTTTCAGCGAAGTTGTGGTCTTGATTTTTTGGTCCTGATTTGGCTCAAAGAGTTTGCTGGACCTAAAGCAACAACCATGTAATGTAATGTTATGTCTCTAGATAACAACTTTTAAGTGTGTGCAGACACCTATACAAATAGTATTTTGTGTGTTTTTAGCGAAGTTGGACTGATTTTAATGGCGGTGGAGTTGGAAGGGGGTGGGGAAAAAGACGTTGGGGGAAGAAGTGCTTGAAAAAAAAAAAGTTTCCCAAATTCAAATCCACTCAGCCACTCTAAGAAGGGAGACAAATCATCAGCTCTTTAAGTCTAAAAACCAGAAAGTCTTAATTTGGGTCAGATCACTTGAGGTCAAGGACATTGATTTGGTGACTTGCAGTGCACACTGGCAAACGAAACGAAAGGATGGCTCATTTTTCTGGAGCACTGTGTCGCAAGTTTTCCACTAGCCCCGCCATGGCAGCCGCAATAAAACATGTAACGATCATTGGAGGAGGTTTGATGGGCTCTGGCATCGCACAGGTGAGAAGATTTTGCTATAATTTTTCTTTCTAAAGTTGCAGTTTAGTTGAACTTGAATAACTAAATCTCGATCTTGGACTTTGACCTAGTGTGAACGCACCTGCAGTGATTTTTCGCTGCGAATTCAGACAGAAATGAAACAAACAAAAAATAAAGGAAATAAAAAAGACTTTAATGAATATAATTATGTGTGTGCATGCATGTGTATAATTATGTCATTAATGATTAAATCTATGTGCATGCGTGAGTATAGTTATATACTGGTGTGTACAATAATCTAAATCTTCCTTGCTTTCCGTTTGACTGAGTGTGGCAATCAGCTCTGTGGTCAACCATGAGAGTGTACAACATCAGCCCTAAAATTATTGAAGTCATCAAAAGCCTGTATGACAAGACTACCAGTGCAGTCCTCCACAACAGAGCCATTGGGAACTGGTTCAGAACCCCAATCAGTGTGCATCAAGGATGCCTACTCTCTCCAACACTCTAGCGCATCATGCTTGATTGATTGATTGATTTATTGTTGCTTTAGGTCCAGCGGACTCTTCCGAGCCAAATCAGGACCGGACAACCCCCGATCCACATAAAAGATCTGCTGAAACAACCCCAGTGGGAAAATTGAATGCCCTCCACCGGCCAGTCACTTTACAATAAAGACATCCCACGCGGGGGACGGCTGAGGGTTGACCTCAACTACGCGAACACCCCGGTTACAAAAACAAAATAGAATACAAACATCATTATAAATCATCAACCAAACACATACATATAAAATGCCTATAGTGCTAAATAGTACATTCATAGGAAGCCCTAGTGACCACCCGGCAGAAAGCGTCCAACACTCCCAAGCTGATCCAACAGACCTCATACACAAACAAGGAGTCTTGTCCAGGAAGAGTTTTCAAGAAAAAAGGTAGGTCATTGATCTAGCGAAGAAGAAGATAGTATAACAGAGTGAAGGACAGAGCAAGAATAGGAAAGAGTAAATGAGGAAGACAGCGACAGTGGGAATTTAAAGCACTAAATTTCCATAAAGTGGGGATACTATTTATACTGAAAACCCCCGGCACTCCAACGGGGGTACTGTTGCCGCAGTGAAGCGTCTTGCCTATAAAGGAAAGACAGGTTTTCAACTGTGGCTTTCACTGTTCCCTTTATAGGTTTGAACAATCTACAGTGGCAAGATTGCTCATGACCCCAAGGGGTAAAGCGCATCATGCAAGATGCCTTGCAGATCACAAAGGCACAGTCAGCACAGGAGGTGGAGCAATCTCCAACCTCTGTTTTTCAGATGATATTGATGGATTGGCTGAAGAAGAACAAGAACTTGAACAGCTGGTACAGAGGCTTGACACCACCTCCAGAGCCAATGGAATAGAAATAAGTGCAGAGAAGACCAAAATGATGACCAATAACACCAATGGCATCAACATGGACATCAAAGTCCAAAGCCAATCCCTCAACACAGTGCATAGCTCAAATTATTTAGAAGCCATTGTATCAGACAATAGGTCCTGACAGAAAGTCCTCTCCAGGATCACACTAACAACTGCTGCCCTGACAAGGTTGAAGCCCATTTGGAAAGAGAGGACCATCAGTCTACATTCCAAGGTAAGGCTGCTGCGCGCCCTTGTCATCTCCATTTTCCTATACGCTTGCAAAACATGGATCCTCACAGCAGATCTACAATGAAGAATACAAAGCATAGAGATGAAGTGCTAAAGAAGACAAGCCATTGGACAACACGACAACATGCTCACAGTGGTGAGGAAACAGAAACTCCGATGGTATGGCAACATCTCCAGAGCATCCGGCCTTGCAAAGACCATCCTGCAAGAGGTGCACGGAGGCAGAAGAAGAGGGCGACCGAAAAAGAGGTGGGAGGACAACATTCGAGAATGGACTGGCTTGACACTGAGCGAAACCATGAGGGTTGCTGAGGACAGAGAAAGATGGAGTGCGCTGGTTAAACGATCATCTGTGGTGCCCCAACTACCTTCGAGTTACAGGATAGGATAGGATATAGGATAGGATCCTTGCTTTATGTTCAGACATTACTATCAATATAATGTAAAACCGTTTGATTATCATACTGTCGTCTTTTTAGGTAGCCGCATCAACCAACCACAATGTTGTCATGGTGGATCAGACACAAGATATTCTGACGAAGTCCACCTCCTCCATCCAGAAAAGTTTGCAACGAGTGGCCAAGAAGATGTTTGCTGATGACACTAATGTAAGCAAATTCAATATTATTATAGTTAAGGACATGAATAGAAAACATATTAACTATTTCAGTATTTGTTTCATTTGATTCGATTTTGATTTTATGGGTATTGAAAATAACCAATTAGTAATTAATTTATTGTATTTATTACAGGTAATTATTTATCATTTTATGGCACTTGAATTTAATCTTTAAAATGCAAGATTGGCAGCTCCCCTCGTCCCCCATCCCACCCAAAGAAAATAAATCAGTTGTATCAAATATAATGCACACGTACATTTTTACTCCCATTTACAGAAGCAGGCAGCATACGTAAAGGAGACGATGGGTCGCATTCAGACCAACACGGATGCTGTTGCAGCGGCCACACAGACTGACCTAGTCATCGAGGCCATAGTGGAAAATCTGGACATAAAACAAAAGCTCTTCAAGGCCCTCGATGCTGCCGCTCCTAAGTGAGGATGAGCAGGAGAGAGGCGATGAGGATGAGGATGATGAGAAGGTGGTGGTGGCAAAGAGTAATAGAAAGAGGATGGTCATAATGATGAAGGTGATGAGTCGTAAGCAGGAGGAGGATTATGATCAGTTTTCATGCTGATGATGATGATGAACAGTATTCTTTTAAAATACAATATTTTGTGAGAGGTTAAAATGAGATCTAGTCTGTGCACAAACACACACACATACTTGCACAGACACCGTTATTTGGACTTTCCTCAAACGCTACATACGTTGTGTAGACAATGGGTCGTGCTACGACCCAATTTTTAAGTACTTTTAAGAGTTCTAACCCTAACTCTAACCCTAAATGGACGTCCCAACAAGGAGGTATGTCCAAAGAACGTATGTAGATGTGCACTAGTTTGTCCAGAGAACGCCGTATAAACATGCGCACCTTTAC
Organism: Oncomelania hupensis; assembly: GCA_036898135.1. NCBI lineage: Eukaryota > Metazoa > Mollusca > Gastropoda > Littorinimorpha > Pomatiopsidae > Oncomelania > Oncomelania hupensis. The sequence goes on from CM072512.1 coordinate 8,035,202, forward strand.
ACACACACACACACACAAACACACACCCAAAAGCTTTCAAGATCTTGATGCTCATGTGTTAGATGGTTGAGCTAGTGCCAGAAACACAAACTAAAGCAGGAAGCACTAGGTCCTATTGCTATTCCCCCTACTTTGTTCAGGATTGTGCTCAGTTGTCCGGGGAGTTAAACAATGCACATCGAGCAGCAAGTTGACACAAGCTGCTTGAGTTGGACCCTCTTCTCAGTTTTTTGACCTGGAAAAAGGCTTAATACTGCTAATACTACTAATTTTGTTCTTTGTCATAGGCATACCATTTTTGCCAGCAACACTTCGTCCCTGCCCATCAGAGATATCGCTCAATCCACAGCACGGAAAGATCGTTTTGGTGGTCTTCACTTCTTCAATCCCGTACCCATGATGAAACTAGTCGAGGTAAGGATTTTTTTGTCCTTCAGTACACCATCTTAGCATCAATACAAAATGTTTTCCCAAACACAGCATCTTAAAATGAATGAATGAATGAATAAATAATAATAATAATAATATTAAAGATATTGGATGTTATGTACCCACTTGTTCCCCAAATCAACAGTTCAAAGCTCAGCGATGAGCAGTGGAGATTAGCCAGCCCCAGAGCTTTGTTTAGTTATTTGTTTGAGATGGTGTGTTCCTCATTGCAAGTGAACGAGTAAAACAATAAACCAATGTACGCGAGTGAAATTAAATTTGGCGGGCAATTATGTGACCGAAACCAGCATTTGTGCATGTTGCCAAGCTGTCATGGCAGGCAATAAAAGGTATTGATTATAGCTCATTTTATCAATCATAGAGTTTGGCAGGGGTGTACAACAATTTTAAAGTTAAAACATTTTAGACCCAATTACCATGAATTGCTGTAGTGCTTGCTTTTTATCCTGGCAGAAGATATCGTTGGATATGAGTTGTATCAGCCCATAAAAAGATAAGAGAAAGATTTGCTATAAGTGTAGCTATATTACAAGATTGTGTAACTGCAGATGCTGTCTTTTGTTAATGTAATTCAAATTCTGTGGGTTTTTCAGGTTGTGAAAATCCCAGAAACCAGCCAAGAGACTTTTGACAAACTGATCCAGTTCGGCCAAGCCTTAGGCAAAACTACTGTGGAATGCAAGGTGCATTTATTTTTGTTGTTATTGTTGTAATTAAAAAAAAAAATAATGAGGATATTTTTATAGCGCTTTTTTCTATTAAAAAATCAGTTCAGTTTGCACTTCTCATGCATTCACACACCAAAAAAGAAAATCATTAAAAAGAAAAAAAAAAAAGGACATAAATATACACACACGCTGGTAGATGTGGGTTGGTAGAGACCATTGTTGTGGAAGATGGTTAATGAGCAAAGGAAGACGAGAAGAGATGAGTTTTTAGGTTCTGTTTGAAAGAGTTGTATTTGAATGTTAACTTTCATTCTATTCTTGAAGGTGTGTGATGAAGCGTTGCTGGCAAACGCGGTGCATAGGAAAAAAAAAGAAGAAAAAAAAGGATTATTTATAAAGTCTAATGCTCATCATTGTCATGTGTGTGTTGTGTAGGATACTCCAGGCTTCATTGTCAACCGTCTGCTGGTGCCTTACATGATGGAGGCAGTACGCATGCTGGAGAGAGGTCTGTATTGTTAGGTTGCTGTAGAGTGAATTATGGGTGGGGGAGGGAATGTGAAGGACCGGTCGTCTGGCTTTGTGCTTTTTAAAGCTGTCGTATCACAAAAACAATTACCAATTCTTTTTTTTCTCATAAGTCTGGTAAGTCACCATACTGACGGGATTTTAGCGTATGTGACTGTTTCCTATCCCCACTGTACAAGTAGCCACATTCTGTCTTCAAGGCAAGAACAGTGCTTTTTGCAGGCTGTGATGTTGTACCTGTGCCAGTGCAAGGCGCGAGCGTCGGGATTTTTAAAATGTCCATGAGTGTGATGGACCACACGTACAGGCGTGCGCAGACTACACATCGGTTTATGCTATCGTCCTAATGAGAAGAGACACTGCACTGCCCCTGAGAATCGGGGTCAAGTTAACAGTACAGCACGAAGATGGTTTACCCATCCAAATGCTAATAGAGGTTGTCAGTGCTTAATGACAGGAAGTAGATCTAAAGCTGTTGTAGCTACCGCTAAGCTATAATGGGCTCCTTTAAAAATAGAAATAAATAAAAATCGTCTGTAATAGCTAATTTTTTTTGTACGATACTTCTTTGGTCTGACTTAGCTTTACACCACATGTTGGAGTTTTTGTTGTGTATGAAGGAGTGTGTATAACACGTGAGCATGCATGCTGGTTACATATTGCCGCTGTTCCAATCTGATTTAGGAATAAGTGTGTATATTCTCCATTACAGTTAATATTATTATTATTTAAAAAAAAATATATATATTTTTAAAAACATTTTTAAAAAAATTATTATTATTGCTATTATTAATATTAATAATATTATTATTGTGATGATGATGGATGATGATGATGATCTAGTTTCTTATGGCCAAAGTGGTGGGTTCTAAGTCAGCGTTGAATGAACTTATGTGACTTTGGTACAGCACTTTTTAGGACACCGATGGTTCTCTTCAGGTACTCCAGTTTCCTCCCTCCCTTCAATAATGGTATTGAATGCAGTCAGTCTAACATTTCTAAAATAAAATCTATTTCTATTCCGACTTCTGTAATAGCAATGTTCCCTTTGGGTCACAGCGCTTTGAGTTGGATTGAAGAAAAAGCATTTGATGACATCCTGTATTTATTATTATTGTTGTTATTGTTCTATTTTTGCACAGGAGACGCCAGTGCACGCGACATTGACACCGCCATGAAGCTAGGCGCTGGCTACCCCATGGGTCCCTTTGCATTGTCGGACTACGTTGGACTAGACACCACAAAGTTTATTATGGATGGTAAGGCTGTGTTTTCAGAAGGAAAACAACATTGAGTGATTATTTTTATGCTGCTGGTATGTTTAGACCCTAGATTCTCTTTTGGTTTCCATCACTCATGGTATGCCCTCTGCGAGGGTAATCCTGTTTTGAGTATTTTGTAAACTTCCCTTCTCTCAAAAGCTAACAATGTGTCTTCATGTGCCAGTTATAGAGATATTAGTATATAGAAGTTAACTTTTAATAGTTCAGGAGTGTTCCTTGTTATATTTTATAGTTAAGTTTATAGTTTTCATGTGAGTGCTTAGAAATATATGTTTAGATAGGACAAAATAATCATCGTGAGTACAAGAAAAGGAAACAAGTGGTAAGGTGATTTAGCTTAGGAAATTTTTATAAGAAGAAAAAGAATGTTGAGGTGATCCAGCTCAGCCAATATTTATGCCAACTGGTGATCCCAGGTTTCTGATTACAATTTTACTAATTTTTTTAACAAAATACATGTATACCATCTAGACGATGGACCTGGCTCAGTCCCAGCAGGGAGCATCACAACCAGATTGACTACATTGTGGTCAAGAAACGCTTCAGATTAAGCATCAACATTGGCAAGACACACACTTTTACAGGAGCAGACATCGGAAGTTACCACGATCTCGTGATGATGTCTTTCCGGCTCCACTTGAAGAAAGTAAATAAAGCTAAGTGCACCAGGCTGAAGTTAGACCTGGACAAACTGTAAAACCCGGAGGTGGCAGAAATATTCCAAGCCACAATTGGAGGGGAATTTGCACCACTGCTCATTTTGGGAGCTGGTGAAGTAGATGTAAACACTTTGACCACCACCTTCAACACAGCAGTTTTAAATGCCGCCACTGAAATCCTTGGCAAGCACCGCAGAAAGAAGGAACTGTGGATCACACCTGAACTTTTGGACCTGTGTGACAAACGAAGAGAGATGAAAAGGAAAAAGAACCCCTCACAGAGAGCTGATGCCTACAGAAAAATCAACAATGACATCCGAAAAGGCATTAACATAGCAAAGGAGAACTGGATAGAAGATCAATGTCAGGAAATGGAGAACAATCTGAACAAGAACAACAGCAAGAAGGCCTACCAGTCTGTGAAGCGGCTGACAAGTGTTAAACAGCTAAATGTCTCCGCGATCCAAAGCAAGTCTGACTTGTGCATTACAGAAGAACAGCAAGTCTTGGATAGATGGAAAGAATACTGCTCTGACCTGTACAACCACACACTAGCATGTCCCCAGAATAGAGAAGAAGAAGAAGAAGTCCTCCCAGTTCTCCGAGAAGTGGAGAAAGTGGTGCAATCGCTGAAGAAGGGGAAGTCGGCGGGTGTGGATAACATACCCACGGAATTGCTTCAAGCAGGAGGAGAAGCGATGATTGACGCTCTCGCCATTATCTGTATCAAGATCTGGCAGAGTGGGGAGTGGCCTATACCATGGACCCAATCACTCGTCATCGCTCTTCTCAAAAAGGGTAATCTTCAGGAGTGTTAAAACTACTGCACTATCAGCCTCATCAGTCATCCATGCAAAGTCTTCCTGAAAATAATACTCAACAGGTTAAAACCCCAAGCTGAACAAATCATAGCTGAAGAACAAGCAGGATTCAGGGCATGGCGAAGTACCATTGAGCAGATTTTCAACCTCAGAATAATCTGCGAGAAATGCCCACGTTACCAACAACATCTATATCCAGTGTTTGTAGACTTCAAGAAAACGTTTGACCAAATCTGGCATGCAGCCCTGTGGGCAACCATGAGAGTGTACAACATAAGCCCTAACATTATTGAAGTCATCAAAAGCCTGTATTACAAGGCTACCAGTGCAGTCCTCCACAACAGTGCCAACAGGAACTGGTTCAGAACAACAATCGGCATGCATCAAGGATGCTAACTCTCCTTAACGCTCTTCAACATCTTTCTGGAGTGCATCATGTCAGATGCCCTTGCAGATCATGAAGGCACAGTCAGCATAGTGGGCAGAGCAATCTCCCTCTGCTTTGCCGATGACATTGATGGATTGGCTGGAGAGGAACAAGAACTTGAACAGCTGGTACAGAGGCTTGACACTACCTCCAGAACCTTTGGAATGAAAATAAGTGCAGAGAAAACCAAAATGATGACCAAAAACATGAATGGCATCAACACGGATATCAAAGTCTGAGGCAAAACCCTCAACACAGTGCACAGCTTAAAATATTTAGGAGCAATTGTTTCTGCAATGGTTCCCGACAGGAAATCCTCTCCAGGATAGCACTCACAACTACTGCCCTAGCAAGGTTGAAACCCATTTGGAAAGACAGGAACATCAGTCTGCACTGCAAGGTAAGGTTGCCACGCTCCTTTTTTTCTTTCTATATTCTTGCGAAACATGGACCCTCAAAGCAGACCTACGACGAAGAATATAAAGCATGGAGTTGAGGTGCTACAGAAAACTTCTGGGCATACCCAGCACATCACCACGACGAAGTCCGACTAACCATCACACTAGCCATTGCACAACATGATGACATGCTCACAGTGAAAAAGAAATGGAAACTCCGATGGTATGGCCACGTCACCAGAGCAGCAGGTCTTGCAAAGACCATCCTGCAAGGTATAGAGCAAGGAGGCAGAAGAAGAGGTGTGAGGACAACTTTCGAGAAGGGACTGGCTTGACACTGAGCGAAGTCATGAGGGTTGCTGAGGACAGTGAAAGATGGACTACGCTGGTTAAACAATCATCTGTGGTGCCCCAACAACTCGAGTTGGATAGGGTAGGAAGTATAGAGAATATTTTGATCAGGTGTATAGTATTTCCTTTAACCTTGTAGTTGTATTCCGGTTAATCCAAACTGTTTAAATGATCGTTCGTTGCACATCAGGAGTTCTTTTCAAAATTGCATGCCCTGAATATCTCCTGTCACATTGGCCATTTTATTGATGGTGGCTATCAGAGGACCAATGGAAGCCTACAAGTAAATGGCAGAACTTTTTGTAGTGTGCATGCGTACCTGAGAGACAAGACGAGTTTTGTGCTGGATTGCTACTCATTTGTGTTTGTGCAGGTTGGTCCAAAAAGTACCCAGACAATCCGATCTTCCAGCAGAGTTCCTACCTCAACAAGCTGGTAGCAGAAGGCAAGCTGGGGAGAAAGTCAGGAGAAGGCTTCTATAAATATGACAAGTGATCTCCCCTCATTGCTCTTTTGTGAACTGAAAACAATAAATGGTAGCCTTTTGAATAACTTGAATTAGAGTCATTTCTTGTCTGTCTTTTTTTTTTTTTTGCACCACAAATTTTGTTTTAATGCTCTAAATAAGACCAGTACAAGAAAATCAACGCGGTTTTTGTGTGATTTGTAGAAAAGAGCCGCTCCCTCCCTCTTTCCATCAATTGTTTGTGTAGAAGCGTCAGACCACCTTGACAAAAATTTGATGGCTGTGCTGTGTTTGTTTTTAAAATAAAAATGGGGATTTATATATTCTGAATGAATGATATTGTTGGCTGAATATAAGTTTTTATGAAGCATTCAGCAATATCGAGAAAAGGATCATATTGATGTTGAACAAGGTGAATTATGGCGAGTTAGTGAACAAGTGTTATATGTTATGTGAATGAAATGTTAATTATTGAATCGCCCACAATTGGAAGGGATATAGTCCTGTCAAAAGTTCGACTGTGATGTAGATGTGGGGTTGTAAACAAGATTGAATGGCCGTAACTGCAACTATGTTGACCAACATCAAGAGACAGTTGGATGGGAGATGATCCGTTTCAGTATGTTTATTGGTGTTGATTTGATTGATTGTGATATGATCATGACATAAATATATATTTGTTTTGATAAATAAAACCAAAGACTTTATTTTATGATGACAGAATCTGTTTTCGGATTTTGTGTGATTCACGTTTTGGATCATTTGGGAATTGTGCGGAAGGGGAATTAAATACGTACATATCATCGAAATGAAGCGTGGACGCGATTAGCTCCCTTTGACTGCAAAAAATTAGTTATGACTTCAACAATGAATGCTTGTGCGTAGGTTTGTGTGGTTGAGAGGATGGGGATCCAGCAATACGTTGTTTTTCTTCGGTCAAGCCGTTACATTAATCTCAGAAATGAAGTCTGCTCGCAACGTTGACGTGTTTAGGTATAAATAAAAGTAAGGAATTGTTCACCAAGGCAAACGGGATCGGGCACGAACTGCAGGGTGATTGAAAAGAAACTCCCTATTGAAATTCGCTTTATAACGTTTGTACATAATACCGCAGTTGCATGAAACAACACGCATTGCGATCCTTAACAGAGGTAGAACTTGATTACTACTTTCTGATTTCATACCGCAGTGACCAGAGCAGCCCATAATGGACCGTTGCCTGACACTTGGTCTTAGTTCTTATCCAAACTGCAGCCGAGTTGATTCACGCAGTGTCAGGCGACTACTGGTCATATATGGACTTCTCTAGTCACTTTTAGATTAAATGAGATTAGCAATGAAATTCTACCCCTGTAAGGATCACGATACATTTTTGTTTCTCGCAAATGCATTACTATAATTTTACCGAAGTTCATCAGCTATTGATCACTGTAGATTGTTCTAACCTATAAAGGGAAAAGGGAAAGCCCCAGTGGAAAACCTAACCTATAAAGGGAACAGTGAAAGCCACAGTTGAAAACCTGTCTTTCCTTTATAGGCAAGACAGATTCACTGCGGCAACAGTACCCCCGTTGGAGTGCCGGGGGATTTCAGTATAAATAGTATCACCACTTTATGGAAATTTAGTGCTTTAAATTCCCACTGTCGCTGTCTTCCTCATTTACTCTTTCCTATTCCTGCTCTGTCCTTCACTCTGCTATACTATCTTCTTCTTCGCTAGATCAATGACCTACCTTTTTTCTTGAAAACTCTTCCTGGACAAGACTCCTTGTTTGTGTATGGGGTCTGTTGGATCAGCTTGGGAGTGTTGGACGCTTTCTGCCGGGTGGTCACTAGGGCTTCCTATGATTGTACTATTTAGCACTATAGGCATTTTATATGTATGTGTTTTTTTGATGATTTATAATGATGTTTGTATTCTATTTTGTTTTTGTAACCGGGGTGTTCGCGTAGTTGAGGTCAACCCTCAGCCGTCCCCCGCGTGGGATGTCTTTATTGTAAAGTGACTGGCCGTTGGAGGGCATTCAATTTTCCCACTGGGGTTGTTTCAGCAGATCTTTTATGCGGATCGGGGGTTGTCCGGTCCTGATTTGGCTCGGAAGAGTCCGCTGGACCTAAAGCAACAATAAATAAATAAATAAATAAATAAGTGGAAAACCTGTCTTGCCTTTGTAGGCATGACTGATTCACTGCGGCAACAGTACCCCCGTTGGAGTGCCGGGGGTTTTAGTATATATAGTATCCCCACTTTCTGTAAATTTAGTGCTTTAAATTCCCACTGTCGCTGTCTTCCTCATTTGCTCTTTCACTTTCCTGATCTGTCCTATCACTCTGCTATACTATCTTCTTCTTCGCTAGATCAATGACCTACCTTTTTTCTTGAAAACTCTTCCTGGACAAGACTCCTTGTTTGTGTATGAGGTCTGTTGGATCAGCTTGGGAGTGTTGGACGCTTTCTGCCGGGTGGTCACTAGGGCTTCCTATGATGTTATTATTTAACACTATAGGCATTTTATATGTTTGTGTTTTGTTAATAATTTATAATGATGTTTGTATTCTATTTTGTTTTTGTAAACGGGGGTTCGAGTAGTTGGGGTAAAGCCTCAGCCGTCCCCTGCGTGGGATGTCTTTATTGTAAAGTGACTGGCCGGTGGAGGGCATTCAATTTTCCCACTAGGGTTGTTTCGGCAGATCTTTTATGCGGATTGGGGGGTTGTCCGGTCCTGATTTGGCTTGGAAGAGTCCGCTGGACCTAAAGCAACAATCAATCAGCTATTGATTAATAGGGAGCTACTTTTCAACCACCCCGTTTATATGAGCAACTATTGCTGCCACCAATGTAAAACTACTGGTACCAACAGCTGTGAAAGTAGTTGTTGTTAACGGCTATGCCGGCAGGATACGGAATAGAAAATGAGCATTGAGGGAGGGAGGGAGACAGGGCAGGACTGTGCCTTCATTAACAACCTCAATCCGGAGCCAGCCGGGGGCTGTGATTCTCATCATTGGGCTACATGTCCTTTACATGGACTAGTACGCATGGGACGAAGGTTTGCGAGTGGTACAGTGGCCCAGCGGTTTGGGCACACTGTGGATAACGTTTTATGAAGCAAGATCTCCCTCCACACCCCTCCCACCTTCCCAGGTTAGTACTTGGATGGGTGCCCGTGCTCGGAAGGCAACCATCGGAACGACTAAAAAATAACGGAAACAAACGCACAACACACCCTCCCTCTTCCCCCCCTCGTTCACCCAGCTGTGAATGGGTACCGGGCTCTGTTTAGATTACATTACAGTACATTACATGATTATTGCTTTAGGTCCAGCGGACTCTTCGGAGCCAAATCAGAACCGGACAACCCCTGATCCGCATAAATAATCTGCTGAAACAACCCTAGTGGTAAAACTGAAAGCTCTCCATCAGCCAGTCACTTTACAATAAAGACTTCCCACGCAGGGGACGCTGAGGCTGTACTCTAATTTATCGAACCCCCGTTTACAAAAACAAAATAGAATACAAACATCATTCTAAAATATCAACAAAACACATACATATAAAATGCCTACATTGCTAAATAATAACATCATAGGAAGCCCTAGTGACCACCTGGCAGAAAGCGTCCAATATTCCCAAGCTGATCCAACAGACCTCGTACACAAATAAGGAGTCTTGTCCCGGAAGAGTTTTCAAGAAAAAAGGTAGATGACTGGTCTAGCGAAGAAGAAGATAGTATAGCAGATTGATAGAACAGAGCAGGAATGAGGAAGAGCAAATGAGAAAGACAGCGACAGTGGGAATTTAAAGCACTAAATTTCCAGTTTAGAACCGGGGAAGCCAAAGATGCGCGGGAGAGAAGATGGGCACCCTATCCTCATTAAGCTGTCCCAGAGAAAAGATGTCCCAAACGCCTTTCTCCTCAACGACCAAAAAGTTTACGGGAACACCTGTACCCTTTTTTATCGGATAGAGCTAGAGACGCCATTGAGTATGTCCACATGGACATTTGCGCTGTACAAAATTACATCATCCATAAATGACAATAAGGTATTGAATGCAGTCCTATTCTATCCTATCCTATCCTATCCTATCCTATCCTATCCTATCCTATCCTCCTATCCTATCCTATCCCGTAACTCGGAGGTCGTTGGGGTACCACAGATGATCGTTTAACCAGCGTACTCCATCTTTCTCTGCTATGTCCTCGGCAACTCTGATTGTTTCGCTCAGTGTCAAACCAGTCCTTTCTCGAATGTTGTCCTCCCACCTCTTTTTCTGTCTCCCTCTTCTTCTACCTCCTTGCACTGTGCAGTCAATATTTAAAAAAATATAATTTTAAAAAAATTCAAAAAAGTAATAAGTCGGATTCCTTTCCGTCTAGCTTCTTATAGCGACCTGCCATTACACCACATTGAGTGATGAATGTGTGTGTGTGTGTACTTGTGCGGTGGCCTAATGGTAGAGCTTTGGCTTGCGGATCTGAAGGTCCCGGGTTCGAGCCCAGGCCGGGGCATTGTGTTGTGTCCTTGGGAAAGACACTTTACTCCCGTTTCCTACTCCTTCGGATGAGAGTATAAACCGAGGTCTAGTCTGTGTCGCATTCATTCCATCATAACGGACTTTAAAGATCCTGACGCTCATGTCCTAGACGGGTGAGTGCCGGTGACAAGAACACACCCAGCATGCACTTAGGTCCTTCTCCCCCATACCTGGCTGCCCAGGATTGTGCTCAGTTGTCCGGACGTCAGACCATGCGCCCAAAGGCTGCGGGTGGGCGTCTCGTGCGGCTTGAGTTAGATCCTGTATCGGCCAGCGCCTTGAGCAGCTCTTGAGCTGGTAAAGCGCTGTATAAGAACGATTAAATAAATAAATGAATAAATAAATAAATAAATAAATAAATAAATAAATAATACTTGTTTATGTAGGAGTGTCTGTAACATGGGAGCGGGTATGTTGGATACAGATAACCGCACTTGGAGTCTGATTTAGGAATAAGATCCATTCAGCATCCAGGATAATAATAATAATAATAATAATAATAATAATAATAATAATAATAATAATAAAAGGTTTGGTAGTAAGCTTATACCATTGGACTTACGATAACTGCAAATGTGAATATTACTCCAGTTGATGCTACACAGAGCATCGACAGACTGACGACGCAGCCACGTCGCTGAAATCTTTATACAGATGACGGGTAAGTCGCAGATAACCGACTAGTCTTTCACGCCTGAAGGTGGCAGAGGTCCTCGGCTCGGCTTAGTTAACCACACCATCAACAGACGGCTCGAGTTTGTTCCAGATGTGCACGTAGAGAAGTCTTTTATTATCGAGGGTTTCCAGAAATCTGTATCAAGTGTCAAGTTTCAGCTCGCTTGTTCCCGCGAGGTAAAGGGAGAATAGGACTGCTCTTTTTTTTGCTGCGAGGGGAGCTTGTTATGATACATGCCAACAGGACATGCTGTATTATTTTTTGAACCCACCAACTGCCTAGTCATTAGTGTGTGTGTGTGTGTGTGTGTGTGTGTGTGTGTGTGTGTGTGTGTGGGTGTGTGTGTGTATTCTCTCGCCCGCGTATTAGTGCGGAAAAAACGAGATTGCAAGCCATTCACACGTAGTCCCAGATACTGTCGCACATAGCCGTGGGAAATAAATCAACACTTTCAAAAGTGTTTCATTGGCGGTGTTGCGACTCGGCTTTTAAAACTAAAGAAGCCAAAGGAAAGCATGGAATAATGGGTCACTATTTGGACTATCGGCCTGCACAACAATTTTGGAATAGTTTGGACCTCGGATCAGCCAGTTTTGAGATACAGCGCAAAACGTTAAGAAAATAATGAACCACAGTGGAAGCTAAGCACGATAGGCTGGCCACTAACCGTAATAATGCTCCTATGAAATTTGGTCTAAATCCATTCAGTGGTAAGTTCTTGAGATATGGTGTACAACAGACTGACCTACACACCGACCGACCGACCCACAGACCAATATTTAATAACACTACTACTACTACTACTATTACTACTACTACTACTGCTGCTGCTGCTACTGCTACTACTACTGCTGCTGCAACTACTGCTGTTGCTACTACTACTACTACTACTGGATTCTATCACGAACTTTTTCTTCAATCGAACTCAAAGCGTGGCGATCATTTGACTCGTTCTGATTAACAAAAATGGAGAAAACAGGGAGAGAACGCCAGCTAAAAAATATATAGGACTAACCGTGACAACTGAGTATTAATGATAATGGACACGTTCACCCATAAACGATCACTTGCTACAGAAATTATCAGCCTTCTTTTTTTTTTTTTTTTTGCAACACCTGCAACCCATATTTATAAATCGACCACCACACATATCAACGACCAGTATTGAAAGCTTTTCATTTGGGTAAGAAATAGGATGATCAAATAAAGCGCAGGTGAGAGTATTTATTTTGCAGTGAACTAGAACTCTCCTCAATTGATGACCACCTCCCGCGCTTCAACAGCGTTCAAGAGACTGTACACCGTGGATACTCGCTTCGACCGTTCGAACATGCTACTCAGCCTTAACTCTCTGCCGACATTACGCACCTCTCTCTTACTCTTAGTTTGATAACCCGGTTTTATTGATTTGTGCTATGTGACAATCAAAGTGATATTTTTCTTCTCTTTCTGTTAGAATCGGGTTTCCAGTGTTATTACGCTGATGGAGTGACTTTTGATGCTGTCGTGCGATGTTCAATTGTTGGTGCTGAAAAAAAAACAAGAAGTCTGGAAATAAGGTTCGGGTGGGTTGAAGTTACGCGACCGTGAAATATGCTGTTACAAATGTGTGTGTGTGTGTGTGTGTGTGTGTGTGTGTGTGTGTGTGTGTCTCTGCATTAGAAGTTTCCTGAAGTGACTTCCGTTATTTCGAACTGTTCGTGCTTCAGAGGATGCTTTAGATTGTGCAAAGAAGTTGTTTACCATTATTTATTTATTTATTTATTTATTTATTTATTTATTTATCTATCTATTTATTTACTTCTTGCTTTTACATAGCACTGTTCCGACTCAAGAGCTTCTCAAGGCGCTGGTCGACGCAGGATCACCCTCAAGCCGCGTCTCTCGTGTTTGTATTCGTTTCTTGTATTTCTTTCTTCCCCCTTTTCCCCCCGTGTGTAGGAAAACACGCAGTGAGAGGCAGAATTAAAGTTATTGATGAGGTTGTCAACGTAAACGGATTAGCTAGCCACCAAAGCCAGGAGAGAAAAAAAGACGACGACGACAACACAAACAATTACAAGAGAACGTTCCAAAGGCAAACACGAAGGGTGTTACAGAAACAAAGGGGAGATAACACAAAGGATAACATTCTAGGCCTACGTAACATAACAAAGGGAGATAACAGAAACACAAGAAATAATACAAGAGAAAATATTTTATTGTAAGAGAAAATATTTTATTGTTATAAATAAAATTTGGGACTGTTTTTTCGTTGTCGTATGGTTTGAAATTAAAGAATCTTCCCTCTCTCCCGATCAGTGTTATCTCTCCTCTCCGAACCCCTGTTTGTCTACCTTGCATCTCTGTATGTCTGTCTGATCCTCTGTCTTTCTCCACTGTATGTTTCTTTTCTCTCGGGAACACATAAATTATGTCAACCTTGCATATCTCTCTCTCTCTCTCTCTCTCTCTCTCTCTCTCTCTCTCTCTCTCTCTCTCTCTCTCTCTCTCTCTCTCTCTCTCTCTCTCTCTCTCTCTCTCTCTCTCTCTCTCTCCATCTCCCTCTCTTTTCTGTCTGCCTCCCTTCGTCAGTCTCTCTGTTCCTATCCTTCCTCCTATCCTGTCCCGTAACCCGAAGGTCGTAGGGGCACCACAGATGATCCTTTAACCAGCATACTCCATCTTTCTCTGTCCTCAGCAGCCCTGATGGCTTAGCTCAGTGTCAAACCAGTCCATTCTCGAATGTTGTCTTCCCACCTCTTTTTCGGTCTCCCTCTTCTTCTACCTCCTTGCACTGTGCCTTGCAGAATAGTCTTCGCAAGGCCTGATGATCTGGTGACGTGTCTCTCTGTTAATTTTTTAAAATGTCTATCTCTGTCTTTCTTTCTCTCCAAATCCCCCTATTTTCCTTGCCTCTAAATAAATATATATATATTAAAAGTGAAGTGAGTTCGGGCACTAATTAGAATAGACCCAACGTTTTTCGGCGTGTCGTAAGAGGCGACTGACAAGGGTGATGTCAGCACGGCATCACTGGGCGAAAGTCTTCTACACAGAAGTCACCGGCCAGAACGGAGGAACCACACGTTACTGTAAGTTCAACCGCCACGTTCTCGGGGGCAAGGCGAGCCTCATTGTACTCGTGGATTTCGGCTGTGGTCAACCGCCTGGAGAGGATTGGACCCGACCAGGTCTTTCTTGCCCAAGACACACTGTATGATGAAAAGAACCACTCACTCCGTACCGGATCGGTCGTCGCCCTGGTCACCAAGTACCGCGTCTTCCGTTGGCCACCAGGAAGGAGGTGATAAGTTTGTTACTGATGGACAACTTAGCAAGTTCCGCACGAGAGACAACATCGTCATAGGAACCTGGTATGTCAGGACCCTAACCGCGAAGGGAAAATTAGAAGAATTGGTCCACGAGAGGGTATCAGCGAACTGCGCTGGAAAGGGCTAGGTAAAACAATGACCGACAAAGGTCACAAACCTAATTTCAGCAGGAGAGATGACAGGCACAAACACGGCGTTGGATTCTTGGTCCACAAAGACATTCTAGCCACTGTCATGGTTTTCGCCCAGTCTCCAGTAGACTCATTACCATCCGTCTGAGAGCAGCCCCTTTCAACATCACCATCATCCTGGCCTATGCCCCAACATCAGACTATGACGAAAGCGAAGTCGTGAATTTAAATGAACATCTGCAGGCTGTCCTTGACCAAGAGCCGAGGCAGGACATAGTCTTAGTGCAAGGAGACTGGAATTTCAAGGTTGGCCAAGATGCGCACCACAACTGGGGAGACACATGTGGACTTTACTGCAACAACGATCCAAATGACAGAGGTCTGAGACGCTTGGAATTTGCCAGATACAACAATCTGATACTGGCAAATACGCTTGGTCCCCACAAGAACTCCAGAGGATGGACCTGACACAGTCCCAGCAGGGAGCATCACAACCAGATTGACTACATCATGGTCAAGAAACGCTTCAGATCAAGCGTCATCATTGGCAGAACAAGCATTTTTCCAGGAGCAGACATCGGAAGTGACCACGATCTCGTGATGATGTCTTTACTGCTCCACTTGAAGATAGTAAACACACCAAAGTGCACCAGACTGAAGTTCAACCTGGACAAACTGCAAAACCCGGAGGTGGCAGAAGTATTACAAGCGAGAATTGGAGGTAAATTTGCACAACTACTCATTTTGGGAGCTGATGAAGTAGATGTCAACATCATGACCACCACCTTCAACTCAGTTGCGACAAATGCCGCGAAGTACCACTGAGCAGACTTTCAATCTCAGAATAATATGCGATAAATACCTACAACACAAACAACATCTATATCACGTGTTTGTAGATTTCAAGAAAGCGTATGACCGAGTCTGGCATGCAGCTCTGTGGGCAGCCATGAGAGTTAACAACATCAGCCTTGATATTATTGAAGTCGTCAAAAGCCTGTATGACAAGGCTACCAGTGTAGTCCTCCACACCGCGCCATCGGGAACTTGTTCAGAACTACAATCGGTGTGCGTCAAGGATGCCTACTCTCTCCAACACTCTTCAACATCTTCCTGGAGCTCATCATGTCAGACACCCTTGCAGATCACGAATGCACAGTCCGCATAGGGGGTAGATGACATTGATGGATTGGCTGGAGAAGAACACCAATGGTATCAACCCGGACATCAAAGTCCAAGGCCAATCCCTCAAAACTTTGCATAGCTTGAAATATTTAGGGCCATTGTAACAGACAATGGGTCCCGACAGGAAGTCCTCTTCAGGATCGCCCAAACAACTGCTGCCCTGACAAGCCCAGTTGGAAAAGCAGGACCATCAGTCTACATTCCAAGGTAAGGTTGTTGCGCAACAATGTCATCTCAATCTTGCTATACGCTTGTGAAACATGTACCTTCAGAGCAGACCTACAACGAAGAATACAAAGCATGCGACAAGTCAGACCTGCTCACAGTGGTGAAAAAACGCAAACTCCGATGGTATGGCCACGTCACCAGAGCACCAGGCCTTGCAAAGACCATCCTGCAAGGCACGTGCAAGGAGGCAGAAGAAGAGGGAGACAGAAAAAGAGGTGGGAAGACAACCAACAAGAATGAACTGGCTTGACACTGAGCGAAGCCATAAGGGTTGCTGGGGAAAGAGAAAGACCTTCGAATTACGGGATAGGATAGGATAGGATAGGATAAGAAGTGAATAAAATAAAATAAAATAACTAGTCCATGTCGTGAAAACAGAACGTGGTGTCTTACTTTTAACTGTAAATCGTTTCGTTCGCGGTTCATCACATCGATTTATCCCCAAATTAAGCCGGAAATAGGATTAAAGGGGAGATGACACGCTGTGACGCAGTAATCAGATTGTTCCGCACGATTATTTCCCCTGATGATTCGATTTAACAGGAAAAGAGATTTCGAAATAAGCAGCCAACCAGACTTCCTTTCCTTCCCGTTGGATTTTTAAAAACATTATTTTTAAAATCTCATTATTTATTAGCCCAGCGGAGCATTATACACCCGGTCACTACAACTCAAATACGGCCCTACTCGAAATGTTATTTTTAATTATACTTAATAAGAGCTCATAGGCACATACAAATTGTATGTCTTCTTGCAAGGAGAGAAGCGCGTGCAGAATACACAGGTTTTCCGGCTACGAGTGCCACCAAAATTGACCGAGTCTGGCATGCAGCTCTGTGGGCAAGCATGAGAGTGTACAACACCAGCCCTAAAAGTCATCAAAAGCCTGTATGACAAGGCTACCAGTGCAGTCCTCCACAACAGCGCCATCGGAAAATGGTTCAGAACAACAATCGGTGTGCGTCAGGGATGCCTACTCTCACCAACACTCTTCAACATCTTCCTAGAGCGCATCATGTCAAATGCCCTTGCAGACCACGAAGGCACAGCCAGCGTAGGGGGAAGAGCAATCTCCAACCTTCGTTTTGCGGATGGCATTGATGGATTGGCTGGAGAGGAACAAGAACTTGAACAGCTGGTACAGAGGCTTGACACCACCTCCATAGCCTTTGGAATGGAAATAAGTTCAGAGAAGACCAAAATGATGACCAACAACAAAAATGGCATCAACACGGACATCAAAGTCCAAGGCCAATCCCTCAACACAGTGCATAGCTTCAAATATTTAGGAGCCATTGTACATTCCAAGGTAAGGCTGCTGCGCTCCCTTGTCATCTCCATCTTCCTATATGCTTGCGAAACATGGACCCTCACAGCAGATCTCCAACGAAGAATACAAAGCATTGAGATAAGGAGCTACAGAAGACTTTTGGGCATTTCCTATACCCAACACATCACCAACGACGAGGTCTGACAGACCATCACCCAAGCCATTGGACAACACGATGACCTGCTCACAGTGGTAAAAAAAAAAGGAAACTCCGATGGTATGGCCACGTCACCAGATCATCAGGTCTTGCAAAGACCATTCTGCAAGGCACAGTGCAAGGAGGTAGAAGAAGAAGGAGACCGAAAAAGAGGTGGGAGGACAACATTCGAGAATGGACTGGTTTGACACTGAGCGAAACAATCAGTGTTGCTGAGGACAGAGAAAGATGGAGTACGCTGGTTAAACGATCATCTGTTGTGCCCCTACGACCTCCGAGTTATGGGATAGGATAGGATAGGATAGGATAGGATAGGATAGGATAGAGTGCCACCACATTCTGTGCAGGTCACTGCCACAAACCGGCATAGAATGCCAGACGACAATTTAGGTCTATTCACCCGGAGAATATATATATATATAACAGACAAGTATAAGTAGGAATACAGGGAGAGAGAAAGAGGGAGGTGGAGACAAAGAGAGCGAGAGACATACAGACAGATAGAGAAAGAGAGACAGAGAAACAGGCAGAGACAGAGAGACTGATAGACAGAGAAAGAGAGACAGAGAAACAAAGACAGACAGACAAATACATGGAGAAAAAGAAAGAGAGCGACAGACACACAGATAGGGGGAGACAGAGAGAAACAGAGAAAGGAGGAAAGAGAGAGAGAGAGAGAGAGAGAGAGAGAGAGAGAGAGAGAGGGGGAGGGAGGGAGGGAGGGAGGGAGAAAGAGAGAGAGAATGAGAGAGAAAGTGGATGAAATTAGGCTCATGTAAGGATACATTCAGTTGTTACAGAGCTCTACTGTGACACAATGTTACTCAAGGGCCAACACTACACTCCAAGGTCCCATGAACCTGACACACAGCTTTGCACAATCGATACTTTATGTGTAGAGAAGTCAGCCTAATGCCCGCATAGAGATGTTTACTTCTCCGACTCCATCAAACAAGCAGATTTCCTGAAGAACGATACAGCAACCCGCGTACTATAGCCTCGGAACACTTTTTTTTCTCTTTCTTCGCCTTCTCAGTTTTCTTTGGGTTTTTATTTCCATATCCTATCCTATCCTATCCTATCCTGTCCCGTAACCCGGAGGTCGTAGGGGCACCACAGATGATTGTTTAACCAGCATAATCCATCTTTCTCTGTCCTCAGCAGCCCTGATGGCTTCGCTCAGTGTCAAACCAGTTCATTCTCGGATGTTGTCATCCCACCTCTTTTTCTGTCTCCCTCTTCTTCTACCTCCTTGCACTGTACCTTGCAGAATGGTCTTTGCAAGGCCTGATGATCTGGTGACGTGGCCATACCATCGGAGTTTCCGTTTCTTCACCGATGTCAGCAGGTCATCATGGTGTCCAATGGCTTGTGTGATGGTCTGTCGGACTTCGTCGTTGGTGATGTGTTGGGTATAGGAAATGCCCAGAAGTCTTCTGTAGCACCTTATCTCCATGCTTTGTATTATTCTTCGTTGTAGATTTGCTGTGAGGGTCCACGCTTCGCAAGCATATAGGAAGATGGAGATGACAAGGGAGCGCAGCAGTCTTACTTTGGAATGTAGACTGATGGCCCTGTCTTTCCAAATGGGCTTCCATATGGAAATAATTTGAAATAGCCGAGAATGAGAACGAGGCAAATGTCGAGGGTTTGTCGGAACGAGGCAAATGTCGAGGGTTTGTCGGTCCGTTGCGCGCCCTACCCCAAGGACTCACTGAAAGAATTTTGCGCTGCATCACAAATTTGACGAACCGATGTTAATAAAATGTTGTTTTGCAAATAGGTCAGATACCCATCACTCCATGCTTCTTTGGGATAAAGCCGTGTCACAACATGTCCACGACATGTAACCCTTTTGAAACTGCCGATTTTCAGATATACTATTGTAGCCGTGCTGACTACAAGAATTTCTGACCATTAGTCCGTAGTCCTTACTCTCGGCTGTCTCTGTTAGGTGTAAACTAGCTGTGTGCAATTACTTGAGATATACTTTTCAGATCTCCTATAGCTCATAACCATTAGACTTAACATTACATTCTCTGTCAGAATATATAAACTTTATTTTAGGGGTGTCGGATAGCGCAGTGGTTGGAGCACTCGCTACTGCGTCGCAAGTTAAGCACCGTCCAGTGCGGTTAGCACTTGGATGGGTGACCGCAAAACGTGAAGCGACAAATAACAACGCCCCCAGTTGACTCAACTGTGACTTAAGGGTGGGGAAGGTAAAGCAGCGAGGGAGAGAGATGGGCATCACCCTCATTACGCTGGCCCAAGATAAGTGTGATCTCCAACATCACACTCCCCTACGGCCACAAGGCTATGGGACTATCTTTACCTTTACCTTTTTAGAGTTATGTAGCAGCTTTGAAGGAGAGCGTGAAGTTAAGTGTAATATTTTCAGATGCCTTATTTTATTCTCTACTCGTAGACGCTTAAATTAAATATTAGTTTATAGGGACATACACATCAGAAGAGAAACAATGGAGAAGGTGTAAGAAGGTTCCAGATGAAATGGTTGCTGATGTTTTAGGTGTTTTCTAATTTAGTCCGTCATAGTCTCAACCCAAAATATTAACCATGTCATATTATATATCGTTGGAAAGAGGAGACGTTGTTCTTTCTTTGTCATTATTATCATTTGTAATTTTATTAAATTTAAGATTTTATTCTGAGTTTAGAGCCTAGTCCCCATTAAATTGCATATTATTTTTATTTCGTAGCAGATAGGTCCGATATTGTTATACCAGTAGAAAGGTCGCATTTCCGCGTTTACGCTGATGTACAATTTGTATATTATTCATTAGTCTTTTACGCATTATACTTAAGACAAAGATTAGCAATTAGCACAAAATTAGCCAGAGAGGCAAAATCCCGTACGGCGAGCAGCACGCGTAACATCGTTTTCGATACGGCTGGGATGCAGTCAGATATAAAAGCAGGATCGCGATCAGTTTTAAAGGTCGCTGGTTCGAATCCCGGATTGGTCAACGTGTGATCATATTATTTTCCCCTTTACCAACAACTGGCCCGCTGGTGTCAGTATAAATCGGTCCAGTAGTCACCTATATGCGAAAGTGTCGTGTGACTATAATCTACAAACAAACAAACAAACACACATCAATTTTACCTAGTGGGGCCGGGTAGCTCAGTTGGTAAGAGCGTCTTGCTAGTAACCGAAAGGTCGCTGGTTCGAATCCCGGATTGGTCAACGTGTGATCATATTATTTTCCCCTTTACCAACTGGCCCGCTGGTGTCAGTATAAATCGGTCCAGTAGTCACCTATATGCGAAAGTGTCGTGTGACTATAATCTACAAACAACACAGTTTTACCTGCTTGGGTGCTACCATACCCATGATCTGGGCGTCGATTTTGCCCTCCTGCTTGGTCCCGTTTTATCGCTACCTCATACTTTTAAAATATTAATATGCGCGTCACTTTTATGTTAACATTGTTTTAATCGTTTTTATGGTTTTTGTTGTATCAAATTTTATTCATCAGATTAACATAAGTTGTACTGATGATTAAATAGGTTAAAATGATAATAATGTACAGCAGCAAAGCTATATACAATATGTACAGCACAAAGGCTATGAAAGTTTTTATGGTTCTCCGATGGCCCTCTCCGGGAGCTTTCCTTACATGGCCATGGTTGCTGTGAGGCCCTCTCGGACGTGGTTGCTAGACCTTTCATAGCCTCTGTGCTGTACATATTGTATATAGCTTTGCTGCTGTACATTATTCTCATTTTAACCTATTTAATCTTCACTTTTATGGTCCACCGATGGCCCTCTCCGGGAGCCTTCCTTAAAAGGCCGTGGTTGCTATGGGGCGCTCCCGGACGTGGGTGCTAGACCTTTTATAGCCTCCGCGCTGTACATGTTTTATATGAATTTATCTTATCTTTGTTCCTCTGGCCTATCGCTGACCCACCCCGGGGGCCTTCCCGTCGTGGAGGTGGCTCCGTCGGGCACCCCCATGGGTGGTTGCTAGGCCTTTTACTGACCTGTGCTGTCCCTACTCTATTTTTAATCTTTACTTTTATTTAGTTGACCCTTGCTTAATTTCTTGCGTCTTATGTATCATATATGTTATTCTATCCTAGACGAGTGTGGGCGTCATGTTGTCCTGCCACTTTGCAACGGGCCTGTACATATGTGCAAGTCCTTTTTCCCTAGTTGCTATGCTTTTACCCCTGTAACCTTTTAATCCTTCTTAACTACCGCATCCCCCCTCTTCCTCCGTTTTACGTCCATATTCGCCATTTTTCCACCCCCGTTTTTATATCCCCACCGCTTTGAGGTTGTCGTAGGTTTTTATTATTAGTTTTATTCCTGGTCCCCTTCGGATCCCCTTCCTTTTGCCCTATTTTAATCTTAGTCCCCTATACGCACCTGTGTCCGGGGACTTTAATTTTAACCTTGTTTTAGAGCAGTTCCTTATACGCAACAATGTCCGGGGACTTTAATCTAACCACACACATGTTTTAGAGGGTGGGGTCGGGTAGCTCAGCTGGTAGAGCGGCTTACTAGTAATCGAAAGGTACCTGGTTCGAATCCCGGATTGGCCAAGGTGTGACCATATTATTTTCCCCTTACCTTCAACTGGATCGCTGGTGTCAGAATAATGTGAGCGTAGTCGCCTATACGCTCAGGTGTCGTGTGACTATAATCTACAATTACGTTTTAGAGGAGAAAGGAGAGGAGAGGAGAGATTCCAACGATGATGCGATCGCTCGACCGCTGCCAAGCTGTTATCTACCCGAGCACTGCCTTTGCTCCCTGAACATGATGTTCTTTGAATAAAAACAAACGTTCAACGGTCGTCAACGGACTGGCATTGAGGAGAGAGAGAGAGAGAGAGAGAGAGAGAGAGAGAGAGGAGAGAGAGAGAGAGAGAGAGAGAGAGAGAGAATGTATGAATGAGACTTCTTCTCCCTACTTCCTCCATCACTTCGCTTCTCTCCAACAACAACCACCCCACCACTAAACTATATATCTGTAGGATTATATAAATATAGCTATTCAAATGTGTTGTAGACAGACGGACACACATACACATCTATCTATCTATCTATCTATCTATCTATCTATCTATCTATCTATCTATCTATCTATCTATCTATCTATCTATCTATCTATCTATCTATCTATCTATCTATCTATCTATCTATCTATCTATCTATCTATCTATCTATCTATCTATCTATCTATCTATCTATCTATCTATCTATCTATCTATCTATCTATCTATCTATCTATCTATCTATCTATCTATCTATCTATCTATCTATCTATCTATCTATCTATCTATCTATCTATCTATCTATCTATCTATCTATCTATCTATCTATCTATCTATCTATCTATCTATCTATCTATCTATCTATCTATCTATCTATCTATCTATCTATCTATCTATCTATCTATCTATCTATCTATCTATCTATCTATCTATCTATCTACCTACCTACCTACCTACCTACCTACCTACCTACCTACCTACCTACCTACCTACCTACCTACCTACCTACCTACCTACCTACCTACCTACCTACCTACCTACCTACCTACCTATCTATCTATCTATCTATCTATCTATCTATCTATCTATCTATCTATCTATCTATCTATCTATCTATCTATCTATCTGTCTGTCTGTCTGTCTGTCTGTCTGTCTGTCTGTCTGTCTGTCTATCTATCTATATTGTTGTTGTTTGTATGTCTGAAAATACATTTGGTTTTTGTCATCCATTTTTTTCTGTCTCTAGAATATCTCCTTCTTTCTCTTCGCCTGAGGTTGAGCGACGTGATTACGTCCAATATCTACGTGTCCATCAAGGTCATTTTGCAATCAGCGGAAACGTTGGCGGGGAATTTTCCCAACATGGAATTCAATCGTGTACACCTTCAGCAGTTTCATGACCTCGTCAAGGAGAGAACATTCGCAGCAAATCTCTAAAATTCTTCCCTCCCCCCCACCCCTCTCCCCTCTTTACCTCCATGCTCCACACACCTGTCAGCTCCTGTTGACAACGTCTTTAGGCACAATTTAACACTAATCTCTCTTTTTCATCTAATAATTCACCCTTCACCCTATCCTTGTTTTTGTTACAAGCCTAAAGGGCAAGATGCATAAAAGCAAACCTAGTGCTTACTTTTACTTTTGTTGAAATTTTTTTAAATAATAAAAAAATATTTCTTATCTATACTTTTCTTTTCTTCTCTCTCTTTCTTATTTCCCTCCTCTTTAACCACCACCCTCACCCTCACCTCAACCCATATTTTTAAAATTATTTAGTTAAGGATTTTGTTTTAATTTTATATAAATGTGTTGTGTGCTCGTGTGTGTGTGTGTGTGTTGTGTGTGTGTGTGTTGTGTGTGTTGAGGTGTGTTTGTGTGTGTGTGTTTTTGGGTATATTTGTGTGGTTTTGTTTGGGGTATAATTTGTTTTTGTGTTTGTTGATAAATAATGAATTAAAAAGTATATATTTTATTGTTGGAGTAAATGATAATAAATTGTGAAGGTGAATATTTAATTATGGTTATTTTGCATGGAAAATCTCTCCCCTCCCCCCCTCCTCCTAGGGATTTTGCAATATTTTGTTGTAAGCTCTAACTGTAAATGTTATTTTTTTCTCGTGTGGGTTTGTTTGCTTGTTGGCGTAAATGATAAGCATAACTATACATATAAGCCTCCTGTTTATTTGTACTTTACATGAAAGATGATTTTATATTGCCATTCAGACTTGTTTAATATATTTTCCAAAGCCCCGCCATTTTCCATTATTTTGGGCTAAAAAGCTCTCCCTCATCCCATGCCCTCCTGGACGAATAGCCTTTTGTTATACAAAAATTATATTGACAGGTTTTGAAGTAAAAGGACAACAATGGAAGAAAAAAAGGGAAGCTAGCCACTAACCCAAATGTTAATGCTTCTTATGCAGTTTAGTGAAAATCAGTTCAGTAGTTTTTTGAAATATGGCGTTGTAGCAGACCGTTCGCCCCACAGATAAAACTGCAGACCGACAGACAGACCCACATTATGTCGACTCGTTCCCATTTCCACCGACTGTTTTAAAGTACTTTCAGATAACACCTGCAAATGCAAACCATTGTTTACAAAGATCACAACGCCAAGCAGCGGGGTAACGTGCACGAAACAAAGCATACCAGAAGTCAACACGATAGGTGCGAGGGTATCTAAAAATACGTTTGAATGGCTTGCCATCTTGTTATCTTCGGACGGTTTCGTTTCTTTGCTTTCAATAGACCGGCAAAGAATAGAGGGGTAGGGAACTCGCATATTTATATAAAACACACACAATCATACACACACATTCACACACACCCACACACCCACGCACAAACACACACACACTTGTTTTCACGGTGTTATGATGACCTTCCTGAAACGCCACATATGTTGTATTGACAATGGGTCATATTACATCCCGCTTTTTAAGTACTTTTAAGTGTTTTAACCCTAACCTTAACCCTAACCATTACCCTAACCATTACACAGCCCTAACCCTAACGGATCATTGGTTTCACGTCAAAACAGGTAGGTCTGTCAAAACAAGTTATGTAGATGTTTACTGGTTTGTCAAAATAACACCGTATAAACAAGTACACAAACACACACACACACACACCCACACACAAACACCACACACACACACACACGATAAATTCGAATTTACATGTGCTCTCATTTGATCCAAGTGTGTGTTCGGGCGTAGGAAAGCAGGCGTGCGTGCGTTGGCCTGTCTTTGGAAGTGCGTGAGCTTCTCTTAGTGGGCCTCCTATGTGTTATAATCTTTCAAACTCGTGTGACATTTATGAAATTTTGCAGAGTGATCGACTCAGTGATTCTAAAAAAAACTAGAAACATGGCCATCGCAATTTTTCATTTTTAGTATCTATTTTTAGATCAAATAAAAATGGCCGCCAAATAAATATAAGAATGCACATTTCTCAGCAACCATATGCTCTAGAATTATAAAATTTGGAACACACACTGTCATAAAGAAACCCTGTCATACCCAATAATAATTATACATTTTATTATACATAATTTAGGTTCAAAGGTCAAGGTCAAATAACATGCACCAACAAGAGACATATGAAATATCAATTTCTCAGCAACCACAACGTAAAAGAGGTACCAAAACTGACATGTAATTTATTATGCAGCAGTTAATATATTGTATGATTGTATAGTTAATTAATAATGTGTCAGTTGTTGCAACGAGAGGAATTGATTCTAAGTCAATGTGAATAGGTCCATAAAGAAGGAAATAAGAGACATACCTTCTGAGCTTGTTTGTCGTAGAAACTTGTTTCCTGCCTTCTTTCACCAACAAGAGCTAATAGTTCACAATCCACTTCATATACTGGGACGATAATTGTACACAATCCACTTCATATACACTGCTGCTTCAGTTAATACACATGAACACAAGAGCATTTGCAAAGAGCTGTGCATTTCAGACCAGCCTTTGCACAACGGCAACGCATGCTCTTGCAACCTTTCTTGCAGGCGCACTTTAAAAGTTCGCAGCATGTCTTTGAAGCTTCATCGAGCATACTCCAAACAGGTTGCCAAGTCTTGTTGATGAATTGCCATCCCCAGTCCACAGGGTTAGGCAAATCAGGCGCAGTGACTTCGGCTTGTCCCCAGACATGTCCCCCCTGGTACACTGCTCTCTTTGTGTGCTGCAACAGGGCTTCACTGGTCGGAGGAATGTTGTCGATTTGGCGTCCAACCTTTGTGAACAGATGCCCCCTTGCAGAGTTGACATCACAAAGATTGCTGGTCTTGTCGTACATGAGGACAACATATCTCTCTATCAAGGCTCTGTCACATTCGGAGATATGTGTAGGCACAGCTGAGAGACTTCTGAATGCCACGTTGATGTCTGGAAACATTTGCCACACATCCCATGCCGTTTTCTTCCCTATGCTGTTGAATGAGGACACCGTGTCGCAACCAGTGAAGCTGTGGAACATGGGTAGGCAGGTGGCTTTGTCTTTTCCCAGCACGCTAGCGATGTTGTGTGCCGAAATGTACCTGAAGCTTTTACCTACTCCCATTGCAATCCAGACTTGAAGCCAAGGGTGACGTGCAGCAGCAGCAATGGCAAGTACGACAACATCAGTGTCAACTGTTCTTATTAAGATCTGGCTGTAGTGCCGAGCTGCATCAGATAGGTGAAGAATCAAC
The DNA here is from genome assembly GCA_036898135.1 of Oncomelania hupensis. Taxonomy (NCBI): domain Eukaryota; kingdom Metazoa; phylum Mollusca; class Gastropoda; order Littorinimorpha; family Pomatiopsidae; genus Oncomelania; species Oncomelania hupensis. Next base: position 8,062,036 of record CM072512.1, read on the forward strand.
CTGGTGTCAGCCTCCTCGTGACTGCAGGGAGACAGTTTTTTCTGGTCGTCTAGGGGGCGATTGGAGACAACAATGGGGCCTTGGGTTGTAATTACTAGTTTGTTTGTGTCAAGGCGAATGAGTTTTTCCCCAAGGAAATGGAAGAGTTCTTCCTTATTCTGGTCAACACGAAGAAAGCTGTGCCAGTTGACTGGAATGAGGCCATCTGGTGTGACGCGTTTTCGTTGGCCCTTTCCTCTTTTATCTCTTGAGGCACTTTTGAGACTGTCACTGTGGTATCTATCCCAAACCACGTCTATGCGAGATCCTTTCTGTAGAAGTTGTTGAATGTATGGCATGAACACTTCTGAGGCGTAACAGTCGAAGGTCTTGCTTGTGCGGGGCTTTAGAAAGTTGACAACTGCCGCCCCGTCAACAAGGATGACGTCTGTCTCGGGAAGCTCAATTGGCGGAGAAGGCACAAGAGATTCCAAAACATCAAGGAGGGCAGACTTCGTTGTCAGCCTCAGTTTTCCTTCACATGATAATGATGGTGGAAATGCCTGATTTTCATACTGGAAGAAGTCTCTCAGGCCTCCGGGACGGGTTTGGCAAGCAACATACAATCCAGCAAAGAGCTGAAGGTTGCTTTTCAACATGCCAATCTTTGAACTGCTTCTCTTTCTGCCCTTTGCTCCTGAAAATAGGGTAATGTTGTTCTTTTTGATTGGATCAGCCAAAGCTGAAGTGACGCACAGGAGTCTCTCTTCACGGAAAGTTTGTGACTGCTCATTTCCAATCTCTTTCAACGATTTGATCGACTGGGAAGCAGAAGCTGGGGCAATTTCAGTTCCAGTGAGAGTCAGCAAATCTCCACCTGTTTCCACGAAAGGGTTAAACTCATTTTTCACCATGGTAGACATGAACTTGGTAATATCCTGCCTGAAATGTTGCTGAAAAGAGCTGCTGCTCTCGTGGTGCTGGTTGACTACACGAGTGTCTGGAGAGCTGATAATGAGGGAGCTTTCCAGTTCCTGTAGGAGTCGAGAGACTTCAGGACCACCAATCATCCATCTTCGCAATGCTGATGGGTTGTCTGTGAGACCCACGGCACCACCCTCTCCTTTGATTAAGGCATTGTTTTGTTCATGTGCATGATCAAGAGCGATCTTAGAGAAGGGGCGTTCAGATTTTTGAAGAACAAAGTGGCCTTTCTGGAACTCTTCGAGTGTAGAGGATGGCATAGCCTGAAGGTCTTGCATATCCTTGATGTGGACAGATAGCCATCTTGCGTAGTTTTGTTGGTCTAGGGCAAAAAACCAAGGAACCATGCGCTTCAGTGCCTCCAAATACACATCAAACTTTCCTTCTCTCAGGGAAGTGAGAAAAACCAGCAAAACCAGTTCCAGTTCCACTATTAAATCCCAAAAGTGAAACGTGGCACTGGAATTGCACATGCTTATCCTCCACTCCGTAAACTGCAATGCAGCTACGCCTGTGATGCTGCAAGAGTGACAATATTGAGTGTACGCTAACTTCATCAAAATGCTCAATGAAGATGCAGTTATTTGATGTGCATGACGTGTTCTCGCTACATGAGCTACTTTCAAAAATGAGTCAGCAACCCCTGATGTTGTGATATCTGCTTCTGCCAAGACAGTTGTCCACCCACTTTCACGAAGTAAAGTTCCAATTGCTCTCATGAAGGCCATTTCGGTGTGCAATCCTCCCAACATTAGAACCATTTGGTTTGGTCCATATGCCTCAGGATGTTGCCACTGAATCTGCTTTTCCAAAGCGTACAAAGGTTGGTCAGCGGTCAAGATGGCTATCTGTCCAGGGTTCAGAAACTGAACCACAGCTTTCACAATGTCCATGCTGTGCTTGATCATAGCTGGCGATTTGGATGGTTCTTGGAACAATGGCAAAAGACTCGAAATGCCTGGCGTCAGGTCCGTGGGGCATAACTTCTGTTGGTCTGCATGGTAAGCGCCCCAAGAAATAGACTCGCAAGGGGTGTCTCCATCCATAGCATTGATGACTGACTGAGACCTATCAAGCCAATCTACTTCAGATTGAACAGCTGTGCTGTATAGCTCAATGTCATTAGGTCTGCATGTTGCTGCTGTCAAAGTGGGAGCAGGTTGCACGGGCAGCTTTAGAGCGAATGGAGGAACACTTGTGTAAAAGTGAGGCAGTTCTGATACTGTAAGACTGTTTGATGCCGGTGGTGGTTGTCTTTCTACAGTGGATTCTCTCTCTGTTCCAGGCTGATTTTTCTCTAGGTGCTGGAAGATGGAAATTGCTGTTCCGTGAAACGAGTCTTTTGCTGTGGTGGAGCTCGGGTTATGGTCAATATTGTCGACAGCAGCAGTGGTGAAAGCACCAGTCCGAAGCTTCAATGGGCAGACAACACCATCTTTGTTGAACTGTTCACAGGCCCTTCTTGCCAACTCTGTTGAAATTTCCAAAACTCTTTTGTAGGAAATGCCAAGTCCCAAAGCATGCATTGTGTCGACGAGCTCTTGCTTTCTTGTTTGGGCATGGATCTGCAAGCTAACGTAGACGGGGACTGGAGGTTCCCTTTCCTTGGAGTGCTTTACCTGTTTGTTCCTGGCTGTCTTGTACATGTTGTAACTGATCAGCTGCGCGATAGACAAGGCAGCTTGGCTTGGTCCCCTTTCTTGTTTGCCTATAGCTGGCCCACAAAGGATCATTTGCACCAGGTGTAACAAAGAATGTGTTACACTGTTCACCTGGCTGTCTTCCGCATAATTTTCTGCAAATGCTGAGGTGTGAGGTAATAAATCACGTCTGATCAGTTTCGCAGCTTTTGCAAGGCACACTGCTTCTTCATCATAGTCATAGGCGCTTTTTAGTTGATCACTCAGTTCTTTTGAAAAAGTAAGAAGAATGTCTCTTCCCTGTGAACGAGCCTCCATGTCAAAAAAATGTGACAGCAGCCTTTCTTTGAGCCGTGTGCTGTTCACTTTTGTTCCAATGCCAAAATCATCTTGCCTCTCTTGATACATCTGTACTAAGTCAGCCAACTTGAATACAGGAATTTGATGGCTCAATTCTCTTTCTTCCTCCATGTAAGAAATGAGCTCCGAAAAAATAATGCCATGTTCATGTGCAAAAGACAAGCATTCACTTTCATCCTGAGAATCAGTCTTCACAGCTGCTTTCCTATGAAGAAGGGTCAAGCAGGTAGTATGGTACTTCACTTCTTGAGCAATCAAGTCCACTGAATTGGTCAAGGCAATAAGTTTGTGATCTTGAACAGCTGTTGCAGATTTTTGTAATTTGTCACAAACTGACCATGACATAATTTGTCGAAGTTTACCCTTGGGAGTTATTTCTTGACAAATGCAGCAGCCCTGGAAAAATCCTGGACTTGAGTTTGTTTGACGAGCTGATTTCCGTGGATGGTCTTTGTGCGTTGAATCAGAATTTGTGTTTTCTTCTGTCGGGCACTGGGGAGTTTCCCTCACACGCTTAAGGCGCGAAGAGCTGTACTTTAACCTGCAGGAGGGATGGATAACTGCCTTGTTGTGCCAAAATATGTCTGCTAAAGTAGGTCCAATGGGAAGCCTTGATGAAATGTCTGATGAAAGTGCACCCCTAGCATGAAAGTGTGAGAGGTTATCAGCCAATGTTGCATATGTAGATCCAGATGCTGTTTGCTTGGCGTTAGCTGGACAACTTTCATGCTCCTTGGTTTTGGTCTGGCACAGTGCACACAGACTCCAGTTACAAGATGGCACAAGATCAGGCTGAATCTCTGCTGTTGGTGAACTTGTCGCACTTGAACGACTTGAAACGCCATCACACAGAGAGAAGGGATTTAACATGGTCCTGTCAACAGAGAAAAGACGCCACTTTATTAAACAAGCAGATATGCACACACACACACACACACACACACACACACACACACACACTGTAAAACACTGAATATCAGTAAAAACCTAAAAAAAAAAAAGACAAACACCGAGTAGATTATTCTGAGTTGTTGTTTGCCTTTGTTGCTGTGAAGTACTTTTCGCAGGGAAAACCAAAATGAAAGAAACAATAAACAGCAGAAGAAAACGATGCCTGCAAATACATAAAGAATCCACTTACAGCCAAAACCAAGGTAACAAGCTGTGTCCGTGTGATGATGAGGTACTTGCAGAAACAACTATGAGTCCGTAGGGAGGGTCACACCAAAGGGTTTGGAGAGATCAACAGCTGCTGAAAATAAAGAAAGAAAGAAAGTAAGTAAGAAAATGACTACAAATCAGTACATGCGAAAACACACAATAATGAGTCCAGAAATAAAGAATCAATTTAAACTTTTAATAAAACTTAGATCAGATCAAGAACAAAACAAATCAGTCCAAGAAAACAACATAATGGCATCAACATTATGAATTGACCGTGAAATCGGTTTCAGCATCCCAGAACTTTTGTGACCTAGATATTATTATTATTATTATTATTATTATTATTATTATTATTATTATTATTATTATTATTATTATTATTATTAGAATGTACAATGGATACTTAAAGAACTGACATGCTTAGTAATACTGTAACATATTTTGTTGTACTATATTTTCACGTGGGTTTGTGTTCCATGTTTACATTCATTACGTAGGATCAGTCAGGATGAGTCAGGCCTAATGCTATGAAGCCAGTTTCTTCTGTGTTAGAATTGCGGAATAGAGTGTTTCCTTGACATGGAGGCCGTGTTATCAACACTAACAGATAGCCTAGTTTATATCCCTTAGAAGTTCCAGTCTGGAATTCTCTGGTACCAGTGCACGCCTATGTTTATGCTAGAGGCAGAGCCGTCACTCGCGTCAGGCAGCAAAGTCTGTGTACAAAGAAGGGAATTTTTAGGAAGGTTTGTCCTCAGATTTCACATACAGGAAAAGAAGGGAATATTAGTCTAAGTGGGCATGACTGTAACAATCAAAACACAGAAAGTTTTACTTACCAGAAAGCCTTTTCATCAGTAACACACGATCATGCTTTCTCCCCAACCATCGGAAGCCGCCATTTTGTTACATCCGGAGCTGTTCTTAACTTTAGAATTCTGTTAAAAACTATCTCCCGGTCAAACGGCAATTCTATCTAGTTAAAACAATAAAACATTTCAAGCTGCTTGATTTGATTACCATTGATTTTTATAAAAAATAGAATTTGTTGATTTTGTTAATTTTCATCTTATCTGCGGATTTACTTTTGACCCAATTTCGCCTGCATCGGGAGGCTGTGTTTAAAACCATTTTTCTAAAAAACTACAATATTTTAATGATGGCCATGTTTCTAAAAACATTTATTTTAATCATATCTTCCAAAATTTTGCTTATTTAGAAATGTCACAAGTGTTTGAAAGGTTTATGTGTTTGTGTTACACGTAGGAGGCCCACTATCTGTCTCTTCCTCTCTGTCCATCTCTCTCTTTCTCTGTCTCTCTCTGTCTTTCTCCCTCTATCTTTCCTACGCTCTTTATCGCATATGAATGTAAACTCTGTGTCTCTCTCTGTCTTTCTGTCTCTTTGTGTCTCTCTGTGTCTTTGCCTCTGTTTCTGTCTGACTGTCTCTCTCATTCTCTCTCCCTCTTTCTCTCTCTCAATCTCCCTCTCTCTTTCCTACTCTCTTTATCGTATATGAATTTAAACTCTCTCTCTCTCTCTCTCTCTCTCTCTCTCTCTCTCTCTCTCTCTCTCTCTCTCTCTCTCTCTCTCTCTCTCTCTCTCTCTCTGACGTTCTGTCCCTGTGTGTCTCTGTTTGTATGTCTCTGTCTGTATGTCTGTCTCTGTTTCTGTCTGTCTGCTTGTCTCCCAAATCCCCTCTTCCCTTTCTCTCTCTCACTCTTTCCCCTCTATCTACCCCTCTCGCTCTCTCTGTCAGTTGAAGCATAACACCTTTACTTTTCTCTCAGTGTGTGTGTGTGATGAGGGCCGAACAGCGTC
>CM072512.1:8072983-8142983 GCA_036898135.1 Oncomelania hupensis
CAATAATAATTACCATTAACTGCATAGATGTAGCCTAATTATGGCCACACTCTGAAACCAGTGAACAAGATGAACGAGCAACCTGATTCACCTTTGGCTTTCAGTACATGGATGGAATACCTCTGTTATGAGCAATTCACTTACTAATTTATGTAGCAATGACAACGTCGACGCAAGAAAACACGACGTAATTAATGAACGCGGTATGTTATGACGCATTACGTTGAATGTTTTTGAGGTGACGGGGTGCTTATTTACAGAAGAAGAAAAAAAAAAGGATCTTGTTGTTTTGTACGCAGAAACAAAAGTCTACTGGAGGATACAATAGGGTGGGAGAGTGGAAGGAAGGTGGGGGGGGGGGGAGAGAAGTGATGGGTTTGGGAGTAATGATGATTATGATGATGATGATGATGACGTTGTTGATGATGATGATGATGAAGATGAAGTTTTGGTAGTCTTGATGAACACGTTATTGCGATATAGCAGCATGAACGGAGATTTGCTCAAATTCCATCGTCGTCGTCGTCTTCGTCCTCGCCCCCTCTTCCTCCTCCTCTCCTTCTCCTCATCATTTTCATCATAATATTTTCCAACGTTTCTTATAAAACATAACGACCCAGTTCTCAGTCAACATTCTTGCAAAACATACACACACACACACTCACACACACACACTCAAAACACACACACACTTACTCAAGTACACAAACGCACACACAAACACACAAACTTACATACACATGCACACATACACTCTCACTACACAACGCACAGACACATAACACACAAAAACACACACATACATCCCTCCCCACACACCGCAAATCCACCCTCACCCCGCACCCACACACACACATATGCTGAAGGTCTGTAGGTAGACATCCTTGAAAGCAAAAAAAACAACTAACTGGTTATGTCACGCATTGGATTGCCTTGCTGACGTCAGCAATGACGTTGAACTTGAAGGTGACGACCACACACTGCGTTGCTGACACTAACTAGCCAAAGCTTACGTTGGCCTCTCAGAGGTGCTTGGCAAGTCTCAGCGAAGTTTTGTGGATTAGTACACAACTGTAAAGGAAGCCGTCACCAAAGGCCGATTAATAGTGTAGCTTGCTTTGCTTTAATTAGGTGTGGATTAGTACACAACTGTAAAGGAAGCTGTCACCAAAGGCCGATTAATAGTGTAGCTTGCTGTGCTGTAATTAGGTTTGGTTTAAGTGCAGTTGACTCAAGTTCACTGCACCGCAAATCGAACAATCGCCAAAAGGCAGGCTAGTATTGCAATTGCTTTGGCTTGGCCAGGTTTAGTTTTAGTGCAGTTTGCTCAAGTGCATACATATATAAATACTTATTTTATTTTGTTTTATTTATTTATTTATTTATTTATTTATTTATTCATTAATTCATTTATTCATTCATTTAGATTTTTGTTAAAACAGGGCTTCGAGTACTTTTTTTTTAAAAACTTTACCGCCTATTCATTTAATACAACGACTAGACATTCACTCATACAAATTGTTACACTCGGTTTGATGTTGGTGTTTTCTATCAGTAGTGGATTCAGCCCCAATGCTGAAGTACTGATGAGTGTAGCTCAGATTCGTTTATTCACGCAACCCGCTCAATCAGCATACAAGTCACAAAGTCCACGTATGAAGTTTTCCACTTTTATTCAGCACACATCAACAACTGCATACAATCGCTCAATCGCCTTTCCACTCTCAAATTTACTTTCCAACTCACTATCAACAACTTTCACACCACTTTTTAAACATTGCGGTACTTAAATAGTCTCTTGATACTCCCGAACACCCTGGATCAATCTCGTATGACGCAATTTAACCAATCGCTTCTAACTTGGTCATTACTGTCTTACGTCATACTTCGATATCCATCGGGAAGTTTCCATCGATAGTAAATACTCAAAATCTAGAGAATTCTCCAACAATATCGACCAACTAAAATTATCAACGTTATACAAAGCCTCTCCTAACAACAATGCAAACTCAAATCAAAGGTAAATAAACTCCATTATTGAATACTTTGCAAAACGAAACGATTAGATCTATCGTGCGCGTTTCAGACATACTACCATTCATATTTCAACGTAACACTAATACATACACAAACACAAAGACACACAAACACACACACAACGAGACTATTTTATTATTCTAGCTCAACGTTCTTTTTAAACATTGAGTGAAAACATTGTCATTGATCCAACAACCAAGACAAAGAATGGTAACTATTCAAGTTCAACTGCAAAGAAAGTTAAGCAAAACGAACTACTACTACTACTACTACTACTACTACTACTACTACTACTACTACTACTACTACTACTACTACTACTACTATTTCACTACTACTACTACTACTACTACTACTACTACTACTACTACTACTACTACTACTACTACTACTATTAACAATAATATTATTTATCAAGCGCCTTTACTTAATGGCAGTTCAGTTCAAAGCGCAGAATCAACAATGAACTAGATAAACAATGCCTTATTATATAAAATATAAGGTGATCGGATAGAAGTTAAAGTTCACTGACTCCATTAAACGACAAATGTCAATGTTCCATTCTCCCTTTGTGTGAATTAATTCCAGGTCATTATTTAAATATAAAGTGGTCTGATATTACATTTATTTATTTATTTAATCGTTCTTATATCGCGCTTTTCCAGCTCAAGAGCCGGTTAAGGCGTTGGCCGATACAGGATCTAACCCAAACCGCCCGAGGCGCGCACTTGCGGCATTAGGGACATCCTCTGACGTCCCAGACAACTGAGCGAGATCTTGTGGAAGTCCGTGTTATGGGATGCGTGCGTGCAGTGCACAGACTAGACCTCGATTTATACTCTCATACGAAGGGATGATGGTGCTCGACGAAACAAATGATCAAAACTCCTTTCTTTCTAGCTTTGAGTTCAATGTTGTGTTTTTGTCGTTTACAAACGGTGTCACTGGCAAGGTCAAATGGTAACGAGGTATTTTAAATGTGAGGGCAAGCCTGGTAATTGTGTCAATAAGTGAGCTTTTATTATCCGTCAGCAGCATTGCATCGCAGAAGACGCGCACACAGTGTCGTTTACAAGGTTCAAGTGAAATTATTACAAGGTATTTTAATTTGCGAAAATGGCTAGCTAATGCATTGTAAAAACAACAAGCAAACAAACAAACAGAAAAAGATAAATTAGTGCAGTTTTAAATGAATCATCAACGGAGCATTAAGAATAAGCGCACACAATGTAATTAGTGAGGTCAGGGCCAAATATTGACAACATCTTTTACTTCTTTTGAGAGGAGGAACAGATTATGGAGTGTTGAGTACGTTATTTACATTAAATTTGATAGAAATATTAATTAATTATCGTCACCTTTTGCCTTACTGCTATTCCAGACATTTTTATTCACAAGGACAAGGTCGGATTCCTACAAGATGGGAACTCAGGGGAGACAAATAAATAAAAGGTAAAGGTAAAGGTAGTAGCCTTGTGGCCGTAGGGGAGCGTGATGTTGGAGATCACACTTATCTTGCGCCAGCGTAATGAGGGTGATGCCCATCTCTCTCCCTCTCTGCTTTACCTTCCTTACCCTTAAGAGAGTATGTACTCAGTTACAGTAGAGTCAACTGGGGGCGTTGTTATTTGTCGCTTCACGTTTTGCGGTCACCCATCCAAGTGCTAACCGCATTTGACGGTGCTTACCTTGCGACACAGTAGCGAGTGCTCCAACCACTGCGCTATCCGACACTCCAACAAATAAATAGTTGGGTCAAAAGTTGAACTAGTGAAATTGTTTTTTTTTTTGTTTTTTTTAAAATTATTCAACTTTTGCCTAATTACATTAGCTGACCCTGAGATGAATGTTTTGAATCCCAGATCAAATTATAACAAAGAGTGATAATTTTATTGGAGGGGATTGTAAGGGCAGAGATAGGAGTATAACCTGTTGGATTGTAATCGAGAAATGGGTGAATTTTCTCCCCCGATGACTTGAAAGATTGCAATAAAATATGATGAAGTAATAAATTGAATTCGTGATTCTGATTTAAAGATTTAAAGAGAGACCCATATGTCCAAGTGGCCCTTGTAGTATAGATATATAGATATATATAGTAGGAGCGAATTAATGAATAATGATTGGTATAGTGCATGCACGTTTCTACGCGAGAGAGGCGGGAACCTTCTGTACTGACCCAGTTTATCGGTCTGATATAGCGGTTTTTACCAGCTCAAGAGCTGCTCAAGGCGTAGGTTGGGCGTTATCTTGGCGCCACCTGTCACGCGGGGTTTATGGGCTCTGCACAATGGAATTATGGACCCTCACGTTTATTCGGTGGGAACTGCTAGTAAGTCACCCTATGAATTACTTTAATAAATTTATTTGTTTAGCTCGTTCTGTGTTAAGGTTGGGGTACAGAAATAGATAGAAAAATGGTAAAAGATTACTGTCACACTAGCTTTCACACGGCTATGAATCATATGTAGTCCAGCCACTTGATAACAGTTAAAATCACACATTTATTTCTTCTACTCTATACAAGATTCTCTAAGTACTAATCTAACTTAAAAAGTCTCAGTCACTGCTAATAGTTCGATCGCTGATAGTCTAGGCAGCTGTTATATCTTCCTAGGGCACTTGCTATAATATTTCATGTAGATTTGGACTACTGTGGTCCGTTTTACAGTTTCTGAAGAGTTGGACTACTGTGGTCCTGTTATGATCAGTTTAAGTGCACTTCTGGGTGTACACTTAACTTTCTTATGGTGCGGTCGAAGTCCTTCTGTGAGGTAGCTTCTGGTACACCTTTGTAGTTGTGTAGTTGGGTTCCCTTGCCACGCTGTGGGGTCTGACAGGGTGTTTCTTCGGGTATCTCTTTCCGTCTTGTGCGGTAGAGTCTCCTCAACCAACTAGTCGTTTCTGTGGAGTGGGGTGCACAGGATAGCTCGGGATAGCTCGGGATAGCTCGCCTGCTCGTCTGTAATATAAGAGACGAAATTCTGCACAACCCTGAATAATCGGTTTGTGCAGAGCGTCTCACTGAAAGCCAAGTAGCCCTCAGTGATAGCTCCACATCTCTATACATAAGCGACGAACATTCTGCTACTTCCGGGTTCCACTGGAATCTCACTCTAAATTCCTATACATACATAAATATCAATCGTGTCTAACTATACACATACAGAATTAATAATAATATAAACATTCACGGGTACAGTCACTGGTCTGCAAACATACATATAAGTTAAACAACAGTGGTTCCGTACGGGATACAACATGGCGGCGCAACCGGTCGTGTTTCGCCTCGTGCTCGGCTCTTCCACGTGGTACGGCAAATTCGGATTAACAATTCACATTTATGCATAGCAAATTCCACAAACATAATTTCAACAATAATATAAATATATCACGATGAAACAGAAGGGTGTTCATTTACCTGTCTGACAAGTTCAGGCCCGTGATGACTTGAGAGAATTCTAAGATTTCAAAGTCCTGCTTCCTGGTCTATGAGTGTAGAGATTTCTCTAGCTGTGGAGATGTTGACTCTACCTCGTCTCACACACGACTGATTCAAACTGTCTTAGGTTTTGACACAGTAAAACTGCTCTACCCACTGAGCCTGCTTCTGATTGGTTAAAACGGTCCGATTCAAAGCTCAAGTGCTGACTCACTGCGATGTGGGTGGCTCGCTCGCCGTGTGTGGTCTGCTGTGTAATTTAATTGCTGCTGTGTAATAGTCTAACTTCTAAAGTTACAAGTACTACACATGGCTAAATAGTAAACAAGCAGAGTTAAGACTAGCCAGTTCGTGACAGGCTCCCTCAACTGAAAAAAGGCGATGACTACTGGATTCGACCTTTTTCTACTACAGAGCCTAGTTTAACACTGCACTATCCTAGGGTCCTATTTACAAACTAATTAAGTTGCTCTACCTGAGCTGCAATGCTGTGCCAGGTAGCTATGGACACTAGTGACAGGGTTTTACTGGGCGGGGACGAATTCTGGTGCTGTGGCCCTTAGTTGTGTTGGGTGGGCGACAGCTGCTGTGTCCTCCACGAGATGGCGACTGAGGTAGTCGGCTCCGTGGTTCTCTTTGCCGGGGATGTACTCGATCTGGAATGAGTATGCCTGAAGGGTGAGTGCCCATCGCATCAGGCGAGAGTTCAAAGACTTGGAGGCTGCCAGGAACGATAGTGGTTGGTGGTCCACCTGAACTGTGAAGTGGGTCCCATACAGGTAGAGTTGAAACTTCTGTATGGCCCAGACTAGTCCAAGACATTCTTTCTCCGACGTGGCGTAGTGGGTCTCGGCGGGTCTCAATTTTCTGCTGGCGTAGGCGACAGGGAATAGCGTCTCTGCATTCTTGGGGTCGCGCTGTAGCAGTACTGCTCCGAGGCCTAAGTCGCTTGCGTCGGTGCGAAGAACGAATGGCTGAGTCAAATCGGGTAGGTGGAGTACTGGCGCCGATGTCATTCTGTCCTTGAGTGTTTGGAATGCTGTCTCGCATTCGGCGGTCCAAACTACTTTGTCCGGGGCGATTTTCCGGGTTCCATTTGTCAGTGGTACGGCGATGCTGTTGTAGTTGGGGATGAACTTCTGGTAGAAGCCGCAGAGTCCTAGAAACGACTGCACCTCCTTCTTGGTCTTGGGCCTGGGAGCGTCGAGTAGGCGTTTCACTGTCTTTTCTACCGGTCGCAGGCTTCCTTGACTGATGGTGTGTCCCAGAAATTCTAGTTCTGTGAATCCCATCTGACATTTGGTGGGTCTTGCCGTCAATCCCGTGTCTCTGAGGCGGGCGAGTAGTTGTTGTAGGAGCGTGACATGTTCCTCCCACGTAGGTGTTGCGATGAGGATGTCGTCCATAAACGAGTGTAGGTGCTCGCTGCTCAGGGGTGCCAGGAGTTTTCGCATCATGGCGCTGAAGATGCTGGGTGCGTTGTGGAGTCCGAACGGAAGTACATTGAACTCGAAGTGTCCTTCCATAGTGCTGAAAGCTAGGTACTTTCGGACTTGTGGTTGTACTGGTATCTGGTAGTATCCTTTGCTGAGGTCGATGCGTGAGAAGTACTTTGCTCGCTGTAGCTTGGCAAATAGGTCGGTCTGGTCCGGGAGTGGCTCTGGCTGGAACTGCGTTACCGCATTCAGGAGTCTGAAGTCGATGCACAGTCGATGCTCTCCGTTGGGTTTTCGCAACAATACCGTGCCTGCGCTGTAGGGTGAGGTAGACTCTGAGATGATTCCGGCTGCCAGTAAAGTGTCTATCTCTTCCTTGATGGCTCGCTGCTGCGACAGTGGCATCGGGTAGAGCTTCTGGCGGACGGGTGTTGGGTCGGTCACCGTTAAGGTTACTTCGACGAGGTCTGTCCTCCCTGGTCGGTCTGTTAGCACAGTCTGATGTTGTCGAATGACCTGTAGTACTTGCTGTCGCTGTTTAGCGGCTAGGTCCCCGTTGAGTATCACGTCTTTGTAGGTTTCTTTGGAGTGCAGGGGATACTCTACTGCATTGGTCTCCATGCTTTCTCCTTCTTCCGCGATGGCGATGGCTAGCAAGTTGTGAGTGCTGGGGGTCGCTGGTCGGTCCGTATACTTCTTGAGGAGATTGATGTGGTGGTATCGGGCTCTCCCGTTCACCTCTACTTGGTAGACTGTCTTGGATTTCTTGGCAGTCACCCGGTACGGTCCTCTCCAAGCGATGTCCAGCTTGTTGGTTCCACTTGGAAGTAAGAGTAGCACTTGATCGCCGACTTGCAGTTCTCTGTCCTTCGCGTGGCGGTTGTAGTACTTCGCCTGACGGGCTCTTGCCTTCTTCAGTGCTTCACCAGCTTTCTTCCACGTTGCTTTGAGGGTTTCCCGCAGGTCTGCGACGTACTTGGTGGCACCTCTTGGTGTGTCGTCTATCTTGGCTTCCGTCCAACTTCTGCGTAGGGCTTCTAGCGGTCCTGCTAGAGGTCTGCCGAATAGCAATGTTGACGGGGTGTAGCCTGTGGCTGCATGGGGCGTTTCTCGGTATGCGAACAGTGCCGCATTCACGTAGGTGTCCCACGCTTCTGGATTGTCGTCGGCGACTTTCCTGAGTATAGTGAGAAGGGTTCCATTCAGTCTTTCTACTTGTCCGTTGCTGGCTGGGTGGTATGGTGGTGTGCGAATGTGATGAACTTGTATCAACTCGAACACGTCTTGCATCAGGCGGCCGGTGAACTGAGATCCGTTGTCCGTTCTAATGCTGTCCGGGAATCCGACTCTGGTAAAGATGGCGATGAGTGCATCTGCAATCTTCTTGGTGTCAATCGCTGGCAACGGGACTGCTTCGCACCACATCGTACATGCGTCGACGAGTGTGAGTAGAAATCTGTTCCGCTTCTTGGTCATGGGCAGTGGTCCTACTATGTCTACTGAGACTTGCTGGAATGGCACGCCGACTACTACTGATGGTCCTAAGGTAACTGGTACGGTGTGATGTCGCGGGGAATATCGTTGACATTGGTGGCAAGATTTCACGTAGCGCTTGACATCCTCCGTGATTCCTGGCCAATAGTAGTGTGCGCTGATTCTCTGCACTGTGGCTCCAATTCCCATGTGTCCGCTGAGTGGCATGCTGTGGCCTAGTTCTAGTACTTGGGCTCGAAGGGTGGCTGGCAGTACTAGTTGGGTGTGATCTCCATCTCCTTGTCGATGTAGGACTCCCTGTTCCATGTAGAAGTCTCCCTTGTGCGGGGGTGTGTGCGCCTTGGGTAGCTTCTGGAAGCACTTCTCTATCGAGGTGTCTTCTTTCTGTGCTGTTTTGATCTCTTCGAGTCCTGGATTCGGAGCGAACTCGGGCTGGGGTGGTTGGGTTTTAGCTTGGGCCCTGGTTTGCACTGCAGCTATCTCTACAGTTTTAGGGGGCGTGCCTAAGAACACATACCTACAACCTAGCACTAGATCATACAGGGGTTTCTGTAAAACAGCTGCTTGGATTCGTCCTGTGACGTACCTACTCTCTACTTCGATCCATGCTATTGGGCAAGTAGTCGTCGGTTTCGTCAAGTCTGCTCCTTGTAAGTCGACTGTCTTGTCTGTCAAGTCCGCGCGCGATACAAGAGATTCGCTAACTATCGCGTCGTATGATAGACCTGTGTCATACAGACAGTTCGCTTCTTTTCCGTTGACCTTGACCGTGTCTGTCACCGATGGGTGATCTCCGATCGTGTGTGGCTTGTTACCGCTACTTTGAGTTAGAACTCTGTGCGCTGGCCGGCTTTCGCGCTCTTCCCTACGTTGTGCGGCCAACTTGAAACATTCTGCGGTGGAGTGGTTGTTTCTGTTGCAGAACGAACAATACCGTCTCTGTTCTGCAGGACCTCTTTTCCCGAATTCCGTGTTGGGTCCTTTATTTTGCCCAGGTCTGGGGTTATTCGGCTTATTCGCGGTGCGCTCTTCTCGGTTAGGGCTTCGTTTCTGTGCCTCTTTCCCGTTAGGCTTTAGGTCTCGCCTGAAGCTCTTGGCTTCTCCGTGTGCGGCCACGTACCTATCTGCGACCTTGACCAGATCCTCCAGTCTTTCCGCGCCCTGCTCTACTGAGAATGTCCTCAGCTCGGGGGTCATGGTTTCCCGTAGCTGTTCCCATACTAACAGTTCTGTCAGTCCATCATACGTCTTAGCCGTGGCTGACTGGCTAATCCACTTATCCAGCGTTGTGGACAACCGATCCGCGAACTGCGCATAGCTATCTCCTTTCACTCTCCGATTGGTGCGGAACTTTTGCCGGTAGCATTCTCCTGTCAGTTCGAATCCCGTTAGGAGTGCCTCTTTTACTTTGTGATAGTCAGTCACTCTGTCAGTCGGTAGCTTACTGTAGATGTCATAAGCCTTTCCTCTAAGTCCTTGACTAAGCTTGAAAGACCAATGGGTGGGATCTAGTTTGTACTCTGTTGCTAGACGCTCAAACCTAGTCAGATAGAGATCTAGACCTTCCTCTCTCTCATTGAATGTTCCCAGTGGAAATGACATTCCTTGTACCGGGTTGGATGCTACCTCTAGCTGATCTGAGTGGGAAGGGGTTGAGGAAGAACTTGACGCTCCTGATTCCAATCTTTTCAATTCTAACTCATGCTGTCTGTCTTTTTCCTTTTCTGCCCTCTCATACTCCCATTTCCTAACTTCTGCTTCTCTCTCTGCTGCTAATGCTGCCTTCTTCTGTTCTCCTTCTAATTCTAATTTCTTCTGTTCTCTTGCTGCTTCTAACTCTGCTTTCTTTTGCTCTGCTTCTAATTCTAATTTCTTTTGCTCTCTTGCTGCTTCTAACTCTGCTTTCTTTTGCTCTGCTTCTAATGCTAGTTTCTTTTGTTCAGCTTCTAATTTCTTTGCCTCTCTCTCTGCTGCTCTCTCTGCCTTAGCCTCCTGTTTCTCTACCTCGGCATTGATGTACGCAATTAGGTCTCCCCCTGCTAAGTGTAAAGCTTCTCCCAATTCCTTGAAACGCAATCTCAAGGCCACTGGGTCCGACATTGCCAAACGTGTCTATGAACACCCTCTGAATCAAGTGGAATACCAAAACACTAGCAATATTGCAAGTCAATAAAAACAATGCAAAGACCATACAAGTCGTAATCAATAATAGAATAAAACAAGAGTCAAATGGCATACAACAGTTATTTAAGCAAAACCTGCAAAAGAACAATGCAACATACAGGCACAAAAATATTTGAAGCAAAAAAGTTTTTAACTAAAGAATAGTGCACCACAACTGATCAGTGTTATACCCTTACACTATTCTAAGTTATTCTACTTCTACTGTTATCTAATTTTATTGTACTTAGGTCCGGTTATACCCAATTCCTATTATACACAGATCCTAGCTAGGCTCGCCAATTAAAGTGTCACGCGGGGTTTATGGGCTCTGCACAATGGAATTATGGACCCTCACGTTTATTCGGTGGGAACTGCTAGTAAGTCACCCTATGAATTACTTTAATAAATTTATTTGTTTAGCTCGTTCTGTGTTAAGGTTGGGGTACAGAAATAGATAGAAAAATGGTAAAAGATTACTGTCACACTAGCTTTCACACGGCTATGAATCATATGTAGTCCAGCCACTTGATAACAGTTAAAATCACACATTTATTTCTTCTACTCTATACAAGATTCTCTAAGTACTAATCTAACTTAAAAAGTCTCAGTCACTGCTAATAGTTCGATCGCTGATAGTCTAGGCAGCTGTTATATCTTCCTAGGGCACTTGCTATAATATTTCATGTAGATTTGGACTACTGTGGTCCGTTTTACAGTTTCTGAAGAGTTGGACTACTGTGGTCCTGTTATGATCAGTTTAAGTGCACTTCTGGGTGTACACTTAACTTTCTTATGGTGCGGTCGAAGTCCTTCTGTGAGGTAGCTTCTGGTACACCTTTGTAGTTGTGTAGTTGGGTTCCCTTGCCACGCTGTGGGGTCTGACAGGGTGTTTCTTCGGGTATCTCTTTCCGTCTTGTGCGGTAGAGTCTCCTCAACCAACTAGTCGTTTCTGTGGAGTGGGGTGCACAGGATAGCTCGGGATAGCTCGGGATAGCTCGCCTGCTCGTCTGTAATATAAGAGACGAAATTCTGCACAACCCTGAATAATCGGTTTGTGCAGAGCGTCTCACTGAAAGCCAAGTAGCCCTCAGTGATAGCTCCACATCTCTATACATAAGCGACGAACATTCTGCTACTTCCGGGTTCCACTGGAATCTCACTCTAAATTCCTATACATACATAAATATCAATCGTGTCTAACTATACACATACAGAATTAATAATAATATAAACATTCACGGGTACAGTCACTGGTCTGCAAACATACATATAAGTTAAACAACAGTGGTTCCGTACGGGATACAACATGGCGGCGCAACCGGTCGTGTTTCGCCTCGTGCTCGGCTCTTCCACGTGGTACGGCAAATTCGGATTAACAATTCACATTTATGCATAGCAAATTCCACAAACATAATTTCTACAATAATATAAATATATCACGATGAAACAGAAGGGTGTTCATTTACCTGTCTGACAAGTTCAGGCCCGTGATGACTTGAGAGAATTCTAAGATTTCAAAGTCCTGCTTCCTGGTCTATGAGTGTAGAGATTTCTCTAGCTGTGGAGATGTTGACTCTACCTCGTCTCACACACGACTGATTCAAACTGTCTTAGGTTTTGACACAGTAAAACTGCTCTACCCACTGAGCCTGCTTCTGATTGGTTAAAACGGTCCGATTCAAAGCTCAAGTGCTGACTCACTGCGATGTGGGTGGCTCGCTCGCCGTGTGTGGTCTGCTGTGTAATTTAATTGCTGCTGTGTAATAGTCTAACTTCTAAAGTTACAAGTACTACACATGGCTAAATAGTAAACAAGCAGAGTTAAGACTAGCCAGTTCGTGACACCACCTGATGAAACAATGGCGGTATACACAAAAACAAATAATCCTTTTTTCTTTTCTTCTTAAAACCGCTATATAAGACCGATAAACAAAGATGTTATACATCGCACTTATCGGGCTTATTATAGGTGCTCCTGACAGCTATTTATTATTTTTTCTGATAAAATAGAGAGTATCTAATAGACTCAGACCAATTCTCTGTACTTTAAAAAAAAATTATTTAATCGTTCTTATATAGCGCTTTTCCAGCTCAAGAGCTGCTCAAGACGCTGGCCGATACAGGATCTAACTCAAGCCGCCCGAGGCGCCAACTTGCAGCTTTTGGGCGCATCGTAATAACGCTCCAGACAACTGAGCACAATCCTGGGCAGCCAGGGATGGGGAGAAGGACCTAGGTGCATGCTGGGTGTGTTCTTGTCACCGGCACTCACCCGTCTAGGACATGAGCGTCAGGAACTTAAAAGTCCGTTATGATGATATGTATGCGACACAGACTAGACCTCGGTTTATACTCTCATACGAAGGTCTTCAGACGAATCGTCTAAGGCAGGAAGCGCAGCAGGCGCCTCGGACGTTTTGAGGTATATTTTGTATCGGCCAGCGCCTTGACCCACTCCTGAACTAGAAAAGCGCGCTGTAGAAATGAACTATTAAAGACAGACAGAAAAGACTAAACAAGCGTAAGCTCTAATATTCGGTGCTGTGCACCTATAACATATGGATGGTAAGAGTGAGAGAGGAGTGTATTGGAGGGTAAGAGTGAGAGATATGAGTGTATTGGAAGGTAAGAGTAAGAGAGAGGAGTGTATTGGAAGGTAAGAATGAGAGAGAGGAGTGCATTGGAGGGTAACAGTGAGAGAGAGGAGTGTATTGGAGGGTAAGAGTGAGAGAGAAGAGTACATTGGTGGGTGAGAGAGAGGAGTGTATTGGACGGTAAGAGTGAGAGAGAGGAGTGTATTGGAAGGTAAGAGTGAGAGAGAGAAGTGCATTGGACGGTAAGAGTGAGAAAGGAGTGTATTGGAAGGTAAGAGTGAGAGAGAAGAGTGTATTGGACGGTAAGAGTGAGAGAGAGGAGTGTATTGGACGGTAAGAGTGAGAGAGAGGAGTGTATTGGACGGTAAGAGTGAGAGAGAGGAGTGTATTGGACGGTAAGAGTGAGAGAGAGGAGTGTATTGGACGGTAAGAGTGAGAGAGGAGTGTATTGGACGGTAAGAGTGAGAGAGAGGAGTGTATTGGAAGGTAAGAGTGAGAGAGAGGAGTGTATTGGAAGGTAAGAGTGAGAGAGAGGAGTGTATTGGACGGTAAGAGTGAGAGAGGAGTGTATTGGACGGTAAGAGTGAGAGAGAGGAGTGTATTGGACCGTAAGAGAGAGAGAGAGAGGAGTGCAATGGACGATAAGAGTGAGAGGTAAGGTAAGGTAAAGGTAGTCCCATAGCCTTGTGGCCGTAGGGGAGCGTGATGTTGGAGATCACACTTATCTTGGGCCAGCGTAATGAGGGTGATGCCCAACTCTCTCCCTCGCTGCTTTACCTTCCCCACCCTCAAGAGAGTAGGTACTCAATCACAGTTGAGTCAACTGGGGGCGTTGTTATTTGTCGCTTCACGTTTTAGCGGTCACCCATCCAAGTGCTAACCGCACCGGACGGTGCTTAACTTTCGACACAGTAGCGAGTGCTCCAACCACTGCACTATCCGACACCCAAGAGTGAGAGAGAGGAGTGTATTGGAGGGTAAGATTGAGAGAGAGAGGAGTGTATTGGAGGGTAAGAGTGAGAGAGAGGAGTGTATTGGAGGGTAAGAGTGAGAGAGAGGAGTGTATTGGAGATTAAATTAGAGATAGGAGTGTATTGGAGGGTAAATGAGAGATAGGAGTGTATTGGAGGGTAAGAGTGAGAGAGAGGAGTGAATTGGAGAGTAAGAGTGAGAGAGGGGGTGGGACTGGCTACGTGCAACCGGATGTCGTTGTTCTTGTTGGAGTGAAGGGAGAGCATAAGAATTTAGGCATAGAGAAATATGTTGGTGTTTGTGTATATTATTTGTGTGTGTGCATGTATGTGTGTGAGAGAGAGAGGGAGAGACAAAGTGGGGGTGGGGGTGGAGAAGGGAGGGGCTGGGTAGGACGTATTGCATTTAGGACAACGACCCGAGTTACCTTCAGGCATTCCATTGCTTGGACTTTAAAGATCCTGACGCTCATGTCCTAAAGGTGTGAGTGCCGGCTACACAAATACACCCAGCAAGCACTAAGTCCACTCTCCCTCATCCCCCGTTGCTCAGGATTGTGCTCAGTCGTCTGGGAGTCACACCATTCGCCCAAAGGCTGCTTCCCCCCCCCCCCGTGAGGGTTCCGGGGGTTTCTGTATAAATAGTATCCCCACTTTCTGGAAATGTAGTGCTTTAAATTCCCACTGTCGCTGTTTTTCTCCTTTGTTCTGTCTCTATGTTTTTAAAAAAAAAAGAAAATAAAGCCATGAGGCCTGGATCATTTCTAAAGTCATGTTCTGTGTGGAACAGAAAAGAAAACCAACCAGAGCGGAGAGACAGGCACTGAGTACAGACACAAAGAAGATGCTACAGCACTATGACAGACTGTCCATCAGCAACGGAGTGCTGTACAGACTGGTCAAGACATCAGGAAGAGAAGAAATCAGACAGCTAGTTCTCCCAAGAAATATGAAACAGAAAGTTCTGGAACAATTGCATGATCAAATGGGGCACCAAGGTATTGAGAGAACAACGCAACTGGTCAGAGAGCGCTATTACTGGCTCAGAATGACAGCAGACATTGAAATGTACTGTCAGCGGTGTCCGCGTTGTGTGACGGCAAAAAGACAAGTGCCGGCTTCACGAACGCCGCTGCGACCAATGTTGTCAACGCGCCCTTTGGAAATAGTGGCCATTGACTACACCATACTGGAACCAGCTCAGGATGGAAGAGAAAACGTGCTGATCCTAACAGACATTTTCACAAAATTCACTGTGGCCGTCCCAACGAGAGACCAGACAGCTGAAACAACAGCAAAAGCCCTTGTACGTAAATGGTTCCAGAAATACGGTGTACCTCAAAGACTTCATTCTGATCAGGGCAGAAATTTTGAATCGGAGATCATTAAGTCCCTGTGCAAGATGTATGGCATTGAAAAGTCAAGAACAAGCCCATACCACCCTGAAGGGAATGCGCAGACAGAGCGTTTCAACAGAACTCTTCACGATTTATTAAGAACGCTCCCAGAAGAGAAGAAAAGGCGATGGACAGATCATCTGCAGTCCTTAGTGTTTGCGTACAACGCCACGCCTCATGCCACCACAGGGTTTGCGCCATACTACCTAATGTTTGGTAGGCAACCACGGCTACACTTGGACACCATGTTCACCACTGAGGACGACAAGCCGTGTCCCGACTGGATCCTGCACCACAGACGAAGCCTAGACCTGGCTTACAAACACACCAGAAGACGACTGCAGGACGAAGCGCTGAAGAGGAAGGAGCGGTTCGATGACCATGTGAAAGATGACCCTGTACACAAAGGTCAGTGTGTCTTGTTGAAGAACCATCCTCGATGCCGGAACAAGATCCAGGACAAGTGGAAGGAGGAAGTTTTCACAGTGACCGACGTGCGTGGTGCAGTTTGTAAAGTTGTCAGCCAGAAAACAGGGCAGGAGAAGCGAGTGCACAGAAATGAACTGAGAGTCATGCCTGACTTTCCTGGTTCCCCAGGCAGCAAGAGCAGTGATGTAGACAGTTCTGAAATCTCTGATGGCGAGTACGTTGACGCAGCCCATGGGCAGATCAACGACGGAACAGAAAGGCAAACAGAAACAGAAGCAGCAGCAGCGGTATCACGGTCACCGCCACCACTTCGCCGAAGTACCAGGACCACCGCGGGGAAGCACAGCAACCCCTACAACCTACCACGGTCCGTTCTTGCGCGAGAACAAGTGGCAGAACAGACGCAGCAGGATGACGTCAGCAATTCCGACCATTCCACAGACCAGCACCGCAGATTGCAGATGGCAGACAGAATGTTGAACTTGTTTTCCAAGATACTTGATGATCAAATATAAATAATGTACATTTTGTCACATTCTGCCTTTATTTATTGACTTCACCAGAAAAGGACAATTTCAAACCTTGAAGAATGATTAAGTGAAAGTTTCACGTATAAAAGACTTTTTCTCATTGTACATGTTATGATTACATGCTAAGAATAAGTACATTTTTAATCTCTCCACCCCTACCTCTGCCGTCCTAGCACAGTTAATTATTTACAGAGACTTATTATTTTTCCACAAGTTAAATTCTCTTTGAGAATGTATACAACTTGTAGTTGGTTTCTCATTGCTGATACTTTACCTTGAGAAAGACAGCAGTAGGGCAACATTATTTTCTGTCTCTGTGAAATGACTAAACGTCCGTTCTACACTATGAATTGGTTTAAATACCAACTCGTCAGTAATTCGTTGTCGATTACAGTAGATCGAACTTAAGTCATGTATTTTTCCCATTATTTAACGTAGAATGTATTCAACTTTGTTGTTTATCTATATTTAAATGATCTTTGGTAAATTTTGTTTAAAGGTTCAAGCTTTTAACATACGATTTTGTCAAATTTCATTGTCGCTCTATGTTGAATTGCTGTTTAATATAAGGTCACATACTTAACATGTTTTTTTTTAATCGTTTTTGTGTGTGGTCAATTTCCATTGTCAATTCATGTTTAAGTGGTATGAATGATCATTGTGCGAACCTTTATGGACATTTCATGTCCCACACCGGGACGGTGTTGCAAATTGAGGGGGGGTGTATGTGAGAGAGTGCGTTCGCATGCGTGTGAGCGCATGCAAGTTTTGTAGTATGTTTGTGAGTGTGTTCAGTGGTTGAGACAAAGTAATTAATAGTTCAGAAGAAACTAATTGGTGTGCACGAGAAAACTACGCGTGGAAATATTATGTGAGTTGTGATAACGAAAAGTATTAATATATAAGGAATGTTTTATATGAATTGGGAAAGAGAACAGAATAAAGGCGAGAGAAAAGGAATGTACTCCGACTGATTCTCTGTTTGAACGCAAGATTATTATGAACTTGATCACAACCACAGCAACCACTAACAAACCACCACTCCACCATACTACATAGAGTCACAGGGAGATTTACTAGCGATCCCCATCGACTTAAGACGAGTGGGTAATAGCAACCATTGTGCAGAGCCCAGCAACAATAGACCCACCGTCACAACTTAATTGGCGAGCCTGCCAGGATCTGTGTAGAATAGGAACTGGGGATAACCGGATCTGTGTACAATAAAATAGGATTACAGTAATAGTAGCAGTAGAATAACTTAGAATAGTTGTAAGTGTAGGAAACAGAGTTGGTGCACTATTCTTTTGTTTTAAAACTTTTTTGCTTCAATTCTTTTTGTGCCTGTATGTTGCATAGTTCTTTTGCAGGTTTTGCTTAAGTAACTGTTGTATGCCATTTGACTCTTGTTTTATTCTATTATTGATTACGAATTTGATTGTCTTTGCATTGTTTTTATTGAATTGCCATATTGCTAGTGTTTTTGTATTCCACGTGATTCAGAGGTTGGTCATAGACACTTTTGACAATGTCAGACCCAGTAGCCTTGAGATTGCGCTTCAAGGAATTAGGAGAATCGTTACACTTAGCAGGAACCGACTTAATTGCGTATATCAATGAAGAAGTAGAGAAGCGGGAGGCTAAGGCAGAGAGAGCAGCAGAGAGAGAACAGAAGAAAGCAGAATTAGAAGCAGAACAAAAGAAGGTAGCAGCAGTGAGAGAAGCAGAAGTTAGGAGATGGGACTATGAGCGGGCAGAAAAAGAAAAAGAGAGGGCAGAAAAGAAAAAAAAAGACAGACAGCATGAGTTGGAACTGAGGAGATTAGGAGCCTCAAGTTCGGCCACCACCCCTCCCCACTCAGATGAACTAGATGTAGCCTCCAACCCTGTACTAGGTATGTCATTCCCACTGGGACCATTCAACGAAAGAGAAGAAGGTCTAGATCTCTATCTAACTAGGTTTGAGCGCCTAACCACAGAGTACAAACTAGATCCCACCCATTGGTCTTGTAAGCTTAGTCAAGGGCTTAGAGGAAAGGCATATGACATCTACAGTAAGCTACCGACTGACTATCACAGAGTAAAAGACGCACTCATAACGGGATTGGAACTTACAGGAGAATGCTACCGGCAAAAATTCCGCACCAATCGGAGAATGAAAGGAGAAAGTTATGCGCAGTTCGTGGATAGTCTTTCCACAATGCTGGATAAGTGGATTAGCCAGTCAGCCACGGCTAAGACATATGATGGACTGACCGAACTATTAGTGTGGGAACAGCTACAGGAAACCATGACCCCCGAGCTGAAAACATTCTCAGTAGAGCAGGGCGCGGAAAGACTGGAAGATCTGGTCAAGGTCGCAGATAGGTACGTGGCCGCCCACGGAGAAGTCAAGAGCTTCAGGCGAGACCTAAAGCCTAACGGGAAAGAGGCACAGAAACGAAGCCCTCACCGGGAAGAGCGCACCGCGAATCGGCCGAATCACCCCAGACCTGGGCAAAATAGAGGACCCAACGCGGAATTCGGAAAAAGAGGTACCGCAGAACAGAAACGGTATTGCTCGTTCTGCAACAGAAATAATCACTCCACCGCGGAATGTTTCAAGTTGGCAGCACAACGTAGGGACGAGCGCGAAAGCCGGCCAGCTCATAGAGTTCTAACTCAAAGCAGCGGTACAAAGCCACACACCATCGGAGATCACCCATCGGTGACAGACACGGTCAAGGTAAACGGTAAAGAAGCGAACTGTCTGTATGACACAGGTCTATCATACGACGCGATAGTTTGCGAGTCTCTTGTATCGTGCGCGGACTTGACGGACAAGACAGTCAAACTACAAGGCGCAGACTTGACGAAACCGACGACCACTTGCCTTATAGCTTGGATAGAGGTAGAGAGTAGATACGTCACCGACGAATCCAAGCAGCAGTTTTACAGAAACTCCTGTATGATCTAGTGCTAGGAGGTAGGTATGTGCTTTTAGGCACGCCCCCTAAAACTGTAGAGATAGCTGCAGTGCAAACCAGGGCCCAGGCTAAAACCCAACCACCCCAGCCCGAGTTAGCCCCGAATCCAGGACTCGAAGAGATCAAAACAGCACAGAAAGCGGACGCCTCGATAGCGAAGTGCTTCCAGAAGTTACCAAAGGCGCACACCCCTCCGCACAAAGGAGACTTCTACATGGAAGATGGAGTTCTACATCGGCAAGGAGATGGAGATCACACCCAACTAGTACTGCCAGCCACCCTTCGAGCCCAAGTACTAGAATTAGTCCACAGCATGCCACTCAGCGGACACATGGGAATTGGTGCCACAGTGCAGAGAATCAGCGCACACTACTATTGGCCAGGAATCACGGAGGATGTCAAGCGCTACGTGAAATCTTGCCACCAATGTCAACGATATTCCCCGCGCCATCACACCGTACCAGTCACTTTAGGACCATCGGTAGTAGTCGGCGTGCCATTCCAGCAAGTCTCAGTAGACATAGTAGGACCACTGCCCATGACGAAGAAGCGGAACAGATTTCTTCTCACACTCGTCGACGCCTGTTCGATGTGGTGCGAAGCAGTCCCGTTGCCAGCGATCGACACCAGGAAGATTGCAGATGCACTCATCGCCATCTTTACCAGATTGGGATTCCAGGACAGCATTAGAACGGACAACGGATCTCAGTTCACCGGCCGCCTGATGCAAGACGTGTTCGAGTTGATACAGATTCATCACATTCGCACACCATCCAGCCAGCAACGGACAAGTAGAAAGACTGAATGAAACCCTTCTCACCATCCTCAGGAAAGTCGCCGACGACAACCCGGAAGCGTGGGACACCTACGTGAATGCGGCACTGTTCGCGTATCGAGAAACGCCCCATGCAGACACAGGTTACACCCCGTCAACATTGCTTTTCGGCAGACCACTTTCGGGACCGCTTGAAGCCCTACGCAGAAGTTGGACGGAAGCCAAGATAGACGACACACCCAGAGGTGCCACCAAGTACGTCGCAGACCTGTAGGAAACCCTCAAAGCAACGTGGAAGAAAGCTGGTGAAGCACTGAAGAAGGCAAGAGCCCGTCAGGCGAAGTACTACAACCGCCACGCGAAGGACCGAGAACTGCAAGTCGGCGATCAAGTGCTACTCTTACTTCCAAGTGGAACCAACAAGCTGGACATCGCTTGGAGAGGACCGTACCGGGTGACTGCCAAGAGATCCAAACAGTCTACCAAGTAGAGGTAAACGGGAGAGCCCGATACCACCACATTAATCTCCTCAAGAAATACACGGACCGACCAGCGACCCCCAGCACTCACAACTTGCTAGCCATCGCCATCGCGGAGGAAGGAGACAGCATGGAGACAAATGCTGTAGAGTATCCCCTGCATCCCAAAGAGACCCACAAGGATGTTATTCTCAACGGAGACCTAGCCGCCAAACAGCAACAGCAAGTACTACAGGTCATTCGACAACATCAGACTGTGCTCACAGACCGACCAGGAAGGACAGACCTCGTCGAAGTAAACCTAACGGTGACCGACCCAACACCCGTCCGCCAGAAGCTCTACCCGATGCCACTGTCAAAGCAGCGAGCCATCAAGGAAGAGATAGACACCTTACTGGCAGCCGGAATCATCTCAGAGTCTACTTCCCCCCTACAGCGCAGGCACGGTATTGTTGCGAAAGCCCAACGGAGAGCATCGACTGTGCATCGACTTCAAACTTCTGAATGCCGTAACGCAGTTTCATCCAGAACCACTCCCGGACCAGACCGACCTATTTGCCAAGCTACAGCGAGCGAAGTACTTCTCACGCATCGACCTCAGCAAAGGATACTATCAAATACCAGTACAACCACAAGTGCGAAAGTACCTAGCGTTTAGCACCATGGAAGGACACTTCGAGTACAACGTACTTCCCTTCGGACTACACAACGCACCCAGCATCTTTAGCGCCATGATTCGGAAACTCCTGGCATCCCTGAGCAGCGAGCACCTACACTTGTTTATGGACGACATCCTCATCGCAACACCTACGTGGGAGAAACATGTCACTCTCCTACAACGACTACTCGCCCGCCTCAGAGACACTGGATTGACGGCACGACCCACCAAGTGTCAGATTGGATTCACTGGATTAGAATTTCTGGGACACACCATCAGTCAAGGAAGCCTGCGACCTGTAGAAAAGACCGTGAAACGTCTGCTCGACGCTCCTAGGCCCAAGACCAAAAAGGAAGTGCAGTCGTTTCTGGGGCTCTGCGACTTCTACCAGGAGTTCATCCCCAACTACAACAGCATCGCAGTGCCACTAAACCAATGGAACCCGGAAAACCGCCCCGGGCAAAGTCGTTTGGACAGCCGAATGCGAGACAGCATTCCAAACCCTCAAGGACAACATGACATTGGCGCCAGTACTCCACCTACCATATTTGACGCAGCCCTTCGTTCTACGCACCGACGCAAGTGACTTAGGCCTCGGAACAGTACTGCTACAGCGCGACCCCAAGAATACGGAGACGCTATTCCCTGTCGCCTACGCCAGCAGAAAACTGAGACCTGCCGAGACACACTACGCCACATCGGAGAAAGAATGCCTTGGACTGGTCTGGGCCATACAGAAGTTTCAACTCTACCCGTATGGGACCCACTTCACAGTTCAGGTGGACCACCAACCACTATCGTTCCTGGCAGCCTCCAAATCCTTGAACTCGCGCCTGATGCGATGGGCACTCACCCTTCAGGCATACTCTTTCCAAATCGAGTACATCCCCGGCAAAGAGAACCACGGAACCGACTACTTCAGTCGTCATCTCGTGGAGGACACATCAGCTGTCGCCCACCCAACCCAACTAAGGGCCACAGTACCAGACTTCGTCCCCATCCAGTAGAAACCCTGTCATTAGTGTCCATAGATACCTGGCATAGCATTGCAGCTCAGGTAGAGCAACTTAACTAGTTTGTAAATAGGACCCTAGGATAGTGCAGTGTTAAACTAGGCTCTGTAGTAGAAAAAGGTCAGGCATACACCTTAGGAGAGTCATTCTGCATTCAAACTGCCTAGGGTACGCAGCTACGCTCTAGCAGAAATGTCTCCATAGACCAGGAAAGCAGGACTTGTTGAAAACTTGATTCAACTAAGTTAGCCAAGGCCTGACATTGTCAAAAAGGTAAGTGAACATACTTTTGTTTCATCGTGATGTCTTGATATTATTGTTGAATTATGTTTGTGAAATTTGCCATGATTAGAATTGAATTGTCAGTCCAACGTTGCGTGACCACGTGGCGAACACGACCGGCCGACGCCATGTTGTATACCTTACCTTACGGACCCACTGTTGTTTAACCTATATGTATGCTTGCAGACTAGTGGCTGTACCAGAGAATGTGTAAAATAATAATTAATTCTCTATGTGTATAGTTAGCAATGATTTATATTTATCTATGTATAGGAAATTAGAGTGGAGATTCCAGTGGAGCAGAATGTTCGTCGCTTATATATAGAGATGTGGAGGTAATCACCGAGGGCTACTTCGGCCTTCAGTGAGATGCTCTGCACACACCTAGAATACAGGGTTGTGCAGAATTTCGTCTCATATGTCACAGACGAGCAGGCATCCTATCGTGAGCCCAACCAGGCGAACTTCACTGTAAGTTGACCTGCAGCGTCTGATCAAGCAATGAGTGAAGAGAGCCCACCAGTCTAGCAACAAGGAGAAGAACCCACACCAACACAGCTTATCAAGGAAGCAACCACAACCCAGCTCTTCGGAATGAATGAATGAATGAATAATTTATAAAGCGCGTAAATATCTCCACGCCGATGGGCATGATCGCAGCGCTGGTGGGAGGGAGGTGGATAAACACACACACACGCACACACACACACAGTGGCGGGAAGGGTGCATTATCATAACTTAACATTTTAACTTCTTCACTATCGCTCAACACATTCTAGCAGGCAGACCAGTCAAATAACATTTATGCAATACTTTCACGCAGTGACTTATGAAATTGGGATGAGATCAAATAACTATACATCCAGATTAGCAAGAAGAGAAGAAATAAGTTTTCAAGTTTCTGCCAAATGCATCGACAGAGTCTGCTCTCTTTATGCCTTCTGGAAGAGCATTCCACCAGACCGGTGCAGTGTATCTGAAAGACCTCTGGCCATACCTCTTAGTCCTACACTGCTTGAGCCCAGGAACAACAAATAAAGACTTGGAAGCTGAGCGGAGGCTGCGAGATGGTTCGTACACATTCAGAAGTTCGAACAGGTATTCAGGAGTGTGCTCTTTAACTGCGCGATAGGCAACTGAAAGCAGTTTGTGTTTAGTGCGTTTGTGGATAGGAAGCCAATGGAGTTGCTCAAGAATGGGGGTGATATGGACTGATTTACGACTTTTTGTGACCAATCGAGCTGCAGAATTCTGACACTGAGCTAAGTACATAGTACGCAGTGCACCAAACCTGTATCAAAGGACCACAGTAGTCCACTCTTCCAGAACTCTGACCCTTAGGGCAGAAAGCATCCAGTGCCCAATGATGTTACAGTAGCGGCATAGAACTATCAAGAAGCGAACCAGTCAAAGAAACATTTGAACTTTTAAGTTAGTATTGTACTAACAGATTGTGTATAGAGTAGAGGAAATAAATGTGTGATATTTACTGTTGTCAAGTGGCTGGACTACCTATGTTTCATAGCCGTGTGAGAGCTAGTGTGACAGTGATCTTTTACCATTTTTCTATCTATCTCTGTACCCCAGCCTAAACACAGACCGAGCTAAACAAATAAATGTATTAAGTAGAGTCACAGGGATATTAACTAGCGATCCCCATCGACTTAAGACGAGTGGGTAATAGCATTCCATTGTGCAGAGCCCAGCAACAATAGACCCACCGTCACAGTTAACAGGTCATTCCCATCCAGATGTCGCTATAATTGTTGATGTTATATTAAAGTCACCAGTTGTTAGATTGTTATAATTTTATTTTTAGTTGGTAGATTTGTTATGATTTTACTATATTTTAGTTTTATTGTCTAATTTCATGCACCCAGAGTGTACAGACGTAAAATTAAAATACTGAACCAAGCTGAACTGGACTGACAGTTTAGGCCCCATGGAATGAAAGTTTAGACACCACGGAATGAAATTTAGACATCACGGAATACCATGGAATGAAAGTTCAGACACAGCGGAATGAAGTTCAGACACCATGGTATAAAAGACTCCCTGCAATGCAAGGATTAAGTTTAGGCACCCTGAGCGTTAGAAACATAACAGAGAGATGGCAAACACGTACACTCAAGTGATTGGCAATCAGTAGGCATATTTCATAGTGCTGATAGACGGAAGGGGACTCTCGAACGCAATATAATTACTTATTTTGGATTCACATGCGTTTGATCATGAGTGATAGAAAGACACACTCACACACGCACACACTAAAACACACACACAGAGAGAGAGAGAGAGAGAGAGAGAGAGAGAGAGAGAGAGAGAGAGAGAGAGAGAGAGAGAGAGAGACTCGTGAAGGTCGATGGACACAATAACCTGTTACCGGGCAAAGACCTAGTGGCACCAAGGTTCTTCCGAAGTTTAACAGATTACAAAGTCAAGTAAAAGGTAAAAAGGTAAAGGTAGTCCCATAGCCTTGTGGCCGTAGGGGAGCGTGATGTTGGAGATCACACTTATCTTGGGCCAGCGTAATGAGGGTGATGCCCATCTCTCTCCCTCGCTGCTTTACCTTCCCCACCCTCAAGAGAGTAGGTACTCAATCACTGTTGAGGCAACTGGGGGCGTTGTTATTTGTCGCATCACGTTGCGGTCAACCATCCAAGTGCTAACCGCACTGGACGGTGCTTACTTTGCGACACAGTAGCGAGTGCTCCAACCACTGCGCTATCCGACACCCCGACACATCCGACATCCGACAAAGTCAAGTCCAACTGTAAAATGCAATGTCCCAAGGACACACAGTCCAGAGTAACAGGTCATTTAAAAATTAATAATCACTATTGTTCTACATGGATAAAACGCTATAACAAAAATAACCTTCTTTAATATAAATCGATCCATTCGTTGGCTTATGCACCTATTGATAACAACAGTGTTGATTTTAATGATAGCTCCGCAGCAAAAGCGCCTCGGGCGGCTTGATTAATTTCTTGTATCAGCCAGCGCCTTGAGCAGCTCTAGAGCTAAAAAAAAAAAAAGCGCGATATAAGAACGATTTATTTACAAAGTTCAAAATAAATCGCCGCTGAATTAATTGTGTGGACAATTTTGCCCTATTTACGATCTTGTGAATGACGTAGTCTTGGGTGTTTTGTGGCTGCAAACGTGAAAGGTCTTTGCACTGGTTATGACCTCGCGGAGAATATGAACTCTTTGTCGTGGGTACGACCTCGTTAAGTACATAAGGTCTTGGACCTGAGTTCAAAATCTCGAAAAGAAATGCGAGGTGACGTAAGGAGAAAAAAGAAGAAGAAGAATGGGGGAAGAGGGTGGGAAAGAAGAAGAACAACAATAAGAACAACGACAACAACAACAATGACGACAACAACAACTGCTACTACAATAATAGCAACAACAACAAATGTAATAAAATAATTTAGAATAATATCGTGATGCCCCTTTGGGCCAGGATGTGGGCAAGGCATTCTGGACTATAATGTACACATTATTGTGTTGGAAAAGTGAGTTATAATCTGGTAGATAAAAAAAAGGAATAAAAAAATAACTAAAAATGCTCATCGACGATGTTAGTCTAGCATGTTTTATATAATGCAAGACTTAAGTTTTGACACCTAGCACAGAAATTTTAGCCACGTAACTGAGTATTCGTAAACGCGTTATCACCAACGGATAATAAGTATATTCTAAAGTGTCGGTCGTCACAAGTGAGACTCAAAAGCAAAATAAATAATTCGTTTTTGGTTCACACGCATCTGATCATGAGTGAGAAAGAAAGCAATATCCACACACACATTACATGACATGGTTAATGGTTTAGGTCCAGCGGAATCTACAAACACATACACACGCACACACATGAATGAACATTGGGGTTTAACGTCTACACCCACCATTGGCGATATGGCAGACAGGGGTAACCATCCCAGGATAGAGAGGGTAGGGACCTAAATCAACACTGAACCGCCAGAGCAATCATACTGCAAATACTGACTGTGAAATTGGCCACTTTTTTCTTGTCCAGCACGGAATAGGAACCTGGTTTATCAGGTGTGCCAGGCGAACGCTCTCCCACTGATCCTACGGCTGTGGGACAAATCCAAACTGCTTTGGTTTCCTCAAGTGAAAGATACCTTAAAATGCCCCATTTTGACACGTCCCCGTGAAAGATCCCTTTAAAATGACCCATTGTGACCACGTCCCCTCCACAGATCCATTTAAAATAAATCCATTGTGACCACCTCCGCGCCACAGATCCCTTTAAAATGACCCATTGTGACCACCTCCCCGCCACAGATCCCTTTAACATGATCCATTGTGACCACCTCCCCGCACAGATCCCTTTAACATGATCCATTGTGACCACCTCCCCGCCACAGATCCCTTTAACATGATCCATTGTGACCACCTCCCCGCCACAGATCCCTTTAACATGATCCATTGTGACCACCTCCCCGCCACAGATCCCTTTAACATGATCCATTGTGACCACCTCCCCGCCACAGATCCCTTTAACATGATCCATTGTGACCACCTCCCCGCCACAGATCCCTTTAACATGATCCATTGTGACCACCTCCCCGCCACAGATCCCTTTAAAATGCACAGTGAGTGTTGCCTCACTGGAAAAAAGCTTTTAACAAAACAACAACAAAAATCTCATTCCAAAATAAAGTTGTTTTTTTAATCAATAAATAGTTCTTGTGGCTATTAATAGGTGCGGCCGTTCTACCGCTCTAACACTAACAATGTCTACTAGACGGTCTTTTACAGTATTGATGTGCCGCCCTACCGCTCTAGCACTAACAATGTCTACTAGACGGTCTTTTATCGTATTGATGTGCCGTTCAACTTAGAGGAAATCAACCTCTGTCAGAACAGACATGGAGAATTCAAACTTTGGCTGTTGGTTTGAGCAACTAAAGCCCACTTTATCATTGTTTAATGTAAAAACAAAAACGTCAAATATTAGGAGAAATCTGTTTTGCCAAAAATACAAACATTCTTCAACTTGGGGCTTTTAAACTTTTATTTTTTGTTAACCAATCAGACTTTATGTTATGTTAATGTTTTTTGTACACACAATCATACCATAATGATATCCATCCTAAGTACGGATTGATAGTAATAATCTATCAAACAGCTTTTTTACCAAGTTAGGACTTTGACTGAAGCGTGGTCTTCACCCAGGTTACAACCTCACTAATAGGTTCAAACTCAAAACTTTGTCCTGGTTACGACCTCGCGAATGACCTGACGTAGTCTTGCGTCTTTTGCCCAGGTGATTACCTAAAGACTTAATCGAGGTCATTACCTCAAGAACGTCAAGACTCCTTCACCCAGGTTTAATGTCACCTCGTGGTACGAACTCGCGAATGACGTGCGACCTGTGCCCAGGTTATGTGTCCTAGTGGCTGGAGTGAGAGGTTTTTGTCCTGGTCGCGAACATGAACCTTTGTTCCTTAGTTATGGCCTCGTATATGGCACAATGCCTTTGCCTTGGTTTCAACCTCTCGAACAAAAGTGCGAGGTGATAATTATAATAAACCACCCCAACAAACAAACAAAGAAGCAGCTAAGATTAGGTGATAATTATAATGAACAGCACCAACAAACAAACAAAAAAGCAGCTATGGTTAGGTGATAATTATAATAAACAACACCAACAAACAAAAAAAGCAGCTAAGGTTAGGTGCGCAAGATAAAAGTGGCCAATTTTCACTGTCCATCTCAGCAATATGATTGCTCATGTGGTTCAGTGTTGATTTAGGTCCTTATCTCTTCTTTACCGGTCCTGATTTGGCTCGGAGGAGTCCGCTGGACCTAAAGCAACAATAAATCAATCAATCAATCAATCAATCTCTTCTTTACTGGAGGGTATATCCCCGTCTGCCATATCGTCAATGGATGGAATGGACGTTAAACATCAATGTTCAGTCTTATACAAAGAAGGGGGAGGGGGAGGAGAGAGAGGTGAGATAGAGAGAGGGAAAGAGAGACAGAGGGGGAGAGAGACAGAGGGGGAGAGAGAGACAGGGGGAGATTACATTACATTACATGATTATTGCTTTAGGTCCAGCGGACTCTTCCGAGCCAAATCAGGACCGG
Source organism: Oncomelania hupensis (assembly GCA_036898135.1). Classification (NCBI taxonomy): domain Eukaryota; kingdom Metazoa; phylum Mollusca; class Gastropoda; order Littorinimorpha; family Pomatiopsidae; genus Oncomelania; species Oncomelania hupensis. The sequence goes on from CM072512.1 coordinate 8,101,776, forward strand.
ACAACGCCTGTTCCGCATAAAAGATCTGCTGAAACATTACATTACATTACATGATTGTTGCTTTAGGTCCAGCGGACTCTTCCGAGCCAAATCAGGACCGGACAACCCCCGATCCACATAAAAGATCTGCTGAAACAACCCTGGTGGGAAAACTGAATGCCCTCCACTGTCGCGATACAAGCGCCTACTCTACGCATCCTCGATATTCTGCTATAGTCCAGACAATGCGTCATAGACAATACGTCATAGACAGTGACGATAATAATATTGTTTTCGGAATGACGCAGTATGCGACATTGTTTTTATTTAGTGTAGTTCATTTTTAGATTATTGTTACCATAGACAATTTGTGTACTATCCTTTCGATTGGCTGAATGTGGGAAATATCGTTAGGAAAAACCATTCGAGCGACCATCTTGGAGGGCAAGGAACGTATGTTTACGCCAGACCACTATTTCGGATTACTGAGGTCATAAAGTTGGTTCGAAAAGCTCGTCTCACCCTAAACAACACGTGTCGTAGACACCACAAACGAATCCTGAGCTGGTAAGTTACGATTCGATGTGTGAAGCTGGGGAATGGGTAGTCTTGTGCTTGTGTCCATTGCGCCATGCGAATCATTCATCGTCCTTCATCAAGGTGATTCGTTATTATTCTTCAATGTATGCAAATTGTATGATAATAGTTATTTTAACATGTTGTTCTCATTTCATATAAATTCTTCAGCGCGTGAAGTTTATATGGTGATAGTTAATTTAACATGTTTAGCTTAGTTCATAAAGAATGTTGGTGCATTCTTAAACATTGGAACAGTGTGGATGAACAGCAAGGAAAGAACATTATTATGTTTTGAGAATAAGATACAATAACCCGTGAATATGCAGGGTTCTTATTCAAACAACGTCAACGGCGTTCCTCGCTGGTCATTCAACAGGATACAGATTGTGTATTTAGTCCCTGTTAATTTGTCTGTGCGCAGGGAAAGGATTTTTGTTTTTGCTTCCTTCTTCATAATATTTTCGACTGTCGGATTCCTGATATGATCGTTTTAACCTACTTCCATCCTCAACGCTTATTCTTCTGATGACATGGAGCTCGTCATATCCCTGACAGAGGGGGAGAGAGAGACAGGGGGAGATTACATTACATTACATGATTATTGCTTTAGGTCCAGCGGACTCTTCCGAGCCAAATCAGGACCGGACAACGCCTGTTCCGCATAAAAGATCTGTTGAAACATTACATTACATTACATGATTGTTGCTTTAGGTCCAGCGGACTATTCCGAGCCAAATCAGGACCGGACAACCCCCGATCCACATAAAAGATCTGCTGAAACAACCCTGGTGGGAAAACTGAATGCCCTCCACCGGCCAGTCACTTTACAATAAAGACATCCCACGCAGGGGACGGCTGAGGCTTTACCCCAACTAATCGAACCCCCGTTTACAAAAACAAAATAGAATACAAACATCATTATACATTATCAACAAAACACATACATATAAAATGCCTACATTGCTAAATAATAACATCATAGGAAGCCCTAGTGACCACCCGGTAGAAAGCGTCCAATATTCCCAAGCTGATCCAACAGACCTCATACACAAACAAGGAGTCTTGTCCCGGAAGAGTTTTCAAGAAAAAGGGTAGGTGACTGGTCTAGCGAAGAAGAAGATAGTATAGCAGATTGATAGACCAGAGCAGGAATGAGAAAGAGCAAATGAGAAAGACAGCGACAGTGGGAATTTAAAGCACTAAATTTCCAGAAAGTGGGGATACTATTTATACTGAAACCCCCGGCACCCCAACGGGGGTAGGGGGGGAGATAAGATAAGTTAAGATAAGATAAAATAAGATAAGATAATATAACAATTTTATTTTGCAAGGGTAAAAGAGAAAGCGCTGGATGCGGTTTTTTTTTACTTCTTGCCTTTGGGGCTTTAACAATTACCATTAAATACAACTCAAGGTTATAACATTCACATCATGGAACAATAACAAATAAACAAAGTCGTCATTAGATAAAATCATTTTCAAACAATTGATATCAAATTAATGTTGCTAATATCAATTAACAGGATTAACAATTAATGTGTATTTAATTTTTATTGTGTTTTAGGAGACATGTTCTAAATGATGTAAATTTAGATGCTGGAGTGCGGGGAGAGAGAGAGAGAGAGAGAGAGAGAGAGAGAGAGAGAGAGAGAGAGAGAGAGAGAGAGAGAGAGAGAGAGAGAGAGAGAGAGAGAGAGAGAGAGAGATTCGCAGATTGCGAAGTGACAGAGGTAGTTTTTGTGGAGATAGTAACAGACGGGAGATTTTAGAACAATGACTGTGACGTCATTTGTTTCTTGTTAGAAACGAACGAACGAAAAACGATGCTTAACGTCCTATTGCATGAGCGTTAAGGACGATCACCACGTCGCCACCCTGACAACAATGACCATCATCATCATATCAAAAATGAGATCCAACGGATCTTTGGTTAGGCTACGTCAGGTTTGTTCATCTTTCATGCGAATGTTTAGAACTACAAAGAGAGGGTGAAAATACCGAAATTCTGCTGATGAAAATAGGTCTAGTCTAGGCCTACGATTACAGTTAAACCTAACACTAGCCATAAACTCTAAACCTAATCCTAATCCAAATTCTAACTAACTGTAATCCTAATGCTAAATATCAAAATTCGTATATTTTCGTAATAATACAATTATGAATGCGCAAAACGATGCGCGAATCGACGTACATGCTCTTAATATGACCCCCAGAATTTCGAATTTTCCCTGTTGAAAAGGGTGTGCAACTTTCCGATCAGTTCCGGAAAATTGACGGTAAACTCTACATTTGGCCACGCTTAATTATATCAACCTCTGTTTGATAAACAGGTCTAATTATCAGAAAACTAACATATACATAACGCATATCAATCAATCAATTAATAATCATTCAGTCAAATCATTGGCCACAGCGACAACACTAGCGTGTCTGCACGCAAACAACTACAAACATTACATTACATTACATGGTTATTGCTTTAGGTCCAGCGGACTCTTATCAGGACCAGAGAGACGTTATCTTAAAATGTTATGAAGTGGTTCAAATCTTTAAAAATATACCTGTTACTCTTTATTACTCAAACAAACTTTCACCTGACACCTCTTGAAAAGTCTTAAAAACTGATGTATTAAAAATACGTTCTCTTTCCTCAATCAAATCACGAAATTCGGTCTTATCAATAAAATCCAAAACAAAACGACATGGTTTATATGCGATAAAACAAACCAACATCATGTAAAAATTAAAACAAGTGTTGACTATTGCATATTTTAAAAATCTCTTTGTAAGGTATTGAACCAAAATATGTTTCTCTGTTATCAAGTAGGTCAGCACATTCAGACATGAAATGGCGAACGGAAAAGGATTTAGCACATGCAAAGCACCATGGTGGTTGTTCTCCTTTTAACAGGAAACTGTGGGTTACATAAGTATGCCCAATATGAAGGCGAGACAAAACTGTTTCTTCTTTGCGAGTGGATGCAAAGTTAGGCAAAGAGTCTGACAAATCGGGAAGAATTTGAAATAATTTGTTGTTGATATGGTTAGACCAGTCAGTCTGCCACAGTCGTTTACAATAAGATCCAGTCATACAACGTAGGTCAGAGTAGGGCACAAACTGAAAAATCTCTGGAGGGAATTCGAGATGCAGAGCATCTTTAGCCGCTTTGTCCACTGCAATATTGCCGCGGATGCCCATGTGACCAGGGACCCACATAAAAACTATCTTTTTACCCTCAGAAACAAGTTGTGTATGGAGGTCATGGATCTCTGCCAGAAAAGGGTGTGATATCTTTCTCGTGGAAAGAGCCTGGAGTGCTGACAGTGAATCAGACATGATGTTCTTTTGGATTGATAAACCTGTTTTAGAGCTAGATGAATTGCCTTGAGCTCAGCTGTATAAACAAAACAAAAATCAGGTAGACGCTGTTGCAAAGGCTGGTCTAGATGTCTCCCAGAGACCGACGCAGCAGCAACTGTGTCGCCTTTTTTTGACCCATCTGTAAAAGGTTTTTCATATCCTGGATATAAAGCACACTGTTCTAAATAGAGCTGGTTATAGATGGTTTCAGATGAATTGTTTTTGAAGAAAGCGGACAATTGCCAATTAATGTTTGGGGTACATAATTTCCATGGGGGAGCTTAAATCCGAAGCTCATCATCGTTGATGGAAGCAACATCAATGCCTGCTTTTTCCAAATGAGCCTGCATTCTGATGCCAAACGGAGGTATTGTGTTAGGTTTGGCTTCAAATTTCTGAACAAAATCTGGGTTGAAAACACAGTCATAGGCGGGGTTCATAGGATCAGTTTTTAATTTTAAATAGTAATTCAGTGACAATTTTGTACGTCTCAGCTCCAGCGGGGGTTCGTTAGCTTCCACATAAAGGCTTTCACAAGGGGAGGTGCGAAAAGCACCCAAAGCAATGCGTAATGCCTGATGAGCAACTGGGTCTAACATTTTAAGATACGATTTTCTAGCAGAACCATAAACAGTGCAACCATAGTCTAATTTGGATCTAATTAAAGAACGATATAACAGCAGTAAAGTTTTCTTGTCATCTCCCCAGTCTGTATCACTGATAACCTTGAGCAAATTGCAGGCCTGGAATGAAGGATAACCTTTGATAAAAAATAACACCTAAAAATTTGACTTGTTGGACCGCCTTTATTCGAGTCTTATTGAGAGTAATATTAGGATCTTGAATAATTCCCCGGTGCTTGGAAAAGTGAATACATTAAGTTTTTGCTTCAGAAAATTTAAAACCATTTTGTAAAACCCAGTCTTGAACGGCATTGACACATAACTGAAGCTGACGTTCTGCAGATGCCAAGGTTTTACCTTTGGCTATTAATGCAAAATCATCAACAAACAAAGAATTGTCAATTCCCTGTTTAACGGAACGAACAATATTATTTATTTTAATATTAAACAGCAAGGGAGACAAGATGCTACCCTGAGGCACTCCGATCTCCTGTTCCCTCATATCTGATAAAGATCCCCCGATCTTAACCTGAAAAATTCTGTCCGTTAGAAAATTGGATATAAACAGAGGTAAATGTCCCTTCAAACCCATTTCTTGCAAATCGGAAAGAATGCCGCATTTCCATGTGGTATCGTACGCTTTTTCCAAATCAAACATGATGGCTACGACATGTTCACCCTGGACGAACGCGTTACGGATAAAAGTTTCCAGTCGCACCAGTTGGTCAACAGTACTTCGACCACTTCGAAAGCCACACTGAGTGTTGGATAATACATTATTTGTTTCCAGATACCACAGTAAACGGGAATAAACCATTCTTTCCAGCGTCTTGCATAAGCAGGACGTTAATGCTATTGGTCTGTAGTTTGTTGGATTAGTATGGTCTTTGCCAGGTTTAGGAATGGGTACAATAATGGCCTTTCTCCAAGAGGGAGGGAAGGTGCCAGTGATCCAAATCTGATTGAAGATGTCTAGCAGTTGAGACCGTGAGTACCTTGTTAAATGTCGTAGAAATTGATAATGCACATCATCCGGTCCAACTGTTGAATCTGCACTTTTGTTAATTGCATCGTCAAGCTCGACTAATGAGAACGAAATGTTGTAGTCTTCAGAATTATCAGAGGTAAAATTTAACCGTCGTTTTTCTTTACGTGTTTTAACTGTTTGAAAAGAGACAGAATAATTTTCGGAGGAAGAATTTGCAGCAAAAGAAGAGGCCAAAAGATCAGCTACTAGTTTTTTATCTCCGATTACGTCCCCTGCACAATAAGGCATGGGCTCACCTGTTTGTTACTTGTATTTTTGAGTTTGCGGACCACTTTCCAAACCTTCGACAGTTTCGCTTTCGAATTTAGCGTGGAGCAGAAACCTCTCCACGATTCTCTTCTCTTACGTTTGAAGAGCTGTCGGCATTGCGCTCGCAAACGTTGGTGGTTCTGTTTATTTTCAGAGCTTGGGTGCAGATACATCATTCTTAAAGCTTTTTTACGGGCTTGCTGAATTTTTTTACATTCATCATCAAACCAGGGTTTTTTAATTGTATACGGTTTTGATGAAGTTTGCGGGATGGACTCCTTGGCACTGTTTATAACTATGTCAGTGTAGAGCTGTACTGGATCTATGGCATTCGAAAATTCCTGTTCCTTAGCACGTAACTGAACCTCAGACAGGTTAGAAAACAGACTCCAGTTAGCTTGATTCAGTTTCCACCTGCCATGAGTTTGCTCAAGGTTGTCTGAATCATGTTTTAATAAAAGCGGTAAAATGGTCGCTGCCATGGAGATCTTCTAAAACTGTCCATTTAAAATCCAAAAGTAAGGAGGGATCATAGATCGATACATCAATGTGGGACAAAGAAGCGGTTCTTGAACAGGAAAAAGTTGGAGCACCCTCGTTCAAAGTTACTAGATTTAATTAGTCTAAAATGTCTTCAATTATTTTCCTCTGAGAATCGGTACGATCGCTACCCCACAGGGGAGAGCGTCCATTAAAATCTCCCACCAACAAAAAAGGGGTAGGTAGCTTTTGGATCAAATTCTCAAGGTCATTTTTATTTACATTTATTGATGGGGTCAAATATATAAAACAAACTGTGAGGGATTTAAAAAGAGATACTCTGGCTGCAACTGCTGGTAAAAAAACTTGTATTAAGTGAAATTGGGTTAAATGGGACGTTTCTATGAATAAAGAGTGAAACGCCTCTAGAAGATGTACAATCTAGAGACGAATAACCAGTAATATCTATAAGCTGTTTCTCTGATAAGAGAGTTTCCTGAATGGCTAACACCTCAGGTTGATGCTCAGTCAGCAGACAGCATAGCTCCTCATAATTTGCCCTTATCCCTCGGATATTCCATTGTAAAATGGCCATAAAATGAAGTAAAAGAATGCTAAAATTTTCATCTCTGAGAGCACAATTACGTCTCTTTAGCTTTCGGACCCTCGTCCATCTCTTCATGGTCCATCAACCCCCAGAAACGGTTCTCCGTGTCTAGAGGTTGATGGTGCTTGGAAGAAAGGGGTCCGGGCCTTTGATTTTTCGTCAAAGCCCCGGAACCCGAACTGCCAGCCGACTTCCTCCCCTTCTCCCAGCACCGAATTTTATATCTTCCTTCTCTCTTTCACCCTTTCCAACCTTTCCCTCTCCTCCTCTGACGCTCCTCTGCTGAGGCACTAGAATCTTAGCCGCCTCAGCAACTACCTGGTCGCTAAAACCTGTCATTGCTGATGCGGCAGCCTGAGGCATAGCCTCCTTTGCAGCAGGTGTGACAGCTTTAGACACGGCCGTCTGCGTGTTGTGGGTGACGGTTGGGGACGTGCCCGTCGGCACGTTCTCCAGTGTAATCGGTGGGGTTGGAGAACCCCCCTTTTGAGCAATGTGAGCATTTTTTCTAGAGCATCCATCTGTCTGCACAATGTTTCCAAGATCTGCGTCATTTTATTCATAGCAGTGTCCATTGACGGGTGTGCGCTAGGTTCCACGTGAGATGTGGAACCCGCCACAGATGCAAAGGACCTCTCTTTAAGAACCGCTCTACTTTCCAGAACTTTTTTCCTTGCGTCTCCAAAGGAGCAACTCTCAGTGGCCCACACCTTTTGGATTTCCAGCTCCAACTGCCACTGAGGACAATCTTTGGAGCTGAAAGAATGATGCCCGGCGCAATTCACGCAGCAAATCGGATCTTAGCATTCATTTCATGTTTGTCTTTAGCACAATCTCGACATATTTCTTTGCTTTTACAGGTTTTGCTACCGTGACCAAACCTTTGGCAACGGTAGCATCGCAACGGTGACAGTATGAAAGGTGTCACCTTGACCCTAAGGTACCCCACCTTGAGTGACTCCTGCAACTTGGCCATAGCGAAGGTCACAAAAAGTGTGTTGGTGGGGATACGTTGGGGTCCTTTGGTGACAAAGACCCGCTGTACTGCTGTGACCCCCTGGCTGGAGAGCTCATCTCGGATTTCCAATTCCGACATGTCGATCAAATCCTGACATCGGATGACTCCCTTGGAAGAATTCAACCGTCCATGCACAGAAACTTTGATTTGTCTGTCAACAAAGACGGTCAAATTCCTCTTTAGCAGACAATCCGATGCCCTTTTGGTTGAGCACTCCACCAGATCTAAGTTTTTTAACATCTTTGAAACCCATTTTGCAGACGGATTGGAAACCCTTCTGGATGGCGAATGAAGACAGCTTGCCTAGTGGCATAGCTGGATCCGCCCCCTCCACAACCAAAATACGAGGCCAGGCCCCTTCCACCCCCGATGCACAAGCTTTTTGTCTCGTATCCATGTCACTTTCCGTGTCCGTCATCATGCAGTCGTTTTTTTTTTTTTGATGCCTTGTTAATTATTTGTTAATTCATCACCCCTGCTCCCCACCCACCACGAATTCCAACAAGGGAATGCGTCCAAGCGGAAAATCCAGCAAGGGAGCGCACTAGGGCTACAGGGGGGGGGGGGGGAATATAAACCCAGACAATCCCGCACTCCCACTACGGTTTTGTTCAAGTTTGACACATGAGCCGCAGCCTTCTAGCAGAGCTAGGGCAATACACGACCAGCCGCTTGACTGACGCGGGCCACGCCAGCCTCCCGTCTAGGAGAAGTCCGGGCCAAAGAGGTGTGTTAGTGTGAGGGACCGCAGTCCCTCAGTGACCTCAACCTCCAGGATCCCATTCTCCCCCGACACGGGTTGCCCTGCACGGCCACAGAGAAAAAGGAGGGTAGAAAAAGAAGAAATGATGGGGAAAAAGAAGACAGGAAAAGTCCGGTAAGGCAGAAGAGAGGAAGTCAAAACTGCAGTTTAGTGGGAGAATTTACGGGTGAAAAGGATATAGATGAAAGGACCAATAAGACAGAAACAAGACAAAAGAGAAGAAAAAGGGTAGGCAACTTTATCACCCAGCCAGAGAGAGGCTGGGGTCCACCCCCGGCGCGCGGACTTCCTGTCTGGACCCATGGTCTGATACAATGGCTCCTAAATATTTAAAGCTATGCACTGTGTTGAGGAATTGGCCTTGGACTTTGATGTCCGTGTTGATGTCATTGGTTATCATTTTGGTCTTTTCTACACTTATTTCCATTCCATATTAGCTCTGGAGGTGGTGTCAAGCCTCTGTGCCAGCTGTTCAAGTTCTTGTTCCTCTCCAGCCAATCCATCAATGTCATCCGTAAAACGAAGAAGTCACCGGCCAGGGCGGAGGAACCTCACGTTACTACAGGTTCAACGACCACGTGCTCAGGGCCAAGGCAAGCCACACTGTATTCGTGGATTTCGGCTGTGGCCAACAGGCTGGAGAGGATTGGGCACCGCCAGGTCTTTTTTTGTCCCAGACACACTATATGATGAAACTATCCACTAATTCCATACCGGATCGGTCGTCGCCCGGCTCAACAAGGACCGCGCCTTCCGTTGGCCACCAGGACGGAGGTGATAAGTATGCTACTGATGGACAATTTAGCAAGATCCGCACGAGAAACAACATCGTCATAGGAACCTGGAATGTCAGGACCCTAACTGCGGAAGGAAAATTAGAAGAACTGGCCCACGAGCTGGACCACAATCGATGGAACGTTTTAGGTATCAGCGAACTGCGCCTAGGTAAAACAACGAACGACAAAGGCCACAAGCTCTATTTCAGCGGTAGAGATGACAGGCACGAACATGGCGTTGGATTCTTGGTCCACAAGAACATTCTTGCCACTGCCATGGGTTGCCGCCCAGTCTCCAGCAGACTCATTACCATCCGTCAGAGAGCAGCCCCTTTCAACATCACCATCATCCAGGCCTATGCCCCAACATCAGACTATGGCGACAGCGAAGTGGATGATTTCTATGAAAATCTACAGGCTGTCCTTGACCAAGTGCCGAAAAAGGACAAAGTCATAGTGCAAGGCAACTGGAATGCCATGGTTGGCCAAGATGCGCACCACAACTGGGGAGACACATGTGGACCTCACTGCAACAACGAGACAAATGACAGAGTTCTGAGACTCTTGGAGTTTGCCAGATACAACAATCTGGTACTGGCAAACACGCCTAGTCTCCACAAAAACTCCAGACGATGGACATGGCACAGTCCCGGCGGGCAGCATCACAACCAGATAGACTACATGATGGTCAAGAAACGCTTCAGATCAAGCATCAACATTGGCAGGACACGCACTTTTCCAGGAGCAGACATCGGAAGTGACCACACGATCGTGATATTACACAAGGAAGAGAATATTCATATTTAGTGCTGTGAGCCTCCCTGCACCATAGTTACGGTGTGACAGATCGCCGCGCTAATTGTCCAGCATTGTTCTTGTCAGGAATGGCCTCGACAATCAACGCGCTCGATCTATTCAATGGGAAGACTTACTAAGTTTGATAGATTTGACGAAGAATGAATGAAGAGACGAGAAAAGCTAGCGAATTCAACGGATAACACTTAGAAAATTCGACAGAGCTCACCCAGATTCAATCTTGCAACCTCTGGAAACATTTTGTACTGCTTCTTTGTTGCTATTATTTTTCAATTCATATTTTCACAGCGATATTGTGCAATTTTCCGTGCGCATCATTAAAATTATAAGAAGAAGGAACAACACAATAGGACACAACATATATGTTTTACTGGTTCACAAGCCCCAAAACGTAGCACAAAGTGAAAGTAACACGATAGAGAAAGAAAGACTAGAAATAAAGACAGAACAAACTTCCTACATTTCCTATCGTTATTCGTGTGATGCACCCCCGTTGGTATGCCGGGGGTTTCAGTATAAATAGTATCCCCACTTTCTGGAAATTTAGTGCTTTAAATTCCCATTGTCGCTGTCTTTCTCATTTGCTCTTTTTCATTCCTGCTTTGTTCTATCAATCTGCTATACTATCTTCTTCTTCGATAGACCAGTCACCTACCTTTTTTTCTTGAAAACTCTTCCGGGACAAGACTCCTTATTTGTGTATGGGGTCTGTTGGATCAGCTTGGGAATATTGGACGCTTTCTGCCAGGTGGTCACTAGAGCTTCCTATGATGTTATTATTTAGCAATGTAGGCATTTTATATGTATGTGTTTTGTTGATAATTTATAATGATGTTTGTATTCTATTTTGTTTTTGTAAACGGGGGTTCGATAAAATTTAATTAGAGTACAGCCTCAGCGTCCCCTGCGTGGGATGTCTTTATTGTAAAGGGACTGGCTGGTGGAGAGCTTTCAGTTTTACCACTAGGGTTGTTCCAGCAGATCTTTTATGCGGATCAGGGCTTGTCCGGTCCTGATTTGGCTCGGAAGAGTCCGTTGGACCTAAAGCAATAATCATGTAATGTAATGTAATTCGTGTGATGCGTGTTTAGTTTTCTTTCCTATTCATCTTATCAAACTTATAAGCAGCTTGCGAGAAGGTGCCTAAGGCTACGTTCACGCTAAACCCGGCAAGTTGTCGTCAATCAGTTACCGTCGGCAAATTGCCGTCACCAGTGTTCACGGTAGAGCCTGAAGTTGCTGTCCGGCGAATTCACACTTTTCTGCTATCCTATGCAACAACGGGAATCCCCTCTATGAAAAATACTTCCGGTTTTTTTTTCTCCGCGTGTTTTAGTGAGTTATTTCCAAATATTCAAGAATAATAACATGTGTCACTGGCCACCTGTATCGTACCCTCACATATTTTTTTTTTTTTTTGCTGCAGTTTATTATCCCTTTCTATCGCCAGTGGCGCGCCTAAACCCTACCTACCTAACATTATTTGTGAATTTTTGAAAAATATTCGGAAAAACATAACGCCCAGATGCTGGCTTGAACCCACACCTGTCAGGCGCCATTGGTTTCTGGCTTGTGGACAAGGCAAGTTAATCCCGCCTTAGCCCACTTGGCCACAACGCTCGCATAAACATAGTCAGTTACTTCGTGTTTTGTGAAAGTTGCGACGGCGAAGCTATTTAAAACTACAAGAGTTTTCAGGTCCTGTTTCACTTTCTGTCGATGATCGACGCACCTCCGAAGTCGCCACAAATACAGGCCTCTACGATTGTTTTTTGCATTCTTTCACTGAGCATGTACTTCCTCCACCGTTTTTATACTTATCCCACTCATTTTCGGGCTCTAACAATCGTCGTTTTCGGCAATTTGCCATATTTAAAAGTCACGCATCAAGCTTTGATAAAAGCAAAACAAACCAAACCGGAACTTGGTTTCATATAACCTCGTTTTAATTTATAATGGCGATACCCACGAGTTTTTATGAGAGGTGCCGGAAAGTTGTGAATTGCTGCGCCACACTACTTTGGATACAAAGATCGCGCTTTCCAGGCGCATACTCTTGTGGTGAATTTTACAAAACAGATGATTAAAACGGAATTCTCGCAAATATGGTGTGCACCCAATTCACCGCAATCGTAAAGTGCATGGAGAATACCATCCTTTGATTCCGCAAGTAATAATAATAATAATAATAATCATAATAATAATAACGGATTTTTATATAGCGGGTACTCCAGCCTATGACCAGACTCACCACGCTTTACATAGTCATTACATATAAATACATGCACTCGATGAAACATCACTTTTGCTACAATACACCAAAAGACGGGACAGTAAAGGTACAGACTATTTACAACTATGTACATAAATTACAAAAAAGACAAAAATAGACTATTTACAACTATGTACACAAATGACAAAAAGACAGAAGGTAGAATAGCAAAAACCTATTCACAGCTATATACCCGGTTAGGCCCAGGAAGAAAAACAGTATAAATATTTATTTACAGCCGTGTATACACTTACGGATCAGACATAGGCAAAAGATGAGAGAATGGCAGCGGGATACAAATCAATCTGAATAATGCAGTTTGAAAAGGTGGGTTTTGAGGGCCTTTTTGAATGCTTGTGTTGATTGTATGTTGCGGATATGGGAGGGAAGGGAATTCCACTGCTTAGGTGCGGAGTAAGCGAATGCACGTTGGCCGTATGTCTTAGTGCGGGTGACTGGAACCTTGAGTGTGCGAGTGTCAGCAGAAGATCTTAAAGTGCGTGAAGGGGAGTAGACAGACAGTAGATCAGCAAGGTAGGAAGGACAAGAATCTGTGAAGAAGTTGTGACAGAGAACAGAGAGTTTGTACTCTATGCGTGCTTGCACAGGAAGCCAGTGAAGGGAATGTAGTAGAGGTGTGATGTGATCGCGTTTCTTTGCTCGGAATACTAGTCCTGAACCTTTTGTAGTTTGTCAATGATGTGCTTCGGGGAGCCAGCAAGGAGAGAGTTGCAATAGTCAAGACGAGAAAGGACGAGAGCGCAGACTAGGGTTTTGGTGGCAGGGACTGTAAGATAGTGGCGAAAGGAGCTGATTTGGCGTATGGCCGTGTATGCAGAGCGACAGACTTGGAGATGTGGTTGTTGAGGGACAGGTCGTCGGAGAGAATGTAGCCGAGATTTCTTGCTGAGGATGAGAACTGAATGTTTGTTGTCCCTACTGTAAGCGACGTTGGGAGAGGCGAGAGTGAGGAGGAGGTGTTGTGTTTGTGAATGAGGAGGGCTTCGGTTTTATCATCATTAAGCTTAAGCTTGTTGAGTGTCATCCATGACTTAATGTCTGTGATGCAGTTCTCCAAAGTCTGAACATTGGTATTAATGAGAGAGGGGGCGGTGGATTTATACAGTTGTGTGTCGTCTGCAAATGACTGACTCTCAACAGCATGCTTTCTAAGCAAGAGAAGCAGTGGCTTGGTGTACAGAGTGAATAACACCGGCCCTAAAACGGAACCCTGAGGCACGCCGCACACCAAGTCTGCTGTGCTGGAGAAACAGCCATCGACAGTGACTGCTTGTGATCTGTCAGAAAGATATGAGTGGAACCAGGCCAGGACCGAGCCAGAGATTCCAAAGTAGTGTTGAAGAGTGTTAAAGAGAATGTGATGGTCGACTGTGTCAAAGGCGGCTGAGAGGTCTAATAAGGTGAGAACGGAGATGTTACCATTATCTAAGGCAAGCAACAGATCATTGGTTACCTTTAGGAGGGCTGTCTCAGTGCTGTGGAAGGGTCGGTAGGCAGACTGGTTGGGGCAAAGTAAAGCGTTATCATATAGGTAGGCAAACAGTTGTTTGAGAACAATCTTTTCTATGACTTTGGACAGGAAGGAGAGGTTTGAAACGTAACGAAAGTAACGAACGATACCCAGAAATGTATAGAATACATACGGATGCGACCAGAGACTTTTCAAGATCTGCTTAACCAATGCCGTGAAGATTTGACAAAGCAGTCTACAAATTTTCAAATGCCAATTTCGCCAGCGGAGCGCTTGATTGTAACACTGAGGTATATACCAGTTACTTAAATGCGATAAAGATAATCTGACTAAATCTAAAACTGTTTAGACTCTGACAAGATCTAAAAGATTCCAGCCAGTTGCCTAATAAGTTTGATAAGGACCCTATGACGTGCAGTGGCGTAACCAAACAACACGTATAAAACTATTCCGATATTACCGTGGCGTGACCAAACATGTAATATCGGATGACGCGGAAAAGTAAACTTTACCTGAAACAGGTAACGTGTCTCAAAAATCAAGAGAAGAATCATGAGAATAAGAATCATAAGAATCATTTCTCTACTTTTATAAGTTCCCTTCCAGCCAAAAACAGTGACAACCGCGATTGGCAACCATTGCAAAATCTATCATCGCCGGGGAAACTGAGCAAAACAACTACGATTACCTGGGAAACGTGGACAAAAAGTTACCAACAATATTCAGTTCCCTGTCTCCGCAATGACAACAGTCGCTGTGCCGTGGCAACTTAAACAATGCCGTGACAACACAGACAAAAAGGACTTCTCGCGATGACGTCAATGCACAGAAATAATATTTCCTAAATTATTATTTCACCATCGCGGATTTAGAACACTTTTAATAACATTTCCTATTTCCAAAATTGCAAGAAAATAAAATAATTTACTCAAATTCAGATCCCGTCTTCATGTTGAAGAACGCACAGCTCTAAAAAGAATCGCATGACGTCATTTAATAACATTTCGTATTTCCAAAATTGCAAGAAAATAAAATAATTTACTCAAATTCAGATCCCGTCTTCATGTTGAAGAACGCACAGCTCTAAAAAGAATCGCATGACGTCATTTACCATTTCTACGTCATAGCAGAAACTCTGTCTCGGTTGCATGCAGCACATTCTACAACGAAGACTAGGCTTATTTCCGTCGATCCTCTGCTGTTGGCAGGTTACAATCAATTATATTTCAAGGTAATTCTTTTGTATACTAACAGACAAGTGAAATAGTTACAGAAACTAACTAGATAACTTCAACGAACAACATGCAAATCTAATTATTATCGATCTGTTTGAACTTGTTACGAATCACACATTATTTTCAGATCTATAACCTATTCAGCAACGCATATTATAAGTTCCACTTAAATCCCATAATTTAGAATTTGTTTGGAATAAGATTAACACATGCAATAATAATAAATTGATCTATATTTGCTTCATGCTTCACGCATCAATGTCTTTCTTGCAATATTCAGTTTCTGCATATAATTTACAATGGAAGAATGTCATCTACACATGAGGTTAATCAGTTTTGGTTGGTTGGTTGGTTGTTTTATTTACCTCTTTTCCACCAAAGATGATAAGGCAAATCAAATTAATAAGTTTTTCTAATACAGTAACACCTCCGTTTTACGACCTTTAAATTGCCATTAAAACGAGGTCTTAAATTGGAGGGGCTCTTAAAAAGGAGGTAGGACATTTTCGAAAAAGACATTTAGAAAATTAATTAAGTGAAATAAATACATGTACAAAAAGTACACACACCATTAAGTATATGGAACATCTACCATCTTGCAGAAATATAGATTAAACTCTGTCTCACAACCAATACAGTCAATATCTTCCTCTTCCTCATTATTTACAAAATAAAAAATCAATGTTGGGATGATAGTTGTTTAAAAGTGTATGTAAGTGCTGAGTATGGGGCGCCATGTGTCCATTTATTCTATGTGACCATTCTATAAATAGAATAAATTCTATGCACATAGAAAGCATTCTATACACACAAAAAGCATTCATTAGTTGAAATTCCATTTATAAAAAAAGAAACCAATATTGTAAGTCATAGAATAAAATTCTTTGTATAGAATAACATTCTATAATATAGTGTAAAATTCTATGTCCATAATACAATTCTATGTATAGAATAACATTTTATAATAGAGAATAATATTCTATGTATGTAATACAATTCTATATTATAGAATGCACTTGTATGCATAGAATTATATTCTATAACATAGAATGAATTCTATTACAAAGAATGAATTCTATAACATAGAATGAATTCTTTAAAATAAAATAAATTGCATGACATAGAATTATTTCTATACGCATAGAATTCATTCTATAACATAGAATGAATTCTTTAACATAAAATAAATTATATGACATAAAATGAATTCTATGTGCATAGAATAAATTGTATAACATATAATGAATTCTATAATAAAGAATGAATTATATATGCATAGAATGAATTTTATAGCATAGAATGAATTCTATGACATAGAATTCATTCTATGACATAGAATGAATTCTATAGGCATAGAATGAATAGTATAACATAGAATGAATAAGATGACATAGAATGAATTCTATGACATAGAATGAATTCTATGACATAGAATGAATTCTATAACATAGAATGAATTCTATGACATAGAATTTATTCTATAGCATAGAATGAATTCTATGTTACAGAATGAATTCTATGTCATAGAATTCATTCTATGCTATATAATTCATTCTATGTTATAGAATTCATTCTATGCTATAGAATAAATTCTGTCTCATATTATTCATTCTATGTCATAGAATTCATTCTATATTATAGAATTCATTCTATGTCATAGAAATCATTCTATGTCATCTTATTCATTCTATGTTATACTATTCATTCTATGCTATAGAATTCATTCTATGTCATAGAATTCATTCTATGTCATAGAATTCATTCTATGTTATAGAATGAAATCAATATAAAAACTTTTTTTTAAATAGTAAAAACTGGGGCACTGTCAAGGTATAGAGAACATTTTGGGATATTGTGATGTTTTGAACATAGCACACTCGTGCAATAATGATTACAGAGCGATTTGTCACTGACATTCAGTTTAGAGTTGACGACATGCAGTGCTTCATCATTTGCGCTCGAAGTGGAAATCGATGAAAGGAAATGTTCTTTTTTTTGCAGAAAGGTTTTACGTCGGAGTTAGAGCATCCAAACGCAGCTGTGTACTTCACCATTTTCAAACTCGATCACGCTGTGTTATTCCCGCAGCACGTGGCCGCCACGTCTTTGTGCATAGCGCCCTGGGGGGCCGCTTGGGGTGAAATAGATTTTTTGCAATATTCAGCTTTATGAACCTTTCATTTATTATGTCTCAGAGTTGTATAGCAAGATTCGACCTTTAAATATATTAATTATTGCTTTTTATGAGTGTACAGTACGGTTATTTCTTCGGTATTGAGCGAAAAGAACTGATTATTTAATTAGATTTTGTCACTATAAACCCTTACAGAACCTCAGCACATTGTACTGAAAAAAGCAAGCACGCAGGGGCGGAGGGGGGGGGGGGGGGAGGGTGTGACGTCAATTATTTTTATTGCTAAGCGATCTATTCACACTAATTATACCGTCGAAGTCGTCCGCATCAAGAAACCTAAATGCTTGTTCATGAAATTATGATGTCTGATAAAGCCGCAGAGCGCTTGGTACGTCAGCCATTTCTTCAGTTCTCGCGCGCGTGCAAGTTGTTGTTGTTTGTAGATTATAGTCACACGACACTTTCGCATATAGGTGACTACTGGACCGATTTATACTGACACCAGCGGGCCAGTTGTTGGTAAAGGGGAAAATAATATGATCACACGTTGACCAATCCGGGATTCGAACCAGCGACCTTTCGGTTACTAGCAAGACGCTCTTACCAACTGAGCTACCCGGCCCCACGCGCGTGCAAGGCTCCACGTGTCCCTTTATACGTCACAGCCTCGCTTCACATAGAATGACCTAGTTGCGCATAGAATGAGCATTCTATGTTATAGAATGAACATTCTATGTTATAGAAATGATTCTATGTTATAGAAATGATTCTATGTTATAGAATGAACATTCTAAGTTATACAATGGATTCTATGTTATACAATGGATTCTATGTTATAGAATGAACATTCTATGTTATAGAATGACCATTCTATGTTATAGAATGACCATTCTATGTTATAGAATGAACATTCTATGTTATAGAATGGATCCTATGTTATAGAATGAACATTCTATGTTATAGAATGAACATTCTATAACATAGAATGCATTCTATGTGCACCAAATGTTAAAAAACAATTCTATGAAAATAGAATGTATTCAGTGTTGCGAATAAAATCCATTTTATGTTAAAAAAATGAATTTTATGTCATACAATTCTTGCTGTGTTATACAATTAATTTTATATACATATAATTCATTTCATTCACATAAAATTAAAAAACACAACTAATAAATTGTAACAAAATTTAGAATTTAAAAAAGATATTGTATGACACATCACCACATCGCATCATCACCACAGCGATCACATCACATCACTGCATCACATTGCTTCATCACCATCATCGTGAAAACGCACCACCACATAAAATCACATCATATCAACAAATCATCACATCACATCAGCCGACATCACAGCAGCAGCACATCTTCACATTGCAGCAGACAGCACATATCATGGCATCAGTGAATCACATCACATAATCTAATCACCCCACCCCTCCCACCCATCACATTTGTGGTGCAGTGTGGTGTGATTTAGAGTGATGTAGTGTGGTGATGTGATGTGGTAATGTGTATGTATGTATCTGCAATACAGTACGTTCTATTATGCCTTAAAAGCAGTGAATCAGACCACATCGTCACATAACCTAATCACTCCACCACACCTACCCATCACATTTGTGGTGCAGTGTGATGTAGAGTGATGTGGTGTGGTGATGGGATGTGGCAATGTGTATATCTCTCTGCAATACAGTCCCATGCAATAAAAAATGTTCTCTATACCTTGACAGTGCCCCAGTTTTTACTATTTTAAAAAAAAGTGTATATATTGATTTCATTCTATAACATAGAATGAAGTCTATGACATAGAATGAATTCTATGACATAGAATGAATTCTATGACATAGAATGAATTCTATGACATAGAATGAATTCTATGACATAGAATGAATTCTATAGCATAGAATGAATAGTATAACATAGAATGAATAAGATGACATAGAATGAATTCTATGACATAGAATGAATTCTATAACATAGAATGAATTCTATAGCAAAGAATGAATTCTATGACATAGAATTTATTCTATAGCATAGAATGAATTCTATAGCATAGAATGAATTCTATAGCATAGAATGAATTCTATGACATAGGATTCATTCTGTAACATAGAATTCATTCTATGCTATAGAATAAATTCTATGTCATAGAATTCATTCTATGCTATAGAATTCATTCTATGTTATAGAATTCATTCTATGCTTTAGAATAAATTCTATGTCATAGAATTCATTCTATGCTATAGAATTCATTCTATGTTATAGAATTCATTCTATGTCATAGAATTCATTCTATGTCATCTTATTCATTCTATGTTATACTATTCATTTTATGCCTATAGAATTCATTCTATGCTATAAAATTCATTCTATGTCATAGAATTCATTCTATGCTATAAAATTCATTCTATGGATATAGAATTCATTCTTTATTATAGAATTCATTCTATGTTATACAATTTATTCTATGCACATAGAATTCATTTTATGTCATATAATTTTTTTTTTATGTTAAAGAATTCATTCTATGTTATAGAATGAATTGTATGCACATAGAATAAATTCTATGTTATAGAATTCATTCTTTGTAATAGAATTCATTCTATGTTATAGAATACAATTCTATGCATACAAGTGCATTCTATAATATAGAATTGTATTACATACATAGAATCTTATTCTCTATTATAAAATGTTATTCTATACATAGAATTGTATTATGGACATAGAATTTTACACTATATTATAGAATGTTATTATATACAAAGAATTTTATTCTATGACTTACAATATTGGTTTCTTTTTTATAAATGGAATTTCAACTAATGAATGCTTTTTGTGTGCATAGAATGCTTTCTATGTGCATAGAATTTATTCTATGTATAGAATAGTCACATAGAATAAATGGACACATGGCGCCCCATACTGAGGGCATGTTTGGAGTTATAACTATTTATAAGATAACCCCATTAATATTGTTGTAATTATTTTTATTCAATCATTGAATAGTTTGTTGTTTTTTTAAAAAGAAAGCGATTATTTCTGTTTGTTTGCATGAACCCCCCACCCCACCCCACCCGTGCATGTTTTTTTTTTAATCAGTTTATAGTCCCCTCTCTTCCCGATAAAGGATTTTCAGAGAGGAGATGCATGTTCTCTTAGTATGTCACTTTGAACAGCAGACATGGTGTCGGCAAGATCTGAGAGTATTTCAAGCTGCTTTAATGCATCGTCTGCTGTTAAAAGTAACTTGTAAACGAAACTGTTTTCTTCAAGCGCACAAATACAGTATTGCTTTGGAATCTGATTTTTTCAGATGCTAGGTCGTAAAATTTAATTATTTGAAGGTCGCAAGTCACGTTTTAGAGGTAGTCGTTTAAGAGAGGTCATTTATATAGTACAAAGCATCGGTGAATTTTTTTCCGGTCGTATGTTGGAGGAAGTCGTTTAAGAGAAGGTCTCAAAATGGAGGTTTTACTGTATCACTGTCATCACATAGTTTATTCAGGAGATAGATAGCGCATCAATTTATCTTACAAGTCTTAAAAAGTTACTTCACAGTAAGCCTTTAGCTTACAGTACGTCTTGTGAAGAAAAAAACCTACACATTCTTAGTTGTTGTTCTTTTTTAAGTTGCATCATAAAGAAGGAGTCCAAAAATTGTGCAACAGTCTCTCTGTCATGTCTGTGTGCGTGCGTGTGTGAGTGAGTGAATGGGTGAGTGAGAGAGAGACGCAAGATGTTTTATTGAATAAACATTACATTGTTCATTTTAAGGCCAACGGCCACATTAAACATGAAATGCCTCATAAATGTACAAACACAAAAGTACGCGTCCCAAAAATCGGTCCATGATTTAAATGCGATTAAGACAAACCAGTTAAAAAACCATTTCTGACATTAAGTTCACACAAAATGTATACGACACACACACAAATGCCCTTTTAGTTTTTATGCCACATCAATCGATCCTCAGTTTCTCCCAAACGCATGTTTTAATTCTCGCTGTTATTGAACGTCCTAGCATCATTTTTCTCTCAAATCTACTTATTCTCTCCCCTAGTCTTAAATGCAACTATCTTCATTGCATCATTTTCTTACAAACATCTGCATCCTTACCCACAACTATCTGTCCATTTGCATCGTGTTCTCATACACACTGCTTTCTGACATCAATCTGTCCATCCGCAAACATTTTATTAAACATCTGCATTCTAACACACATCTGTCAGTCTAGTATCATTATCTCTCAAACACCTGGTCTGGCATAACGTCTTGCTATATTACAACCATTTTTTCAAGTAAACACATGCATTCATTTTAACACACACACACAAATATAAACACACACATATACACACACACACACACACAAATATAAACACACACATATACACACACACACACACACATATATATATATATATATATATATATATATATATATATATATATATAATATATATATATATATATATATATATATATATATATATATATATATATATATATATATATATATATATATATATATATATATATATATGTAAATCCTGTATCATTTTCTCTCGGGCCCCAGAATTCTTACACAACACAAACAACTGTCTATTTTGCATTAGTTTCTTTCAAGACATCCGGGTGTTTTTTTTTAATGTAAAAAAAAACAACAAACAAACGCAAACATGCCATCAACATGGATATCAAAGTCCAAGGCCAATCCCACAACACAGTGCATAGCTTTAAATATTTAGGAGCCATTGTATCAGACAGTGAGTCCCGACAGGAAGTCCTCTCCAGGATCGCACAAACAACTGCTGCACTGACAAGGTTGAAACCCATTTGGAAAGACAAGACCACCAGTCTACATTCCAAAGTAAGACTGCTGCGCTCCCTTGTCATCTCCATCTTCCTGTATGCTTGCGAAGCATGGGTCATCTCAGAAGATCTACAACGAAGAATACAAAGCATGGAGATGACGTGCTACAGAAGACTTCTGGGCATTTCCTATACCCAGCACATCACCAACGACGAAATCCGACAGACCACACAAGCCATTGGACAACACGATGACCTGCTCACAGTGGTGAAGAAACGGAAACTCCGATGGTATGGCCACGTCACCAGATCATCAGGCTTTGCAAAGACCATTCTGCAAGGCACAATGCAAGGAGGTAGAAGTAGAGGGAGACCGAAAAAGAGGTGGGAGGACAACATTCGAGAATGGACTGGTTTGACACTGAGCGAAGCCATCAGGGCTGCTGAGGACAGAGAAAGATGGAGTATGCTGGTTAAACGATCATCTGTGGTGCCCCTACGACCTCCGAGTTATGGGAAGGATAGGATAGGATGGTGTAGGCTACTTCTGTTTTTCACTGTGTTGATTCTGGATTCTATTCATGACAGACATGGTAATTTGAATATTTATATTTTATGATTTGCTTGTTGAAAACATAATATTGAAACTAATTTGTAAATAAATAAAAAAATTTTTTTTATAAATTAATTAATGTAATTGTCTGTTAGGCCGGAAATGGGATTGCATCAGAGAGAGAGAGAGAGAGAGAGAGAGAGAGAGAGAGAGAGAGAGAGTGAGAGAGAGAGAGAGAGAGAGAGAGAGAGAGAGATAAAATCATATTATAATCCAGTTATTTATTATTTTATTACTTTAGGACATATAGTCTCCTAGAATTCCGTTTTAATTATTATTCTATTACTTGAGTGAGACAGAAAAGAATCATAAAATTTGCAAAAACATAAAATTAGCAAAACGTATATTGGTGTTGTGTTCGAACTGTTGTGTATTGTAGTACTACGTCTTCAGTGTTTCAAGTTTATCTCCCTGTCTCAACTTATGTAATTGTATAAGAAAGGGCTTTTGATGAATGCGTGTATACGTGAAATTAGAACGTTAAAAACTGTGTACAAACTAATATCAAGTTTGTAGGAATCTTCAGAAAATAAAGCTAATTAATATATAACACGCTCAGGACGTTTATGACATCCAGCAGCTATACTTGGGTCATGATGACCCATGTAGATGACTTGTATGATCTGATGTTGCACACATTAGCTGCAAAGTTCGGTAAACGTTTTTTTTTTTTTTTTGGTTTGTTTTTTTAACTGTCCTTGATCAAGACTAGGAATGAGTCATAGTTTTGGTCGCTATATAATTGTTTGATTCAGCATCGCGACTTCAGTAGCTGGTACTATCGTCATTTGAACTGACCGAGCCACTGCAATACAAATACCTCTTCTAAGTTCAGTGGAAGCAAAGAGTGTTGGCTATCTGGAGAGATGAAGTTGACGGTGCTGTTGTTGACGGCCATTCTGATGGTGGTCGCTGCTGATGCTCAAACTGATGCTCCACCTGAGGTAACACCGGACTTTTCAAATGAGTGTTTATGTTTGCTTTTTTTAGTTTATTTTATCATTCTTATATAGCGCGTTTCCAGCTCAACAGATGGTCAAGGCGCTGGCCGATACAGGTTCTAAGGTTGCTTTATTAATGTCTTGTTCACCAAAGATAATAAAACAAAAAAAGGGGGGCGGGAGGAGGGAAGACAGTTAAACAAATCTAGCTACTGGTGTATCAATTAAGATTTTTGCCACGACGGTGCATAAATCTAAATCAAAGTCTGTCAGACTTGTTTTCCTGTCTAAGACTGGAATAAACAAGGGGGTAATAACATTGCAATCAAAAAGAATATGTTTAAGTGAGAAGGGCTGGTTACACACACATTCAATATTTTTTTTTACAATATTTGGTCCGCACAGCATCTAGTAGTATTCTATATGACATAGAATAAATTACTCTTGAAGTTTTGTAAATCACTGCGGTATTGAACATTGCCTTAGTATTAAAGGATTGTGTCATATTCCTTTCAATTTGGTTTTGCAATTCCTTGGATGATGGAAATATATCAAGGTATTTTGCATTAACATTTAGGGCTCATTGCTTAGCTTTTCTGTCAACTATGTCATTATACACCAATCCACAGTGTGAAGGTACCCAGCAAAAGCTTATTTCTGTACCATTGACTCTGAGGCTATGTATAGCATGCTTGATCTCAATGATTAACTCTTTCCGTTCCTTGTGAACTTGAGATTGCAATGCCTGAAGTACAGACATAGAATCTACACAAAATACAAGCCTTAAAAAAATTATTTGTAAACTAATAATTTTACTAAGAGCCATTAAAATAGCAACTAATTCTGCAGCAAAAATTGATCTTCCATTTCCTAGATGAAAAGATTCTTCTATATGCAAATCCGGTATAATATAAGCAGCACCGGTGCTTCCTGAATCTAAAACAGATCCATCTGTGTAAATTTTTTAATGCTCTGAGTAATTTACACTTAAATGCATCCTAGCTTCAGATGCCACAATGTTTTCATTTTGTTTTTTGTTTTCATTGCAGTAATTTATGTCAAAGTGAGCAATTTCGATTTGCCATGGTGGTAAAGGCGAAAAAAGATCTTGTTCAACAGTTTGAAGTACATTTACATTACAAGAACCAACAAAAAGGTCTTTAGTATAAGTTGCAAGGGTCTCATAGGCTTTTACTTTCTGTCCTTGCTTTGGAAATGTTACATCTGACCGCAGAAATAACTCTTCAGTAGTACTGTTATGAACAAAGCTTGCTCTTACCATATACTTTGCACAAGACATTTTTCTGTACTCATCAAGGGGCATAATACCCGCAAAAGTATAGGCTTTAGAAGTTTTAGTATGAATAGGAACACCTAATGCTAACGTTATTGCTTTACTATCGAAGCTGGTTAATTTTCTAAGGTATGTTTTAGGGGCAGAAAAATACACTTCTTGACCATAAATAAGTTTTGATCGGACTAACGAGCTAGCAAGATGAAGAAGATTATTAACATCATGACCCCAAGCTTTCTTGCAAACTACTTTTAGGAGATTGTAACTTTTGGTTGCTTTTCACTTCAGATACATACTTTAACTCCTCATTTTCTATAAATAACTTAGGCAATTGCTTAGGTTCATAGCAATTACTAAACAAAATTAAGTTAGCTTTTATCTTTTGATAATTCGAGACCATTTTGATTCATAAAAATAACTATGGCATTTATTTCAGTTTGATACACATGCGCTATAGGTTTGATTTCAAATAGTGTAGTTTTCTTTTTTAAATTAACATTCATCCAAATAGCAATATCATCAGCATATTGCGCTAAAGAAACTCTGTTACTTAACACTGAAGGGAAATCATATATTAGAATATTAAACAAGAGAGGGGAGATAATCGAACCTTGCGGAATACCCATGTTTGTGTTTAGACAAGAGGAATACGTATGACCTACAGGATCTAACGGAAACAGCCAGAGGCGCCCACTTGCGTACACCGTGGTGACGTTCCACACAGCTAAGCACACAATTGGTGAGCGGGAAGGGGAGGGGGAAGCGGGAAGATGTGGGGAGGGGGGTTGGAGGGTAGAGCGAGAAATTGAGGGGATGGGGAAGAGGGGTGAGAGGAGAAGGGCCCTTGCAGTGCTGTCTGGCTGTTTTGGAGTAGCTGCTACTTTTAAAGTCCGTGCGAGGAAATGTGTGTGTCCACAGACCTTGGTTCATACTCTCATCCACAGACCTTGGTTCATACTCTCATCCACAGACCTTGGTTCATACTCTCATCCGTAGGAGTAAAGAACAGTGGAATTGCTTTTGTTTCAGTGTTTGCCGGCGGGCGAGTCTTGCGCCGACCAAGGAAGCCGTAGGTGTTGTCCGCCCAACAAGTGCTTTATCGAAATGGATATGGAGACGATGAGGATGGGGGACTCCTCCTTTTGTGGTCGTGAACAGTAACCCTTGGTACATAATCACCATTATGTACCTCTGTTGAAGACAAATAAAATGACCAACAGCACAATAGCAGTGTTAGTGTGATGTGCCAATGTTTTTTTTTTTTTCATGGATTGATATATCTGTCAACACAAACACATTAACTACTAGTAAAATCTTCACACACACACACACACACATGTCTACATGCCCCCACACACACACACCCACCCACACACACCCACACACACACACACCGTCATTAATTCTTCTTACAATGAACTGCTGATGACATATAAGGTGGGCCAATAAATTGTTACCACTTTTTAATTATACATACGTTTTTACAATGAGAACGTTTTCGAAAATTTTCTTCACGGAAATGTCACGGAAGCACCAAATTATCATTTGATACCAAAGATTTCCCACTTTTTCACTCGTTCAGTTTAATAATTGATGGTATACTCAATCCACGCTCCTCTTCTCCGGATTACAGTTGCAACACGCACATTGACATTTGTGATGACAATGCCACACATCTCAAGTGGGATTCTCTGAATTTCCTGACGGATGTTGGTCTTCTGGGCCCAATGGTCTGTGGGTTGTTGTAGTGCACTCTCTCCTTCATGTTCACCCATAGGAAGTAGTCTGCGGGAGAAAGATCAGGGTAGTAGGCAGGTCATGAGTTGCCTGTGCGCCATGAGATAAGTCTATCTCCAGGAAAGAATTGTTTCAGAAAATCCAGTTAAAAAATTGATTATGTTTGGTATCAAATAATAAGTTGGACATTTTTGAGAATAAAATGTTCAAAAACGTTCTCATTTAAAAACAACAACAACAACTTATTTACCATTAAAAAGTGGTAAAATTTTATTGGCCCACCCTTTACATTTAATACTATGTACTGGCGGACGAGGTTGCTCAGCGAATGTGTATGTGACTGCGCACCTCTATGTGTGTGTGTGTGTGTGTGTGTGTGTGTTATGTGTGTGTGCAGTGAAAATGTCAAACCTTCAATCCGATTTAGTTCTTGTACTGTGCCTGACCATATCGTGATAGACATAAAATGAGAGCTGCTTACCACCACTCATTCACACTCCGTCCATCCTCTTTGTAAGGCTCTCTCACCCAACCCACCCCATTTATACCCGTTCCCTTCACCCCTTGCTCTCTCTCTCTCTCTCTCTCTCTCTCTCTCTCTCTCTCTCTCTCTCTCTCTCTCTCTCTCTCTCTCTCTCTTATCCCCTGATTTTTTAAAAACAACAACAACAACCAAAAAAACAGTACCATTGTCATTGTTGTGATTGCTGTTAGCCCATCTGACTCACGTTGTTGCTACGACAGGGCATATGTAAGCCTACGTACACCAACACAACAACACAACACACAAGATTGCAAGCCATTGAAGTGCATTTCCGGACACATACACACGCAGTCGTAGCCGAAAACTAAGCATTTTGAGAAGTGTTACATTTTTGCCGGTATTTTTTACTGGAGTTTATTCCTCGAGAAGCAGGGAATGATGGGCTACTATCTGAACTATCTTCAAGCAAACGGTTACCAAAATCAGTTCAGCCAGTTTTGAGATATATCACAAAAAGTTTTACAATTACAACTGGTCTTCACGGACTTGACCTTTTTAAAAAGAGCCAGGTAGTGAAATTCGGAAGGACTGACCTACCAATGGATCGCTTTGTGGACAGCGGAGTAACATTGAATGGCCACGAGTTGAAGTAATGCTGTTTGCACCCAAAAAATATTGTTTGATTTTTTAAAATGATTCTTCTGTCTACCAACACAAACAAACAAAAGACCAGTTTTGATTAAACAAGCGACCTTGATGCTAGCTGAGTATCATGCCCCCAACAGCTTTTGGCCTTCACATTGAGGTCAGGGTCGCTGTCGGACCTCTACCCCTAACAGCGTAAGAACTTCCAGATAGCAGGAAAAGAGACTTTTTAAAACCCTTACACATATACACATACGCACACACACACACACACACGCACACCCACACCCACCCACACACACACACACACACATACACACACACACACACACTTACACACACACTCTTGTAAGTCGTTATTCTTGGTATTACTGTTGATGACGTTCAAGGCGTTTTATGATTCTTTGGTGTCGAGCTCGAGTTCCACCGTGCGCGACCATGATGCAAGTGCGCGCCCTTAGCGTGGTCGATTTGATCCTGTCTTCCTCATATACGATGTTACTTTGAGCAGATGTCTAACCTGAAGTGGATAGCGCGCGACATCGAAATAGTCGATTTAGTAGGCCTATATTGTCATCGTCATCGTCATCAAAATTTTCTTCTTCTACAATTTTTTTTTATTTTGGGAAATTCTGGGCCGCCTCCCCTGGGAAAGGCGTAGTCGCAGCCTGTGGCGCGCCCAAACCCAACCTACCTAATATTAATTGTGTTTATCAAATTTTTCTGGGGGAGGAAACCGGAGTACCCGGAGAAAACCCCCGTGACGTTGCCCGAGTCGAAGGTAAATAATATTCGAAGAAACATCAACGTCCAGATGCTGGATTGATCTCACACCTGTCAGGCGCCATTGGTTTCTGGCTTGTGGACAAGGCAAGTTAGTCCCGCCTTAGACCACTTGGCCACAACGCTCTTCTTCTTCCTCTTCTTCTTCCTCTTCTTTTTCTTCTTCTTTTTCTTCATCATCATCATCTTCTTTGCCGCCGTCCTTATCATCATCATCATCATCATCATCATCATCATCATCATCATCATCATCATCATCATCATCATCATCATCATCATCATCATCATCATCATCATCATCATCCCCTTAGTAGTTATACTTGGTTTCTTTATATGCACTCTGCGCAAGCTGACAGCGTGTAATGGGGTTGTATGCCATATACAAAAATCTACATTATCACCCCCCCCCCTCCCCCCGTCATCTTTGCCAACATCACCACCATCATCGTTCCTCTCCTCTTCCTCCTCCTATTCCTCTCGCCCTCTTCCACTACTCCCCTTTTCTCATTCTCCCTCCTTTCCTCCTCCTGCACCTCCTCCTCATCATCATCCTATCATATCCTATTCCGTAACTCGGAGGTCGTAGGGGCACCACAGATAATCGTTTAACCAGCATACTCCATCTTTCCCTGTCCTCAGCAACCCTGATTGTTTCGCTCAGTGTCAAACCAGTACATTCTCGAATGTTGTCCTCCCACCTCTTTTTCGGTCTCCCTCTTCTTCTACCTCCTTGCACTGTGCCTTGCAGGATGGTCTTTGCAAGACCTGATGATCTGGTGACGTGGCCATATCATCGGAGTTTCCGGTTTTTCACCACTGTTAGCAGGTCATCGTGTTGTCCAATGGCTTGTGTGATGGTCTGTCGGACTTCGTCGTTGGTGATGTGTTGGGTATAGGAAATGCCCAGAAATCTTCTGAAGCACCTCACCTCCATGCTTTGTATTCTTCGTTGTAGATCTGCCGTGAGAGTTCATGTTTCGCAAGCATATAGGAAGATGGAGATGACAAGAGAGCGCAGCAGTCTTACCTTGGAATGTAGACTGATGGGCCTGTCTTCCTCATCATCAATAATAATTACCATTAACTGCGTAGATCTAGCCTAATTATGGTCACAATCTGAAACCAGTGAACAAGATGAACGAGCAACCTGATTCACCTTTGGCTTTCAGTACATGGATGGAATACCTCTGTTATGAGCAATTCACATACTAATTTTTGTAGCAATGACAACGTCGACGCAAGAAAACACGACGTAATTAATGAACGTGGCATGTTATGACACATTACGTTGAGTGTTTTTGAGGTGACGGGGTGCTTATTGACGGAAGAAGAAAAAAAAAGGATATAGTTGTTATGTACGCAGAAACAAAGAATACTGGAGAACTGAAATAGGGTGGGGGAATGAAAGGGAGGGGGGGGGGAAGAGAAGTGATGGGTTTGAGTATGACGATGGTGAGGATAATGATAATGATGATGAAAATGATGATGATGATGATGATGATGATGATGATGATGATGATGATGATGATGATGATGATGATGAAAATGATGAGAATGGTGATAATGATGATAATGATGATGTTTTGGTAGTCTTGATGAACACGTTATTGCGCTATAGCAGCATGTACGGAGATTTGCTCAAATTCCATCGTCGTCGTCTTTGTCCTCGCCCCCTCCCTCATCATCCTCACCCCCCTCATCATCCTCCTCCTTCTCCTCCTCATCTTCATATGTTCCAACGTTTCATATAAAACACCACGACCCAGTTCTCAGTCAACATTCTTGCAAAACACACACACGCACACACACCCACCCACACAACCGTGTAGAAACGCCGTTGTGATGACTGTCAGGAAACTCTACATACATTATTTTGACACTTTTAACATTATTTTGACATTTTAAAATTTTTTAAAGCTATCACTATCCCACTCTAACCCTAACCGCAACCCTTAACCTAACCCTAAGCCTAACACATCCCTAACCCTAACGGAACATTGTTTTGACATCGAAATAACGGGGCCGTCAAAAGAAAGTACGTAGAGTTTCAAGTGTATGTCAGAGTAACGGCGTTTCTACTTAGCCACACTCACGTACACACACACACACACACACACACACACACACACACCCACACACACACACACACACACACATATATATATATATATACACCCACACATGCACACATACACTCTCACTACAAAACGCACAGACACATAACACACACACACACATACATCCCTCCCCACACACCGCAAATCCACCCTCACCCCGCACACACACACACACACACACACACACACACACACACACCCATACACACAATAACTCCCCCAACCACACCCCACACAAACACATACACACGCACATGCCCTCATATCCCACACGCACACATATACACATATACATGCCAATAATAATAATAATAATAATAATAATAATAATAATAATAATAATAATAATAATAATAATAATAAGACCAGCAGCAGCAGCAGCAACAACAACAACAACAACAGGACATAAGAAGATGAAGAAAAGCACATATGGCAGAACGGAATGGGAGAGTTTGGGAGGGAGATTTGAGTAGGCACAGGACAGAATATTAGATAGTGCGAGCTCTGGAATGAGAAAAAATGGGGGGGAGGGGGAGAGGGAGGGGTGTAAAGAAGGGGGAGATTGTTGAAATGGGGTGTGGGTGGGGCTTAGGGGAGGGAGGGTGGCACGAGACAGGGCGTGAAGGCCCATAGATCAGGCCTCTAAACGGTCATCAAGGACAACTTTTTGCCCATCATGTCTTCTAGTGCAGACGTCTGCAGACTGATGGATCTGTCAGGGTGAACTCCCTTTGCACATTACATCTTTCTTATACAGTAACTGTTGCATTTTGGGGGGGCGGCGAATTCGCCGTGGCAAATTTGTGTAGCCTGCTATTACTTTTTGCATATTTGGTGAAATCGTCGTGGCACGTTTGTGAAGCCTGCTGCTACATTTGGTCACTGGGGATGTTGTTTCGATTTTATAGCTGAATTTAGGTCAGTTACTGATATGTCTGCTGGGATCACGTCTGCAGGCACAACGCACATCAAACAATAGTATTGCATGTAGAATTAATAAATAAAAATAACTGTATCGTATCTTGTAAAGCGCTTTCCCATTCAAAGAGCTGCTCAAGGCAGGAACAAACTCAAGCTCTCCCTCCCCAGGCGCCCACTGACTGCATTAAGCTCATCGCCCGACACCCCCAGTCAACTGAGCATAATCATGGGCTAACGCGGATGGGGAGGTGCGCTATATCAAATTGCCGATAATAAATAAAATTTATAAGAAGGGACCTAGCTAGTGGTTGTTAGAGATGTATTTGTGAAACTGTCTCTCGCCCGTCTAGGACATAAGCGTCAGGATCTTTTAAAGTCCGTGCTACTGAATGCATGCGTGCACAGACTAGATCAGACCTCGGCATGCACTTTCATCCGAAGTACAAACGTATTTTTCGTTCTAAT
Organism: Oncomelania hupensis; assembly: GCA_036898135.1. NCBI lineage: Eukaryota > Metazoa > Mollusca > Gastropoda > Littorinimorpha > Pomatiopsidae > Oncomelania > Oncomelania hupensis. Next base: position 8,134,031 of record CM072512.1, read on the forward strand.
AACGATCTCCGTGCTTGTATGTGTACATCATATGCTTACGCGAGGAACGTAGCTAGGTTTGTTTTGGCAGAGATAGAACGAGGATAGAGACGGGGGGTGGGGGTTGGAAGGTGGGGGGAGAGAAAGAGACAGAGAGTGAGACAGAGACAGACAGACAGAGAGAGACAGGGACATAGACACAGAAAGAGATACAGGGACGGAGATTTAGACACAGAGAGACAGAGATGGGATAGAGCATTGGGGGGAAAGGGATCTTGGTGGTAGCAGAGAAAAAGAAAAGAAAACTACAAAGTCAGGAAGAAAAACGAGATAAGAGGACGGTGTGGTTGAAGAAAGGCCACACTTTGACAGTAAAAATAACCCACCTTTCCTCCTAGAAAGCAGCAAAGCGTGCCTCGTATTTGCGCAGCAAAACGTCGCGTCCATACTACAGCGATCAGCAGTCACATAGGTCCTTCTGCTGTAGGGAGGTTGAGGACACATGCGCTGTTAGGGCGCAAAGAAAGCCACGGTCCCAGTGGAATTCCTGTCACGCGACGGACGTCCTTAGTGCCCGGCTCTCGAGGCCTCAGCCTCCTCAACAGGCACCGGGACCAGGATTGAAGTGCCAGATAACACGGCTGACTGGAACCCCCCAGAGGTGGAGGGAGTGTGTAGGACGGTGGGGGAGGTGGGCGGAAGGGAGTTTTATCGGACGTCAGACATCGGTCAACATCGTTGTCTGTAAAAGCAGTTTCTAAACACATGATGCACAGTATAATAAAGTGTTCGGGGATGGCGTGGCGGTGAAAAAATGAGAGAGAGAGAGAGAGAGAGAGAGAGAGAGAGAGAGAGAGAGAGAGAGAGAGAGAGAGAGAGAGAGTTTGGGGTCTAGGAGGTATCTGTCCGAAAGCTAGTACATAAGTTATTAAGACAGGTTTTGGGCAATAAAAAGTTTGTTTGGAGATGTTCGAAAAGAAAGACCAATGACTGTTTACAGTATGCTGATTGCCTCCCTTGTGAACTCTCTTAAACAGGTGATAACTTTAGTGCTTACAATGAAAACAAAAGTAGATGCACACAAACAACATCGTTGATTGACTTCCTTGCGAGTTCTCTTATAAAGGAAGCTACTGTTGCATTCAGTTACAATGAAAGCGATGCACGCACAAGGTTTTCTCTGCTAGCGGGCGCAAGCGAGTGTTGTGGCCAAGTGGGCTAAGGCGGGAGTAACTTGCCTTGTCCACAGGCCAGAAACCAATGGCGGCTGACAGGTGTGGGTTCGAGCCAGCATCTTGGCGTTATGTTTCTCCGAATATTATTTACTTTCGACTCGGGCAACGTCTCGGGGGTTTTCTCCGGGTACTTCGGTTTGCTCCCCCAGCAAAAATTTCAAAAAAAAAAAAAATCACAAATAATGTTAGGTAGGTAGGGTTTGGGCGCGCCACTGGCTGCGACTACGCCTTCCCCGGGGAAGGCGGCCCAGAGTTTCCCGATAAAAAGGGATAATAAACTGCAGCAAAAAAAAAAGAAGAAGAAAAAGATACACACCTACACAAACACACTCAGTCTTCGCGTACCATGGGATTTGTCCATCCCACTCTAAATGAATAAATTTCCTACATCCGTCTGTTAATGTGGATCTGCATCATCCAAATATAACGGGAGTTGTGAAAGTTATTGGTAAAGTTCGTGTTTGTGAACTTTTATTGACTATTATGATTGTTGCTTTGTTTGTATTTGTATATATATTTTAAAAAATAAAAATACTCATATTAAACAGTTAATAGTGTTTTTAAAGCTTAATTTGAAATGTCTAATATCACGTAAATGTATGAGCAGACATGATATTGAAGACTGATTTCAGGAGCGCAGTTAGTTCAGTGGTATACGCCATGTACTCCAATGTCAGGCGAAAACATTGCAGCCTATAGGCCTACAGGTAATGGTTCAAACCCAGAGAAGAAAAAAAACCACAACTACCTTAAGAAACTGTGCCTCTACTCCTTCGGATGAGAGTATAAACCAAGGTCTAGTCTGTGCACGCACGCATTCCTTCGCATGGACTTTCAAGATCCTGACGCTCATGTCCTAGACGAATGAGTGCATCTACACAAATACACCCAGCACGCACTAGGTCCCTTACCCCCCATCTCCGGTCGCCCAGGATTGTGCTCAGTGGTCTGAGCGCCGGACGATGCGCCCAAAGGCTGCAAGTGGGCGACTCGGGCGGCTTGAGTTAGATCCTGTATCGTCCTGCGCCTTGAGCGGCTCTGGAGCTGGAAAAGCGCTACAAACAAGTGACTATATAAGATAAATCAATAGATTGGTCGTCTGTAATGACAGCGGGTCAACATATTTGATGATTGCCGCTTAGTTGTGTAGCCGAATGGAAGTATTTGACCCCCGTCTCTCGGCCACCACCTTGAGAACACGGCCCAACCTGAGCTGTTATTTTCATTTTAGCCCTCCTAAGAGGGAAATAAAAAATATTTGCCCTGCAAGGCGGTGATGCGTGTTTTGTGGTAATCCGGGTTGCCGGCTACTAGTGCCACGACAAAGTCTGCAAAGTCGCTGCCACCGACTTGCATAAAATGCCTGCCGACAGTCTTGTCCCGCTCACGGCCAAAAGCAGAAGACGAACGATCAGCCGGGGAGAAAAATTTCGTGTCGCATTGTCCTGCGCAACCCAATGGCCACATCAAAGGATTCTGCACAGCAGGAGCCACCTAAGGCTAGACTAACCAAGAAATGCAAGGTAGATAACGTCTTGCCCTAGCCTGAACCAATCGCCTCCCTTTCCGCCACAGACACCATTTGTAGCCGAGCAACCCGATTTACTACAAAACACGCATCACCGCCTTACAGGTCAAATATTGTTATGTCCCTCTTAGGAGGTCTGTAACCGACACTGACTACGCCCAGTCAGTCTCCATTCACTGACTTAACAGTGAAAAACTGCCTTCAACAGGTACCACAGTCCAGCATCACCCTGTTCCCGGTCGTTTGCAACACCTGTAGCCGAGCGGAGTATTTGACTCCCGTCTCTCGGCCACCAGCCTCGAGAACACGGCCCAACCCGAGCTGTTATTTTTATTTTATCCCTCGTAAGATGGACATAAAAATATTTGCCCTGCAAGGCGGGGAAGCGTGGTTGGTAGTTAACCGGGTTGCCGGCTATTATATTAATGCCACGACACCCTTCTGCAAAGTCGCTGCCACCGACTTGCATAAAATGCCTGTCGACAATGTAGTCCCGCTCACCCTCAAAAGCAGAAGATGAATGGTCAGCCGGGGAGAACAAAAGTCGTGTCGCCTTGTCCTGCAAAACCCAAGGATTCTGCACAGCAGGAGGCACTCAAGGCTAGTCTACCATAAAATGTAAGGTAGACAACTTCTCTCTCGAGCTCGAACCAGTCGCCTCCCCATTGCGCCACAGTTAGAACCGTACAACGAAGACAGTTTAATTACCAGTGTCCCAGGAAAAAAACAAACATACACCCATTGGTGAATGTAGGCTTACGTTGTAGCCCTGTGCATAGATAATGACACATTTAAAATGATCTTCTTTAACCACGACCACCCCCCACCCCCTTAACAGACCCTTTTACCATTAACAGTTAGTGTTGCACCACTGAAAAAAAAGCTTACATTGTACAACAATAATAACTCTTTTCAAAGTATAATTATTTGTTTTAATTACTAATGTTTGCCTATTAATAGTATTCGCTGACTAGCTAGCGGCCTACCGCTCTAGCGCTGCCAAAGCCGGGAAAAGGGAGAGAACTCTTAACAAAGTTGCCCGGGTAAGTTTTTTATTTTTTTTTTTGGGTTGATACTGTAGGCCCTACCCTACCCCAGACACCAAGGACATTCTTGAAGCCGCGTGTTTCTTTCCGAAGCAGGTAAAAAGGTGTATTCCTTCATCATGGTATGGACATTAAACAGGGGGAAAAACACTTCCCTTCGTTCAGAAAATTGAAAATTCAAAAAATTCAAATTTTTAGCGGTTGGTTTGAGCATCGTTTTTATATGTTGTGGTGTGTAAGCGTTACACGTTTTATCATTTTTTAATGTGATAGCAATGCCACGTAGCAATGCACGTTATGTAATGTGATGTGATAGCAATGCCCGTTATCATTGTGTAATGTGATAGCAATGCCACGTTATCATTGTGTAATGTGATAACAATGCCACGTTATCATTGTGTAATGTGATAGCAATGCCACGTTATCATTGTGTAATGTGATAGCAATGCCACGTTATCATTGAGTAATGTGATAGCAATGCCACGTTATCATTGTGTAATGTGATAGCAATGCCACGTTATCATTGCGTAATGCGATAGCAGTGCCACGTTATTATCGTGTAATGTGATAGCAATGCCACGTTATCATCGTGTAATGCGATAGCAATGCCACGTTATCATCGTGTAATGTGATAGCAATGCCACGTTATCATCGTGTAATGCGATAACAATGCCACATTATTATTGTGTAATGTGATAGCAATGCCACGTTATCATTGTGTAATGTGATAGCAATGCCACGTTATCATTGTGTAATGTGATAATATTGCCACGCTATCATTGTGTAATGTGATAACAAAGCCAATTTTAGGGTAAACCTGTTTCGGCAAAAGTAAACAAAGGCTTGGGATTGGAGACCTCTAAGCCGATTGGAACTAGAGTACTGGTCCTGCAGTGACATGTCTAGCAGGACGGTCTCCAAATGAAAGACTTAGGTCGGGTGATTCACGCACTGTGGACTGAATTGAGGCTTCTCATGTTGGAGGGACATAGACAAGGTGATTTAAAGCCGGGTGGCTGGAACATCCCTTCACGACATCCATCAGATGGGAGTCGGGAATCCACAGGAGGACCACATTTCTTAGCCATTCCCAGGAAAATCGCCGACGTTTGCAGTTCCCAGAAGACTTGGGGTGCATTTCTTATTCACGGCAATATAATTCCTCAAAGGCAGGATCTTGTCAAAACAAAAAAAGAAAAAAAAAAAAAAAAAAAAAAAACACCCAACCAACACACAGGCAGACAGACAGACAGACAGACAGACAGATAGACACACACACATACTACAAAGAAAAAAACGCACACAAACGTACACATATGCATACACACACCGGTTAGGTACATAGAAACACACATACCAGCACGCGCGCATGCACACCCATACATACACACGCACGCACGCATGAGTATGTACACACATACCCATAATTATACGTACACACACACACACACACACACACACACACACACGCAATACAAATAGAAAGCAACGCACCGGCATAATGTACTTTAATACACAATGTACTTTCAATACTGTTTCACTCTCTTTTTGATGTAATCTCTTACATTATAATAATTAACCTTATTAATACATTAACTCGGATAAACACTCCCTAGCTTAGTGGTACAGTGTTCCTCTGGCACCACGAAGACCCATGTTCGTCTCCCCCAAAGGTCCTTTTTAGATTCCCGCGGTAGCCATTTATCGCTGTCCATCCTAGCATGCAGCATGATTATTGGGGTGGTTCAGTGTGGATTTTGATTGAGGTCCCCACACGTTTTTTATATGGAAGGGTTATCCCTGTCTGCCGTAGCAGTATGATGGCTCTGGTGGTTCAGTGTGGATTTTGATTTACGTCCCCTGGCCTTCTTGGCTCAGTGGTGTAGGCTACTCTAATGTCAGGTCGTAACATTGCAACCTGTACCGGCAGTGGTTCAAGCTCCGTTGACGGTCTGGATTAATAATAATTTTACTACTACTACTACTACTTCTACTACTTCTACTACTATTTCTACTACTATTACTACTTTTATCTACTACTACTACTTCTACTACTACTTCTACTACTATTACTACTTTTATCTACTACTACTACTACCTACTTCTACTACTATTACTACTTTTATCTACTACTACTATTACTACTACTACTACTACTACTTTTACTACTACTACTACTTCTACCTACTACTACTACTATTACTACTACTACTTTTTTACTACTACTACTACTACTACTTTTACTACTACTACTACTACTTTTACTACTACTACTACTACTTTTACCAACTATTACTACTATTACTACTACTACCTTTACCACTACTACTACTACTACTACTACTTTTACCTACTACTACTACTACTTCTTTTACTACTACTACTACATTTACTAACTACTACTACTACTTTTACTACTACTTTTACTACTACTACCTACTACTACTACTACTGCTACTACTACTACTACTACTACTACTACTAAATAAAATAAACAATAATAATAAAATTAATAATAATAAAAGTTACCCTCAGAGACTGTGCCCCTACTCCTTCGGATGGGAGTATAAACCGAGGTCTAGTCTGTGCACGCATGCATTTCATCGCATGGACATTAAAGATCCTGACGTTCATGTCCTAGAGTGCCGGCTACACAAACACACCCAGCATGCACTAGGTCCCTTCTCCCCATCCCGGTCGATCAGGGCAGTGCTCAGTCGTCTGGGCGTCAGACTATGCGCCCAAAGGTTGCAGGTGGGCGCCTCTGGCGGCATGAGTTAGATCCTGTTTAGACCAGCGCCTTGAGCTGCATTTGAGTTGGAAAAGCGCTATATAAAAGTGATTAAAAAAACCAACAACAACATTGTTCTCTGGGATTTCCGTCTACTGTACGGCCAAAGGTGGACTTGGACGTTAAACTTCAATGTTCAGACACTGCGTTAACTACTGCTGTAATTCTGTTTGGCATAGGCCTACTCCTACAATCCTATTCCCATTTTTTTTAATGTAAATCCAGTTCTTTGAAGTATTTTCTTATTAAAAAACACCCCTCTCTCCATACACCCACCCACCCACCCACCCACACACATAGACACAAAAACACGCACACCCTCACACGCACACACACACACATACACACACCAAAACAAATGTATAATGAAAATATGAGAGGAGAATACCCACAAACACATTTCATATTAATTCCTCGCAAAGACAAATACACAGGGTTTCAACGTTGCTTTTGAGTCACAATGAGTTTACTTGCTCGTAAATTGCATGGCTGTCACATTAAAGGATAATATAATGGGTAATCGTCGCTCAAACCGACCGCTAAGCTTAGCTTTTATAGGCGTCTCTTCCTTGTTACGCAAACAAACAACTGTGCGTGCCATACACACTTTCACAGCTACGCTGTTTTTAGACTCAAACTCCATTTTTATTATATTATCAGCAGCATAAACATAAGAATTGATCGATGAACTTTTTCAAAGAAGTTATCGATTTGAATTCATTTTAAATTTGTGTACCTGTGGGGCTACACTAACTGTGAATTTTTCAAAGGGTTCTGAGACGCTGAAATTGGGGCCTATGGCTGTCTGTGTACAATCGCTTGTACGTACATGTAGTTTAGTTGACAACCCTGTGCTCACGATTTATTTAATTTAAAAAAAAAGTCTTGTATAGCGCTCTTCCAGCTCGAGAGCTGCTCAAGGCGCTGGCTGATACAGCTCTGACTCAAGCAGATCGAGGCGCCCACTTGCAACCTATGGGCTCATCGTCTAACGCCCAGACAAACTTGGGTGACCGGAAATGAGGGAAAAAAAAGGGTGGGAGCGGGATGAGGTTGGGGGCCTAGTGTTTGCCGGGTGTATTTGCGTAGTTGGTAATCACCCGTCTAAGACATGAGGGTCAGGATCTTTAAAGTCTGTGCGATACAATGAATTCATTTGTCATTTCATTGTTGCCGTAGCGAACGAACGTCATCACTTTTAAACTAACATTACATTACATTATTACATTACTTGAGTATTGCTTTAGGTCCAGCGGATTCTTCCGAGCCAAATCAGAACCGGACAAACCCTGATCCGCATAAAAGATCTGCTGAAGCAATCCTAGTGGTAAAACTGAATACTTTCCACCAACCAGAAACTTTACAATAAAGGCATCCCACGCAGGGGACGCTGAGGCTATACTCTAATTTATCGAACCCCCTTTTACAAAAACAAAATAAAATACAAACATCACTATAAATTATGAACAAAACACATACATATAAAATGCTTACATTGCTAAATAATAACATCATATGAAGCCCTAAGAAATAGGTAGGTGACTGGTCTAGCGAAGAAGAAGATAGTATAGCAGATTGATAGAACAGAGCAGGAATGAGAAAGAACAAATGAGAAAGACAGCGACAGTGGGAATTTAAAGCACTACATTTCCAGAAAGTGGGGATACTATTTATACTGAAACCCCCGGCACCCCAATGGGGGTTTTAAACAAACTACAGTTTACGTTTCGAGTCACACGTAAACAGCGCCATGAACATCACCACCAGAAAAATGGGCAAAAATGATGGGACGTAATCGAGGAAACTATTGGAAATTTATTTTACTCTAATATATGCAAATTTTAAAGGAAGGGAAGCGATAGGTCTACTAAGTGTATGCAAAATAAGCAGAAATATGCAAATTATGCAGATTATAATTTGTTCCCTGCATTTTGCCTGTAGGCATAACAAGTCTAATGCCAGCAACGTTTTTCTTTTCTTTCTTTTTTCTCTCTCTCCATTTTCAGACTTATCTGAAAATACTTGGTAATAGTCGGGAATTGAAACGAGCCAAATGTCGGTGTGTCTGTCCGTCGGTCGATTGGAAGCAATATCTCAAGGTCTACTGAACGGATTTTGACCAAACTTCGTAGGAACATTACCCAAGTTAGTGGCCTGCCTCCCGTGCCATTTACAAAGGTCAAGGTCACTGGAGTCATCTTGTTGCTAAACACGTTTCGCTCAATTAAAAAAAAAAAAGTCTGAAGCGATGTTTATGAGTTTTGGTTTACATTCATGCTACTTGTTACTTCAAGGCATGGTACTTGTTACTTCAAGGCATGGTACTTGTTACTTCAAGGCATGGTACTTGTTACTTCAAGGCATGGTACTTGTT
>CM072512.1:8147983-8210483 GCA_036898135.1 Oncomelania hupensis
CTGGTTAAACGATCACATGTGGTGCCCCAACGACTTTCGAGTTACGGGATAGAATAGGGTAGGCCTATAGGATCGGTGGTTATTTTTAGTGTTTTGTTTCTAAGAATTTATGTGTTGTGCAATGTACTTAGTTGGTTATAACTCTTATAATATGATTTTTATGATGTTTTTACTTGCTCAAAGTATTTTATACTACGTGCGTGCGTTATGTTGTAAGTCAAATTGGTTTTGATGTAACGGAGCTTCTTGCGATGGATACGCGTGAATATTAATGAATTCAATCATTATTATTATTATTATTATTCACATGTCAGAGCTTCCCAGGATAATAAAAGAGACCCAGCACCCATCTCTCTCTGTCTCCATCTCTCTCCCTTACCCCACCCTCTCTCTCTCTCTGTCTCTCTACGTCTTTCTGTCTCCGTCTGTTTGCCTATTTTTGCCTCTGTGTGTGTGTGTGTGTGTGTGTGTGTGTGTGTTCTCTCTCTCTCTTCCTATCTCTCCCTCTCTCTTTCTTTCTCCTATGTCTTTATCTCCTCTCTCTGTCTCTGTCGTCCTCCGTCTCTGTTTGTCTCTCTCTTTCTCTGTCAGTCAGTCTGTCTGTCTGTCTGTCTGTCTGTCTCTCTCTCTCTCTCTCTCTCTCTCTCTATCTTGGCAAGTTTTAAAGCGACTCAATCCCAATGGGCCTATCATTTTATAGTAAGATAAATGACACAGCAGCAACAGCAGCCACGACCAAAAATCACACGCGGCCTATTGGATACAACTACATCTAACTTGCACAGACGATACAGACAATATACAGACATCAGACAGACATCATATAGTAAGTAAATACAATCATTTGACGCAGACATAGTACGGACACTATACCAACACATTCACACACACCCACTCCCCCCCCCAACACACACATTCACACACATACAGAGAAACATCGCAGTCTTTGGACACAAACATTTCAAAGTGAAAGAAGGGACATTAAAGTTAAAAGTCTTCTCCCACCATTGGTGATACGTGAGAAAGGGGTTAACCATCCAGGAAAGTTGGGGTGGGGGAGACCTAAATCAACACTAAACCACCAGAGCAATCACACTGTGAAAAATGGCCACTTTGTATCTTGCCCACCACGGGTATTTAACCTGGGTCAACGATGTGCAAGCCACACTCTCGTAAGCACAGGGTTCATGCTCTAATATTATCTATACACACGGAGGTAGAAACCATACACATATACAGAAACATGGTAGATTCATTGGACACAAATATACGTGTGGATCGCTGTAACCGATGTACGTGTAATGTATGAAATGGCGGCAACAGCATCGATTCCAATTTGCAAAGCGGGACATCCAAAGTCACGTACTGGATCATCCGGGTCCCTACCATCCCACAATTCCCTCTGGCCACAAGGGAGACGACTGTGTTGCCAACATCATCGATCCTGGTCTCCTTTGTCAGGAGGTATACGTCACGTGGCCCTGGCGATCCCTGATCCACTGATATCAGACAATTGTCAAATTAATATACAATGATCAATTCGCACACCATAGTTGTTGTCGTGAACAACAAACGACAAAAAGATAGGCCTACTTCAACGGTTGTTGAATATGTTGTCGTAGTTCAGTCAATTCAAACCGTTTCTCAATATGTCACCGCGATCCCTTAACGCTGACCCACTGTCAGATTTGCGGAAATAATCAGTTACAAAGGCAAAACTGCTTCCACATTCGCCAACTGTTTTGCCGTTATTCTGTGACATCAAACTGTTGCCCAGTTTGTTGCCGCGAGCCAGACATACAAACTGCGGCTAATTGGTGTTGCTACTGTCAATCACTGACACCAAACATTCGTCAGTTTATTTTGTTTCCTTGATCCAGTGACTACGACCTCCGAGTTACGGGATAGGATAGGATAGGATAGGATAGGATAGGATAGGATCCAGTGATACAGAAACGTTATTACATTTGGTGCATTCTTCTTCTTCTTCTTCTCCTTCTTCTTCTTCTTCTTCTTCTTCTTTTTTTTTCTCTCTCTCTCTCGCTCCGCACCTCCCCCTCTCTGTCTCCTCCTTCGTTCTGTCCTGCATTCCATCGCATTATCCTCTGGTAAACTTTCCAAACTGTTGGGTACACTCCATGTTAGCGCCCTAGCGACAGGCGTCCTATAAAACATACAGCTCTGTAAACACTCATGTGTATCATCTCTCTCTCTCTCTTTCTCTCTCTCTCTCTCTCTCTCTCTCTCTCTCTCTCTCTCTCTCTCTCTCTCTCTCTCTATCGCCACACACGCACACACTCACAAAACCGTGTAGAAACGCCGTTATGATGACTTTCATGACACTCTCCATACGTTACTTTGAAATTTTTACAAATGTGTCCATTTATTAAACCTATCCCTAACCTAACCCTAACCATTAACCTAACCCTAAGCCTAACACAGCTCTAACCATAACGGAACACTGTTTTGACGTCAAAATAACGTCAGTGTATGTCAGAATAACGGCGTTTCTATCTAGCCACACACACACACATACACATACCCACACACACCCACACCCACACACGCACACATACATACCCACCCACACACGCACACACTCACGCACACACCCGCACACACCCAGACATACGCACACGCGCACGTACACCCACGCACATACACACACACTCACACAGACACACACACACACACGCACACACACACACGCGCACGCACATCCACGCACATACACACTCTAACACACGTAACTTAGTTTGACCTACTGTCTCCCCTTGGTTTTACGTAAGACTTAACAAGAAAAATCAAAGACATCGGCAATCTGTAACCAGCGGCAGAAAGGATTGAGAGGCGACGTCAGTCTCGGTCAGTCTCTGCGAAGTAGGGTGACTCAAATATGGCAACAGGACATGGCAAATCACAACGGACAAACTTATTGAACAATGAGAATGGACTGTCTGTGACTTGGGCTACGAAAACCCAGGCTTTGACAAGAGGCCTTTCATTCCAACTTTTGTATCGCCAGTCTGGTTTTGCTTGCTTTGTAGCTTTATTATATTTATTTTGTTTTGTTTTTGTCGAAGCGTCAATCCAATACTCATATTTTTGACATGAGAGGTCGATCACACCCAATACAGTTTATTCGCTACGAACAAATTGCTTGATCGTTCCCATGACAACATGAGATAGAACCCTCGTGCAGAGATGCAATAACGCTCATCAAACAGCAATTCTTTCATCTCTAACCCCCGGCTTCATTATTACCACACCCTGTGTATGGCTTAACTAGCGTGTCATAAGTCTATAAAATAGTATGGCCGGCAATTATTTCAAGTCAGTTGTGTTGGATTGGCCTTTCATGTTACAACCCCCATTTGGACACAATGCTGTGCAAAAGCTGGCTTGGTTATAGCGGGCCTATCGCGTCGGAAGTGCATATAAGAGCATGGCTAACGTTTCGCGTCATAATGCCATTACGTATATGACTGGCCGTCAGCGTCACAATCTGCAAATTGAACAGAACACAATTGGCAAACCACAGTGGGTACGCTTGGTTACTAACGTCATCATTCCCCATGGACACCAAGCTGACAGAAAAACAAACGTCGTGAGTACGGCAGGCTTTTCATGTCATAAATCCATGAAAGTGTTAGTGTGGCCTTTGCGTGCCAGATCACATCAATGTTGAGACACAAACGGCAGCAGGTCGCCACTTTCTTTTCATGCAAGCCGATCGTTTGATATCACTTGCATTGAATACACACACAGTCCCGCTGCACAACCCCACTGACACCTCCTAGCCCATCGCACGCCACCTTCATCCCCATTATTACCACTCCTCCCCGACGACACCTTCGCATACATGTCACGTCACCCGAATGGGATCAGTGACTTCAGCTCAAACAGCGAGTGAGGGGATTCAAACTCAAACTAAAATACTAACACAAATACCAGATGAACAGTTATACTCTTTTATTCAACACATATGCACACAGGAATATGGGAATTCTAACCCTACATCAACCCTTAATCGGTCCGCCAAACCCCAACAATTAACAATCAATGACCTCCCTTGACTAATCCGTAACCCCTTAAACATTGGACATAAAGTGCCAACACAACCAATGATACAACAATATGAAAATAAAGATGAAGTATTACAACAGATGCCATATGTATACAATCAATAAAATTTGAGAGAAGTGTATTTAATTAATATCAAATTCTTTACATAAACCAGCACAATTGTTCGTTACTCATTACTAAAGCTTAACTACTATCATCTGGAATCAGCAACACAAGCCTTTTTCTTTTCCACACTGAGTTCCAGAAAATCACCACACTGTTTTCAAAACTATCACAGTCTATAGAAGAACGAGACTTGATCACGACCTTCGACGAATTCTGTAAAATCACTGTATTAATGTTCTCTAAGTGTTTAATATATTATTTGCTTGTAATGTTGTATGTTGGTATGTGTGCGAATCCCTGAGTATCGTAGCAGCGGTCATACAGCGCAAAGACAGCAAAGGTCACGCAGCGCCCAACAGCCGCAACATCACGGCTTTTCGATTACGGTTCAGAACATCGTTGAACCAAAGCACGGCACTAAACACCAGCATGAAAGCAACAGCAAACAAGCAAGCAGGCACACAGGCAAGCAGGCCAAATCTGGACAACATAATACCTCATCTTACTAGGTTATCCAAATGCAATGTAAACATAACATGGGAAATAACCCCTTCCGCTGTCAACCATCTTGACCTGTTTCTATAATGTATATACCTTCGCATGAACGATGATTATTATACAAATGCATTATAATTCCATTCCTAATCAAAAATATTGATTCATCCTCTCACTCATTTGCATCACCCCTCTACCATACTTATCATACATCATCACCCTTGACCTCGTTCTTGCAACAACCTCAACAACATCATCCGTTATACATTTCCAACAAGGAAATCATATGAAAATAAAATTTATCAAAATATCCCTTTCTCACTCATCCATCATAATTCATCCTCGTACGCATGCTCAGAGTGTATAGCCACTGAAAGAATTAGAATACTGGGCACCACTCACTTTCGGTCCTCGGCCTGTGATGTTACAGACAACACAACACACACAACACAACACAGCACAGTCTGCATAAGAGTCGATGGATTGTTACTGCTGCGCTAACTTATGATCCTAGGACATCATAGTATCCACGAAATACTAGGCCTTGGGCAGTCTCTAACAGAAGAGCACACACCCTTAGGAAAATACTGTACACGGGCTTGCACAGAAATTGTGGCAGTAATATTCCTCCTACATTGCCATAAAAGTACTTCTCTATAGCAATTCCAACAGCACACTGGTAATTCTTGCCCTTCTTAAGGAACAAGACATTGGGTGGTTCTGACACAAAACACAACCCTTATAAAGAAACTCTACAGCTATTCTATAATAGTGACAGTCGCAAATATCCAGTAGGTGCCTGATCACAATTAGTACCAACTTGACTCTGTGGCCTTACACCTCTTCTCCCAGTCCACATTTCAAGGAACAGAGCTCCATTCAAGCTTCTAGCATCTACTGAGCTACGTGAAACACGAGAAACTTCCCAAAACTATCATACAATTAGCAATGTATTCTATATGAGCGAGCGTTGTGGCCAAGTGGGCTAAGGCAGGACTAACTTGCCTGTCCACAAGCCAGAAACCAATGGCGCCTGAAAGGTGTGGGTTCGATCCAACATCTGGGCGTTATGTTTCTCCGAATATTATTTACTTTCGACTCGGGCAACGTCTCTGGGGGTTTTCTCCGGGTACTCCGGTTTGCTCCCTCAGCAAAATTTCAAAAAATCACAAATAATGTTAGGTAGGTTGGGTTTGGGCGCGCCACAGGCTGCGACTACGCCTTCCCCAGGGGAGGCGGCCCAGAATTTCCCTATAGAAAGGGATAATAAACTGCAACCCCCCAAAATAAAAATAAATGTATAACGCTGACCCATACTTTCCGCACAACACTCTCATAAGATATGAAACTGTAAACTATATACATCCTGACACAGCAGATAGTTAGAGTGTCGTAAACTCGTGTCGTCACAATACACATTCATACCCGAGCGTTGTGGCTGCGGGGTCTAAGACGGAGCTACCTTGCCTTGTCCACACGTTAGAAACCAACGGCGCCTGACAGGTGTGGGATCGATCCTGACTCTGTTTCTTCGAATATTATTTACTTTCAACTCGGGCAGCGTCTTGGAAAGTTTTCTCCGGGAACTCCGGTTTGCTCCCCCCAGCAAACTTTCAAAAACACAACTAATATTAGGTAAGTTGGATTTGTCATGCCACAGACTGCGATTACGTCTTCCCCAGGGGAGCCGGCCCAGAATTTACCGATGAAAAGGGACAATAAAGTGTCAAAAATAAAATAAATAAATAAATCACATACATACACACCCTGCTCTCTCTCTCCCTTCCCCTCCCCCAACTTTGCTATTCACCAACACACAATGCTGAAAACTTCACCATCCGTCTCCTCTGTCCATTTAACGATGTAATGCCATTTAAGGTGACAGCAATGCAATTTCCCAAAGTAAGACTCAGTGTCACAAAAACACAAACAAACACCCAGAATGCTGCAATACCATTGGCTTGAATATCTTACCTTTTTTGTTTCTTCATGAAAATTGTAAGGAAAGTTTGGTCAGTGAAAAATGTTGTGGGACAGTACGTAAAATATTTGACAACTTGTCCGTCCGACAGGACAGGTAAAAAAAAAAGTTGCTGTCGAGCCACTACTGCTGTTACGAGGTGTTTTTTTCTCAGATATATTTTCAAATCTTTTGGAAATGTGTGTTGTAAATTTCTATTTTATTTTAATTTATGGCGCAATTACTACTACTACTACTACTACTACTACTACTACTACTACTACTACTACTACTACTACTACTACTACTACTACTACTATTATTATTATTATTATTATTATTATTATTATTATTATTATTATTATTATTATTATTTAGCAGTCTTTTAGCTCAAGAGCTGCTCAAGGCGTGAGCCGGTACAAGATCTATCTCAAGCCGCCTGAGGCCCCCACGTTTTAACACAAACCGAATCTTAAGAGTTGAGAATACATCTTAGAGTTGGGAAAATACAATGCTGCTGTCACAGTAGTCAACGGAACCCAATGTTTCCTGCTTGATTTTTGGCAATATCATATCACATTTTACGATCACGATAAAACTTCCGGCAAGTTTGCGTCAGCTTGGCTCAAACGCGGCGCACCCGTTCTCTGCTCAGCCCAACAAACAACCAATCGCAACTTTTATTGACCTCAGTGCATCGAACGGACCAATGAGAACACGCGTTATAAGAGACCATCACCTTGGCGTCTGGCGAGATGAAACAAGTTTATTTACGCGAACCTCGAAATAAGAGAGCTGTTGTGGCGGTGCAGGGGTTCAAACGGTGATACGGTACAAGGAAATCCGTCTGGGATCTTCGAACTGGTTTTTCATGGTGTCTTTGGTGTTCAGATTACAGAATGGACTGATTTGAAACTGAACGAAGCCATGATGGTTGCTGAGAACAGAGAAAGATGGAGTACCCTGGTTACACGATCATCTGTGGTGCCCCACCGACCTTTAAGTTACGGCATAGGATAGGATAGTATAGGATAGGTGTTCAGATTAATAGTTGGTTTAAACAATGGTTTATTCAGTTAAATTTCTGATCTGACAAATACATAAATGCAGTAACAGGAATACACAAAAGGCAAAGCTTAAGTGAGTGCATACCTGGATGAGTTACAATAATCTGTGTCAGTTTAGGCGGAGTAAATACATCATTGAGATACAAAATACATTGCCATCAACACAAGAACAATAACAATGATAAGGAAAACATAATCATAAGCAACATACGAATGAATTTTAAAAAATATACACAAATGTAATAACAAATAAAAACAAAACAATTAGAAAAAGATAATGAAATAATAACAAAATAATAGCGAGAGATTCACAGATTAATAGTTAAAGTCGATAAAGGAGTTGTGTTGGAAAGAATTTGTGTGAGAGAGAGAGGGAGAGAGGGAGAAAAAGAGAGGGAGAGGGAGAGAGAGAGGGAGAGAGAGAGGGACAGAGAGACAGACAGACAGGGAGATAGGGAGAGAGACAGAGCGAATGATAGACAGGGAGACAGTGAGAATGAAAGGGAGAGAATCAAACAGAGAGAAAGAGACAGAATTCAAGAGAGAGAGAGAGAGAGAGAGAGAGAGAGAGAGAGAGAGAGAGAGAGAGAGAGAGAGAGAATGCAAGAGAGAGAGAGAGAATGCAAGAGAGAGAGAAAGAGAGAGTGACACAGACAGACAGACAGACAGATAGACAGACAAGGAGAGACAGCGTTAAGTGCCACACGACAATTCAATCACGTGTAGAATCAAAGTTTATTGTTTGTGATGTTATAGGTCACAGACAGACATCATGTCTACAATCCATTATGTTACAGGCAACAGCCAGTCTATAATCCATAATGTTAAAGGCTACAGTCAGTCTACAATCCATAATGTTAAAGGCAACCACAATCCATCATTTCATAGGCTACAGCCTGCCTACAATCCAAAGGCGAAGAAGATCAAGCATAAATCAAATGCCTCGAGGGTTTTTCCAATTCTATTTTAGTAGAAATCCGATCTTCCGCGCCATAACTGCTCACAAAGAGTATAAGAACACTGAATAAAAATAGGTTACACCTGATACTCTTTAAATTTTAATAGAATTATAAAATTAAAATTTAAAAAAACACACACACAAACAAAAACAAACGGTTTTAGAATTGCCGAACGAAACAAGCAGTGGAACTAGATTTAGTTTCAAGCTCATATTTATAGAAGAAGATCACTTGGATGAAAAAAAAAAATTCTTCTGAAAGCATCAATCGCTTAACCGCTTCAAGGGCGCAATTCAAGAGAAATTGTGGCTATAACCGCTGATGCTCGATACTGGCTCATCGGTGTGAAACGTTTTAAAATTTCTGTTAAAAAAAAAAGAAAGAAAAAAAGAAAGAAAATAATAAATAAATAAATAAATAAATAAATAAATAAATAAATAAAGAAATAATGCTACAGGAGGCTATCACGTGCGTTTTACTTCAAAATGCGCGGTCTTAGGGGCAAAACTTGCAAGTGTACATGCAGATTTCTTTCAGCACGTTGTCATAACGGCAAATCGCATCCGCGCTTCCGAAGTGGGCGATCCAGCCAGGGCATTCAGGTGTGTCGCTACCAGGGCAGTTCTCTGAAAACAAACGAGAAAGGCGTTATCTTTTTTGGTGTGTTTGTTGAGCTTATACATAGTCCAGCTGATAGTCTTACCCACCCGTTAAACACGGTCACGCGCACACACATGCACACAACCACTTGCACGCACGTCATCTAGTAACGAAATACATAAAAGGAAGGCAAACATCAGAATAGACTTCATGCACGCAGAACACATACCCACAACACAAACACACACACACACAATACACACACGCACAACGCAAACACCCACTACACACACACACACAACACACACACACCAACCCACCCACAGCACACCTACCCACAACACACACACCCGCTACACAGAAACACACACACACACACACACTCCACCCAAACACACACGCCTTACTGGTTTGACAGAGGTCGCCACCGTATCCCCTTGGACAGTCGCAGGTACAGGTGGACAGATTAATCTTTCCATTGTTGTAGCATACCTTGCCACCGCAGTCTGCACACATCGTCACCTTTATTATAGAGGTCTTTTTATTTCTTTAATCGTTATTACATAGCGCACCCCCCAGCTCAAGAGCTGCTCAAGGCGATGGCCAATACAGGATCTAACTCACGCCGCTCGAGGCTCCCACTTACCACACAATTTGTAAAACGAAATCATATGCAGAGATTAACCACACATTTTGTGAAAAGAAGTCACAACGACTAACCACACATTTTTCAAAAGAAGGAATCACAACGACTTACAACATAGTTTGTAAAAAGAAATCACTGCGACTTACCACTAATTTGTGAAAGAAAGTCACACGCAATGACTTATTTATTTTTTTTATTTTTTTTTAAATAAAAAGAAGTCACATGCAGCGACTTACCACACATTATAACAAGAAGTCACAGCGACTTACCACACAGTTTTTGGGAAGAGTCACAATGACCGCTGCAGTCGGAACAAGAAGAGCCTTGCTTATAAGGGATTATATCCACATCTTTTCCCGTTTGACTGAAACACAGCGGAAAATGCTAGGGGTTTGCGAATTGTTATGGCGGCGTTGCTGCCTAGTCTGGCGCGATACAAGAGTGTCATTTAGACCTCTTGCGGCAATCGGGCTGCTACTAAACTTATAGAAGCAATCGGCCCGAAAGCGACGCTGACCCCAATCGGAGTGTCGTAGACAGCTGAGGGCACAGGCCTGCACCTTTTGAAAAAGAGAAGACCATATCACGCCGTTGCTTCAGAAACTTCACTGGCTGCCTGTACAATTCCGCCTCCAGTATAAGATCTGTGTTTTTGCCTTCCGTTTCTTTGAAGGAACTCTCCCAGCGTATCTTTCCAACTCACTTGTAGCCTACCGGACAGCCCGCATTCTCCGATCTTCCGCAGAAGAGCTGTTAAAAGTTCCGCGTCGAAACCTGAAAACTGTTGGCGAGCGCGGTTTCAGTTTCACTGCTCCATCTCTCTGGAACGCACTTCCTGTCGGTCTGAGGAACTTGGAAGATATTTATATATTTAAAGCCCAACTGAAAACATAAATTTTTCGCTTAGCTTTTGATTAATTTACTCGCATCCCACCCTCCCCATCCTACCCCTCTTTCATCTTATAGGGAGTCTTATGTGTAACATAATAATATTTGTGTTTTGTTGTTGGTAGACGTACCTCCATACGGGCATGTAATCCTTTTGTATATTGTGAGTGAATGCATGTGTATGTGCAATGAGTCTCTGTGAGTTTTGCGCTATATAAATGTTATTCATTATTATTATTATTACACAAAGCCTATGGTTGATAGCTCTCTGACACCCAGCTAACGTCAAACTAGTGGAAACTGGCCTATATAATTAGTAAAGGGGTGGAGCAATCTCCAATCTTCGTTTTGCGGATGACATTGATGGATTGGCTGGAGAGGAACAAGAACTTGAACAGCGGGTACAGAGGTTTGATACCACCTCCAGAGCCTATAGAATAGAAGTAAGTGCAGAGAAGACCAAACTGATGACCAACAACACTAATGGCATCAAAGCCGACATCAAAGGCCAAGGCCAATCCCTCAACACAATACATCGCTTCAAATATTTAGGAGCCACAAACAACTGCTGCCCTGGCAAGGTTGAAGCCCATTTGGGAAGACAAGACCTTCAGTCTACATTCCAAGGTAAGGCTGCTGCGCTCCCTTGTCATCTCCATCTTCCTATACGCTTGCGAAACATGGACCTCACAGCAGACCTACAACGAAGAATACAAAGCATGGAGATAAGGTGCTATAGAAGAAGACTTCTGGGCATTTCCTATACTCAGCTCATCACCCACGACGAAGTCCGACAGACCACCACAAAAGCCATTGGACAACACGATGACCTGCTCATAGTGGTGAAGAAACGGAAACTCCGATGGTATGGCCACGTCACAAGATCATCAGGCTTTGCAAAGACCATCCTGCATGGCACAGTGCAAGGAGGTAGAAAAAAAGGGAAACAGAAAAAGAGGTGGGAGGACAACATTCGAGAATGGACTGGCTTGACACTGAGCGAAGCCATGAGGGTTGCTGGAGTACGCTGATTAAACGATCATCTGTGGTGCCCCTACGACCTCCGAGTTATGGGATAGGATAGGATAGTGATAGAATAATTAGTAACAAGGCAGGAGTTGTCGTTATACAGTTTTCCGACTTTATTCAGCAAACAGCATCAACAACTGCATACAAAATCTCTTTTCGACAAAACACCTTCCAGACAAGCTGCACAGCGTTACTTGTGTACCCTATCAACTATGTAGAAAAAAACAAACCCACAAACAGGTGGTTCCAGAATGACGCACTCAACAACCAATCAAATTAAAACTGAAATTACGCACCGTCTTATGTCACAGAACGCCTTCGAAAATGTAATCATCTGTTACGAAATAGACCTCGACTCTTTGATCAATAAAGAAACATTATATTAGGCCCCGGCAGCAAAAGCATAGATCCAAGGAAAATAAACCAAAAATTGCACACCTAGCGCCTTAAAAAGGTAAAAGGTAAAAGTAGTCCCATAGCCTTGTGGCCGTAGGGGAGCGTGATGTTGGAGATCACACTTATCTTAGGCCAGCGTAATGAGGGTGATGCCCATCTCTCTCCCTCGCTGCTTTACCTTCCCCACCCTTAAGAGAGTAGGTACTCAGTCACAGTTGAGTCAATTGGGGGCGTTGTTATGTGTCGCTTCACGTTTTGCCGTCACCCATCCAAGTGCTAACCGCACTGGACGGTGCTTAACTTGGGACACAGTAGCGAGTGCTCCAACCACTGCGCTATCCGACACCCCCTTAACACAATCGTAACTATAGTGCGCGTCTCAATCGTAACCTAGGGGTGGGGTGGGATGGGGGTGAGGAATATGACGTAATACTTCCTGGGGTGTGTTGATGTTTAGGGATGAAATAGAATTCCTCTGTTCACAGACAAGACCTTGGTTAGCTACTCTCAGCCGAAGGAGAAGGAGTTGTGCGCTTTACAAATCTACATCATCATCATCATCATCATCATCATCATCATCATCATCATCATCATCATCATCATCATCATCATCATCATCATCATCATCATCATTCCTGCCATCGCCATCATAATCGTCTTCATCGTCATCATCATCATCATCATCATCATCATCATCACCATCACCATCATCAGAGGTCCGAAGCCGACACCGTTACATTCGCCATTTTGCTTGGATGCTAGGCTGCACTGTATAAATATTGAGTGCTATAATTCCCTGTCCCCAACTAAAAATGTTCTCGTCTAGCAGCAGTACTTACCCGGGTGCATAGTTGCAGATTTGAACCTTCCATTTCTTGCACTGGGCCTGCCCGCAACCCACACGGACCGTATCGGCGAAGACCAACTGTCAAAAACAGACACACACAATCACACACACACACACACACACACACACACACACACACACACACACACACACACACACACACACACACCCACACACACACCCACACACACACACACACACACACACATCTGCCATAGTCACTCACTGTAGTCACTGTGCTCATATAGCGCGCTTATTTTACTATGAAGAAATGACTGAGAGTAGAGTCCGTTATCATCAACAGTGACCCCAGTGAGTGGGATGGAAGGCCACGGAATTTTTAGATCCCATACGATCCACATAATGGCTGATTACTGAAGTTCTCTGCCCATAGTTGGATTGTCTGCTTTATTTCCGGCAGACCTAAACTTTCAGCTAATCAGCTAAAAAAAATGACCAATCACACCGCGTTTAACGAGTACACGCCTTTACGATAGTGCCCAGTTTCCTCTCCATTTTAAGGATAAAAATCCGTCCTTTTCATGTCCGATGATCTGTAGGCTTAATATATAATACGCGCCAACTAATTTTCAGTGAATTCTTCCCGCTGTTACTGTTGCACGCACCCCCAACCCCCCGCCCCTCCCACCATCCCAGCCCCTCCCTCGCCCCCTCGCGAGCTAGCCTTCCTTGTATTACCGTCACATGAGACAGCTCGTCATCGACTATTTCGACGTCATTGTCGTTTGTGTTGTTGTTGTTGTTGTTGTTGTTGTTGTTGTTGTTGTTGTTGTTTTGTTTTTGTTTTTTGTTTTTTGGGGGGGCGTGGGGGAGGGGGTGTGATAAGGGAGGGGGGAATCCCGTACATTGCGTCATTGTTTGTGAACCCGCCAGTGAATAAAATGGCGATTGTGGCAAGAAATGCATTGTTGATGGCTGCATTTCTGACCCGCCACGCTACTGTTGTGACCGACCTTAACCCCTTTGAGCATTTCCGATTGATCGCTAGCCTCTAATACAGTATTATCATCTTCGATTTAGCGCAAAATTAGCGCGAGGAGCAATGGCAAAACCATGCGGTTGACCTACAAGGATGAGCATGGGCACTGGATTTAGGCCTAGTCTCATACTGCCCGAAATCAAACTCACAAACCGACTAGGCAGAAAACTTCGAGCCCTCAAACCGTGAGCCGTAAGGGGTGGGGTGGGATATAAATGGGGTGGGGGAATGGGGAAGACGAAACAGTGAAGAGAGAGAGAGACTTTAGACTTTAAACGTTTATTTCAATTACAACATGTTACAAGGATAATAATTTTAAGCTTACAGCTTATTCTTACAATTAGTCCTTGTTTCATGCACCCACTCAAGCATAATACATTTATACAATCAATTAAACCTGCCACATGTTACATATATAAAAGTAAAACTATAATAATTTCAAAACAAGAACTTTTAACATATTTAAACGTCATCTGAACAATATAATATTATACCATTATAATATGGTGACCTGTGGGTGGAAAAATTATGAATTTAAAATATGGTTAAAAAGCAATAATTTAAATGATTTGATTGTTTTGTTTTGTTTAATGATCGGAGGAAGTTCATTCCATAAAGACGGTGCTCTGAACCCAAAACTAGTCTTATATAGATCAAGTCTTGGTTTAGGTAAGAGATAATTTTGGGAATGGTATACATTTGAAGATTTAGTTAAAAATCGGGTTAGATAGTTTGGTGCAATATTGTTGTGAACTTTAAACATAAGCATGATCATATTATATTGAAATTGTTTATTTAGAGGTAAAATGTTTAATTTTATAAATTTTTCATCTGTTGAAATAGTTGTACAGTTAGAAATTAACTGTATAGACCGTCGATGCAATGAATTTATTTTTTGTAGTTGATTATGACTAGCAGCACTCCACACAGTGGAAGCATAGTTAATATGCGAACGACAGTGTGCATGGAAGAACACTTTCCTGGCATATTCAGGAACAAAACATCGTAGTTTTGAAAGCAAAAACGTACTTTGGGAAAGGCGTTTACATATTTGATTAATGTGTTTATCCCATTTGAATTCTGAATCAATAGTAACTCCAAGTACACGATGGTCTGTTACTTGGTGGACACAAGTGTTATCTATTGTAATATGTAATTGTAAAGGCTGTAATTGATGTTTTTGTCTTGTTGTGATTATCATGCACTCTGTTTTTTTTTAGGATGAAGAACCATTTGATTAGTTAGACACCAGTTTATCACATCATTTAAACTATTTTGTAAAGATGTTTGTATGGACGTAATGTCTTTCCCAGAACAATGTATTGTACTGTCATCCGCAAACAAATCACAGATTACATTATTATCTGATATTTGGAGGTGGAGATCGTTTATATAAATACAAAATAGAAGAGGGCCCAGTATCGAGCCTTGAGGAACGCCACATTTTACTGTACCTTTTGCTGAGTAATGGCCATTTACTAACACTGTCTGCTCTCTATCACTTAAGTAAGATTGGAAAAAATTTACAGTTGCAGAATTGTTCAGATACACAGATAATTTACTGATCAATACAGAATGATTAACCATATCAAAAGCTTTTGTAAAGTCTAGAAAAACGGCACCAGTAATTTCATTCTTATTAATTGCAGAGAGCCAAGTATCACATAATCTAACCAAAGCAGTATGGCACGAATGATTTTTACGAAAACCAGATTGGAATGGATGAAAAAGAGCATGTTTCTCCATGAAAGTATTTACATGTTTATATGTTGTTCAAGTGGTTTAGATAGAACATTTAATAATGAAATAGGTCTAAAGTTATTTGGATCAGAAGTGTCCTTTGCTTTTGGAATTGGAACAACTTTAGCCATTTTCCAAGCATCAGGAAATATTTCAGTTTTAATACACAAATTATAGATAAAAGTTAATGGTTCAATGATGTAAGGCAGTGTAAGTTTTAAAATCAAAGAATTAATATTATCAAAACCGCAAGACTTTTAGTTTTTTAGACTTGTTATATATTTGGATACGTCATGAGTATTTAAGAGGGGGATGAAACATGTAGTATTCGGAGTTAGTCTGTCTTTACAAAAATTATCAAGTAATGCTGTAAGACTGTACGCAGGTTTATGACAAGTGGATTTAACGATATTATCAGTTATAGATAAAAAGTGATTATTAAAAGTTTCAGCTGATGGAGTGATAACAGCTGTGTGTTTTGTACATTTAGACTTTCCTGTTATCTCATTCATTGCTTTCCAAAGTGATTTTGTATCATGGTCATTCATTATTAATGAAGTAATATACTTTTTTTTGAGTCTCGAATCATAGTGGAGACTCTATTTCTTTGTTTATTGTATTCCGCAAATCTTTTTTGTTTTTTTAAATGTGTCACGGTTTTTCATTGCATCAATGATATCTGATGTCAGCCATTTAGGAAATGTACTTTGTTTGACTCTTTTCTCTCTGATCGGTGCATGTTTATTCAAGATCATACAAAACCTTTCATACCACACACTTAAGGCTTTATTAGGATCATTACACAAATATATAGTATTGAAGTTAGTAAAATGTAGATCATATAGGAATGCATCCTTGTTAAAAGATTTAAATGACCTAAATTGAATAATTGTATGTGCTTTAAGTTTATGTTTTAGAATTTTGCACGATAAAGTGCATACTATAGGATTATGGTCACTCATTGAAATCTGAGAAATATGTGCATTTGAAACTCTGTTGGAAATATTTGTATATATGTGATCTATTAAGGTTTTTGTGGTTTTAGTAACTCGTTGGTGTATTTATGATTTGAGTTAGGCCAAATAATTGAACATAGTCCGACCAAGCGGTTTGCGTTTTAAGCAAATCAATATTAAAGTCTCCCAGTAGCAATACATTAGGGTGTTACGTGAAGAGAGAGAGAGAGAGAGAGAGAGAGAGAGGATAAGAAAGAAAAGATAAGATAACAATTTTATTTAACAAGGGTAAAAGAGCAAGCACTAGTGTGCTATTTTACATCTTGCCCTTGGGGTCTGTAAAAATAACCATGAGTATAACAAAATAACTTCATAACAATAATGTCATAATGTAACAATATAATCAAGATCTCCGCGCGCACGCACACACACAAACACACACACACATACACGCCAACACACACACGCTCACACAACCTTTATAAAAAGTTGTTGATGTAGAACTCTTGCTAAGTAACTAATTTTAATGTGCTGTAAAAGATGATTTCACAAGGATGTGTATTTAGTGACAGGGAACACTGGCAATGTATTCCATGTAGTGGAACCTGAATATGACAGATTGGTTTTAAACAGATCCATTCATGGAAATGGTGTATTTAGTTTGGTAGAAAATCTGGCAGTTTTTTAAATGAAAAAAAGAGAACAAAGATAGAAGGGTGTATTACCAGAAAGGACCTTGTGCATGAAAATTCCCGTTATTAAATTTTCATATGTTGGCAAGAGGTAGTATGTTGATCTGTTTGTAATCATTCATAGAGATTTTGCTTGTAAGAATAACCATTTTTATTGCATTTGTATGAATCCTAAATAAAGGCGTCAAGGCAATGCTACTCTGGCATAGCAGACTCCCAAATAGTTGAAGAGAGAGAGAGAGAGAGACAGACAGACAGACAGACAGAGAGACAGACAGACAGAGAGACAGACACAGACAGACAGACAGACAGAGACAGACAGACAGACAGAGTAGTCCAGTGTTTCCCAAAACGCACATGTGTGCGTCAGAGACGCACAAAAACTGAAAAAGGACGCATGAAAAAAAAAAGGTGCGTCACAAGGGACGCAACGTTTTTTTTTTTTTTTACTGCCGTTATGTATCCCGGCACCTCTGAGCTATCGTGCGCCCGAGCCGAGTAAACGCGGTGATCTCCCCTACCCTCTGACCGCGCTGACACGCATGCGCAGCCTTTTTGTTTGCTTCCGAAAAGCTGAAACATGTCGCTCGACACATGGCTACGGAAAACGATAACCCGCAGAAATGCGGAAGACGATGCAATCGTTAAATGTTGAATCATCATTTTCAGTTCTCCCTAGACTTGGCAATGATGATCTTGTCTGTAATACGCAGTTGAACAGATTTTTTTGTCTCTTTTTTTTTTCTTCTGGTCATCGACTTAGTCACCTCTAACACTAACTGCTTTTACAGAGACAATTTGTCAGTACATGCAGATTGATGTGTGTAAATTGTCGTATGACTATTTAATGTTTGTTCTATGGTCATTTTATGTGATTTTAAGGTTCCTCTAGTCAATGATGGATTCCTTTGTAACATTTATCAGAACAGTATTCCTTTTGTTGTGTTGCTTGTTTTATGGCTATTCATAATTTTCAATAAAGTTGCATTGGAGTCTAAGCTTTGTTTGACTTTGAGGCGTATTTGTGTGTCCGTGATGTTGGTAATCAAAATCAAGGTAAATGTAGGAATTGTAAGGGGACTCTCAAATTTTGTAAGGGGACTCTTGAAATTTTGCACCAGAGAGTCCCAAAGGACTCTCTCTGAAAAAAAAAAAAGCTGTGGGAAACACTGGTAGTCTATGTGCGTGTATATGTCTGAATGTCTGCATACCTGTGTGTAATGGCCGACATCCTTGCCAGTTCTCACGCCGTAGGTAAAGTCGGCAATTTCTGTGGCCCAGTAATCCACTGCCGCCAGAACACTGTTCATGCCTCCTGCTGCGTTTTGTCCGATGGTCACCCCCGGCAATCCTATACAGTGAACAGCCATACAATGCGTCAGTTAGTTAATCAGTCATTGTTTATAGGGCCCAGCGGACTGCAAAGAGCCGAATCTGGACCACAACTTGGTTGAACGAGGTTTCCCCCCTGATCCGTATAAAAGATCTGCTGAAACAACCCTAGTGGTAACACTGAAGGCACTCCACCAGCCGGTCACTTTACCATAAAGGCATCCCATTCAGGGGACGCTGAGGCTATGCTCTAATCTATCGAACCCCCGTTTATAAAACCAAAAATAGAATATAAACATAATTATAAATTATTAACAAAACACATAGATGTAAAATGCCTACAGTGCTAAATAATGATACCATAGAAAGCCTTAGTGACCAGTTGGCAGAAAGCGTCCAATATTCCCAATCTGACCCAACAGACTCCATCCGCGAATGAGAAGTTTTGGGAGAGTTTTCAAGAAAAAAAGGTAGAAGACTGGTCTAGCGAAGAAGATAGGAGATTGATAGAACAGATTTGGAACGAGAAAAAACAAATGAGAATGACAGAAACAGTGGTAATTTAAAACACTAAATTTCATACACTGCGTCATTGAGCAGTCGTACACTGCGTCATTGAGCTACACTGCGTCATTGACAGTAATGCACTGCGTCATTGAATAGTCATCAGTATGGAATTCCCTTAGTGAAATATTAATTTTATCCACTTTCAGCTAAATAATCTTTATTTAGAAGCATATTTGCTAAATAAACATTCGTTTACAAACAATATAAGATTTCTCTAAGTAATATATTTTCTCAGTAAAAAAATATTATTTATTTAGGTAAATAAATCTTGATACAGATAAATAAGGTATAAGGAATCATTTTCCTATATGATGCATTATTTAGCAACAATGCCTTTTTGACCTATATCATGATTTATTTACCTAAACAATGTATTGTTTAGGTAAATAATACGTTATTTATGGAGAAAAATTATTATTTAGAGAAGTATTACATTGTTTGTAAACAAATGATTATTTAAAAAATATGCTTCTAAATAAGGATTTAGCTGAAAGTGGTCAAAAACACCGAACAAAATGGCAGATAAATATTTTACATTGGGAATTCCATAATAAATTGCGTCATTGAACAGTCATACACTTTGCGTCATTAAACAAGTCAAACACTGTCAGTCACGCACTAGCACTGCCTCATTGTACAGTTATGCACGGTACGTCTTTGAATAGTCGTACACTGCGTCATTAAACAAGTCATACACTGTCAGACATACACTGTGTCATTAAACAGTCAAACACTGCATCACAGAAGTCATACACTGCGTCATTGAACAGTCATACACTGCGTCATTACAGTCATACACTGTGCGTCATTGAACAGTCAAACACTGTGCGTCACTGAACAATCAAACATTGTATCAATCATGTAAGCCTATATCATCATCATCATCATCATCATCATCATCATCATCATCATCATCATCATCATCATCATCATCATCATCATCATCACCATCATCAACAAAGTCGTCGTCGTAGCGGTCGTCGTCGTCGTCTGACCTGGCAACTCTCGCTGTTTGTACCCATCATGGTTGACCTTGCACTGCCTTGACCACTTGGCTGCCACTGTCGCCAGGTCGTCGTCCCAGACCTGAGACAGACAACAGACAATAATAGATGGCAAGTATCAAATAACAGTTAGTTATTCATTGCTTACAGGGTCCAGCGGACTGCAAAGAGCCGAATCAGGACCACAAAATCAAGACCACAACTTCGCAGAAAGAGGACTCGCCCCTGATCCGTATAAAAGATCTGCCGAAACAACCTTAGTGGTAACACTGAAGGCGCTTGGCACTCCACCAACCGGTCACTTTTAAATAGAGACATCCTAGGCAAGGGAGGCTAAACTCTAATTTATTGAACCCCCGTTTACAAAAACAAAAAAGAATATAAACACCATTATAAAATATCAACAAAACACATACATATAAAATGCCTACATTGCCAAATAATAACATCATAGGAAGCCCCACTGACCATCTGGCAGAAATCGTCCAATATTCCCAAGCTGATCCAACAGCTCACACACAAATGAGGAGTTTTGTCACCGGAAGAGTTTTTAAGAAAAAAGGTAGGTGACTGGTCTAGCGAAGAAGAAGATAGTATAGTAGATTGATAGAACGGAGTAGGAATGAGAAAGAACAAAGGAGAAAGAGCGACAGTGGGAATTTAAAGCACTACATTTCCAGAAAGTGGGAATACAATTTATACTGAAACCCCGGCACTCCCCACGGGGGGATAACAGCTGAAAACAAATAATTGTATTGGAAACAGTCAATCTAAAACGTCACACACACACACACACCCACACACACACACACACACGCCTCTCTCTCTCTCTCTCTCTCTCTCTCTCTCTCTCTCTCTCTCTCTCTCTCTCTCTCTTTCACTCGATTTCTTTCCGCCTCCCAATAACGATCTCTCTGCCTGCCTTTACACCACTCGTTTGCGTAATGAATGTGCGTTTGCACCATATGAAAAAATGGGTGAAGATCTAAAATGTGAGCCTGTATTGTGGTCATGGATCGCCACCCCTGGAGTCTGAATTAGGAATAAGACACATATAGCAACCATTATTATTATTATTATTATTATTATTATTATTATTATTATTATTATTATTATTATTATTATTATTATTATTATTATTATTATTATAAAGCAACAAGGTTCAATTATTCCAAAAGGAACAAGTATTACGATCTGTACATGTCAGCGCCGACAAACGCATTTAGTGACATAGGGCGAGGAATACATCATCATCATCATCATCATCATCATCATCATCATCATCATCATCATCATCATCATCATCATCATCATCATCATCATCATCATCATCATCATCATCACCACCACCATCATCATCATCATTAATAAATAAAAGGGACCCACTTTAACCACGCCCCCACGACATATCCTTTGAACATGAGTGTTGCACCATTGAAAAGGAACTGCCTAAAAAGAATAAATAAATAGATAATTTTTTTTTAAAGCCGATAAGAGATGGAACTCATAAAAACAGTTGTCCGTAATTTGCTTTTTGTTGTTGTTGATACAATTGGCCCTATCCTGCCAAAGACACCATAGACGCACTCTTGAAGCCGATTGGGTCATTCCGAAATAGTGTCAACGGTTACACGGCTTTTGTATCGGTGTACCGTTAAACAGGGGAAATCACTATCTTGGTGAACCAAAATGGCGGTTGTTTTGATCAACGAAAGCCCACTTTATCATTGTTGAATGTAATAGCAAGGCCCAAAGTAAACAGAACCTTCCAAGTGGGGTCTTTTAAGGTCTATTTTCTTGAAGCCCTTCAACCCTATCATACCTTTTTTAAGGTACGAGTTCTTGTTCCACTCTGGCTATGTAATATGTTTACCAGTTTTTGCATGTTGGTGGCGCCACCCTCGACGTCTTGGCGATACTTGTTGTGACGCTTGACGACGTCATCTTTCTCTGATTGCGTCATAGGGATATCCGTGCCTATGTCAGTCAAGCACATGGTATGGTCAGGGGCGATACTGGAGTATTCACGTGGGCACTGAAAAGTAGAAATGATTTTGTTGTTGTTGTTGTTGTTGTTGTTGATGGTGATGATGATGATAATGACGATGACGACAAAAACGATTGTGATAGTTACGATGACGATGGCGTTGAAGATTTTGTGGATGGCGATGATAATGATGACAATGAAGTCAATTAGTTTGGCGATGATCACAATGACGATGATGATGAAGGTATGGATAGAGATATCTCTTCTCAGTAATTTCTGATATTAAATGTTACATGAAGTCAACATCAAAGATTCTTTTCAGATTCACAGCGAGTGTTGACCCACTGAAAATAAAAAAATTACACACTCAAACCCCCACCCCCTCATCCCCGGCCATCCCCCCCACCTCCCCACAAAAAAATAAAAAAATAAAAATAAAGAAAATAAAAAAAGAAATCGATTTTTTTTCCCGATAACATTTGTCACCCAGGCGGGAGACATTCAGGTTGCTTTCTCAGCGAAAGCACGGCAGCCGCAAATCAGCTCAACCCAGGCGGAAATAGGACTCTGTGCTAGCAGATTGTGTTTTGGTATCTGGCACTTCCTCTGGGATATGAGTGTCAGGATCTTTAAAGTCAGTGCAATTGTTCTCTGCTTAGAATGAGGTACATGCAAACACACGCATACACGCGCGGGCGTGTACACACATCCATCAACCCATCAACCCACCCACCCACACGCACACATATCTAAGCGCTTTCTGCATTTGACTTACCGCGGCGTATGTTCCTGCCATTATCATCCCTGGAAGAAAAAAAAAAGTAAATAAATTAATGATTAAAAAAAAAAAAATCCCATCTTATCCTATCCTATCCTATCCTATCCTGTAAGTCGAAATTCGTTTGGGCACCACAGATGAATGTTTAATGTTTAACCAGCGTACTCCATCTTTCTCTGTCCTCAACAACGCTCAGGGCTTCGTTCAGTGTCAAGCCAGTCCATTCTCGAATGTTGTCCTCCCTCCTCTTTTTCTGTCTCCCTCTTCTTCTGCCTCCTTGCCCTTTGCAAGGCCTGATGCTCTGGTGACGTGGCCACATCTTCGGAGTTTCCGTTTCTTCACCACTGTGAGCATGCCATCGTGTTGTCCAATGGCTTGTGTGATGGTCTGTCGGACTTCGTCTTGGTGAGGTGCTATCTATCCATACCTATCCTAACCCGTAACGCAAGACAAGACAAGGTTATTGCTTCAGGTCCAGCGGACTCTTCCGAGCCAAATCAGGACCAGAGAGACGTTATCTTAAAATATTATAAAATGATTCAAATCTTAAAAAACAAACCTGTTACCCCGTAACGCAAAGGTCGTTGGGGCACAACAGATGATCGTTTAACCAGCGTACTCCATCTTTCTCTGTTCTCAGCAACCCTCATGGCTTCGTTCAGTGTCAAATCAGTCCATTCTCGAATGTTGTCCCCCCACCTCCATTTCTGTGTCCCTCTTCTTCTGTCTCCTTGCACCGTGACTTGCAGGATGGTTTTTGCAAGGCCTCATGCTCTGGTGACGTGGCCACACCATCGCAGTTTCCGTTTCTTCACCACTGTGAGCATGTCATCATGTTGTCCAATGGTTGTGTGATGGTCGTTGGACTTCGTTGTTGGTGATGTGCTGGGTATATGAAATGCCCAGAAGTCTTTTGTAGCACCTTATCTCCATGCTTTGAGTTATTCGTTGTAGGTCTGCTGTGAGAGTCCATGTTTCGCAAGCGTAAAGGAAGATGGAGATGACAAGGGTGCGCAGCAGCCTTACCTTAGAATGTAGACTGATGGTCCTATCTTTCCAAATGGGCTTCAACCTTGTTAGGGCAGCAGTCATTTGTGCAATCCTGAAGAGGATTTCCTGTCCGGACCCATTGTCTGATACAATGGCTCCTAAATATTTGAAGCTATGCACTGTGTTGAGGGATTGGTCTTCGACTTTGATGTCCGTGTTGATGCCATTGATGTAGTTGGTCATCATTCTGGTGTTCTCTGCATGTATTTCCATTCCAAAGGCTCTGGAAGTGGTGTCAAGCCTCTGTACCAGCTGTTCAAGTTCATGTTCCTCTCCAGCCAATCCATAAGTGTTATCCGCAAAACGCAGGTTGGAGATTGCTCTACCATCTATGCTGACGGTGCCATCGTGATATGCAAAGGCATCTGACATAATGCCCTCCAGGAAGATGTTGAAGAGTGTTGGAGAGAGTAGGCTTTATTGACGCACGTTGATTGCTGTTCTGAACCAGTTCCCGATGGCGTTATTGTGGAGGACTGTACTGGTAGCCTTGTCATACAGTCTTTTGTTAACTTCAATAATGTTAGGGCTGAGGTTATACACTCTCATGGTTGCCGACAGAGCTGCATGACATACTCGGTTTAAACGTTTTCTTGAAGTCTACAAACACATGATATAGGTGTTATTGTTGCTGTATTTATTTAATAATAATAATAATAATAATAATAATAATAATAATAATAATAATAATAATAATAATAATAATAATAATAATAACGGGTTTTTATATAGCGGGTACCCCAGCCTACGACCAGACTCACCGCGCTTTACATAGTCAATACATAAAAATACATGCACTCGATCTCTAAAAATTACCGCACCATCAGCCTCATTAGTCATCCCAGCACATTCCCCCTGAAAATAAAACTTAACAAATTGAAACCCGATATTATTATTATTATTTCTCGCAAATGATTCTGAGGTTGAAAATCTGCTCAATGGTACTTGGCCCGCCCCGAATCCTGCTTGTTTTTCAGCTATGATTTGTTCAGCTTCGGGTTTCAATTTGTTGAGTTTTATTTTCAGGGGGAATGTGCTGGGATGACTAATGAGGCTGATGGTGCGGGAATTTTTAGAGAGTGATGACAAGCGACTTGGTCCACGGTGTAGGCCATTTCCCACTTTGCCAGATCTTGTTACAGATAATGGTGAGTGGGTCAATCGTAGCTTCACCTCCTACTTGACGTAATTCTGCGGGTATGTTGTCCACTCCCGCTGATTTCCATTTCTTCAGCGATTGCACTGCTGCCTCAACTTCGTCTCTAAGAATTGGAGAATTTCATTTTTTTCTTTGTTCTGGGGACATGCTAGAGCTGATGGGTCTCCGATTTGTGTGTGGTTGTAATGGTCAGAGCAATACTCTGTCCATCTATCCAAGACTTCTTGTTCTCCTGTAAAGTACATAACAGATTTGCTTTGGATCGTGGAGACCTTGGGCTTTTTAACACTTAACAGCTGCTTTACAGTCTGGTAGGCCTTCTTGCTGTTGTTCTTGTTCAGACTGTTTCATAAAATAATGCTAATACTAATTATAATAATAAACAAAGGACGAAAAAGAAGAAGCAGAAGAAGGAAGAGAGGAAAGGAAGAAGAGGACAAAGCAGGAAAAAGTAATAATAACACGATTTTAGGTATCGTTCAAGATATGTATATTAAAGCTAAGTCTTGCGCCCAATGCAACTCAAAACGCAGATTCTCAGACTATTTCAATCGTTAATCTGATGTACGACAAGGTGAACATTTATCTCCTTGTTTCTTTGCGTTACACGGAACTGGTCAGCCTCGATGCTTGAATCTTGTGTAACTCAAATTAGTTTCCCATGCAGCCTGTTCTCTCAGTAACACGACAGTGGTCGTCGTTATATAGTTTCCATTTTTATTCAGCAAACAGCAAGCATCAACAACTTTATACGAAATCTCTGTCCGAAAAATACCCCTATTTAGACAACAAGGCAGCGCCATTTATATATGGGATTCCCCTTGTAAAATATTTATTTTAACCAATTTGAGATAAATAATCTTTGGAAAAATCTTGCATTTAATTATAAAAAGCAGTAAAATTATAAAAACCAAGTTTTCAAGAGAATTCTGGAATTCCCTAAATAATGAAAATTTCAGTCCCTCAACAATGAATTGTTTACGTAAATAATGCACTATTTAGCAACTTCTTCTAAATAATACATTATATAGTAAATTCTGCTAAATAATCCATTATATGAGGAAACAAATCATTATTTGGAAATATTTCTAAGTAATACATTATTTAACACAATCTGCTAAATAATGCATTTATATAGGTAAATATATTTTGTTATTTAGCAACAATTTGTTTATGCCTTATTTACCTATAGCATGATTTATTTACGTAATCAATGCATTGTTTAGGTAAATAACACGTTATTTACGGAGAATATATATTATTTATAGAAAGCTTACATTGTTTGTAAACAAATGATTATTTATCAAATATACCTCTATATACAGATTACTTAGCTGAAACTGTAAAATAAAAAAGCCAAAATATCGCAAATAAATATTTTACAAAGGGAATTCCATATTTATATAGTCTTTTAAGAAGGTAGAAAAATACACAACATTCCAGAATGATGCAATCAACAACCAGTCAAACTAAAGTCTCATCGCCGGAGTTACGCACTGTCTTACGTCATAGAACAATCTACAGACTTCCAAAATGAATCGTCTGTTACTAAATAGGTCTAAAATCTTCGATCAATAAACAAACATTACTTAAGGTTATACACACCCAGAAGAAAGATTGCCGAGAAGATCATGGTGGCGTTCAAACGATACGTCTTCAGACCGTGAAAGCAAAACCAAACAAGGAAAGCTGTCACAAGGGTCACGTAAGTGTGGAAAAGTGGTCAACCCCGTTGGTCTCCGGTTGGCCTGCTCCGACGACGCCAGTTGTATTTA
Source organism: Oncomelania hupensis (assembly GCA_036898135.1). NCBI lineage: Eukaryota > Metazoa > Mollusca > Gastropoda > Littorinimorpha > Pomatiopsidae > Oncomelania > Oncomelania hupensis. The sequence continues at coordinate 8,175,102 of CM072512.1, forward strand.
TTTACTCCCGCCATCCTCCTCGCATTTCACCCCTCTTTCCCCAACCCGCTCCCTCGAGGAAGAACAACAGTAATAACAACAAACTTACTCAAGGTCTGGATGACAATTTGACCCAAAGTAATTAACTTTAGTTGTAGATCACGATTCAGAGAGTAATGTCTAAAAAACCGGGCGCTAATGGGAGGCTTTAATGGTGTTCCAAACAGGTTGATCGGAACGATTTCATGACATATGCGGCTTTTTTTAATGCAACTAAAGCAATTTTGATAAACACGCATACGCGCACTTACACATACAGTTTCAGCTTCGTATTCTCCGTATGAAAACAACAACTTTTGGCGAACGCTCTGCTTTTCAGCCCCCACAGTTTGGAATTCTCTTCATTTAACTGTGCGCTCTGTTGAATCATCTCTTTCCTTTCGCTCTGGACTGAAAACACACATTTTCAACAGTGTCTATCCTTAAATCTCGGTCCTGAGCATTTATTCGTCAAATTCTTAAAACACAATCATAGTCATTGTTTGTGTGCATGTGTGTGTGTATTGTGTATGTTCTGATTTGGTCTTTCATGTTTCTCTTTCGAGGCCAAGATCACCCCATCTGACGTAGTGCAAAACTTAGGCTTGTACATTGACAGCCGACAAACCTTGTCAACGCATGTTGGTTTTATCGTGAGGACATGCTACGTCTACAATCAGAATGCTAGGCAGACTTCGCCCATTGTTAAATCTAAGAACAGCCAGATCAGTCGCAGCTTCTCTCATCCTCTCTAGATTGGATTATTGTAACAGCTGCCTCTGGGGACTACCCAAAACACAACTGCAGAGACTACAACTTGTTCAAAATACTGCAGCAAGGATTGTTCTAAAACAAAAAAAAAGAATGAGCACATTTCCCCTGGACTTAGCTCTCTTCATTGGCTGCCAGTTGAAAAAAGACTGGACTACAAAATCCTGGCACTGGCCTATCAGTGCTTCACGAGCACTGCTCCCAACTACCTCACAGAACTGGTCTCCCCTTACCAACCCAGACGCGAACTCAGGTCAAGGACTCAATGTGGACTTGAAACCCCCAGTGTGCGCACAAGCAACACAACCAAAAAGACTTGGAATGCGCTCCTTCAAAAATGCTGCAACCACTCTGTGGAACTGTATTCCCATGAGCTTGAAGCAAGCTCCATCCCTGCCAAGCATCAGGAAAGGACTAAAGGCTTACCTTTTTCAATATGGCTGAATCACCGTCTTAGTGCGCATAGAGCATGAACACTACGTACATGTTTTTTTTGGCGCCTTACAAGATCATCTCATCATCGTCATTTAATTATTTGTGTATTTATTATTAATTAATTAATTAATTTTTCTTCTGTAAAGTGCTATGAGCTCTAGTGAGGAAGGCCGCTGTACAAATTTTAATTAATTAATATTATTATTATTATTATTATTATTATTATTATTATTATTATTATTATTATTATTATTATTATTATTATTATTATACACGAACACACACACACACACATGCGTGTACGAGGTACAAATGGGGTAATTTCACCAACTTCGCGGCCCTTAGGCGGCGAATTAGGTCAAGTTTCTTCAAAAAAGACACTTTTTCGCAAGAAGTTTGACCTAATTCCTCGCTCCTAAGAGACGAAGTAGGTCAAGTTTCTTCAAAAAAGCACATTTTTCGCAAAACTTTTGACCTAATTCCTCGCCTATTAGAGACGAAGTAGGTCAAGTTTGTTCAAAAACACAGCTAGGATAAGGAACTTTCCTCGACGATTAGGGTAAGGCAGTGCCTCGACGATTAGGGTAAGGCAGTGCCTCGACGATTAGGGTAAGGCAGTGCCTCGAAAAGGGTTAGGGTCAGGGCTAGTTGCAGCGCTGCAACTAGCCCTGACCCTAACCCTTTTCTGGAACGGGTGCCTTACCCTAATCGTCGAGGCACTGCCTTACCCTAATCGTCGAGGCACTGCCTTACCCTAATCGTCGAGGAAAGTTCCTTATCCTACCCGTCTGGAAGATGCACTACAACTACACCAGGTCAAGTGTACTTGTAGTGCATGTGCACTACAACTACACTTGACCTGGTGTAGTTGTAGTGCACATGCACTACAACTACACTTAGGCAAGTGTACTTTAAGTGCACATGCACTACAACTGCACTTGGCCAAGTGTACTTTAAGTGCACATGCACTACAACTACATTTTGTGAAGTGTAGTTGTATTGCACATGCACTACAACTGCACTTTCATGTACTTAGAACAAATGAACAACGCCAGACAAATGGGGAACGACAAAATTACCTCATTTGGTACTAAAAATGGCAAATTTCGTTCCCCAAATGTGACGTTTCACAACTACACACACACACACACACACACACACACACACACACACACACACACACACACACACACACACATAGGCTACACTCACACACGCTCTCAGAGAAAAGAGAGAGAGAGAACTGAGACAATGGACATAATTTTAAAGTGCTTAAGCCAACGGCCCATCCCATTTCACACTCTTTCGCACCCACTGAAATTAAAAAAGAAATAAAATAAAATAAAATAAAATAAAATAAATACAAAATGAAATAATTCATAAATTAATGAAATATTACTGTTTCACAAAGCCTTATATGGTAACAAAAAGTTTGGTTTTTTACATGTACACTGTTTCCTACTCTTTATGCATGACTCGTCCCTTTTCTTCAAGGCATTAAATATGAACATTGCAATATTTCTTGCAATTGTTTTTGTGCTAGTGAATGTGTGATGATAATGCTTGATGATAGTAATAGTAATGCAGTTGCAATTGTTTTTGTGCTAGTGAATGTGTGATGATAATGCTTGTTGATGGTAATAGTAATAGTAATGCAGTTGCAAAAAAAAAAAAAAAAAAAAAAAAAAAAAAAAAAAAAAAAAGCATTTCCACTAAAATACATAATATTCCTATTAAAAAAAAAAAAAAAAAAAAAACATTGCAATATTTCTGGAAAAACCCCTGTTACGGTTGCGACGCGCACGATAGTACGTGTGAGACGCGCACGATGGATCCGATCGTTTTGTATTGCAAAGCATTCAATAACAGAGTGTGCTTACCTTTGATTTGACTTTGCGTTGTTGTTAGAAGAAGCTTGGTATAATGTTGATAATTTTCGTTGGTCGATATTATTGGAGATTGCTTGTTTACTATCGATCGAAGCGTCTAGATATAACTACTGGAAGCTGGGAGCTTTGCGATCCTAAAAAAAAGTTGTATGACGTAAGACAGTGATGACGAATTTCATTGTGATTGGTTATTATTGCGTCACGCTGGAATGTTCCAACGTTCTCTAGAGTTTAGAAAAAAATATATAATTGATGCACTGTGTCTGAAAAAGGGAGAAAGTGGAAAAAGCGATTGTATGCAGTTGTTGATATACGCTGAATAAAGTTGGAAAACTTCACACGACGACTCCTGTCTTGTTGCTGAGTGAACAGGTTACGTGGATAAACCAATCTGAGTTACACTTATCAGGATTCAAGCTTCGGGACTGAATCAACTACTGATAAAAAAAACCAACAACGAGTGTAACAATCCCCATATACAATCCAAAAGAGCATTTTTCATACATTCTAAGTTATTTGTCCGCACATGAGACAAGTATCTGCATCTCATTTCATGAAACATTGGGCATACAAAAAGATAATTATATTCGTTTTTGAGCTCGCTTGGACAGAAAGGGCCATTTTTGTGGAGTGTATCGTGAATTCTTTTTTTTTAATCCTTAGTTATTTAAACCAAAACCAAATCTTATCAAGGAACCCATGAATTTTTAAAATGGGTATGCAATATATATAAGGTTCAACTTAGTGAAATTCGTTAAATATGAGGGAAATTGAACATCATTCGCTGGACATTAACTTCGTTCCCCAGTCGTCATGGAATTTTTCAGTCATTTGCTTTCGGAAGGAGTTTTTAAAAAAGGCTGTTTTGTTAGTTACTCCCTCTGTCCAAACGTGCGCAAAACCATAACTCCGGAGGAGTTCTGTAACATTACTCGCCCAATTGTTTGGGTTTGGACCTGATGAAATGAAATAATTTTCTTGCATGGTTAACTGGGGAGTCTGCTTGGTTCCATTTCTGTCATCTTCAGCCATTTACTCAACGTGGAAATGTTGGTTTCCATAAACATGGGCAGGGCCGGATCACTTACTCTTGGAGGGGGGGGGGGGGGGGTTCCAAAAATTTTTTAAGGGGTTAGGGGTGACAAAAACGTGTCCACTCGAGGAACTTGAGTAGAATGAGGAACGTTTTACTTACCAACAGTGTCAACTAAATTAAGAGCTTTAAAAAAAACTCCATATATATTTTTTTTCTGACTGAGTGAGGTACATCGAATGGCCAGGGGGGGGGGTCCGGAACCCAGGAACCCCCCCCCCCCAGATCCGGCCCTGATGGGGTACCTTCCAGTATCACCATATGTCATACGGTTAGGCATCTTGTTTGACACACATAAAAATCGTTCGCGTGCAAAAAGATGAGTTGACTCGATAGCTGGAGCCTTGCAGGCTCCCCAAACCTGTGAAACGTACAATAGCATAGGTGTAAGCTGTACATCAAAAAGATGACCAACCACTGTAGAGTCAAACCTTCCCAAAGCCCACAGGTTTTCATAAGTTCAACAATCTTACCCTTTGATTTACTTGTATATTGTTCATTCGCAATGTTATTGGACCATTTAGTTGTCAGCGTACATCCTAAAATACTTATACTTTTTGCGTTTTGCAGCTCAGATCTGAAGGTGACATTTTCTTCATCGACAAAATAGCCTTTTGAATATTTAGTATTTATTTCATATAAAGCACACCTTGTGCTGTTACGGACGATACCTTGTTATATGTTTAGTTATTAATCTTTTCAAATATCTTGTAATTATTATAAACAGCATCTAGAGCATAAACTACGCATAATTAACATCTAGAGCTCTAGTGATGGTTGTTGAAAATACTTTCATTTGTGTTGCTGCATAATTTGTTATGGTATTTTTTGTTGTTGTACAATAGTATACAATGCCATGTACCACCTGGCCATCAAAAGACGGACTTCGAAGTGGTCATTTGAATATATGCCATGCAATCAACCAAACGCACGAAATATCCATTCTTAATAATCACAAAACACCATTTCGTGTTTTTGGCTTCTCTGATTCACGGTTATCTGACATGTCGTGTGGTTCAGAAATATCAGTACTTGGCTATTCTTTATTACAACACCATAGAGAAAAAGATAAAGAAAACGGATTATTAGCGTTGTCCGAGAGGCGGGAGTCAAATATATATAATAATTATTATTATTAACGAAAACCCTACCACAGACCTACGGCGGTGGGGGTCATATAGTGAAGTCATCATTATAATTATTTTATCATTCTTATGTAGCCGAGCGGAGTACTTGACTCCCATCTCTCGGCCACCAACCCTGGGAACACTGCTCCACCATAATTGTTATTTTCATTTCATCCCCCCAAAAGAGGGACATAAAAATATTTGCCCTGCAAGGCGGTGAAGCGTGGTTGGGAGTACCGTGTTGCCGGCTACTAGTGCCACGCACTCTACTGCAAAGTCGCTGCCACCGACCTGCATAAAACGCCTGCCGACAATGTGGTCCCAAAAGCAGCAGGCGAATGGTCAGCCGGGGAGAACAAATGTCGTGTCGCCTTGTCCTGCGTAACCCAATGGCATACCCAAAGGATTCTGCAAAGTAGGAGCCACCCAAAAAAATAAAGGTAGACAATTTCTCTCCCAAGCATCAACCAGTCGCCTCCCTTTCCGCTACCCTTGTATAGCGCTTTTCCAGCTCAAGAGCTGCTCAAGGCTCTGACCGATACAGGATCTAACTCTAACCGCGCGAGGTTGCTGCCATGGTTGCACAGTGTGGCGCTCAGACCACTGAGCACAATTCTAAACGCCCGGGGATGGGGAAGAAAGGAAGACTACGCACTTAAACAATCATCAGACTAATAGCAACAGTAAGATGGCCAGTGCTCACAGCTAATGTTTATGTCCGGACCACTAGGAATCGAACCCGTAACCTTTGTAACACAAGCTCGCCGCTCTACCAACTGAGCTATCTCATTGCCAGTGTAAGCCCACGGTTAATTATGAACTATTCCACACATCGGCACTGTCACATGTTGCGATTTTAATTCACGATTGTAATCATGTTTTAATAATAGGTACGCGACTACTGCGGCACACACGCACGACACACACAAACATATGTAATTAAATTTACGCATAAATATCCACGCTAGGTCGGTAAGCGTGGAGATATAATAAGTGTACATTTTCTCAATGTCACTTTTCAGTGGCTGCTGTTGCCAAACTAGTCTCACTTTAATTTCATTGCTGAGACAATTAAATCATTCATATTTATAATTTACATCCCCCAAAACCCCATGCTCCTAGCGTAATTGTTTTTCCTCTGGCGGATTTGAATTCAGTTCGATTTAGTTACAGGTACGGTTATTTCTATTTAAAGTCTATTTATTTATTACAATAATGTGTTCAATCATTCACCCATACTCGTACACATTCTCAAACACACACGCACACACCCACACCCACACACTCACTCATACAATACTCATACAATACTCTATACATTCCATAAGTGTTTCAGAAAGACCCCCCAATTGGAAGGCTTTGTTTACTTTTGGCCACATCGGGCTTACCCTAAAATTCGCATTGTTGTTACATTACACAATGATAAAGTGGAAGAGTGAATTTTGTGTGTTTGATTTAATAATTCTATAGTCATCTATTTTATTTCATTGGTGCAGTTTGAGTACATTTCTCATATCCATACATGTATGTTCAAACTTCATCATCATCAGTTATATTATTTTGATTATTCTTGATGAGTATTTTTGCCTAAAGTTTTCTTATTCTGTAAAACACGTGATTTGTACATATTGTAACTGAATCAGCTATGCGTTACTAGCGTTTTGTGTTCACTTTAGTTTCTAAGGGAACCTAATAGCGAAGTATGATTTTATAAGAATGTGTCTTTTTTAGTATTACAAGGTATTTGTATAATAAGACATTTGTTAGTTCTTTTTATTATTATTATCTATATATATAAATTGCTTAGCCGGAAGTCCTTCTTCGCCTCTACTATAAAGTTTGTCCGGTATGGACGCTGATCTGGGCAGGTGCAGGGCGCTGCGGATTGGCCTTCTGTGTGCTCAAAACCCACGAAATCGTTATAGCCGACATTTCCTTACCGAACGTTTAACCGTTTCTGAGATACATAAATAAACAAAATGTCCACAAACTGCAATAGCCTCATTCCGCGCGCTTCCATTAAAAATCAAATTGAGGTTTCAGCATCTTTTCCCATATAGACCAAAAAATTGATGTTCATTTCAGGAAGCCTTGGTAGCTCAGTTAGTAAAACATTCTCCTACCGTGGATGGCGACCCAAGTTCAAACCTCACGCGGGCCGAATTTTTTTTTTTTCACACTACAATATGGATATTTTTCTTTTTAATTTAGGCTTTTTACCTTTAAATTATTAAATTATTATTATTATTATTATTATTACTATTATTATTATTTATAAACTAATAATAAATTATTATTATTATTATTATTATTATTATTAGTAGTAGTAGTAGTAGTAGTAGTAGTAGTAGTAGTAGTAGTAGTAGTAGTAGTAGTAGTAGTAGTAGTAGTAGTAGTAGTATATCTTATATCAAATTTTATTTTAAAACCTTGGTGTTTTCTATGATTTCTATTTGTATTATTCTATATTCAATATTATAATTAGTAGTAGTATTAGTAGTATTAGTATTATTATTATTATTTGTAGTAGTAGTAGTAGTAGTAGTAGTAGTAGTAGTAGTAGTAGTAATAGTACCAAGGATCGGGATGGGGTTGTACGTGTAGGTAAAAGGTGGCTACGGGTAGGTTTAAAGGGGCATGGGTAGGCACAACGGGGATACGGGTATGTATAAGGGGGTATGGTGATGGTCGATTCCTTTCATCCATACCTGCGAAACGATCAACGGGGAAGTATCAAGGAGGGTACAGGTAGGTTACAAGGGGGGTACGGAAGGTATCAAGGGGGTATGGGGAGGTATCAAGTGGGTTCGGGGAGGTATCAAAGGGGTATGGTGAGGCATCATGGGGGGGGGACGGGGAGATATCAGGGGGGGGGGGGGGGTTTGGTGAGGTATCAAGGGGGATATGGGGAGGTATCATCGTCCAAATGAAACTCGCTCACAACAGTTGTCTCTCTGTCTACATTTTAAACAGCAACCTGTGTAGCCTGGCTTGCCAGGGTACAAAAACCACTAGTCTATTATAATTTGAAGGGGGTGTCGGATAGCGCATTGGTTGGAGCACTCGCTACTGTGTCGCAAGTTAAGCACCGTCCAGTGCGGTTTGCACTTGGATGGGTGACCGCAAAACGTGAAGCGACAAATAACAACGCCCCCCAGTTGACTCAACTGTGACCGAGTACCTATTCTCTTGAGGGTGGGGAAGGTAAAGCAGCGAGGGAGAGAGATGGGCATCACCCTCATTACGCTGGCCCAAGATAAGTATGATCTCCAACATCACGCTCCCCTACGGCCACAAGGCTATGGGACCATCTTTTCTTTTCTTTTATTTTATATTTTTTTTTAAAACTATAATTTGAAGATCTTGCGCCACTCCTTACCTAGACGTCAAAGAGGCAACATAACAGAGCCAAAGTAGCAGTATAGTATTGGTAGCTAACATTAATTAGTATGTGTTAGCAGTTGTTTCCGGATTATTTAGATCTTGTGAAAAGACAGTTTATATTGTGCTAACCATTTGTATTCCTATAGCCACCATTTGATTTCTATTTTGGACAACGTTTGTAATTTGTGAATTATTTTGTGACCTACATCACACTGAAGTGGGTTGTTTGCTCTTTTGACGTCTCCCTTTCTTTGCATCAGTAAAGTCTTGGAACTTTTCACCATTTTTTGGTGTTCCTGTTGATCAAGTGAACCCTTGGAGTGAGTGTGTCCTATCCCTTTTGACATCACCCACACCCTCCAGCAATACATTGGGCAAATCAACAGGCCAACAGACAAACGGACGCACAGACAAACATTTGTCTCGTTCAAGCAACAACATTAAGATGTCGGATCAGCGCTTCTCACTCCTAAAGTTTGCTTCTTTCACTTGAGAGAACTGCCACCAGCGGTAGATGGTTTTATTTGCTGGCTCTAAGGAGACTGACCATCTTATCCTATCCCGCAACTCGGATGTTGTATGGGCACCACAGATGATCTTTTAACCAGCGTACTCCATCTTTCTGTCCTCAGCCACCCTCGGGGCTTCGCTCAGTGTCAAACCAGTCAAGTCTCGAATGTTGTCCTCCCACCTCTTTTTCGGTCTCTTTCTTCTTCTACCTCCTTGCACTGTGCCTTGCAGGATGGTCTTTGCAAGGCCTTATGATCTGGTGACGTGGCCATACCATCGGAGCTTCCGTTTCTTCACCATTGTGAGCAGATCATCGTGTTGTCCAATGGCTTGTGTGATGGTCTGTCGGACTTCGTCGTTGGTGATGTGCTGGGTATAGAAAAATGCCCAGAAGTCTTCTGTAACACCTCATCTCCATGCTTTGTATTCTTCGCTGTAGATCTGCTGTGAGGGTCCATGTTTCGCAAGCGTATAGGAAGATGGAGATGACAAGGGAGACTGACCAGGCAATTTAAAAACATTTATGTATCCATTAGCTTTTGTATCAGTTGTGCTTAAATGAGAACCATAAAAGGACATATGTAGCTTTGAGGCCTACATAGATCTATCGGATGAGGGTGTAAACCGAGGTGTAGTCTGCTCACGCATGCGTTCCATCCAACTGACTTTTATAGATCTGGCACTCACGTCCTAGAAGGGTGAGGGCCGGATACATTTATACACTCCTTTCGCTTCGCTGGGGAACTAATAATATTAGAACGACTGCATCCGCTCCTAGGCGAACATAAAGGCAATATGCGAGGCATAAAGAAATCAAGGCACGACATATTGGGCACCTACCACATTTGGATGCATGATTGGTGGTCACGCTTGTGTGCTTTACTGTTTTTGCATTCTATACATTGTTCTTTCACTTTTCTGATGACTGTTTTTGTTTTGTCTTTCATCTTTTTGCGCTTGTTCTTTCGAGTGTTAATTTTCGAGGTATGTATGCGTCACAAATGTTTGAACATTTACTTTCATATGAATTCGGTACCTTTGCTGTTTTGTGTTTTGTGTGTGTGTGTGTGTGTGTGTGTGTGTGTGTGTGTTGTGTATTTTGTTACCATTCAGTTTGTTAACGTTTGCAGTTATATGCTGCTGTGTCTTTTGATTCAGTAATATAGTGCCGTTCTTGCTGTCAATATATATATATATATATATATATATATATATATATATATATATATATATATATATATATATATATATATATATATATATATATATATATATATATATATATATATATATATATATATATATATACTACTCAACAAAAGTCAGGGATCACCTTGGAAAATGGAAATCATTTTATTTGTCATTGTTCTCTTATTTATTATTCATGCAGGCAATTTAGTGTTGCTAGTTATAATCAACAATAGGTTAAAGATTCGGCTTCACGTGAAAGCATGAACTTTGTTCATTACCTCTTTGTACCGTAGAAAATCAGACATTGGCTATTGTTTTCAAAATTAGGCTTTTGTGTAAACGTCTATTTTTAGAACACCTAATGAGCTACACACTAAAATTATAGTGCACGTCCAAGATGTGCCATGCCCCCAAGAAGAAAACTCAACGAATTTGACAAAGGCAGAGCAATAGCATGGGTCCAAAACGGCGTTTCAAAGCGAGAAGTAGCCAGACGACTAGAAGTTTCCATCTCAGTCATCGTACGGTTGACGGAACGCTTCAATGCCACTGGAAGTGTGAAGGAAAGGCCAAGGTCAGGTAGGCCGAAAAGCACAACACCACGAGAAGATCGGCTAGTGCATCGAGAAGCGCTGCAGACGAGAAGTGTTGCCGCTATCAACATCAAAAGACGGCTACGGGCGGCTACTCACACCAACGTCAGTGAGCAGACCATTAGACGTCGCCTTCACGGGTTTCAGCTACGATCTCGCCATCCAGCTGTACGACCCCGCCTTACACCAGCACACAGACAACAGCGTCTGGCCTTCTGCAGACGATACATGCGGTGGACACGGCAACAATGGGCACAAATACTCTTCAGCGACGAATCCCGCTTCACTTTAAACCATAATGACGGGCGTCTGAAAGTTTGGAGGCGACCAAGAGAAAGATTTATTGACGCTACAGTGCAGGAGAGGGTAGCTTTTGGCGGAGGTTCGGTTATGGTCTGGGGAGCTTTTAGTCTTCATTACAGAACTCCCTTGCATCGTGTAGAAGGCAACCTAACTGGCCTTCGCTACCGGGATGAAATTCTGAGAACACATGCCTTACCTACACTGCAGTAGATGGGACCTCAGGCCACTTTTCAAGACGACAACGCTCGCCCACACAGAGCCAGGGTAGTAACCGACTTTCTCCAACAGGCAGGAGTCAACACAATGGACTGGCCAGCTTGCAGCCCAGACCTCAACCCCATCGAAAATCTGTGGGATGAATTGGACCGACGTTTGAGGACCAAACACCCCCCACCTAGAGATGCCAACCACCTGTTCCAGCTTTTGGAGGCCGAGTGGCAGGCCTTGCCCCAGGAGGTATTCACCAACCTCATTAACTCCATGAGAAGGCGCTGTGTCGAGTGTCATGATAACCAAGGTGGCCACACACACTACTGAAATGTTTTAAGCCAAGACAATGGTCAATTTGCTTATTTTTGTTATTATCAAGACTCAAGATAAGTTTAAAAATCTGTTTTGTGAAATAAAATTGTAACCCCTTCTTGGTTTAAGGAAATGTTCCACTAAAATGATTTAATCGATTGAATTGATACATTGCTATGTTGTTGCTAAGTGTTTGAAATAAATATTGTCAAAATTTGATTTATAGTGTCCTTGTCGTTTGGAAAATTTGAATGAATGAGTAAATGATCCCTAACTTTTGTTGAGTAGTTATATATATATATATATACTACTCAAAATAATACAAGGGCCACTTGGACATATGGGTCTCTCTTTAAATCAGAAACACGAATTCAATTTATTAGATCATCATATTTTATTGCAATCATTTCTGCATCAATAAAAAAAAAGATTTTAGACATCAGTCGCTTAAAATTCTAGTAAATGCGATTTAACTGGACGTACCCCTCATTTACAAAATCAAAACTTTAGAAACCAAAAATCTATAGAGTCAGTATCGGGTGTGGCCACCGTTTGCATCAATGCAGTCTTGGCATCGTTGTCTCATGGACCGTATCAGGTTATGGAGGATGTTTCCTGGGATGGCCAACCACTCTTGCTGGAGAACTTGGGCCAGAACTTCAAGGTGAGCTCCTGGAGGCAGGTTTGTCCGTGTCTGTCGACCCAAGACATCCCACAGATGTTCTATGGAGTTCAAATCGGGTGATCGAGCCGGCCAATCCATCCTTATGACGTGCTGTTGCTGCAGGAAGTCATTGACGATACGCGCTCGGTGGGGTCTGGTATTATCGTCCTTTAGTATGGCACCTTCCCCAATGGCCCACAGAGCTGGGAGAACCCTACATGTAGGTTGTAGGACGTCATTCCTGTAGCCAATACCGTTTAAGTTGCCATGAAATTGGAGCAGGGGTGTTCTGAAGTTTAATGCGAAGCCACCCCACATCATGACAGATCCACCACCAAAGCGGTCATGCTCGCGCACCGTCTCATCAGCAACACGCTCCCGTGGACGCCTCCAAACATTCACTCGACGGTAGTTGAAGGAGAACCGAGACTCGTCTGTAAAGAGCACCCTTGACCGATGTTGCCTAGTCCACACCAAACGACGCCGAGCCCAGGCCAAACGCGCTGCACGGTGAGCTGGGGTGAGCAAAGGCCGTACTGCTGGTCGTCTTGATCGCAGGTTTGCCTCGTGTAGACGGTTGCGAATTGTCTGGTCGCTGACGTTAACATTGCTGGCTGCGTGAAGCTGTCTTCTGATGGTGTTTGCTGTAGCGGACCTCATCCTCAGAGTTGACAGGGTGATGAAATGGTCTTGTCTTGCAGTGGTAACGCGGGGGCGTCCGGACCTTCTTGGTTCTTGGACGCTTCCAGTGTTGTTAAAGCGCTCCCGCAGCCTTTGGACAACGGAGTGGGACACTCCCAGCCGCCTGCCAACTTCTCTCACCCCCATCCCTTCCTGAAGCCATGCAATAGCTCTGCCTCTATCCGCATCAGTCAATCGTCGCCTTGGGGGCATGGTTAGAAAAGCAGCAAAAGCGCTGCCATTTATACCCAGAAAAAAGCGCCGATTGTTGAACTGAACTCACAAAATGCAAGCCATTCGCGTGCAAATCACTTTTTAATGTTGAAAATTTTGCTTTATTAGCAAGACAACAGTAAATTAGGGTCATTTTTTTGTAAAAATTGGGTTTGTTTTTCAACTCAGTGCAGAAAGTTCAAAACTCACACATGTGATTACTTGTCAGAATAAGATTGTCTTGAATGTTTACTGTACAGGATAAGTTTTGAAATAAGCAATATAAGCGATATTATTGATAGCAGCTAAAAATAATTAAACTAAATGAAATATGAGAGTGGCCCTTCAATTATTTTGAGTAGTATATCTATCTATCTATCTATCTATCTATCTATCTATCTATCTATCTATCTATCTATCTATCTATCTATCTATCTATCTATCTATCTATCTATATATATATATATATATAAGCCTAATTTAATATTTGTTGTTTTATCTTTCGTTTAATAAAAGGACAAAGTTCCACAATTCAATTCGTCCAAGACCATAACTCTCATGCAATATGACTTCCCGTCCCAAACTTTGAACATCCTTCGTTCAACGCAGGGATAGCTCAGTGGTCACAGCGCTCGACTTGTGTTCGCGCGTCTCGGGTGACGTAGGTTCGAATCCTGACTTTAGCAAACTATTTTGTGATTGCTGGATAGTAGTGGCCAGCGCTTTGAGAAGCTCTCTGAGCTTATAAGTGCGCTATATAACAGTAATATCTTTCTTTCTTTTCTTTCAACCCCTGACAACATTATTGACAACATCGCTGCAGGTATCAGTACTAAAATGAAACAGTGGAGGGAGGGGAGGGAAGGGGAAGGGGGAGGGAAGGGGAAGGGGAAGGGAGGGGAAGAGGGGAGGGAAGAAGGGGAGGGGGGGGGAAGGCAAAGATAGGGTGGAGATTGAGTGTGTCTATGAGCAGCAAGTCTGAGGTGTGACGGAATAGCAGCTTAGTCATTGTTTATAGGGTCCAGCGGACGGAGCAGCAGCAGCAGCTGTGACTTGCCGGTCCATCATGGGTGCTTAGATGAAGCCCGTGTTCTAGAGAGGGTGGTGACAACGACGAAGATGATAGTGTTGATGATGATGATGATGATGATGATGATGGTAAATTTGTTGTTGATGATGATAGTGATGATGATGATGATGTGATAATGAGGATATTGCTGATGATAATGATGATGATGATGATGATGATGATGATGATGATGATGATTTTGATGACGATGATTTTGACGACGATGATGATGTTGATGATAATAATGACCTCTTGATGTTTTTTTTTTGACGACGACGACGACGGTGATGATAACAACGACGGCCACGACGATGATGATGATGACGACGACCATGCTGATAATGATGGCAGGTTTGGGGAATCATCATAAGGTCAAGTATCTTGCTGAATTCTATTGTTATTTCTCTAGGGTGCGACACCGTGGTTTTCTAACAGCGAGATGGGGAGGGGGTAGGGTGTGGAGGTGAGCGTAGGGGGAGGGGTGTGGATGGGTGTGAGGGTGGGGGTGGAGTAGGGTAAGGTGTCACTTAGATGTCGGGTCGGAAATTATAGGAACAGAACCTCAGACAGCGGCAAGGGAAATAAGCAAAAACATAATTTTGTTTCTAGTTGCTTTTAAAGTGAGTGCTTATTTCCCTTGATCACAGTGCGAAACTAATGTTTTCACTCCCGCTTAGACCGTCGCCGAGTTTGCCCCATATCCCTCTTCCCCCAATTCCCCTCTCCTACTATCCGCGCCTTGAGCTCATATTGAGCTGGAAAAGCGCGATATAAGAACGATTAAATAAATAAGAACTGATTCCTATCCTATCCTATCATATCCTATCCCATAACTCGGAGGTCATAGGGGCACCACAGATGACCGTTTAACCAGCGTACTCCATCTTTCCCTGTCCTCAGCAACCCTGATTGTTTCGCTCAGTGCCAAACCAGTCCATTCTCGAATGTTGTCCTCTTACCTCTTTTTCGGTCTCCCTCTTCTTCTACCTCCTTGCACTGTGCCTCGGGAAAACTCGGTGACAAACAAAATCAAGGTCCATGTAAAAAATTAAAAAAAAACACACCACAAACGCTTATCACAAATTTTTCATTGCAACAATGTCAGCTAATAAACGTTTCTAGGATCAAACTATTTAGTGTACAAGTTGGGGAAAAAGGGGGTCTCAGACCTGTTAAAATAAAAGCGACAAATTAATTCCCTTTAGAAATACTTCGTCTCATGAGAGTGTGCACAAGAGAAAATAACCATGCTACAACCGCTTTTCAACTGGACATTGTTCGCGCTGGGTCCTTTATAATAATAACTGCCAACTCACAGATTTCACGTGCAGATATGTATGAAGTCAGCAAGTTTTATTGTCCTATGATATTACAGGCAACAGGCAGTCAGCCTCCGAAAAATCCACGATGTTATAGGCTCCAAGTAGCCTGCGAACAATCCATGATGTTATAGACTCCAAGTAGTCTGCGAACAATCCATGATGGCTCTAACTAGCCTGCGAACAATTCATGATGTTATAGGCTCCAAGTAGTCTGCGAACAATCCATGATGGCTCTAACTAGCCTGCGAACAATCCATGATGTTATATGCTCCAAGAAGCCTGCGAACAATCCATGATGTTATAGGTTACAAGAAGTAAACTTACAATCCATGATGTTATATGCTCCAAGAAGCCTGCGAACAATCCATGATGTTATAGGTTACAAGAAGTAAACTTACAATCCATGATGTTATATGCTCCAAGAAGCCTGCGAACAATCCATGATGTTATAGGTTACAAGACGTCTACTTACAATCCATGATGTTATATGCTCCAAGAAGCCTGCGAACAATCCATGATGTTATAGGTTACAAGAAGTAAACTTACAATCCATGATGTTATATGCTCCAAGAAGCCTGCGAACAATCCATGATGTTATAGGTTACAAGAAGTCTACTTACAATCCATGATGTTATATGCTCCAAGAAGCCTGCGAACAATCCATGATGTTATAGGTTACAAGAAGTAAACTTACAATCCATGATGTTATATGCTCCAAGAAGCCTGCGAACAATCCATGATGTTATAGGTTACAAGAAGTAAACTTACAATCCATGATGTTATATGCTCCAAGAAGCCTGCGAACAATCCATGATGTTATAGGTTACAAGAAGTCTACTTACAATCCATGATGTTATATGCTCCAAGAAGCCTGCGAACAATCCATGATGTTATAGGTTACAAGAAGTAAACTTACAATCCATGATGTTATATGCTCCAAGAAGCCTGTGAACAATCCATGATGTTATAGGTTACAAGAAGTAAACTTACAATCCATGATGTTATATGCTCCAAGAAGCCTGCGAACAATCCATGCTGTTATAGGTTACAAGAAGTCTACTTACAATCCATGATGTTATATGCTCCAAGCGAACAATCCATGATGTTATAGACTGCAAGAAGCCTGAGTTTAATCCAAAATTCAATTAAAGGTTCAAGAATATTTTATTATCTCAAACAGAGAAATTAAGACAAGCACCATACATATTCATACAGAAAATTGTGTGAAGTGTCCAACAACATACCCCCTCGCCCCCCCCCTCCCTCCCTCCCAAACAAACAAACAAACAAAAAAACAAAAAAAAACCCATCAACACAAAAAAAAAAGAAGAAAAAAAAAGAACAACAAACAAACAAAACAATCAAATTGAACTGAAGTACATTTGAAATTGAAAATAATAATTCATTACAGACCGACTACGTACAATCCATAACGTTATATTTACACGTTTATGTATGTACGTATGAATGCAAGTGTGTGTGTGTATGAGTGTGAGTGTGCATATGTGTATGTGTGCGCGCGCGTCTGTGTGTGTGTGCTGAAAATGTGTTTATCGTCTACATGTATGGATCAGCGGGCATTTGTATGTTAAACAAAAATGCACACGCACATGCTCTCGTCACTTCAGCTTTCAGAAGCTGGTTCCAGAACGCCAAGAACGAAAGTGACGTGTGTTTGGCATCGCTCACAGGGAATGATGGGTTATGGCTTATGGAACTCCCAAACTGACAGCCTTGTTTTGATAGTAGGAATTAGAGCTGGGTACCGTGGGTCAAAGTCGTACCGGTATTACCGCGGTATTTTTAGGTCGTATCGGTATTTCGTACCGGTATACCGCGATTTTAAGTGTTACAATCAAATGGGATATGGCATTGACAGTAGTGACCGACGCAAAAGAAAGATTGTCATACACTTCAAAACAGTTTCAAAGAACCAGATTTCCATAGAAACTGAAGCTTTATTTTTGCTTGAACGCCTTCAAAACAAATTATGATAAATCACTGTTTAGAATATCAGCAAACTTTAAACCACAAAATCAAAATAAAACAGAAACATTCAACGGGAAAGGTCTTTAAGAACTTTAAGACTTCAGAAGGATTGGCGACTGGTACCATGCTCAAACACGTGGATAAGCTGCTGTTCTTATAAGTTCTTCTTCAAGAACAGCTGCCTATCCACGTGTTTGAGCTTTAGGCTCGCTCTCTGGGTGACAAGATGTCGCCCACTGTCGCTTTATGTGTTGTCGAGCTTTTCCAGTAAACCGGACCTTGGACACCCGCAACGGTATACTGTACCGTCGCGTTTCCGAACCTGAATACAGTTACGTATCGGTAAAACCGTCCAGCCCTAGTAGGAATCAGTAGGAGGTTGAATAAAGCTTCCCAAGTTTGGCCAGTTGTTGTTTTTGTTGTTGTCGTGTCACTGCTACTTTTGTTGTGCCTACCCCTTGGGGTCATGAGCAATCTTGCCACTGTAGATTGTTCAAACCTATAAAGGGAACAGTGAAAGCCACAGTTGAAAACCTGTCTTTCCTTTATAGGCAAGACGCTTCACTGCGGCAACAGTACCCCCGTTGGAGTGCCGGGGGTTTTCAGTATAAATAGTATCCCCACTTTATGGAAATTTAGTGCTTTAAATTCCCACTGTCGCTGTCTTCCTCATTTACTCTTTCCTATTCTTGCTCTGTCCTTCACTCTGCTATACTATCTTCTTCTTCGCTAGATCAATGACCTACCTTTTTTCTTGAAAACTCTTCCTGGACAAGACTCCTTGTTTGTGTATGAGGTCTGTTGGATCAGCTTGGGAGTGTTGGACGCTTTCTGCCGGGTGGTCATTAGGGCTTCCTATGAATGTACTATTTAGCACTATAGGCATTTTATATGTATGTGTTTGGTTGATGATTTATAATGATGTTTGTATTCTATTTTGTTTTTGTAACCGGGGTGTTCGCGTAGTTGAGGTCAACCCTCAGCCGTCCCCCGCGTGGGATGTCTTTATTGTAAAGTGACTGGCCGGTGGAGGGCATTCAATTTTCCCACTGGGGTTGTTTCAGCAGATCTTTTATGCGGATCGGGGGTTGTCCGGTCCTGATTTGGCTCGGAAGAGTCCGCTGGACCTAAAGCAACAATAAATCAATCAATCAATTTTGTTGTGCCTTTTGTTTGCGTTAGGACACTTTCCCCCTGGACTCACCACCCCCCACCCTTCCCTGCCTTTATCCCCACAAATTATCCCCCTCCCGTCCATCGCCCCCCACCTCCCTTCCCCCAACCTTTATGACTTTTTTCCCTTGGGACTCGTCCTCCCCGTGACTTTGTCCACCTAGGACCTTTTACCCCCGTACAAATTTTGTTGTTGTTGTTGATCAACTTACAAAATCGCAATACTGTGACTGAAAGAAATGACAGCTGGCATAATGATTGTTATGGAAACTCGGAAGGGGAACCAAAGAGGTTAAAAGAGAAAGAGAGAGAACTTGTTAATAGCGCTTACTAAAGAAACCCAGGCGTGCATCGAGTTGCGTCCTCATTGGTCGGACGAGTATATAATACGATGCCCTTCGTAAGCATGTGTGTGGGCCCGAGTCAGGGGCGGATCAGTTAGTTTTTTTTGGGGGGGTTTCCAAAATTCGTATTAAAAAAAATAATAATAAATAAATAAAATAATAAATAAATTAAAAAAAAAAATATATATATATCCTTTTTTTTGGGGGGGGGGGGGGGGGGCTGGAAGGGGGGGGTTTCCGGAAACCCCGGAAACCCCCCCTCGTCCGCCCCTGCGAGTAGCTCAGTTGGTAGAGCGGCTTACTAGTAACCGAAGGGTACTGGTTTGAATCCAGGATTGGCCAACGTGTGACCATATTATTTTCCCCTTTTCATCAACTAGTTCTCTGGTGCCAGAATAATGTGACCAGTAATCGCCTATATGCTCCGGTGTCATGTGACTATACTCTACAACTATACTCTACAATTAACCATGTATTGATTTCAAAATTATGATCGTCGCGTATTCATGCTAGAGATACAAGCATACTATTTTGCACATAAATGCACTTCCTTTATGAATGTCGCGAACCAATCAGATACATGTACACGCGCAGGCACTCACATATAAACATACACTCACATATAAACATACACTCACATATAAACATACACTCACACAAGCGCTGCTGATCTGTCGGACGTCCTTCAATTGCTGAGACAAGAAATGAAAGGACGTACAAACACACACAACATGTAACACATGACAAAGATTTAGGATTGCAAACGCAATCACACTTTATTCATACAACTAAAACAACTAACATTCACTGACACACGCTAAATTCAATACAAGTGATAGGATGAAAACAATGAACAATCACAATGGCATCAACATGAGAATCGAGAAAGTCAAAGTCACAAGGAGGAGGGGAGAAGGAAATGGAATAGATAGTTGATGAGAACGACAACACCTGTTGAAAGAGACGAGGTTCGATCCAGATCCACGTGGTAAGATGGTTGGAACTTGCCGCTTGCCCGGAACTTTCCACTTCCGGTCTCGACAAATGTCCCACACGTGGTCAGGAGACGAGACTCACGCAGGTTGGTCGTCACCCAGAAAGGGGTAGATGATGACTTGGACGAAGACAGGCGATCACGTAGAAACCACGTCACAATGAAGAGCAGAGATGATGAAGTAACTACAGTGCAGAAAGTTTTATGATAAGTCCAATACGGCTTATGGTGAGCAGGAACCACCGCCGAGTGGAAAAAAGTCATAGGGGGAAAGAATAAAATAACGGGGGAAAGATGGGGGCATAAAGTCCGGGTGGAAATAGTCCAGGGGGAAAGTGTCCTCCAATCGGTAAAGCATGAAGCTTTGGAATTTATGTTAACTGGGTCAAGTCTGCCATAACCATTGCGTTCAATCTGTCTGTCTGTCTGTCTGTCTGCCTGTCTGTCTGTCTCTCTAAAAATCTTCAAAGAATTATTTTTGAAACTCTTCCCAACAAGAAAAAACCCACTAATCTCTCCAAGGGAGGAGTTGGGAGAGGGGGAGGGGGGGAAGGAGAACGCGAAATCAATCGAATTTCTATTTTACTTTGACTTCTTGGGATGGTGCGTTTAGCGGCTGGGGACAGTTTTTGCAAGGACAGTGAGTGCATCTATTATGTAGGAGGTGGCAGGCCAGGTCGGGCAAGGCAAGGGTCCTTTGGGGGGGTCAAATTTAGCTGGGACGCAGGACTTAGTGTCACACGGCCCTCTGAGGTATTCGCCGTGAATAATTCAGCGTGCAATGTTAAGGAGTGCGTGTGTCTCGTGTATGCAGGGGATTATGGTGTGTGTGTGTGTGTGTGTGTGTGTGTGTGTGTGTGTGTGTGTGTGTGTGTGTGTTATTGTTTACACGGTGTTATTTGGACAAACCAGTGAACATCTACATAACTTGTTTTGACAGACCTACTTGTTTTGACGTCAAACCAATGATCCGTTAGGGTTAGGGCTGTGTTACGGTTAGGGTTAGGGCTATAGTTAGGTTTAGTGTTAGAACACTTAAAAGTACTTAAAAAATGGGGACGTAATATAATATGACCCATTGTCAGCACAACGTATGCGGCGTTTCAGGAAAGACATAATAACACTGTGATAACCTCTGTGGGTGTGTGTGTGTGTGTGTTGGTGTGTGTGCGTGTGTGTGTGTGTGTGTGCGTGTGTGTGTGTGTGTGTGTGTGTGTGTGTGTGTGTGCTATTAAGAGCATAAAGCGGGGAGGTAAAGTATCATGTTTATTTGAAGATTTTTATCGCTTTATCCTTGCAATTCTTTCTCTGTCTGCTTATTAGAATTTTTTAAAAAGGTCATCATTGGGGTCAGCAGACCAGAGGGAGGTAATAAAAATGAGAGATGTGGGATCTCTCTAATTAAAATTTTATCATTATTATTATTATTATTATTATTATTATTATTATTATTATTATTATTATTATTATTATTATTATTATTATTATTTAAATTCATTATTAAATATTAACAAAACACATATCTAGAAAATGCCTACATTGCTAAATAATAATACCATAGAAAGCCCTATTGACCATTTGGCGGAAAGCGTCCACTAGCCCCAAGCTGAACCTACAGACCCTACACACAAATCAAGAGTTTTGGGAAAGTTTTCAAGATGACTGGTCTAGCGAGGAAGATATAGATTGATAGAACATATTAGGAATGAAAAGAAATGAGAATGACAGAAAGAATGGTAATTTAAAGCACTAAACCTCCACAAAACGGGGATACTAATACTATTTATACAGAAAAACCCGGCATCCTTACGGGGGGACGTGGGTTGGTACAAATCATACGGAACAGACCATTGTTGTGGAAAATGGTTAATAAGGTAAAGGTAAAGGTAAAGGTAGTCCCATAGCCTTGTGGCCGTAGGGGAGCGTGATGTTGGAGATCACACTTATCTTGGGCCAGCGTAATGAGGGTGATGCCCAACTCTCTCCCTCGCTGCTTTACCTTCCCCACCCTCAAGAGAGTAGGTACTCAATCACAGTTGAGTCAACTGGGGGCGTTGTTGTTTGTCGCTTCACACCTTAGCGGTCACCCATCCAAGTGCTAACCGCACCGGACGGTGCTTCACTTTCGACACAGTAGCGAGTGCTCCAACCACTGCACTATCCGACACCCCTTAAATGGTTAATGAGCAAAGGAAAACGAGAAGAGATGAGTTTTTAGGTTCTGTTTGAAGGAGGAGGTTGACGGTTTGCTGCGGAGAGAAAGTGTGAGTTGATTCACAGCAGATGGTCCAAAGGCAGAGAAAGAGCTGGATCCGGCAGAAACAAGTTTGGTTCGAGGGACTTGAAGAGTCAGAGAACCAGGAGCTGAGCGGAGGTTGCGTGATGGTGTGTACAGATAAATGCTGTCTGGAAGGTAGGAAGGAGCAGAACCATTGATGTACTTGAAGCAGAGAAGGTTAACTTTGTAGAGTATTCTGTGTGAGACAGGCAGCCAGTGGAGGAAGAAGAGCAGAGAAAGGAAGGGCGGGATGGAGGGGGGGGGGGAGGGAGAGGAGGGACGGTTGATGTGATCCGACTTTTTCTTTTTCAAGATCAGGCGAGCTGCAGAATTTTGAAAGTGATGAAGGAGGTGGATGGATGATGCAGGCAAACCAGAAAGAAATGAGTTTCAGTATCCAGTCGTGAAAGAATGGGAGATGTAATGAGCTCTTTTGTAGCATCAGTGGTGAGGTACTTACGAATAAGGCCAACACGGCGAAAATGAAAAAAACATGACTGACAGGTTTTCTGAATAAAGGTATGCATTGAAAGGGTTTCGTAAATGGCGATATCAAGATTTTTGATGGAAGAAGAAAGATGGATTGTGCTATGTGTAAGCGAAATTGAATCGGTAGAGACAGCAGAAAGCTGTTGTTTGGTTCCAATGAGTATGGCCTCCACCCGTCTGACACGAGCTTCAGGATCTTTAAAATCTGCCCGATGGAATGCCTCCGACCACAGACTAGACACTGGTTTATACTTTAATGTTATCGCTTTCAAAACTTCCTAATTTTTTTTTTTTTGCGGTTTGAGTACGCCACTGAACTGTTTCTCAGGGCCATGCCATTTCCTTGGTTTTTCTTTATCCATTCCAGACCGTCCACGGGCTTATAACAAGCTGCAATGTTACCGCTTAACAGTCGTTGTCTTGCTTTGCATACAGCTCTGAGCCAACTGCGCGCCTGGCAATATAAAACTCGATTTTTGTCTCACAATTTCCGTTGTGCTGACCTACTTTTTCCAGCAGGCGCCTGAACTTGTGCACCGAACGGAGACATTCGTACTCGATGGAAAGTGACGTTTTGATGAAGTTTTCTACCAGATTTCACGCAACTTGTCGATAACGTCACTTTCAGTAAAGAATTTATGGGCGTGGTGCTTCAGAAACCGAGATCGACGTTAACGTCATGAGAAGTTGTAATCCTGCTGAAAATAAGCTGGTTTGCGCTCACAAAAAGAAGCAATAAGAAAATCTGGGGTGCTTTGGATTGTTTTAAAATTAACATCGTTGTATTTCGGCGACCACCCAGAAGAATAGCTTACAATGCAGTCTCTCTCTCTCTCTCTCTCTCTCTCTCTCTCTCTCTCTCTCTCTCTCTCTCTCTGTCGCTTCTCCCCCCCTCTCTCTCTCTCTCTCTCTCTCTCTCTCTCTCTCTCTCTCTCTCTCTCTCTCTCTCTCTCTCTCGCTCACGCACACACGAACTTCTATCTGTCTCTTTCTGCCTCCCTCTCTTTCGCTTCCTCTCTGTCTCACTCACACTCACACGCACACACACAAACACACACGCACACACCCCCACAAACACCTACATCTATTTATGGCTGTCTGTCTCTCTCTCTCTCTCACTCTTCCTCTGTCGATCTCTCTCTGTGTCGCTGTCTCTGTCTCTCTGTTTCTATCTCTCTATCTCTCTGTCTGTCTGTCTGTCTGTCTGTCTCTCTCTCTGTCTCTCTCTCTCTCTCTCTCTCTCTCTCTCTGATCGGGAAGAATGGAGTATGACTCTATCAGAATCAGAAAACTTTATTATCTTCACAAATAGACTTTTAGAGTGCGAGTAAGTAAGTGTGTGTGTGTGTGTGTGTGTGTGTGTGTGTACGCGCGTGCTTGGTGTGTGTGTGTGTGTGCGTGTATGTGGGTGTGTGTATGTGTGTGTAAGAAAATGTATGGTTGTGTTTAATAACGTGCATAGTTATTCTGAATAAATTCCGTAAACTGTGTGTGTATGTGTGTGTGTGTGTGTGTGTGGTGTGTGTGTGTGTGCGTTCACAACTATCCAACTCGGTTCCTTAGATTAACACACAAGCGTCCAACTGGGTTCCAAAAACAAGTGGGTTTCAAAAAATGGAACCCACTTTTTTTAATACTGTTTCTTGAAGAGAAGTGCTAAATCGGGATTTTTAGAAGTTTTCAAGGCTGGAACCTCCTTGTGCACTTTCGTCAAATTCGTGTGTGAATTATTTCACACATCAAAGTGTGTGAAAAAAGTTTCCACTTGCCAAAGCACACATGGCAAGGGAAGATAACTTTCAATGACGAGTTGCAGTTTCAAGATGGCGATGCTTTGTGGCCCCAAGGTGAGCAAGAATTTTAATTGTACGATTGTTTGATATGTGTTATGGAACATAAACTGTATGCTTTTGTCATTGTTGATTTTACTTGTTTGTTGATGATATTTTATTCGTAGGTTATAATTGTATTGGAATGAGACTGTGATCGATCGAATGGTCGGGAACCGAACGCCGAAGTTAAGCTAGATCTAGGCGAGATAAGTAGATCTGTTCTTTACGAAATAAAAAAAAAAGCCGTCGTTACATCTAGATTCATTTCTTTTTCCATCCAGAGCAGAATGTATATTATAAGGATAGGTAATATGGCTAAACATTTTATTTGGTATAAAACGTAGGAAATTGGGAAAGCATGTGTCTTTTGTCGTGCTGGGGGCCTGTGATAATGCCCCCAATATAAGTTGAAGCAGAGGACTAGATGTTTTCCGATTTGTAAAAGACGAGGACAGATTTATAGTAATATAATATATATATGTTGCCATTAAGTGTGTTTGAAACAGATTAAAAGAGTGCATCTAAGCGTGCATGTGCTGTTGTTTGTGTACGAATTCTGTCCTATAGGCCTATAATTGCTTTTGGCTTAGAATGTTACTCTTCACCTCTGATAATTTTTATTTTCAATGAAGTTTTTATGTGTCGATTTAAAAAAAATTTTTTTATCATAGTTTTATGTTGATATTTGGATTGCGGTAATGCATAACTAAAATATTGTGTAGCCTACACTCTATTATATATTGTTATATAAATTAAATTGACCAAGGAAGTTTAGCACATGACATTCACAGCGCCCCAATATACACAAACTAAAAAGGAGTACAATCCGCATTCATTTTCAAACAATTTCTAATCATTATCAGCAAATGAACCAAATTACTGATACTCTATTCAAGACGAAATAAATTTTGATCTAAATCGACTGTGTGTAGGTTACGAAGGGAAATTAGATCTACAATTTTTTTTTTTTATATTCTGAGCTAAAGTGACGCAGGATGCTATTAAAAGGAATGTTTTGATTTGGTAAGGAATATAATGTTGTTTCAAATATGAACTGAAAGTGAAGTTAAAGAAGAGAATGGAGGGCGAGAAAAGAAACACAATAAATGTGTGTTTCGTTGCTGTCATTGTTTTTACATTTCATTTGCAGATGTTTTCTTCAACAAGCCAGGTGTTTGCTTTTCCTAAAGGACAAGGGATAATTCAAAGGTGAGATTAAGGATCACTATTAAAAATTGTGCACTATGGAATTGGTTCTATCTCTCTTTTCCCACTCTCTCTCTCCCACTCTCTCTCTCTCTCTCTCTCTTCTCTCTCTCTCTCTCTCTCTCTCTCTCTCTCTCTCTCTCTAGCTTGTGTGTGTTGCATGAAGATCATAGATGTTTATTTTTATAAGGTTAATTTAGTAATTCATTATTATTGTTACAAGGGCAGGATGTTGACAAAAAAGGAAGCCAGCGCTTATTTTTTTACCATTGGAAAATAAAATTGTCATCTCTCTCTCTCTCTCTCTCTCTCTCTCTCTCTCTCTCTCTCTCTCTCTCTCTCTCTCTCTCTCTCTCTCTCTCTCTCTCTCTCTCTCTCTCTCTCTCTCTCTCTCTCTCTCTCTCTCTCTCTCTCTCTCTCTCTCTCTCTCTCTCTCATAGTCATGGTAGCGTGCGGACGCATTTTGCTGGAGCAGTGAGTTCAGATATTAATTAGTGATGTTTATTGACAGAAAAAAAGTGTTGCGGTTTCTAGTTTACTATATAGTATTGTACTCCAACGGTGTAGGCTATCTACCTAACTGCAACGGTGTAGGCTACCTACCTAACTGCAAGGTGTAGTCTGTCTACCTAACTGCAACGGTGTAGGCTATCTACCTAACTGCAACGGTGAATCTACATAACTAAAACTATGCCCACTACAGCTGTAAAACATAGGCTGGTTGTTGGCGTCTTTCACCGCTGCTTCATAGCATTTATAGCAAAAAGGGTGAAGAAAGCTGCACGACTACGCTTCAGACCATGGAAACTCGAAACAACCCAGCGTCACACCCTCCGATTTGGTGGTGCTGTTTCTGACTGTGGCTCCCATTATTCAAAGTGGCGAGGTGGAGATGAATCCGTGACCGAATGAAAATTATGTAACAACGCCGACGAAGGCGTCCACACCGACAGCAACGGCGGTGACAGCAGAGTGTTGGTAGCGATCGAAAAAGTATTTCAAGCCGTCAATCGCATCGATAAACAGCAAGTGAATAATGCCCAAGCTGTGACCATCAAACTGAACCAGGCGGAGAAGAATCTAGATGAGAGACTTCAGGCTTTGGAAAGCGACACAGAGAGAATTTGTGGAGATATTGTGAGATGAGTGCCAAGCTGGAAATGATCGAAGAGAAAACCAAGAGCTAAGGAAAAAAGTGGATAGTCTTGAAACGAAACTACAGAAAGTGGAAATGATGAGTGAGCGCCTGAACAAGAAAGGCACACGGCAGGACATGGCAGAACATGATTCAAGACGTCACAACCTAGTATTTAACGGAGTGCCGTCGGCGCCAGGGGAATCACTAGAACCTTTGGAAAACAGGTTTGGAGTCATCATCACCAAAACCATGAAAGTCACCAGAGAAAGTGGTTTTGAAGGCGTGATTAGAGCTGGCAGATTTTTTGTAATCTCAGCATTAATATTGATAGTTTTATTTTTCCACAACTCGATTCTTTTGTTTTCCAACAGGGTTTCACAAGGTACCACAGATACCTATAAAACCAGGGTACCCCAAGGGTCAGCAGACAGCAATACACCACTGAGGGAATGGAATGATTCTCAGGCGGAACATTATCGGAGGAGGATGTGTCACGTATCACACCTGGTTGCCACTTACGCTTTGCTGAATTGCATCTTCTGCTGGCGAGACTTAAACGGGCTTGCACGTACTTGCACTCTGCTGTCCTGAGATGCCTCACCGCTTTACTGCTTGCGACTGCTGCGCCGTTGCCTTACCTTTTTGAGATTGGATGTCCTAATGGCTTTGGCGCTACCTGCTCCTTTGGTGAATATTTTATAGATTTTAAAAAGTTTTTAAGCTTTCGTAATCTTTTTTTAGCTAGGAATTTGAGATGTTTGGGTCCTCATTGGAGATCGGTTTTGATATGTTTTTGATAGGTTTTGAATTAAATCTTTAAACCTCGGTTTTGACAGATCCTGGTTAAATTTTTGGACTTTGAGGCGCATCGCCGCGAAGAAAAGGGGTGGAAAGGATCACCCGGTTACTCAAAACAAAACTGAACTGAGAGACGATGACGTTGGTAAACGGAACTCGCAGGACGGTGGGGGCGTTGCTCTCTGACTGAATAATTTGGCCGTTAGTGCGGACCCCGGGCCCTCTTCTCCTTGGTGGAAGAGTGCCCCGGAAACACTCTCTGATTCCTCTTTCTCTCGTCCATCCCGGAGGAGACTGATGATAATTCTATGGAGGATGGAGTTGCTCCCACCCCCTTGGACGTTTGTTCGGGAGCGGTCGTTAGTGCTGGCCCCTGGCTCTTTTCCTCTAGGTGGATGGGGGCCCATGATCCATCTATCTCGTGCATTCCGGAGGAGATTGAGGGTAACTTTATGGAAGAGAGGGCTGCTCCCTCTTCCTCAGATCCTTGCTCGGGAGCGGAGTCCCTTGATTCTGGTCCCACGCTCGAGGAGGTGGTACACCTGGTGACCCCTCCAGTGGCTGCTTCGAGTGACCCCCCCCCCACTCCCCCGTTGGGTCAAGCGTGGTCTACTGTTACCAGTAGAAGAAAGAACAAAATGAGACGACCCCTGGGGCCGACTCGCACACCAAATTACGGTCTTTGTCAATTTGCGGTAGTTATTAGACAAAAAGGTGATACCACTTTGGTTTCATTCAAATCATTTGGTTGGAAGCTGGCAGACCTCTTGCGCGGTTCTGTGGGCGCGGTGGACAGGGTAAGACCCCTACATAAAGATGAAGGTTTCCTCATAGGTTGTAAAACCTTGACGCAGTAACAGAAACTGATTGAACTTTCGCAGGTGGGCCAGATTATGATAGCATGTACTAACCCAGTGCCGGTGGTGGAGGGGGTTGTCTCTGGCATCCCCCCACCCACCCCCACCCCTCTCCCCCATCGTGCCGGTGGAGGAGATACTCGAAAAGTGCAATGAATCGGTGGACCCGGATGGTACCGTCCGCACCTGCAAGGTTAGGAAATTCCAACGCATCCTCCGGTCAGATGGACAGCCGTCCACCGCGGTTAGGGTGACAGTCGAGGCGATGACGCTGCGGCAGCTCTCCTTCTCAATTGTAGGGAGTTCCTGGTGACTCCTTACGTGGCAACGGCACTTAGGTGCTACCGGTGCCAAAGATTCAGGCACATTCGAAAAAATTGTAATTCTGCGCAGATTTGTTTTCCTGCAGGGCTGCCGGTCACTCGGGGGCCGCTTTGTAGAGCCGTAGGGCGAACTTGTGCCAACTGTCGTGGTGACCACTCGGACGCTAATCATAACTACCCTACTCGCAGTGAGCGCCTGTTGGCGAATGAATTGCGAGCGGCGACATTCATGCCACGAGCGCAGGCCTTATGCCTGGCCAAACAAAAAATTATGTCTGAGTCGGCGAGTGGGGACGTGGCCTCGGGCGTGTCGGGCGGCGTTGCAGCTCTTGCGGGGGTGTTTGCTCCACCCCGTTCCCTCCCTAGTGCTTGGAGTGGTTCTCTCTGACGCTTGGCGGCGGGGAGCGAGAAAGGGGATACAGTTACAGCCCAGCCGGTCACCGGGGTGGGTTCGGGATCCTACACAGAGCCTGTGAGGTTGGCACCTGGTGCCAAAAACGACCCTTGGGTGGCTATTCACAGGCTCGAACGCCTTGTCGAAAGACTGATCCAGTCCGTTGTGGACCTTGTCGAGATGGTCCGTGGCCGAACGGCCGGGGCACCGGTTGCTCCTACCCAAAAACAGGTTGGCGCCGACGTCCTGTACGCCGAGCGCGATTTGGGTCAGAGCTCCCTCTCTGGTGGCCGTGCACAAGGCCATTCCCCTCGGGAGGTCCCGGCGGCGGTTGCCAGTTCCGACAGGGGCGATGGAGGCGGTGGTGGGTCCGCCGCCCCTAAAGAAGTGGGCCCATGTGGTTATCCTGACCTCAGTGCTATTAGTGAACTGTTGGCCCAGTTCGATGCCCGACTCAGATCGGGAGAGATAACGCTAGATGGCCGAGCTTGCGTAGGTAACAGCTCGCCTCATGCCACGCACTTCCCCTACCAGGAATTAGGCTGTTTCATACTTTAACCTCACTTACCATGATGTTAGATCTAGTCCGTTTGCAATTCTTGTCAGCTGAATATTTTCCCCAATATTAATATTGAAAGTTCTGGCTCTCCACTACTTGAATCTTTTGTTTTTCAACAGGGTGTCACATCGTGCAAGAGAGAGACTCAAGAAACCAGAATATCAAAAGCGTCAACAGAGAGCCATGATATGCGAAGACGAAAGAGGAGGCGACAAAATGGGCCGTTCAAGTCTTCGTCCGATTGTTCACACTTATCACCACATTCTAGGTTAGCCTTATCTTCATTGACTGTTGTACTGTCCAGAATTAGATCCATGATTACCCAGGTCTATGTTTCCCCAGGTCTGTGTTCTCCCAGGTCTGTTCCTCGGGTCGGTGTCCACCAAGGTTTATTTTCAACAGGTCTATATTCCCTCGGGCCTGTCATCCTCCAGGCCTATGTTAACTCAGGTCTATGTTCTCCAGGTCTTTATTCCCTGATGTTTAAATTCCCACGTTTCTATTCCCCCATGTCTATGCTTGGCCTCTAGGCTATGCTCACCCCCCAAAAATGTATAAGTGCTATCGCCCATAGTGGCGTATCACCTAAAAAATAAAAAAAGAGATCGTTAGTTTTGGGGTGTTAAGGTCCAGGGTAGATTGTCAGATTACTAAGTGTTTTTAAAATGGTTTGTTTGTTAATCATCTTGGCAGCGTACTTAATATCCCCTCTACCCCCGCCATGCCCCCCCCCCCTCTCTCTCTCTCTCTCTCTCTCTCTCTCTCTGTTTCACCAGTTCTATGTTCACCCAAATAAAAACCACTTTGCTTGCATAGACTACATTAAACTATAATTCTTCTTGCTCGATCTTTTGTGAGTAAGATGTATTTTGTCTCAAACTCTAGCAATAACCCTTGTGGTATGTTATATTCTGCAGATCCAGGATGCCGATCATCTCTTCGCAAGCCAAAGCAAGTGGTCAAGTCCTAGAAAGTGACCATTCAAGTGCCCATTCAAGTGTTCAGTTTCTTGCTCAGGTCAAAGATGCATTGTCAAAAAGCAATGTTGTATTTTTTGCCAAGAACATTTAATGAAAAAATGTCAACCCATCTTCAACGAATTCACAACGAAGAGCTAGAGGTTGCTCAGATTGTATAAATTGTTTCTTATTCAATTGAATATTATGTTTTTTGCAAAATTTGAATTTATTTCTATCCGTTGTTTTTTTTCTTACCTAAAGAGATGTCGTCAGTTTTTGTTAACAGTTTTAGTCGATGGACCAATTTCACTTCTCACTCCACCACCAACCCCCTCGGGAAAGATTGGTCCTAACAGCATTGTCACTTTAAAATAGTTCAAATTAAACTATGCATTATGACATGCCAATGGTGTACGTTCCTTTCTTTTAATTTTGTTGTTGTTATTCATTCTGTATTTTGTTTACAAAAAAGTACTTGTCAGTTATTCATTGAAATAAAATTGTTTCAGACTAAATTTGATATATTTGTCTCGAGTGTTTGATACGTTTTGAGTGTTTGCCTCCAGGTCTAAAGTTGATTACTCATTGCTTATAGGGTCCAGCGGAATACGATGAGCCGAATGAGAGGACCTCATCTAGGTGTATGAGTTAGAGTATTACTTCACAAATAATGCTAAAACAATGTAGATTGGCCTATGGTCGAATAAATTTTGTGTCGAATGTCAAATACTGCAAATGCATACGACTTTTTTTTTTGACTATGTATTCGCTCAAAACTCGACGCAAGATGAGTCCTAAATAGACCAAAAATGACATTTGACAAATAATAATTTGTCCGGTCTCTCGCCGTCGACTGATTGAAGATTTATTGTTTGAATGTGTCAAGTACTCTTTTAAACTACACAACCCAAATACGTAATACGTGAATACAGTGGGAAAATTGACCCACGAGACCAGTCGACTTACAATGATACGTGAATAACTAGGCAAAGGTTACAAAAACAAAATAGGGTACAAAAATATAAATACAATGAAACACATACAACAAATCTTCTAAAAGTATCCCATAAGGAACTTGTATTGATATATAACATAGTCTTGTGTTTTATAGTATAGCAGAGTGAAATGCAGGAATATGGTTAAATGACAGAGTATCTTAAAGCACTTGCGTTTAAATATTTGACATTTCTAAAGTTTCTAAGTTATTAATATTGAATTTACGATTCTTTTTGTTGTATGATACATATAAATGAGATTGTTAAATTGGTCAACATATTTCTAAGGTTTGTTCGTATGAGTACTTTGAAGAGACCTTGGCTCTGAACTATGAGTGCTATAATGTCCAAAATTGATTTTAGAGATAATATAGTTTGATATTTCATATATTTTCAGTTTTTTTCGATGATATTCAAAGTCAAGTTCATTGTAGGCCTTGCAAATACTTAAAAAAATTTTTTTATCAGGATTGCTTAGTCGAATTGGCGTCAGACTATGCGTCCAAAGGTTGCAAGTGAGCGCCTTGAGCCGCTTGAGTTAGATTCTTTATCGGCCAACATCTTGACCTGCCCAATAATTCATTTATTTAAAAATTATAAAAGTGTTGACCCTCAGGATACGAATAACACCTTGGCAAACCAGATTGTGGCCGATAAACTATCTCGGGGCAATGAAATGTCAGTGTCTGGATTTCAGGTTAATGATACAAAACATTGGAACATAATGAAACAGTGCCTCATTTGAATAGTAATGGCTATAAGACCCCCCCCCCCCCCCCATTTACAGGAACACGAGCATCTAATTCCGTGAATGTCATCTACAAATCTTGTCCCAAAACCATTATCAGCTTTTCAGGAGTATGGGTGCAAATACTTCAGGGACGTTGTATAGAAAAAATGACTACCTGACGTGATAACTAAGAACTAAGAACATGAATTTAAGCCACAAAATGAATTAAGCCACAACCCTGTGTACACATCTTTGAAGGTACACGTGAAATTTCAGCTCTGTCAGCCCAGCCATAAACGCTTGCGTTCTGTGTGCACATGAATGAACATGAAGGTTTAATGTCTATAAAAACGATTGGTCATATGGCAGGCGGGGATAACCAACTCAGGGAAAGAGGGGTAGGGTCCTAAATCAACACTGAACCACCAGAGCAATCATACTGCTAAAATGGACCGTAAAAATGGAATATGCACATACTTCATTAATATTAAATTGAACTAGAAGGACACATCCCATATGACTCACATGCTTCTTATGGAACTTGCAATATTTGCTTTGGATCGTGGAGACTTGATCTGTTTAAAGCGGCTGACAATTGTTAAACACCCCAAGGTATCCACGATCCAAAGCAAGTCTGGAATATGCCTTACAGAAGAACAAGAAGTCTTGGATAGATGGATAGAGTACTGCTCTGACCTTTACAACCACACACCAAACGGAAAGCCATCAGTTCTAGCATGTCTCCAGAACGGAGAAGAAGAAGAAATCCTTCCAATTCTCAGATAAGAATTTGAGGCAGCAGTGCAATCGCTAAAGAAAGGGAAGTCAGCGGGAGTGGACAACATACCCGTGGAATTGCTTCAAGCAGGAGGAGAAGCGATGATTAACGCCCCTCACCATTATCTGTAACAAGATCTGGCAGAGTGAGGAGTGGCCTACACATGGATCCAGTCACTTGTCATCACTCTTCCCAAAAAAGATAACCTTCAGGAGTGTGAAAATTACAGCACCATCAGCCTCATCAGCCATCCCAACAAGGTCCTCCTGAAAATAATAGTCAACAGATTGAAACCCCAAGCTGAACAAATCATAGCTGAAGAACAAACAGGATTCAGGGCAGGGCGAAGTACCACTGAACAGATTTTCAACCTCAGATTAATTTTCGAGAAATACGTACAGCACGAACAACATCTATAATGTGTTTGCAGACTTCAAGAAAGCCTTTGACCCAGTCTGGCATGCAGCTCTGTGGACAACCATGAGAGTGTACAACATCAGCCCTAAAATTATTAAAATCATCAACATCTTCCTAGAGCGCATCATGTTAGATGCCCTTGCAGATCACGAAGGCATACTCAGCTTAGGGGGTAGAGCAATCTCCAACCTCCGTTTTGCGGATGACATTAATGGATTGGCTGGAGAGGAACAACAACGTGAACAGCTGGTACAGAGGCTTGACACACCAGAGCCTATGGAATGGAAATGAGAGCAGAGAGGACCACAATGATGACCAACAACACCAATGGCATCATCATGGACATCAAAGTCCAAGGCCAATCCCTAAACACAGTGCATAGCTTCAAATATTTAGGAGCCATGGTATCATACAATGGGTCCAGTCAGGAAGTCCTCTCCAGGATCGCACAAACAACTGCTGCCCTGACAAGGTTGAAGCCCAATTGGAAAGGCATGACCATCAGTCCATATTCCAATGTAAGACTGCTGCGTCCCCTTGTCATATCCATCTTCCTATACGCTTGCGAAACATGGACCCTTACAGTAGGTGTACTACGAAGAATACAAAGCATGGAGATGAGGTGCTACAGAAGACTTCTGTGTATTTCCTATTCCCAGACGAAGTCTGACAGACCACCACACAATGACATGCTCACAGTGGTGAACAAACGGAAACTCCTATGGTATGGCCACGTCACAAGATCATCAGTCCTTTCAAAGACCATCCTGCAAGGCACAGCGGAAGGAGGCAGAAGAAGAAAGAGACAGGTAAAGAGGTTTGAGGACAACACAGTCGAGGGTGGACTAGCTTGACACTGAGCGAAACCATGAGGGTTGAGGAGGACAGAGAAAGATGGCGTATGTTGGTGAAACGATCTTCTGTGTTGCCCCAACGACCTTCGAGTTATGGGATAGGACAGGATAAGAATATTTAACATGAAAATGAATGCCCATAAAGAAATAAATGAAACTGGTATTAAAATGTAAATGAATATCGACTTTGATCTTTCTATGCTCTTGACCTTGAGATGACCTTGACCTTCTGTTCCAAAAACACTTATTGACGATCAAATATATACAGCAAAAGTTGTATTATGCCAAAAGAATGACCTTTGGATGACCTTGACCTTCAGTGACCTTAACCTTGGGATGACTTTGACCTTCACAAGGATCTCATGCTCATGAAAGATCAAATAACTCAATGTTGTTGCATACTATGGGTTAAATAATGCCATTCTACTGTACAATTACCTTTTTAAAAAAATATTTTTGCAAGGCCTAAAATGACCTTGACCTTCAAGAT
>CM072512.1:8215483-8405483 GCA_036898135.1 Oncomelania hupensis
CTTTTCCGGAAAGATTTCGTACATGGTAGAAAATGACGTACTGCCACCAATCGAATAAAAGATCGTCATCACTGACTTACGTCAATACATATTTTTATATCTTCCAGAACGACCTCTTGCTTCGACATGTATCGGGAAGTTTCTATCAAGAGTAAACACGCATATCCAGAAGATTCTCAAATAATATCGACTAACGCAAATTATCAACGTTATACAAAGCCTCTCCTAACAACAATGCAAACTCAAATCAAAGGTAAATAAACTCCATTATTGAATACTTTGCAAATCGAAACGATTAGATCTATCGTACACGCTTCAGCCATACTATCATTCGCGTTTCAACGTAACATAACCCCCCACTCAAGAAGAAATTTACCCAATTTCTTTCAACAACGTTGAAACGTAATGCACAAACAGAGTTCAGAATTAAAACTTATTTCAGACTGTCTGAATACTGTCAATGTTCTCAGTTCATTCACACAGAGTCAAAGTTTCTCATCTGCAAGTCTTTCTGAATACAGTCAATGTTCACAGATCATTTACCCAGTCAACGTTTTTCATTTTCAAGTCTGTCATTACCAATATTCTTAGTTCGTCCACACAGTCAATGTTCTTTCATCAGCAAGGAAACGACGCCCTCGTCAGTTGCGGCTGTCATCGGCCCAGGGTCAAAGACGACGATCACGTGGGCTTTCCGGGAGTCAGTGCATCCTCCGTTGTCTTTTTCTTCCGTCGGATGTCCGACGCAGTCGACGTTGTCAGCTCCCAGAATGCATTCGCTGGGTCTCACGGTCAGGTTGGCTTCTGCGGGACGGTGGAACAGCTCCCTCAAGGTCTGCAGATGCTCCTTCCAGGTCTGGGTGTGGACTTCATGTTCGACCAAAGTCGTAGAGCCTGGGACATCATTGAAGTTATGGGGAAACTCGCCCATAAGGTCCTTGAGCTCCAACTTTTGACCTTCCGTCAAGCTTGGTCCTAGCTTAACATCATCGGTGTCTTCTTTGCTGTGGAAGTCTCCCAGTTCCAACAGTTCCTCGCTGTCAAAGCTGTTGTCGATCTCAGCTGCTGTTGCCACATGCACAGTCTCTGATGGCCTTTCCACGTACAGCTTAAGGAGGTTGGCGTGGTATATCTTGGAATGCTGGCCGACCTTCACCTTGTAGTCGTTGATCCCCACCACGGTCTCCACTTCGTACGGGCCTTTCCACTGCATCAGCAACTTATTGTGATCAGTAGGTAGCAGCACCAGCACTTTGTTGCCAGGTTTAAACTTCCTGTTCACAGCCCTACGATCATAATAGTGCTTTCCACAGTCCTGGGACTTCTTCAGGTTTTCTCTGGCTATCTCGAGAGTCTGCTCCAGCTTCTCCCGTAGCTCAAACACGTACTGGTAACTGTTCTTCACCTCTGGGGTGTCTACTTCTTTCGTCCACAGTTCTTTTAGGATGTGCATCGGCCCTCGGATGGTTCTTCCGTACAGCAGCTCGAACGGAGAAAAGCCGGTGGACTCCTGCGGTACTTCTCTGTAGGCGAAAAGTAGGGCGTTGATGTAGCGATGCCATTGTCTGGGCTGCTCGCTGCACAGTTTCTTCAGGGTGGACTTCAGCGTAGCATTGAACTTTTCGACGAGCCCGTTGCACATCGGATGGTAGGGTGTCGTAGTCAAATGCCGGATGCTCAGCAGTCTGTTCACCTCCTTCATGCAGTCAGAGACGAACTGCGTCCCGAGGTCTCCAAGTCTACTGAACATGTCCACCAGTGCCTCTGCTACAGTTTCAGTGTCAATCTTCTTCAGTGGCACTGCTTCTGGGTACCGAGTCGCATAGTCCACTAAAGTCAGTACCCACCGATGACCTTCTTCACTCGGAGGTCTTATTTCGCCGATTAAGTCTAAGGCCACCCTCTTGAAAGGTCGGTCGATCAGAGGCATCCTCTGCATAGGCACTTTCGGGACCCTTCCTCGAGGTATGGTCTTCTGGCAAATATCACATGATCGGCAGAAACGGCTGACGTCCGCATGAAGTCCTGGCCAGTAGAACACTGCCTGGATTCTGTCCGACGTCTTCTTGATGCCTAGGTGACCTCCCATAATTGAGTCATGCGCTACTTCCATCACCTGGCGCCTTAAGGGTAATGGTACCAGTACTTGACGTAGTGGTTTACCTCCGTTGACCCTCGGGTGCTGGAAGATTCGGTACAGGATCTTGGCCTTCACCTCAAAATAGACCGTACCACTGCCTTTGGTCACGTGGTCTTGGCGGTTCCTGTACTTGTTTAAAGTGCTATCAGCTTCCTGGAGCTGGATCAGCTTATCTCTGTCCACGATGGCAGCTTTGGAGTTGTCGGCGACCTTCAGTGGCGTAGACATCTTGTCTCTCTTGGCCTGGGCCCTGGTAGTAACAGCACCGACGATCTCTGGTCGGCAGGGCTGAGCCGGAGTAACCACATTGTCCCGTAGCAGCTCTGTAAGGTCTCCATCGGGAAACGGCAATGGATCCTCCTCCACAACTTCGACGTGTTGGGTTGAGGCAGGACTCCACTCTGGATCGGGGTCGTCGGGTCGTCTCGCGCCGTCGATATTCCCGATCATCAAATCATACAGCGGCTTCTTCAGGCAAACCGCTTCGACTTCGCCTATGTAGAAAGGGGTGTTGACATGAATCTTCGC
The DNA here is from genome assembly GCA_036898135.1 of Oncomelania hupensis. Lineage (NCBI taxonomy): Eukaryota > Metazoa > Mollusca > Gastropoda > Littorinimorpha > Pomatiopsidae > Oncomelania > Oncomelania hupensis. The sequence goes on from CM072512.1 coordinate 8,218,152, forward strand.
AACTGGCGCTCTCACACATTTGCTGTCGGCCATAAGTGTCCATTTTGAATCGCCAGTGAACTGTTCTTTAGCGATTAGGTCTTCTCTGACGATGACCCCACTGCAGCCAGAGTCTCTTAAAACAGTCACTTCATGATTTCCGACGCGTCCCTTGGAAACAGGCATGTTCTGTACGGTCACCGCTGCGCTGGCGACGACGGGGATGGATTTCCCGTTGGCAAGGAGGAGTTGGCCATCAGTCATGCACTCTTGCACGTCCGCAAGGGTAGCTGTGCGCTCGGTCTCACTCGGAAGAATGACGCTCCCGCCGCACACCTGATGGTCAGATCTACTGGTTTGCCGTTGATTGGAAAACCGCCTCTGCCGGTTGCCCGCCGCTGCATTGTCTGTTGTGCTCCGCTGTCCGCTACTTTTGTTTTGAGGACAAATAGCCGCCCTGTGGTCTGTAGCGTTGCAGGTGAAACAGCCTCTTGAATGCCCTTCCCTGGGAGGAGGCGTGGAGTCTGTCTGTCTCTGGCTCGTCTGGCTTCCCTGGATCTGGTTCACATGGTTTCCAGTCTTCTGAAAATGTTTCGTCGCGCTGGGTGGCCCCAGGGTTTTCCCATGAGCGATGAGATATCTTTCAGCAGCCTCAGTCACATCTTTAAGCGTCTGCAGCTTTTGTTCTTCTAAGTGGGTCGCTAGGTCCTTGTGACAGGCATTGAGAAATTGTTCCTTCACGATCAGGTCATGGAGACTGTCGTAAGACTTCGTTTCGCCTGATAACTCCACCCACTTGTGTAGATATGACGACAGGCGCTCCACAAACTGCTTTGGCGTCTCGTCTGACTTAGGCCGGCATTCACGGAAGCGTTTACGGTAGCCCTTCTCTGTAAAGTTGTAGCACTGCAATAGGGCCTCTTTCAAGACGTCGTAGTTTTTGGCGTCATCGTTCGACAGTCTGGTGTAAACTTCGAGCGCTTGCCCTGTCAGAAGTGCACTTAGTCGAATCGCCCAGTCTCGAGGTTGCCAATTGGAGCTTTCGGCGAACCTTTCGAATCTCGCCAGATAGCTGTCGATCTGGTCCTTCCCGTCGACGAAAGCTGGCAATTTAGGAGCCGTATGGTCGTTGGTGACTTGTGGCGCATGCTGATTGTTTTGGATACGCGCCATTTCTAGCTGGAACTCAAGACGCTTCAGCTCGAATTCTCTGTCTTCACGGCGACGCTGCTCTTCTGATTCTAGACGCTTCTGTTCTAGTTCTATTTCTTTTTCTAGACGCTTCTCTTCCAATTCTCTTTCTTCGCGCCTTCGCTGTTCTTCTCTTTCTTCACGCAATATTCTCTCCTGGCATTTGACGTACTCCGTCAGCTGTTTGCCTTTTAGATTTAGTTCAACCCCTTTCTGCCAGAAGTCAGCCATCTTGATGCTTCTGGAAAGTTCTTTTCTAGAAGGTTCTTTTCTGGAAAGTTCTTTTTCTAGAAAGTTCTTGACTGTAGAGTTCTTTTTCTGGAAAGTTCTTGACTGTGCTGTACCTTCCTAGACTGTTCTAGAACAGCACGTTTTCTGCAGTAGCGCTGATGCTTGTCACTAGTCGCTTTCGCTGACGCAGGCCCCGCTGTCCTCGTCGTATGCGACGCTGCACCACGCTGGTGTTGATGTATACGCTCCTGTGCTGAAGTAGACGCGACGTCCGCTCGACGCTCGCTGTAACACTGGCGATGTAGCTCCGAGACTGTCCCTTGACGTAGTCCTGCGGCAGCCACGTAGTCCCGACTGGTTGTTCGCTCACGAAGCAACTCTTCAGTGACTACACGCCCTTGCAGTCAACCCGAACCTATCGGATGTAGTCCCAGTATGTTGGCCCCTCTCGACGCAACTCGATGGCGGCTACCCTCGATGACTGCCTCTCGTAACGTTGACTCGCTTGTAGCAGTTGAACCCTTGGCTATGGCGTGAATCGCGGCTTGACCCCCAAAATGTTACACTCAAGTTCGATGTTGGTGTTTTCTATCAGTATCTGATTCAGCCCCGATGCTTGAATTCCTGATAGTTGTGTAACTCAGATTCGTTTATTCACACAGCCCGTCCAAACAGCATACAATTCACAAAGTCGACGTATGAAGTTTTCCACTTTTATTCAGCACACATCAACAACTGCATACAATTTTCAATTCAACTCAACAACTTTCACAGCAACTTTCCAAATCACTATCAACAACTTTACTATCTCTCAACAGCAACTCTGCACACGATTAAATAACCTCTCTCTTTTCCGGAAAGATTTCGTACATGGTAGAAAATGACGTACTGCCACCAATCGAATAAAAGATCGTCATCACTGACTTACGTCAATACATATTTTTATATCTTCCAGAACGACCTCTTGCTTCGACATGTATCGGGAAGTTTCTATCAAGAGTAAACACGCATATCCAGAAGATTCTCAAATAATATCGACTAACGCAAATTATCAACGTTATACAAAGCCTCTCCTAACAACAATGCAAACTCAAATCAAAGGTAAATAAACTCCATTATTGAATACTTTGCAAATCGAAACGATTAGATCTATCGTACACGCTTCAGCCATACTATCATTCGCGTTTCAACGTAACAATGTTATTATTTAGCAATGTAGGCATTTTATATGTATGTGTTTTGTTGATAATTTATAATGATGTTTGTATTCTATTTTGTTTTTGTAAACGGGGGTTCGATAAGTTGGGGTGAAGCCTCAGCCGTCCCCTGCGTGGGATGTCTTAATTGTAAAGTGACAGGCTGGTGGAGAGCTTTCGGTTTTACCACTAGGGTTGTTTCAGCAGATCTTTTATGCGGATCGGGGGTTGTCCGGTCCTGATTTGGCTCGGAAGAGTCCGCTGGACCTAAAGCAAAATTAATGTAATGTTGAAGGAGGTCGTAAAACTATTTTTGAAGTAAGACAGCATTGCAATTGTCTGTGGACAAAAATGGATTTATTTGTTATTAGCCTGTTCAGTTTGACATTTGGGTTATATTCATCATTATCGGTGTCACCAGCAGCTGCAACAACAACATTATCACCATCAACAACAGCAGGAGCAGCAGCAAAATCATCATCATAATCAGCAGCAGCAGCTGCAAAAGCATCATCATCATCATTAGCAGCTTTAACCAGTATTGCTCGCTCTTTCTATATTAAACGACCATTGGTATAATATCACTTCCTTTTCAAAACTTTTATATCCCGATCCTCGTCTTCTTCTTTGTTTGTGGTCCCCACCTATTCCTCCTCATCCTCTTCCGCCTCCTCTGCCGTCTTCTTCTTCTTCCTCTTCTTCCTCCTCCTCCTCATCATTATCATCATCACCCTCCTCATCATCACCATCATCATCATCATTATCATCATCATCATCATCATCATCATCATCATCATCATCATCATCATCATCATCATCATCATCATTTCTTCTTCTTCTTCTTCTTCTTCTTCTTCTTCTTCTTCTTCTTCTTCTTCTTCTTCTCCTTCTTCGTCTTATCCATCCGCCTTCTCTGACGTCTTCTTCCTCCTCATCCTCCTCCTCCTCTTCCTCTCATCATCATCATCGTCATCGTCATCATCAGCTAAACGTCTTCTTCTTCTTCTTCTTCTTCTTCTTCGTCTTCGTCTTATCCATACACCTCCTCTGCCGTCTTCTTCTTCATCATCCTCCTTGTAACGAAAGGGGTTATATCAAGAATTGCGTGAATGCGTGCGTGAATATTCTGCGTGTTCTCCCGTCTCACACTCCCTAACTCTCAAGAATTCTTTTGTCGTCACACCCCCTTTCTATTAACAGAAAATAAACAATAATCAACAAAGCTCATACGAGTACATACAACCCAATCAATAATAAGGAAAAAATATATATATAAGTATATAGTTTTGTACTCACGTACTTTGTAGAAATAATCCGTGGATTACCATTCACAAACACACACACATAAGTCTCAGTCAAATAAACCGCGTATAATCCAGTCACAAATAATCACCAATATCGGCCTGCTCAGATAATCCAAGTATTACTAGTCACAATAAACACCAATGAGGTCCAGTCCCGTCGACAGAGAGAATTATCCCCCAGAGTCTCACGGAGGCTATGAATCGCTATGTCTTTCCTTTGTTTTAAATCCTCTGTCTCTGTCCATGGATATTTCCTTTGTTCCTCTCAATGTCTCCTTATCCTTATCTCTTTCTGTCCTAGGCCTTCCCCTCTCTTCACCGTCCTCTTCACCTCCTTCAATAAACCCCCCAGCCGCTGTCGCTGCTACTGCTGCTGTGGCCGCTGTCACCGCTGTGGCCGCTGCCGCTGTTGCTGCCGCTGTTGCTAATGTGGCAGTGGTTGCTGCTGCTGATGATGCAGCAGTGGTTGCTACTGCCGCCGATGTAGCAGTGGTTGCTGCTGCTGATGATGTAGCAGTGGTTGCTGCTGCTGATGATGTAGCAGTGGTTGCTTCTCTCGTCTTCTTCTTCGTCTTCTTCTTTGGCTTCTTCTCTGGCCCCTTCTCGATACTTCCACCCTTCTTCTTCACGACTTCTTCTTCTTCTTCTTCTTCTTCTTCTTCTTCTTCTTCTTCTTCTTCTTCTTCTTCTTCTTCTTCTCCTTCTCTTCTTCTTCTTCTTCTTCTTCTTCTTCTTCTTCTTCTTCTTCTTCTTCTTCCTCTTCTCGTCTTCGTCTTCTTCTTCTTCTTCTCCTTCTTTTCTTCTTCTTCTTCTCCTTCTTTCTTCTTCCTTCTTCTCCTTCTCTTCTGTCTTCCTTCTTCTCCCTTCTTCTTTCTCTTTCGCCCCGAGGCCCCTCAGCCGGAGACTTCTGAAAACATACAAGTTTTCCCCCACTAAATATCTTGATACATAAACTCCTCTGTATTTCCACATATTATTGCACTGCTAAACAAATATCCATGCCTTGTGTTTGGACAATAAAGAATCTTGAATCTTGATCTCTTGATCTTGATCTTGATCTTGATCTTGATATACCTTTTTTTCTCTCTGTGACAGGACCAGACCAGCAACATATAATTCAAATCTCATATGTGTAGAACACAGTTCACACATACGCAAAAAATTGTAACTCTAATTATAACAACTTATTATTACATTCTTGCCGCTAATTACTTTCATTCACAAAAATAAATATAATACTATACATTGCAAGTTGATGTTTCAACCTCAAATCAAATACTAATCCAATTTCAATTCGTTACTCAAAAATAATATACAACGATCCACCATCTCCATCACCCCCCTTATCCATCCTTCATACTAATATCAAAATTATCTATTATTAATTCTTATTCCACAATAAGTAGAATATAATCATGGTTAAATTATTATTATGTTCATAATACAATATTTCAATGATAAACAATATATACCTGCAGACGCAGCTGCTAGAAGTACAAACACAACCACTCCGTGGTACATACAAAAGAAGAATGCAAACATTTTTTTGAATACATGTAATTGGTGAACCGTCACATGACTAGCTCAACCAATCAGAAATTAGTAATCAATAAAAAAAAATATTATAATTTATATCTTCTCACAGGAAGATACTACAAACAGTCATCGGACCGAAATATTATAAACCCGGTCCGTGACAATACCCCTTTCCTGCAAAAAGAAAACGCCCGAGTTTTCTGAATTTTATCAGAAAGAAAAAAATTACTACAATCATGTCCACCTATACTGTACAAGAAGCAAACAGAGAAAACTGGTCATTAGCACTTATCTTAATCATAAACATATTGTATTCAGCAATCACCCAAAGCGCAATAGGCATACAAAATATGTAGTTCAAGTCCAAGCATGTTATCGTGATACAGTGAAATCAAAAATCAAAAGGTACATAACAGACTATTTTACAGTATTCCAATAGATTTCCAAGCATTCAATATACAACAGCAGAAATATACACAAAGCATGTTCATTTTCCACAGATTTTATGGAATACACTGATGATAGTGACTGGTTTTGGCTACAACTGTTTTGATGTATTCTTGTGCTAGTTTGCAAGATTCCAGTACCTTGCTTTTAATGTGTTTGAGCTGAATAGTGACAGGGTAACGTGTTACCATATCAATGATGTTGAGTATGCATCTGTGACCTTCCTCAGACAGAGAAGAAATCGGTTCTACTAAATCAGCTGCAACCTGTTTGACTGTTTCTGAAATAGTTGGCATCTTTTCTACAGGAACCGGTGGGATACCGTGTCTCTTGTCTTGAACACTAGTACAAGTATGACCTTGATCTTTGATGAGTGTGGAAGCACCCGAAAAAGGGTCGGACACACCTGGTAAATTCCCTACAATCAAATCGGCCACTGGTTGATCAATGACACAACACAACACAGTGCCAGAGAAAAATGGAGTGTCAACAGGCACTTTGGCCAACGGAAATTCCTCAATGTTTCCACCGAATGACCAACATTTACACTCTTTTCCAGTGTACTGGCCGTCCGAAACCAGTCTCTTGCGAACTCCACAGATAGTGGCACCTGTATCTCTGAGTACGCTTGCTTTGCGGCCATTTACGGTACCTGATACCAGCTTGGGTTGACCACAGTTTTCATCACCAACTGGGCAAATGACTTCCGCGACTAAAGCTGACTGAGTGTTAACTGGAGTGTCATGGTATTTCTGAGGACTACTTTCAGTATCTTGAGTCTCTGGGTATCCATTGCCACTAGCAGAAGGACACCATGCAGCTATGTGACCTACACCCCCACAACAATAGCAAACTATGCCCTGTCTATTCTGTCTTTTGTTGAGAGGAGGACTACCTGAAAAACGAGAACCAGGTCTAGAATACGTGTTTCCACGTCCACGAGGAGCCTGATTGTTCTGAGCGCCCTGTTGAGTATTCATGTTCTGATTTACAAAACCCCTATTTGGATTAGGACCTGCGGGTTGGTAGTTTCCACGCGGAGAGTCACGAAATCCCGATCCCCGGAAATTATTCCATCTTTGGCCAGTCCCACGAAATTGATTCTGAGTGGGCACATTCTGAGAAATAGATGCGGATGCAAAAATCGAGTCATCTGATTTCCGTGCCAGTTTCTTTTCCGGATGAGCCATGCGAAATGCTTCAGCACTGTCTATCAAAGCCGCGAATTTTGTCAAGTTTCTTTCCTTCAAAAACACGGCGAGATCTCTCGAAACAGAAGCAATAAACTGCTCACACAAAATGAGATTCCATAGTCCATCAAAAGTCTTTTCGCAATCTGATAGTTGGATCCATCTTTCCAACAAGTGAGAAAAACGCTTTGAAAATGTTACAAAACTTTCCCCCACTTCAGGCCTAACTGATCTGAATTTTTCTCTGAAACCATCTGCAGTGCACTGAAATTTCTTAAGAAGTTCTTGCTTAAGATCATCATATGAAACTGTACCGGTAGCAGACAAAGAATGATACACAGCTAAAGCCGGGCCTTGTAGCAATGCAGTTAAGTAAACAACCCATTTACTGCTATCATAATTGAGAGCCTTAGCATGTGCCTCAAACCGGTACAAAAAAGAATCAATGTCATCCCTGTCCTCTTTGAAAACAGGTAGTTGGGGCAACTTTGGAAACGAAGGATTAGAGCTCCGAGTCCTAGGGGTAGGGGTCTCGCTCTTCAATTCAGCTTGTTTCAACTGAAGTTCAATTTCTTTTTCCTTTAGCTTAAGGCTTTCTTTATCCAGTTCCAACTGATAATCCATTTTCAATTTCCTTTCCTCTCGTTCTAATCTTTTTTCCTCTCTTTCCTGCTCTACCTGCCATTTTTTAGCATCCTGTTCTAACTGCAATTTTTTAGCATCCTGTTCTAACTGAAATCGTTTTTCCTCTCTTTCCTGTTTAACCTTTTCCCGTTCCAGTTCCTGTTCTAACTGCAATTTTTTTGCTTCCTGTTCTTGTTTAACCTTTTCCTGTTCAAATTGAAATCGTTTTTCCTCTCTTTCCTGCTCCTGTTTAGCCTTTTCCTGTTCCCTTTCCTTAGCCCTATCATGTCTCTGAAAACACTGCTCAATGTACTGCTGCAGCTTTTCGTCAGTAAAACCTAACTTCTGGGCTTGAGTCAAAAATGAATTAAACAGAGTATCATATTCCTCCGCAGAAGCCATGATCGGTTGAATTCAAAAGCAAATAAATTACTAAAAGTAAGACAATGCGAGTGACAAGTCAACAACTAACTTAATGTTATACAAGTCAAAAATTATTTTCCCAAGTTCCACAAGGCCAGAATTATTACAAAATTCAAAAGCAAATTCAGATTTGACAAAAGAAAAATAATTCAAAATCGAAGCAAGCGAAGTTTGTCAGATGAAAAGTATTTTGAAATCAATGCAAGTTCAAGTTTGATCAAGGTAGATTATCTCGAAATGAAAACAATTTCAAGTTTACAAAACAGCATACCATAAACGAAATGAGAAACAATGTTTAGATTATATGCAGTCTAAGTACAAGCAAGCATCAGAAAACCATACTAAATGCAACAATTTATAACTGTCAACTACCAATATTTAAATCTAAATTATGACAAGTGAGTTTTTATAAATAATTTGTTTTGAAATGAAAAGAAAACAAAACAAAACAGATAATAATAATAAAGAAACACTATACTAAATAACAAACAACGACAACAACATCACAACACAACAAAGAGAGAACTAAAATTCTAAACTAATATCGGTACAATAGAATACAAGAAATCAATAGAAAAAAAACTAAGTTCTACTTCCGCTAGAAAACACCGGAAATTCCGTTAAAATGCCAAAAATAAATCCTAAACACCTACAACAACTAAAATAGGGATGTGACAACTATAACTATACAAGACAGGATCCTAAGAAGTATAGAAAGAAAAATAAAACAATACTGAATAGCTGAACTAGAATTAGAAATATAAATACAACAGGAAGAAAAATGAATCTAAGCTCTTTCTGATCCCAGAACTATACAAAGAATCAGACCCGTAAGGAAAGAATCGGAGACGGGGTATAATCTATATAAACACCCACATATTACCCAAAAGAAATAAACAACAAAGGAACAAGTCAGTTACACAGTACACACTTGTACACCCAAGTTAGCACCCCAAAGTTAACTACCCAAAATATATACAAAACCCTTCTACTTATTCAAATCCCAATAACAACTCCAAACAAAAATAATTAAATAATCTTACTCCCACTAACTAGCTACGGGTGTCAGGGTCACCACTGTAACGAAAGGGGTTATATCAAGAATTGCGTGAATGCGTGCGTGAATATTCTGCGTGTTCTCCCGTCTCACACTCCCTAACTCTCAAGAATTCTTTTGTCGTCACACCCCCTTTCTATTAACAGAAAATAAACAATAATCAACAAAGCTCATACGAGTACATACAACCCAATCAATAATAAGGAAAATATATATATATATGTATATAGTTTTGTACTCACGTACTTTGTAGAAATAATCCGTGGATTACCATTCACAAACACGCACACATAAGTCTCAGTCAAATAAACCGCGTATAATCCAGTCACAAATAATCACCAATATCGGCCTGCTCAGATAATCCAAGTATCACTAGTCACAATAAACACCAATGAGGTCCAGTCCCGTCGACAGAGAGAATTATCCCCCAGAGTCTCACGGAGGCTATGAATCGCTATGTCTTTCCTTTGTTTTAAATCCTCTGTCTCTGTCCATGGATATTTCCTTTGTTCCTCTCAATGTCTCCTTATCCTTATCTCTTTCTGTCCTAGGCCTTCCCCTCTCTTCACCGTCCTCTTCACCTCCTTCAATAAACCCCCCAGCCGCTGTCGCTGCTACTGCTGCTGTGGCCGCTGTCACCGCTGTGGCCGCTGCCGCTGTTGCTAATGTGGCAGTGGTTGCTGCTGCTGATGATGCAGCAGTGGTTGCTACTGCCGCCGATGTAGCAGTGGTTGCTGCTGCTGCTGATGTAGCAGTGGTTGCTGCTGCTGATGATGTAGCAGTGGTTGCTTCTCTCGTCTTCTTCTTCGTCTTCTTCTTTGGCTTCTTCTCTGGCCCCTTCTCGATACTTCCACCCTTCTTCTTCACGACTTCTTCTTCTTCTTCTCGTCTTCTTCTTCTTCTTCTTCTTCTTCTTCTTCTTCTTCTTCTTCTTCTTCTTCTTCTCCTTCTCTTCTTCTTCTTCTTCTTCTTCTTCTTCTTCTTCTTCTTCTTCTTCCTCTTCTCGTCTTCGTCTTCTTCTTCTTCTCCTTCTTCTTCTTCTTCTTCTTCTTCTTCTTCTTCTTCTTCTTCTTCTTCTTCTTCTTCTTCTTCTTCTTCTTCTTCTTCTTCTTCTTCTTCTTCTCTCCTTCTTTCTTCTTCCTTCTTCTCCTTCTCTTCTGTCTTCCTTCTTCTCCCTTCTTCTTTCTCTTTCGCCTCGATGCCCCTCAGCCGGAGACTTCTGAAAACATACAAGTTTTCCCCCACTAAATATCTTGATACATAAACTCCTCTGTATTTCCACATATACCTTTTTTTCTCTCTGTGACAGGACCAGACCAGCAACATATAATTCAAATCTCATATGTGTAGAACACAGTTCACACATACGCAAAAAATTGTAACTCTAATTATAACAACTTATTATTACATTCTTGCCGCTAATTACTTTCATTCACAAAAATAAATATAATACTATACATTGCAAGTTGATGTTTCAACCTCAAATCAAATACTAATCCAATATCAATTCGTTAATATAAAAAGGTACGTATAGATCAATCTTTAATATGTTTGATAAGAATTGCACAACAAAATTTATCATAAACAGTCACTCTATTACATCAGGTCTTGCAAAGACCATCCTGCAAGGCACAGTACAAGGAGGTAGAAGAAGAGGGAGACTGAAAAAGAGATGGGAGGACAACATTCCAGAGTGGACTGGTTTGACACTGAGCGAAACCATCAGGGTTGCTGAGGACAGAGAGAGATGGAATACGTTGGTTAAATGCTCATCTGTGGTGCCCCTACGACCCACGAGTTACGGGATAGGATAGGATAGGACTGGTTGGAAGCTAGGCGTGCCAGACTGGAGTTTTGTTTAGAAACGACTGAGATGAAGCATACACTTATATTTGATGCTTTGTTAATTTTGTCCTCCTGGCTGGGCGTTGTGCTATTAATGTTTGCTCTTTGACCATTAATATGTGGCAGACACTAAAGATGTTAAGTTAAACAAGACATTTTTCAGCGATTGGGGACAAAAATACCTCTCTCTCTCTCTCTCTCTCTCTCTCTCTCTCTCTCTCTCTCTCTCTCTCTCTCTCTCTCTCTCTCTCTCTTGTGTTAAATACTTTGTGCGTGCGTATGTGTACATGTGTATGTTTATGTGTGCACAGATCTTGGTTGTATTGTTACATTAAGATCTTATTGTTATAACGTTATTTTTTATACTAATTATTATTATTGTTACAAGCCCAAATTGATGGATTGGCTGAAGAAGAACGTAAACAGATGGTACAGAGGCTTGATACCACCTCCAGGGCCTATGGAATGGAAATATGCCTAGAGAAGATCAAAATGATGACCAACAACACCAATGGCATCAACATGGACATCAAAGTCCAAGGCCAATCCCTCAACATAGCTTCAAATATTTAGGAGCCATTGTATCAGACAATGCGACACGAAGTCCTCCAGGATCGCACAAACAACTGCTGCCCTGGCAAGGTTGAAGCCCATTTGGAAAGACAGGACCATCAGCCTACATTTCGCAGTAAGACTGCTGCGCTCCCTTGTCATCTCCATCTTCCCCTACGCTTGCGAAATATATAAGAAAGGCCTTTTGATGAATGCGTGTATACGTGAAATTGGAACGTAAAAAATTGTTTACAAACTAATATCAAGTTTGTAGGAATCTTCTGAGAATAAAGCTAATTATTTTATGACACGCACGGGCAGTTTATGACAAGGATCACAATCTGAATCTTGATTGTCCTCATACAAATACAAAGAAATTTGTACTTTGACATTTGTGCGTCAGACACATACACGTCGTCAACACAGCGGCATAAAACAATGAAAGACATAAAAGACACTCCAGGAAATAAAAATAATAAACATACATAACAAAAAAAGCACTTATACACAAAACAACAACAACATCACGCACATTCTAATCCCCAGCAAAACACTCCTCCCCATCCCTCCCCACCACCTATACACACAAGCGCGCTCGAGCGCCCGCACTCACCAGGAATTAGGTGAGAGAGAGCCCATCAACAGGTTGCACTCCTTTGTATACTTGTTGAAATGTACAGATTCTCTTCATTTACGAAGTCAGCAGGCCAGGAGGTAATAGGTTGACCACTCTTCATGAAGTGCTGACGTATTTATTTATTTAATTTAATCGTCAAGGTCAATTATTTTAATTATTATTTTAATCCAAAACACGCCTGTTGTGTTGCTAGCCGTTACGTGTGATTCATTCATTGAATTGTTAACGGCTCAGCGACATGCTGTTCAACGCAATAATAGTTAGGTTAATTAGGGTATAGGGCTTTTCTTCTTCTTCTCGTACAGAAAACTTCGAATACACATTACGAAAGAAAGATTAAGATGGTAACACATTCAAATTTATTTCCAGGCAGTCTCACTCAAGAATAACTGAACCGAAATTCATACTTTTTACTGTGTGCATACTTTAATTCATCATGCAGATTAACTTCTTCCTAGAGCGCATCATGTCAGATGCCTTGCAGATCACGAAGGCACAGTAAGCATAGGAGATAGAGCAATCTCCAACCTTCGTTTTGCGGATGACATTGGTGGATTAGCTGGAGAGGAACCAGAACTTAAACAGCTGGTACACAGGCTTGACACCACCTCCAGAGCCTATGGAATGGAAATACGTGCAAAGAAGACCAAAATGATGACCAACAACACCAATGGCATCGTCACGGACATCAAAATCCAAGGCCAATCCCTCAACACAGTGCATAACTTCAAATATTTAGGAGTCATTTTATCAGACAAATGGGTCCCGACAGGAAGTCCTCTCCAGGATAGCACAAACCACTGCTGCCCTCGCAAGGTTGAAGCCCATTTGGAAAGACAAGACAGACAAGACCATCAGCCTACATTCCAAGGTAAGGCTGCTGCGCTCCCTTGCCATCTCCATCTTCCTATACGCTTGCGAAACATGGACCCTCACAGCAGATCTCCAACGAAGAATACAAAGCATGGAGATGAGGTGCTCCCGAAGACTTCTGGGCAATTCCTATACCCAGCACATCACCAACGACGAAGTCCGACAGACTATCACACAAGCCATTTGGACAACATGATGACATGCTCGTAGTGGTGAAGAAACGGATAGTCCGATGGTATGGCCACGTCACAAGATCATCAGGTCTTGCAAAGACCATCCTGCAAGGCACAGTGCAAGGAGATAGAAGAAGAGGGAGACCGAAAAAGAGGTGGGAGGACAACATTCTAGAATGGACTGGCTTGACACTGAGCGAAGCCATCAGGGTTGCTGAGGACAGAGAAAGATGGAGTATGCTTGTTAAACGATCTTCTGTGGAGCCCCAAGGTGCCCCAACGACCTCAGAGTTACGGGATAGGATAGAAAGGATAGGATACTTTAATTACTGCTAAGCATGTTGGATCATCCGTATTGGTACTTTCTTAAAGGTCGAGGTCAGTGTGCTTCACCATTTTCTAAACATTTCTAAAAATTGGTCGATCCGATTTTGATACTTTTTTGTAACCCTTGCCGATAGTTCATAACGTGGCTTATCATTACACAGTTTCATTTTGCTTCTTGAGAATAGCACCCAGTTGCAAGGGCACCCAAAAAAATCACACACACACTTTTGAAAATACTGATTTTATTGGCTGTGTCGGTCCGTTGTACTTTATAGTTCCGGACGCCATTGTTAAGAATAATAAAAGTTTAGGACCCCAAGACATACGGATATTTCCTTAATGTAGAGAGCTTAGCGGCAGTGAGATGTTAGCAGAGTTAGTAAGAAATTTGATATATGGAAAGGGACATAGAGATTAAGAAAGAAGACTTTGTATAGACGATGAAGAATCTACAAGTGTCCTCGTTATTATGTTGCAGCGTAGCGTGGTTTGTGCAGATGTGCCCACATGTGTATTTTGTATTCTAAAATTGTTTTATTGATTTTCCACCTTGTAAACTTTAATTTCTTGACAAATATGTTTGTATGTAGTGTTCAAATAAATGTGGGCTGCTCCCTTAAGTGTAAACCCATCTTCTTACAATTACACCAAACCATAATTTTTGAAGTCGTGACCGCCACGTAGTTAATAGGTCAGTCAATTTTATTTTCATTTCGTGTGCGATTAGTACACGGTTCAATGCTCGACTGAGGTTTAAAAACTATATTATTTTAAATAAATATATGCTGTATGTGCGTGTTCGTTATTTTCTTGTGTTTGTCATTGAATTCAGTTAATTGATTTGTTTTAAATTGTCATTATTATTATTATTTAAATCGTGGGGGTTTTGTTAAATTTATTTATTTCGAATTTACATTTATTACTTACTATTTTCTATTTTTGAAGATCGCTTTGTGTGTGTGTGTGTGTGTGTGTGTGTGTGCGTGTGCGGAGACATAAGCCTTGAAATGGGTGACTAACCTTGCTTTTTATGCAGGAAATGGGTGTGTGTATTAGACACCCAGTGTTTTCCAGCCACCCACTTTTTTCTAAGTACACAGGAGTGCTCTTTTAGTGCATGGGAGTGCAGTTGTAGTGCATGAGAGTGTTTTAAGTGCAAGGGAGTGCACTATCCGGGACGGTGAAAATCCAGTCAATTTTCGGAAAATTTTGCAAGAAAGTTCGACCTATTTCGTCGCCTATAGGAGACGAACTAGGTCAACTTTTGAAAAGGAAAGAGCCAATTTTGCATTAGATTCTTACATTTCTAAAAGAAGTTTGCGTTCTTTCCGTCAAAAAATCACTTTCCGATTCTTACATTTTTAATAAAACCCAGTCTTGGTGTTTTACATACTTGTGTGCGTGTGTGAGTGTATGTGTGTGCGTGCGTGAATTAAACAGACCACCACTCAATTCGATTTGTAAATGGAGGTAGCTGTCTGAAACTATTTTATATGGTTTGCCATCTGTTTTATATTTAATATAGTTAAAACTAATTTTATTTTATAGTTATTTGAGCGACATTAAATAATGTTATGTTTTAATTAGATCAAGGTTTTGCTTTACATATCCGGCGATACAAAAGTCTATCGTGTATGCGCTATGACTTCTCGTCCTTTCGGGTTCATCTGACCCAACGCGATAGTTCAGTGGTAGAGCGTTCGCCTGGCACCTCTATGACCCAGGTTCGAATCCCGTGATGGGTTAGAAAAGAGTGGCCATTTTTCATTGTCCATCTTAGCAGTAGAATTGCTCCCAATAAACATTAAAAAGACCTCTCCAGGCAGTACAGCATTTGAACCAAGAACATGACACAAAAGACTCTGATGGAACACACACACACATTCACACACATACACATACGCACACACCACTATTCAACCTGTCACGTCCCCCGAGCGGGTTCAGTGACGTCAGCACATAAAACGAGTGGAAGGAATAAAACTCAAACAAAATAAACTAACACAAATGCCAGAATACAATCACACTCTTTTATTCTACAATCAACATACAACACAGGACAAATGGGAACTAACCTTTCCCCAACCCCTAAATAGACCCCCGTCCCAATACTAACTAACAATTACCTCCCCTTGTAACAAACCCCAAATAGAACTAAACAACAACGGTTTCTTTACAAGTGTGTACAACAAAATCAAAATCAACAAATCAATTCAAAATGCAAGTCTTCAAATAATAAGCAATAGCGTTGAATCATAAACTATTATCTAGGCGAAGCTGTGGCACAGAAGTAATGTCTCAATGTTCTTGTCAAGTAGCTCAGAGAGCTAACAGTCTCTTTCACAATAAGTGGATGATTCTTCTAACTAAATGGATATGTTTTTAGGTGCGTGCAATGTGAGTCTGTGTGTGCATGAATTAGGTATGAAAACCTCCTGTAAATGTGTTGCCTCGATACATAGGCAAAACCTGCAGCAGTGTAAGAGATCACCACAACACTACTCTGTTGTAGAGGCAAAGGCACACCCCAGGCTGGCTAGGACCCAGTCAGCGTCAACAACAGCAACATCAGTACAGCATAACAGGCAACATCAAAGGCAACAGCGTGGAAATAATGCGTAGAAATAACCACGTAGAAGTAATACGTAGAAGTAATAATCAGCCCACACCTGTTGACATATACACAGTCTTAACAATATGCCCACAAAACAATAAACACTATATAATATAACATAACACGCCGTCCTCCGTCCACCATCTTGACCTGTATAATTATGAATACCATGATAATAATACATGATACTATACACACATTTCAATAATATAAATCAACCTTTGATGCTAAATAATTCGCATCTTCTATAAACACAAACCTTTATATAAATGTACATAATCATTGCGACCTCACTTCAATCACACAGTCCTGATTCATTCCGCCCCCCTTCATCACCACCGTCACCCCCACAATTATAGCACATCACGATTACCTCCCTTCATCCATACTGTAAACATGCTTCCTTCATAATCATCACCTCATCTTTCTTCAGTATAATACATTCTATCGCTCTCTCCATACATACACCCTCACTCTCTCTCTCCCTCTCTATATTCCCCATCGTCGCCTTTGACCCACTTTTATAACAACAACAGCAACGACATTTCCCCCATCACATATACAATAAGAAAATCATAAGAAAATCATATAAAATCAACAAAATTCATTATACATCCTAAAATACATCCCCTTCCCCACACTCATTACCACTCATACACGTACGCAGTTCTCGGAGCGCGCCACTAGAGAATTGAATGACAGGATTTGCTCACCTTACAGGCCTCGGCTTGTGACGCCCTTTACCCCAACACCACAACACGACACAATACAATGGGTTAGTCTTTTTGAGAGTCACTTTCTCTTGCTATTGCACGTTATTTCACTTTCCAAATAACACTTATACTGAGGATGAGGACACCTTAGCTCTGGTACAGACACTAAGTCTTGGTGGGTGTTCAATCGAGAACTACACACACCTTAAGTATGGAACTCTACATTCGTTGACGAATGGCAGTTAACATCTTCCTTCGAATTCTAAACATCCTTATCCCGACGAGGGCATAAGACCTTGGGTGGCTATATAAACAATAAACACACCCTTCCAACAGTACCCTACACTACAATGACCTCTGTGACAGGGTTGCTGCCTCGTTAGAATTCGTTCCTCTCGCAACAGCATCTCAAACCACTCTGCCCTCCAAAACTGCGCCGGCCACAAGCAAAATAGTCGAGCTCTCGTCAGTATGCACGTTCTTTATTACGCGTACCCCTATTCGAAATTGGCCGACTCCCTGTCTTCTACGAATCGCACGGACTTTACGAAACTGCACTTTCATACGCAAAAGTAAATCGGTCACGCTATTCTATGTACAACAGATATACGGAGAAGTGTAACTTCCTAAAAAGTATAATTCTCTCTGCTATCTGAAAACTCGTGTCGTCACACAACCCCCCCCCAGTTCTTAACACCTTGAAGAACCTTAACTACGACGCGAATTTCCCTACCCCTACTCTACCTACCGAATACTCCTATTGAGAAAAGCTGCCGGTCCATCGTCCTTCCCTGGAGTACGCTCTACAACTCTAAACGATGGGTGTAAACGGATCGCCCACTTCATCAGTCTGTTCTTATCTCCCCTGATGTGATCGTCGCCCCTGCTGATCGCAGAACATGATGCATTTCGGTCTCTTTCCCTCTTCACATCACGGGGTATCTCTGACTCTGTCTCTGACTCTGTCGGTGTGATCGCCGATGTCGTCACGGTGGTCACCGGAGTATCCTCAGACACTGGCAAAGTTTCCTCCTCCTCTACCCTTTCGTCGTCCTCGACGATCGTAGCCACCGTCGCCCTGGTATGGAACTTTTTCAGGAGATTGGCGTGGTATAGTTTGCTCTTCCCACGCATCCTGATCCGGTAGTCGCACTCTCCCACGCGTTCGATCACCTCGTACGGTCCTCGCCATGCTAGCTGCAACTTGTTGTGTTTTTCTGGTAACAGCAGCAACACTTGATCCCCCGCGTTGAACAAACGCCGTTTCGCCTTCTTATCAAAGTGCCGCTTCTGCTTGGCTGACGCGGTTCTGAGGTTTCCTTGCGCCAACTTACACGTCTCCTCGATGCGATTACGCAAGTCTACCACGTACTGGCTACTCAGTTTCACCTCTTCCTCTTGTATCTCTTTGGTCCAGAGGTCTCGCAATACAGCCATCGGTCCCCGCACGGTCTTTCCATATAGAAGCTCGAAGGGAGAGAACCCTGTAGACTCCTGTGCTACTTCTCGGTATGCAAATAGTAGCGCTGGAATGTAGCGGTCCCACGCTGTTGGTTGCTCTGTGGCTAACTTCTTGAGCATGGACACTAGCGTCCCGTTGAATCGCTCAACCAGTCCGTTGCACTGTGGATGATACGGCGTGGTAGCTTTCCCGTGGATCGACAGTAGTCTGTTCATCTCCCGCATGACTTCAGACATGAATTGCGTCCCTTGATCTGTCAAAACTTCCCTAGGAACGCCCACCCTCGACCAAATCTCCCACAGCGCTTCTGCCACCCTCTCTGCCTCTATGCCCTTGAGCGGTACAGCCTCGGGATAGCGTGTGGCATAGTCTACTACCACTAGGATGTACATGTTACCCCGATCTGACTTGGGTTTGATGGGTCCCACAATGTCTACCGCCACCCTCTGAAATGGCTCGTCCACCAGCGGAAGTTGCTGTAGTGGTACCTTCCTCACCCGTCCCCTCGGTACTACCTTCTGACACTCTGGACAACTGGCGCAATACCTCCGTACTTCGGCACACATTCCCGGCCAATAGAACGTTCCCCAGATCCGCTCCCTGGTGCGTTTCCCTCCCAAATGCCCAGCCATGGGTGGATCATGAGCCAACTGAAGGATCCCCCCTCTCAACTGTTTCGGGACTACCAGTTGCGTGACCTGGCTACCTCTCTTCGTGTGTACCCGGTACAACACCCCCTTCTTCTTGCGAAACTCAGCTGACGCCCTACCCGACGCTATCGCCCCACCACTCTGTGCCAACGTTCTCGCCTTCGCGAGCGTCTCGTCGGCCTCTTGCATCCTGATCAACTCTGGGGTGCTAACAGAGATCTGGGATGGTTCGACCACTGCTAAGGGTACCTCCCTCTTCTTCTCGGCCTTCACCTGCGCCCGAGTCTGCACTGCTGCAGCCATCGCGCATTCGCCTCCGAACAAGGAAACAGGACTCTTTTCCCCGCTATCAAACGTTACCCAGTTACCCAGGATGATATCGGGCCCGTCCTCGAAAACCACCAGCTCCACTCTCTCCCTGACCAGCGCACAATCCAACTCCACCCAAGCTGTAGGTAGCAGACCCACGTTCGATCGATTCGCCAAGCAAATCTCGACAGTCCGACCCGTCAAATCAGCTGGTTTGACTAACCTGCTCGCGACTGCCCCTATCTCCGCCCCCGTATCTCTCAATACTCGAACGTCCTGCCCGTTCGCCCTACCTTGGCCCCATGGATCATAAGGTTTGATTGCACACACGCTAGCCCGAGGTGCGGTCTCCGTGGAAATAGTCCTTCCCACTGTAACCTGGCCTACTGTCTGAGGTTTGACCTTGCAGTCCCTGACCACATGCTTCTCCGACCCACATCGGTAGCAACGACGTACCCCACTACCCCCTTCTGTCCTTCCTACCTTCTGACCCTGACTCCCCCGGTTGCTAGGTTGCAACCACTCACTCATATTCTGATTGTTCTGGATCTAAAAGTATTTGGTAAAGAGGTAGGTTTTGAGGTTCTTTTTTGAACACGATAAGAGACTGGGAGTCGCGGCGGTTGGAGGACAGAGAGTTTCAAAGAGTTGGGGCAAACACAGAGAAAGATCTCCTGCCAAAGGACTCAAGCGAATACCTAAAAATTGAGTGTTGATTTAGGTTCTTGCTCATCTCCCGTTCCCCTCATCCTCCCCAACCTACTCCTTCCCTGGGATGATTATCCCTGTCCGCCATATCACCATTTGGGGATGTAGATGCTAAACGTCAAAATTGGTTCGATTGAGCTCATTATTATTATCATCATGAACAAAACAGCCTGACAATAACACCTTTGAGTATCGAATGTGCGTTGTGTAAGAGTGTTTGTAATATGTGAGCGTATGTGCTGGTTACAGATCGCCGCGCTTTGAGTCTGGTTTAGGAGACAAGCGCTTATATAGTATCTTTTGTTTTAAAGTAGTAGTAGTATGGTGTTGTTGTTTTTGTTGTTGTTGTTCTTCTTCTTTTTCCCACACATGTAAATATTGTGATGTTTACTAGAGCTGGGTACCGTGGGTCAAAGTCGTACCGGTTATACCGCGGTATTTTTAGATCGTATCGGTATTTCGTACCGATATACCGCGATTTTAAGTGTTACAATCAAATGGGATATGGCACTGACAGTAGTGACCGACGCAGAAGAAACATTGTCATACACTTCAAAACAGTTTCAAGGAACCACATTTCCATAGAAACTGAAGCTTTATTATTGCTTGAACGCCTTCAAAACAAAATCACTGTTTAGAACATGAGCAAACTTTAAACCACAAAATCAAAATAAAACAAAAACATTCAACGGGAGAGGTCTTTAAGAATTTTAAGAGTTCAGAAGGAATGGCGACTGGTATCATGCTCAAACACGTGGATAAACTGCTATTCTTATAAGTTCTTCTTCAAGAACAGCTCCCTATCCATGTGTTTGGGCTTTAGGCTCGCTCTCTGGGCGGACAAGATCTCGACCACTATCGCGTTATGTGTTGTCGAGATTTCGCAATAAACCGGACCTTGGACACCCGCACCGGTATACCGTACCGTCGCGTTTCCGAGCCTGAATACTACATATACAGTTACGAAACGGTAAAACCGTCCAGCCCTAATATTTACCATATTAGTATGTATGTGAAAGTGGATGATGCAAGGACAAATATTGTAATATTCGGATGCTAACCTATAGAATCTTCATCCTTGCTGTAAATAGAATATCTGAAGTTGAATCTTCTTTGACAATAGCAAAGTTGTATTATGTTTGCATGGCCTGTGTATTGCATTCGTGTTGTATCGTGTGCATTTTGTACATTTGAAATCACAATAACGTGTTTATTTCCTGGCCCATCAACAGGATTTATTATACTGTACCGTATACTGGTTGAACTGTTTACGGATGACTCAGGGATCATTCTCCTCATTCACCTGGTCAGCAGGCCAGGCAGTAACAGGTTTTACCCTCTCCATGAACTGCTGACTTATTTATGCAGTTCATTTAACCATCAGAGTGATGTTGTTGTGTTAAAAAAAGTATTTTAATTATTATTTTAATCTAGGTCGTCAACGGGTTTGGAACCGCTGTCTTTACAGGCTGCAATGTCATCGCTTGACGTTCAATACTTGCGTTGTTTTGCGTTTTGAGTTTCCGAGCCAAGTGGGTCATGTTAGTATTTTAAAAATCAAATGCATAGCAGTGTGAGTCAAAGTACTCACCGCCCCTTCATCACCCCCTCCCCCCCCCACACACACACGGAATCCCACACGCGCCAACATTTTATTTTTAATCCAGATTTTGTTGCAAATTTGTGCCATGTGAGTTCTAAATAGTCCAAAACCGACATTTAAAAATCGTCGAAGTTCCATAATAAGCATATGATTTATATTGGCTTTAATTTTTAAAAAATCTCTTTTTTTTTTTTGGCTCTTCAGGCGGTCTTGTCTTGCTCTGGACACTCATTGTCATGTTAAAAATTGCGTTACATACTTTTTAAGGCCGTCAAGGGACATTGGACCACTGCCTGTCATTGCTATCGTTTAACATTCGTTGTTTTTGCTGTCGCGTAAACCACTGAGCCAACTGCGAGCCTCGTACAAACAGTAACGCCTGTAGAGGGCCTGTTGCTAGCCGTGACGTGTTATTCATACGCTGCATAGATAGCGGGTCAGTGACTTGCAGCAATAGTTGGGTTGATTAGGTTAGAGGGCTTTTACCTCTACGGCGCAAAACGTGTTTAGAAAATGGTGAAGCGTAATTACCTTGGCCTTTGAGAAAGCGTAAATACGACTGATTTATCATGCTTAAAAATAATTAATAAAAAATTTAATCTTTTGAATTCATTTAAAATACAGAAAAAAAAGTGTGTTTTGAACACACTATCCTATCCTAATCCTATCCCATAACTCAAAGGTCGTTGGGGCCCAACAGATGATCGTTTAACCAGCGTACTCCATCTTTCTATGTTCTCAGCAGCTCTCGTGGCTTCGTTCAGTGTCAAACCAGTCCATTCTCGAATGTTGTCTTTCCCAAAGAGGGTTGGGCAAGAATATGAAATCAACAAACACAGATCTACAGCCACACGACCATTCTCTTCAAATCATCATAACAAAAACCAGAAATGCAGAAATTGCGTCAGCATCTACAACAATGACTAAAACAATTTTTTTTCTCACTAGAAATAGTAGAATGGAGAGTTGAACGAATCTATCATCTTGTCCAACCCTCTTTGGAGGCACGTAGACCAGGAGATAATACATAGAATAAGTACATTGATATTAAGGAATAATAATAATATAGATTTTGATGGAAATGTATTTAGAATAGGGACTTGAATAGTCAAGGTCATAGAATGGAGAAAATGACCGTTGTTTTGCCATAAGAAGAGCGGCGAATGTTCATTATGAATAGATTTATTGTGGAAATAATATTATGACATAACATTAAAGTTTTTGTTGACATTTTCTGTTTTAGGGTTTTTATGTTGGATGTAATCAAGGAAAAATCATGTTGTCATCTGTTCATCGACATTGGGGAGCCGATCATCTTCGTTCCATAGGACTGCCATCTTTATCGCACATTGACTTTGCCATTGAGACGGGATCATCTGACATTCATACACGTTCTACATAATTCTGCCGCCTTCATCATCTTGAAAATTTGTTTTATGATTAATTATAATTCAGCGTCGTGTCTTCGTAAGGAATAAATGCATTTGTGTGAATGAAGTATTCAATCCAAAAAGTCTTCATTTGTTTATCATTCCAAATTTCAGTATTAGGTAGTATAAGTTTCTTGTTTATTTATTATATATAACGAACGCTACTTCGTTACAATGGCCACGTCACCAGATCATCAGGCCTTGCAAAAACCATCCTGCAAGGCACGGTGCAAGGAGGTAGAAGAAGAGGGAGACAGAAAAACAGGTGGGAAAGACAACATTCGAGAATGGACTGGTTTGACACTGAACGAAGCCGTGAGAGTTGCTGAGAACAGAGAAAGATGGAGTACGCTGGTTAAACGATCATCTGTGGTGCCCCAACAACCTTTGAGTTATGGGATAGGAATAGGATAGAATTGTGTGTGTGTGAGAGAGAAAGAACAAATGAGAAAGATGGCGACAGTGGGAATTTAAAGCACTAAATTTCCAGAAAGTGGGGATACTATTTATACTGAAACCCCCGGCACCCCAACTGGGGAGGAACATCGAACAACGAGAACGTAGAATACTGTAGAAACATAGATTTGCATGAACACAAAGCTGCATGAAGATATAGCAATATAAGGTGTTAGGGAACATATCGCTTGGAAACACAGAGCTGTGAGGATATAGATATGTAGCAACACAGTTGGCGTCTCGTGACCCCGATCCTAGCAGTTTCTGTTATTGCCTTGACTTCTTTTTTATCTGAGGGCAAATACTGAGTTTAACCCCTTGGGCATTGAAATTGTTCTATATAAACTGAGCAGAGAAATAGTTAAATAATCTTGTTCTACATTACTATCGTAGATACATAGTTTAGATTTCAGCATTTAATACTAGTAGTATCGATTGTATAATCGGTGGTAGTAAGTCGCAACAAGGTTACGATGTTCAGCAAAACTTGTGTGATCATTTTTGTTGCTGCTGTAGATGTATTCGTGATTGTAACTGGTAAGATTAAAAAGAGATTTGACTCGTTAGGAGAGAGGAAGATTGATTATTCAATAAACGTGGGAACTTTTTAGAATTGTTATAAATATGTACTTATGTTTTCTATGAACTGTAATTTTTATGAATATAACGAGGAGACATTTAAATTTTAATTTAACTTGAATTTAAGCGAGCAAACTTTGATTTTGAATATACTGCTATACGGAAAAAAGAAAATTGATTATTGTTAGCAACAGAAGCTTATGAACATATAGATAAAAAACATTATTCTTATTTGCAAATTTATACTGATGGTTCTGTTTTAGATACAGGCCAAACCGGGGCTGGTTATGTTATACCTGCTTTAAAAATTAGTGAATCCTTGTATTTAGGTAAAGATCGTTCAATTTATACTGCAGAAATTACCGCAATTCTTATGGCATTACATAAAATCTTGAGTCAACAAAAGACCTTTTTTAATATCTTATTATGTGTAGACTCAAAATCTGTTCTTCAGAGTCTGGACTCTAATATTTATAAAAGCAGAGGTGATATTATATATGAAATAAAATATCTTATACATTGCTTAATTATCAATGGCACAAATGTTCATTTTTGTTGGATACCATCTCATTGTGGTTTAGATAATAATTATTGGGCAGACAGGAAAGCAAAAGAAGGGGCGAAAAATCAACACAACGTTAGCCATATTGACATCCCCTTATCAACAAAAGAAATGTATAGTATAATAGAAAATAAAATAAAAAATAATTTTCCTTTAAAAATAATATATAGTGATAATTCACAGTATCCTCGAACAATAACCTCTTTAGCACATCGTCTTGCTTTAAATTCTTGGAGGACAAAATATTGCAAGGATATTGTTTGCATTTGCAATGAAAATTTAACTATAAATCATATCATTCATGACTGCAGTGTAATAACACAATATATTCCTCAGAACATTCATAATGTTCAAAATAAAAATAGTAAATATTGGATAACCATCGCTAAATCTATAATTTATAGTCCTGTAGGACATTTGTTATAAAAATTGCAAGTTTATTCTGATTACTTCGTTTATGACAATCTCACAAAATTGACTTTTCTGTACATGAACATTTCGCAAGTTTGACATGTTCCATAGTAATTTTTTTTTAAAAGAGTTTTAAAATATTGTTTGAATACTTAATTTTTATTTAATTTTATTTCATGTTATGTTACTGTACCATTTTGTTTAAATGTTATCTCCTTTCCCCCCCTCCATGTAGCGCATATCCTTTTCCCCCACATTCCTTTTATTTTCTTGTCTAAAATCACTTCGGTGAATAGACGTTAAATGAAATAAACAAACAAACAAACAAACGAGGAGACATTAAAACTAAAAAAAATAAATGTGACACATTATTTCCAGTGTTCCAAAAGGCGTCACGCAGGGACTTGTGTTGAGACCTACACAGTGAAACGTTTTTATCACCTAAACTTTCTATTCGTTTTGTCTGTCTGTTTCTCTCTCTCTGTCTGTCTGTCTCTCTCTTTCTTTCTCTGTGTGTGTTGATTTTACAGATAAATGCAAATCGCCCTTGCAGGAGTAACCAACCAGCCAAGACTGGGTGGTTCCCACCCCATTCCCAGCGACGACCCACGTCTTAAGCCGTGTGTCATCTTTGCAGCAGTTGAAGTAAACAAAGGTTGCAACTGCGCTTTCTGCCAGACCGTTGTCAGTGTATTTAATGCTACAGAACAAGTAAGTATAGTTTCTCATGTGTTTTATTGATTATTTTACATGTTTAAAGTTTCATCTCAGAGTTCCCCATTACGCACTGCAGCGCGTAATTTACGCATACAAATACAGAAATGACGCAGAACATTCAGATCTGTGCGTCTTTATGACGCACACGTTTTTCTCTGCCAAGACACAGTCATTTTTCGTGACCTTACAGCAATGATCGGTATCATTATTGAATTGTTGTTTATTTGTTTATTTTTGCTTATCGTCCACAGACGCCAGTGCACAGCAGACGACGATTTTATACTTCCGCTGACATAGTTTTGTAGAGTTGTTCCCCTTGCCATGATTTTGCGTAATCATGGGGCTATTTATATGGCTGACGAGGACTCGGTCCGATATCAGTGCCATGTGAAAGAGCATTTCAGGCCAGAACTTTGTCTTGAACAGGAAAAAGAGCAGATTGAGCAATGCTGCTCTGACTAACAAAATGCTCCTTATTTCTGAAAGCAAGTTGGGAGGAGATGACATTAATGCTGCAGCTGCCACAAATTTCAGCTCTGACAAGAAGCGCAGGAAATAAAAAAAAATGTTTTCTTTGACTTTCATAATGATCTCTATTTTATTTTTTTATTTTTTTTAAGGGGGGGTGGGGGAGAGGGGGGGGGGAAACCATATTCAGGTGCCAGTGTAAAAAGCGAACTGAAAAAGAAAAACTATGTTAACTGTCTGTTTTCACTTCAGCATTTTCTTTCCTTGTTTTGCAATTGACAAGGGGAAAAAAAATCAATTTCACTGTCGTTTACGTTATGGATAGAAACCAGAATAAATTAAAAATTGTTCTAGCTGTTATACTGAATGCATTGTATTATTGTTTTGCCATCATTTCTGTGTGTAAGTAATTGTCTGTTTGATCAATTTTGATTTGACCCTTAAACATTTTGAAATGACCCTCAGAATTTGTATCAGTGCATCAATGTTGACTGCCAGTTTTGAGGCCTATGGGAACCACTAATCTTTTAAATGATTGAACGAAAGACAAAAATCATTACCTTCACGATGACGATGTAGAAGACCTACTAGCTGAGAAACGCAAATTACACTATGTAACAAATTTTCACTTTTGTTCTGTTCCTGGGTTGAAAGTGTGTTTTCCTATCCTGTTAGGTCTAGAACAGAAAGGAAATCGCTGTTATTCCAGAAAAACTTTGCTTCTGTGACCGGGACAATGAAATTTGGAAAATCGCGTGTGTTCGAGAAAATTATCGATTTGCTTTCAATGCCGAGCTTCCTCCCTGAACTGCTAGAGTTGTCCACATGTTTCTACAATTCTCCTGAACACTCTAGAATGTTCAAGAAACTTCCAGAACTTTCGAGAAACTCTCAGAACTTTCTAGAACGTTCTTGAACGTTCCAAAAGTAGCTGTACAAGTATAAAAGCACACGACCACTGTGTCCTTGAGTGTCTGGCCCTGGAGCCTGACTTCTCCGCGGTTAGGATTGCCTGCCGCGACGTGCATCTGGACTCCATGGCCGACCTGGTAGCCTACTCCTTGTCGACTAACTTTGGACTGCTGTTCATGACCGCGGTGTGCACCTACCGCTCACGAGTGTCTGTACACCTTTAGACCCAACCGCCTGGCCGTTTCTCTCCCCGGAACTCGTCTTGGGTTCCTTTGTCATACAACTACTAATGATGACTAAATCCACTCAGTTACCTGTTTGTAACCTATTCACCCACCTGGCCCATGGGCCTTGGGTTCCACTCTACCTTCTCGGGTCCTGGGTATGCTCTACTTAAGTGACATGTTCCCACTCAGCTACTACTACAAGGATTGTACCCTCAGCTGACCCATTGAGTCCTGGGTATTACTACCACGTACTGACTTATACCGCTCAGCTACCTTGCTCTCATACCACATGGCTCATACCTCCAGTCGACCCCATGGGTTCTGGGTATCCGTTTCCATGACTGACCACTCCCCTCACATGACTCATACCTTCAGTTGATCCTTGTGTCCTGGGTATTAGATACCACTACTGA
The DNA here is from genome assembly GCA_036898135.1 of Oncomelania hupensis. Taxonomy (NCBI): domain Eukaryota; kingdom Metazoa; phylum Mollusca; class Gastropoda; order Littorinimorpha; family Pomatiopsidae; genus Oncomelania; species Oncomelania hupensis. The sequence continues at coordinate 8,245,971 of CM072512.1, forward strand.
CATTTCTCACCACATGACTTATACCTCAGTTGATCCCTTGGATCCTGGGTATTCGTTTTCATGATTGACATCCCATACCACATGGCTCATACCTTCAGTCGACCCCACGGGGCCTGGGTATCCGTTTCCATGACTGACCATCCCCTCCACATGACCCATACCTTCAGTCGACCCCACGGGGCCTGGGTATCCGTTTCCATGACTGACCATCCCCTCCACATGACTCATACCTTCAGTTGACCCCTGCCTGGGTATCCGTTTTCATGAATGACTTTCCCTACCTCACTGTACCATTTTTTTTCCCATCCTTGTTTTAAGGGTCCATTCTTGATTGTTTATAGCTGTTACCCGGCCCTCCTCGACTTTTAATGTGGTCCTGAAGGATTTGTATCTACTTAGGTACGTTCCCCTCCCCCAACCCTCCTGGTCACTGCTAGGCCCTCCACCCTTCCCCCTCTGTGCTTGCCCTCCCTTGGCCTTGGCGGCCTCCCTGGCACCCCGGGTCCTACCCCTGCCGCCGTTCGTTTGTACTCCTTCCTCTCATGCCTGCCATCGATCCATCTCTGTCTTCTTCCGGACGTCATAGCAGCGTCCCGCACTCCCTCTTCATATGACCTCTTACTGCAGCACGACCTCTTATATCAATGGACATCATAATACCAAAGTCTCCTATAGGCATACTGTGTTGGGGACTATAACTGTATAAACTGAACTGAGAGAGTGATTCACAGTACAATCGTAAATCTCTAGAAAATCTACACATTTCTGAACCTTGTTGAGTGGTTTCCGACTGTGTTTGTCTATTCCTTGTGCAATTTTTGTTTTTACCTGATCATAATGACGAAAAATAAAAAAAAAATCGTTCTATTTTCACAAAAAACTAGTTTTCTTCGTGCTGTTGTCGTGTAAGCAAAGTTTGTGCTTAATGAAGTCATTTTTTCACGTACTTTAGACATAAGCAATTGAAATATAACACTTAGAAGCCAGGAACAAAAATTGTGTTACATAGTGTTATGGTACTGTATAAAATTTTACATAATTTTTTATATACCGAACTGCCATAATCAACCATTTGAAATTGTGAACATTCCTTGTGCACCCCAAGGCTGTGCAGCTGTTTCTTCGTCCAGGCGGAGTATATATATATATATATATATATATATATATATATATATATATATATATATATATATATATATATATATATATATATATATATATATATATATAAAAATATATATATATATATATATATATATATATATATATATATATATATATATATATATATATAAAAATATATATATATATATATATATATATATATATATATATATATATATATATATATATATATATATATATATATATATATATATATATATATATATATATATATATATATATTATGTATTACTGGCAATTTGATCTAATCCATATATCCAACAGCTTTAGGTGCTTTAGAATGATTTTACACTCAACAAACTCACAACGCACTTCATAAGACATAGCTGTTTATAAAACCAAAAGCAAACACACACTCACACTCGCACACACACACACACACACACACAGACAAACACACCCACACCCACACACATATCACATTATTCTCCTTTCTCTTCCCGTTTGCACCCACGAGTCGGACTGTTCAGAACCTGAAAGCGAGCAGGAAACATGCAGGAGGCAGGAAGCATGCAGGTCAGAAGCCGTATGACGATTTAAGCAGGTATTCACAGTCTTCTGAAGAAGAAGAAGAAGAAGAAGAAGAAGAAGAAGAAGAAGAAGAAGAAGACTATCACTATGATTAACTGATTGAATGACGGACTGACTAATCGACTTAAGAAATGAATCAGTGGACGAAATAATAAAGTACATAATTGGCTGTTATTTCAGATTGTGTCTGGTGCTATCTTTAATTTTACAATGACGATGAAGACTTCCAGCAAGTGCAAGATAGACAAATGTACCGTTCCGTTTTCACCAGAGGACTGTCCTCCTGATGCAACCGCTAAAGTATGTTGATGATCGAACGGAGTGATACATGAATAGTTGCATGAGTGGACGGGAAACTGGAGAATTGTTTAATGATTTGTTGTATGGGTGGATAGATGGCTGGCTGAACCATTGTCGATACATTTAAGGTTTGGTCAACGATAGCGCAAGAGGAATCTGGTTAATAATTGGATGAGTGAATGGAGGTGTATGTGCACTGATGGATGAGTGATTGGATTTATATGTGGATAGATTTAAGAGTTACTGGATGTGTATGTGGACAGATGAATAAGTGATCGGACGATGAGATGGATTCGTGGATGGAAGGATGGTTGAGGGATGGGTGGTTGGTTAACTTATGCAATATTGGCATTAAAGATGAACTGCACTGAAAACTTGATGATGATAATGAGGCATAGGAATTTACACAGTGTCTCGTACATCCTGTTGTCTGCTGCAGCCTTGCCTTGCATCTTCGGCTCCGTCCCTCTTTAAATTCCAAATCTTCATTACTGAAACCATATTCCTCATTGACTCCACTTTTATTTAACACAAATCCACTTTCACTGTTTACACACTGCCTTATTGGACTAAAATACGACTATGATAGGTCTGGGCTTGGCGTACGTGTAGACGCGGCGGCACAATGGGTCGGTATTCTTGGTGCAGATGCTAGTGTGCTTTTTGTGTGTGTGCCTATTTTTGTTCTTTTGTCTTCAATATAGTTATGGTGATTATTTATTAATATTTTTGGTACTAAGCAGGTATTTTCTAAAAGCAACCGTTAGTGTAGTAGGCGGATTGATGTATAATTGTATTTATTGATTGTTATTAGGATTATTACTATCAGTATTATTTGATCATTGCTTTATATGGTGTTTTTTTTAATCGCTGTCATTTTCATGGGTAAGGGTAGGTACGCGAATGACAAATTGAATAGGGGATTGGGCATCTTAACTTTGCCCGTTGTGGTACGTGCCGTGGCTTGAAAACTTTTTTTTTGGGGGGGGGGGGGGTAGGGTGGGGGTGGGGAGTGTGCGGGGAAAGAAGGGAGAGAAGCTGAATGTTGGGGTTTGATTTTAGCTCAACTGAAAGTTGAGATGAAATGGTTGAATAGAAGTTTGGTGTTACTTGCTTTTATGAATTGATGCTTTATTCTATACTGACTGTTTTTGTGTGAGTTTGACTGTCAGTGAGAGTTGTACACTGCTAAATAATTTTCCTTGCTGATTTTTGGGACAATAAAGATTCTGATTCTGACGATAATGATGATGATGTCGATGAAAAAAAAAAGTATGATTATGATAAGAAGTAGAATGACATTGGCCTCTGATGCTGTTAAATAATAATGATGATGATGAGAAGGAGGAGAGAGAGAAGCATGATGGAGACAATGGCGACGACGATGCTGAAGCTGCTGTTGCTGCTGTTACTGATGATGATGAGGGCGACAACGATCACAAAAAACGAAAAAAACGATGATGATGACGACGGTGATGATGATGATGATGATGATGATGATGATGATGATGATGATGATAATGATGATGATGATGATGTGATTTCAGCCCTATGACTGTAACGCCAGTGTTTGGTCACGTCCGTGGTTGCCAGTTCCTTACAAACTTCTGAGGGCGACAACGATAACAAAAAACGAAAAAAACGATGATGATGATGATGAGGACGGTGATGATGATGATGATGACGACGACGACGACGACGACGTCGACGATGATGATGATGATGATGATGATGATGATGATGATGATGATGATGATGATGATGATGATGATGATGCTGATGATGATGATGATGTGATTTCAGCCCTATGACTGTGACGCCAGTGTTTGGTCACGTTCGTGGTTGCCAGTTCCTAACAAACTTCTGTCATTGTCCTGCAAGGGGCCAAACGTAAAAGATTGACGATTTGAGATCTCGCTATGAGGGCTATAGAAATGCAATTTATTATTATTATTATTATTATTATTATTATTATTATTATTATTATTATTATTATTATTATTATTATTATTATTATTATTATTATTTACTTGTCAATGTCATAAAATTTGTAAAACATTTTCTGAGAAGAAGAAAAAGTACATTTGGTAAGAGAAAAGAAAAGATCAAAATTCAAATATAAATTTGTTGATTGTGTGTGTCTGTGTGTGTTGTGTGTGTGCGTGTGAGTGTGCATCTTGTTTATGATTGAATCCATATGCACTTTCTACAAATTGTAAATTCTCTCTCTCTCTCTCTCTCTCTCTCTCTCTCTCTCTCTCTCTCTCTCTCTCTCTCTCTCTCTCTCTCTCTCTCTCTCTCTGCGCGTTTGTTACATATCTAGTTTATATTTTAAACAGCACAGCACACAAACTCAATCTGTTTCAATAGAAAAGTAAAGCGTTTTTAAGAGTACACAAACATGCACCCATCACACAACCTTGTCGCGTTACATTCTGTTCAGACCAAAACGTAAGTGTTTTAAGAGCATGCCCCCATCCCCCCCTCCCTGATGAGATTGTTGTAGAAGCACAGGGCAAAAGGCCTACTGGGGGTCAAACGCCCATCCCCAATATTTATGAGATCACGTGATGCAACGAGTTATGTCGTGCTTTATAAGATTCCTCCCACTACTAGCACTTGCACGCCACAAAGAGGATTGAAGCAGACGACACGGTCAGTTTTTCAGTTCGACTTGTTTGTATTCGCCTTGTTTAGAGTAATTTTATACTTCCTTCAAGTTTGATGCCATCGTCTAGATAGCAAATAAAACAAAATGTCTCCCTGTTTCGTTGTTAGAGGGATCTGTCAGCCTTCAGCCAGAGCTGTTAAATCTAAAATATTCTTAAAGATTTTTCCACTACATTCTATAGGTAAGCAGTAAGTCAGACTGGGGCTAAACGCCCATAGTGGTATCGGGGTAAGACGCCTACCTTGGGCCTTTTGCCCCATATACAAGGCTTCTTGCCCCCTTATTGTTTTGAATGAAGAAGCGACTAGTTCACATAGACTGCTGCTTAAATATGTGTGTATATTTGTATTTTATAATTTATTTTGCCCAGTTTTCTTTGAAACTAAGTCTGACAGAAACGTTTTAAAATTGCCTACAGACATGACGAGAACATAAAAGGGATGTGTGACCAAGACAACTTGTCAGCAGCACTGGAAGCAATAGAGTTCCCATCATTCCAGTCAGCAGTTTGGTATTCCGTCACATACACTTCAGCAACATCAGGACAAGGATGTGGCTGAACCTGGGGTTTTCAATTTCGGCAGATACCACAATACCCTTTCTCCCAGGATAGAGTGGCAGCTGAAGGCTCATGTTGTTGACATACAGAGACGACTACATGGACTCAGAATGCGGGATTTGCAGCGCCTTGCGTTTGATGTTGCAGAGAAAGCTCACGTCAGCCACCCATTCAGCACAGACTCACAACCTTAACATTTGGCAGGCTAAAGCAAAAAGCATCGCAACAAAACACATATATGTATATAAAATGCCTACATTACCAAATAATAACGTCATAGGAAGCCCCCGTTACCACCTGGAAGAAAGCGTCCAATATTTCCAAGCTCATCCAACAGACCTCACACACAAATGAAGAGTTTTGTTCCAGAAGAGTTTTTAAGAAAAAAGGTAGGTGACTGGTCTAGGGAACAAAAAGATAGTATAGTAGATTGATAGAACAGAGTAGGAATGTGAAAGAACAAAGGAGAAAGACAGCGACATTGGGAATTTAAAGCACTAAATTTCCAGAAAGTGGGGATACTATTTATACTGAAACCCCCGGCATCCCCATGGGGGGCCCCTTAAGGGTGGGAAATATGGATGAAACTGGACTAACAACAGAGCAGAAACTGGCAAGATCATGGCTTCAAAGGACGTGCGTCTTGTCGGCAAAGTCACAAGTACTGAGTGCGGAGTTTTAATACCGTTGGTGTGTGCCTGTAATGCAACTGGAGTCTTTTACCAACTAATGTACATACAGTATTCCCGAGAAAGAGAACAGTGAAAACCCTGATTAAAGACGCACCGCCGCAAGCTGTTGTATAGTAGCGTAACCAGTTGTGTAGCGCTCCTGAATTCATGACGTGTCGTCATTCAGACAATGGAACTAAGTTTATCTTGAAACTATTTAGTTTTAAATTCATTTATGTTGTTTGTATTTAAGGGGCAAGACACTTCTATATGTGGGGCAAAAGGCCCATAATAGGCATTTTGCCCCACACTAAAAGGCGTTTTGCCCCAGGCGTGGGGCAAAAAGGCCAACAAATAAATTTTCGGTTTTGTGATATTGTGCTCATCCTGTTATCTCGTTCCTGGAGCCATTGTGGTAATTTGTAGCCTAGGCAAGCCTCAATAGTTTGCGTCTATTTGGGGCTGTCTGTGGCTTAAACAGGAACATATATAAACTTTGTTCCTTAAAGGGGGCCCTTTGCCCCGTGCTACTCTAGTTTGAGATGCCGGGGGTTTCAGTATAAATAGTATCCCACTAGTGCTTTAAATTACCACTGTTTCTGTCATTCTCATTTGTTCTCTCTCGCTCCTTCTCTGTTCTATCAATCTGCTAATTCTTCGCTAGACCAGTCACCTACATTTTTTCTTTCTCTCAAAACTCCTTTGTGTATGGGGTCTGTTGGGTCAGCTTGGGGATATTGGACGCTCTCTGCCAAATGGTCAGTAGGGTTTCCTATGGTATTATTATTTAGCATCAATGTAGGAATTTTATATGCATGTGGTTTGTTAATATTTTATAACGATGTTTATAGTCTATTGTGTTTGTTCGTAAGCGGGGGTTTGATAAATTAGAGAACAGCTTCAGCGTCCCCCGTATGGGATGCCTTTATTGTAAAGTGTTACCATTTAGGATGCTTCAGCAGATCTTTTTTACGGGACAGGGGTGAGTCTAGTCCTCTTTGAACCAACTTGTGGTCCTGATTCGCTCTTTGCATTCCGCTGGACTTATAAACAATGACTAACTAACTAATTACGAGCGCGCGCACAAACACACACATATGCAAAATACTGTAGTGAAAACCGACAATTTCACAAGGGGAGATCAAGAGTCCTGCGGTGGCGCTCCCTTCCTTCACTGAGCGAATCTACAAAACGTCATCCAACTAGGGGTGCAGTCAAACAGTGAACCGACGAAGGAGAAACCGTTCAGTGGATCGTGAGATATGGCGTTTACCGGACCGACGGATCGACAGACCGATTGATCGACATTTCGCTCGCTCTGATTCACTTTGAACTACTTGTGTTTAAATGGGGAGAGAGAGGAGAGAGAGAGAGAGAGAGAGTCCTTTAAAATGTAATGTCTTCACCAAAGTGATATTAGACATCCCCCAACTCCCCCCTTCCCATCCCGAACCAACCTGGCCGGAATTAATATTAAATTTAAAAAAAAAAAATAAAAATAAGAACAATAATACATTTAACAAAACAGATTGCATTATATCATTACATTATATTACACCTCACATACATTGACAACAATTCTAACATATTTTCTGGGTATGATAATACAGTCGCTATCGGGGATGTTAGTAGACACTTTGCCACAGCAACAACAATCCAATAATCTTTTTAAAAATTGTCTTCTGTTTTTCTTCTTTTACATTTTCAGGAAGTATAGGTTATACTATATTACAGATAAATGAAAGATCATAAATAATAATTTGTTCACCACAAACACATTTTACATCGGTTAAAAATTTTGTTTTAAAAGCATTTAATTTCATTCTACAAATGAGACAAACATTTTTATTACTTCTTTTATTGTAGTTGCATATTGCCGCACTAAATTTCTTACTCCAGTTGATACTTATTTTTGTCCCATATTGTGGACTCCGTCAATCTGTAACATTCCTGTAGTGATAGTAATATATTAATTTTGCATCACAGATGAATCTTGATTATTTGTTCCTTCTTTGGCTCCATTTGCCCATTCATTATATACTACTCAAAATAATACAAGGGCCACTTGTACATATGGGTCTCTCTTTAAATCAGAAACACGAATTCAATTTATTAGTTCATCATATTATATTGCAATCATTTCTGCATCAATAACAAAAACGATTTTAGACATCAGTCGCTTAAAATTCGAGTAAATTCAATTTAACTGGACATACCCCGCATTTACAAAATCAAAACTTTAGAAACCAAAAATCTATAGAGTCTGTATCGGGTGTGGCCACCGTTTGCATCAATGCAGTCTTGGCATCGTTGTCTCATGGACCGTATCAGGTTATGGAGGATGTTTCCTGGGATGGTCAACCACTCTTGCTGGAGAACTTGGGCCAGAACTTCAAGGTTAGCTCCTGGAGGGAGGTTTGCCCGTGTCTGTCAACCCAAGACATCCCACAGATGTTCTATGGGGTCCAAATGGGGTGATCGAGCCGGCCAATCCATCCTTATGACGTACTGTTGCTGCAGGAAGTCATTGACGATATACGCTCGGTGGGGTCTGGCATTATCGTCCTGTAGTATGGCACCTTCCCCAATGGCCCGCAGAGCTGGGACAACCTGTCACGTCCCAACTGCCTCAACAGAGGTTCGACATGTGTGCTCTTTCACACGAGAAAAGAAACCCAACACCTAAATAAACTCTAAAAGACAAAACCAGAAGTAACAAGACAATTTCTTTATTTCACTCACTCATTCGCACTAAAAATTAACTCCCTTTTTTCCACTTCCCAACCTACCAACCCTCAATCCTACTAATATAACCCCAAACTAATACATAAACAATTCGCTCAAAATAATAATGATGATTAAATCAAAATGAAAATGACTAACTGCAAAATGTACAAAAGATTTATAATAATTATGGCTGAAACAGCTTACTGACAACAAGGTAAATAATTGAAGCAAATGCTTTAAATCTTTATAAATATTCAAACCTTGTTACACTTAAATTTCAAACAGATACAACAAGTCTTCTATATTATATAAAATGAATAAAGAAAATTTATCCTTTGTGCAAAATAGAATTTGTAAGAAAATAATCTAAATTATTAATTAATTAATATCTGGCGAATTAATTCCCCCAGACAAAACTATACAATCACAGGGCTACTTAATCAGGTAGGTAATATTACTCAACAATGTTTATCAATCAGTTCAAATTAAATATATTTCAATGTGCTGTAATTTATAATTTATCACATGTAAGTCAATTTTTATTTCTCACAACTGTTGGTCAATAGTTATAGTTATTTGTTGTGAATTGTGGAGTGTGCGTGTGTGTGCTTTATAAACAAAATAAGGTTCCTTTTTTGACTACCGCAACCTTCGCAACTGAGGTTGACTCAAGGAAACACCGGCGTCATAGGCCGTGGCACACCAGCGTCACGCCAGCTAGGTTACAGCACCCTAATCAACGCTCTGGTTTAAGGTTTCTGGTTTTGGTACATCTACAACAATACATACAAAATACACAACCATTAATAATTATATTACAATATATTGCACAAGCATTCCGCTGTCGGAATGGTTGTCTCCCTTTCAACATCCTTACTCATCCTCCCTGTCATTACTTCTGTCATCGCACATATACATTCACAATCACCTCCTTTCTGTCATCTCTTCGCTACATAACAGCGAATTCTCTTACATTAATTTATAATCATTTAATTTATACTTCAGTTTAGAAAATTCTCTCTCTCTCTAGGTATTTATGCAGCAAATAATATGAAACATAAAATAGAATTAAGAAAACATAATTAACTATCCATTCACACTGCATGCATAACCCAAACCCCCGAACGATATGGCCAACTGAGAAATTGAGATAAGCAACTTACGGCTACCAGTGGAGATCCTCCGGCCTGTTGACAAAGACACACAATGACTGGACAAACACACAGGCACAGATGGTTAGGCAAGGTGATACACAGGCAGAAGAAATCCTAGACGGAGTCACAGGTCACCCGACGTTATACGTAGATAACTCAGATTTCACTGAGAATACACAGCTGGTATTCTAAACAGCTTAGAACGGTTCCAGTTAATCAAACACTTCCAAAGTGTTCCCAAAACAGTCCTCCTCTTCCGATAACTAGTCTCTCTTTTTCGTTGACAGTCTGATCAGTACGACCCACAGACGACGTCACTATCTGGCACCTTGACACAACACAGATCTGTCGATTCTGGCTACAAAAGCGATATGAAAATGTTTTCGGCTCCTATCAAAAATACAGTGCAAGGGGTTTTATACGATTAGCCTAGAATGTTCTAGAGCATACTCATTTCAATTATAATTCGTTTCCTGCACTGTTCGCGATTAGAGCACGCATTCCACACATAGAAAATCGCATGGCAGCAATTAATCTTCTCAATAACAAAATAGCCAAGCTACTGTTTTCTAACAATAGTTCGTTCTGCACGGGCGCAATACATTCGCTACTTCTGTTAATTATAACTTAATTAATTTAATTCTGATGCTCTCCCCTTGCTACCGTAACTTCTAACCTCTATGTTCAGGCTGATGATTAAACTATATACATAGGCGCACGACTGCAAATTGCGTAGCGTGACACAACCCTATGTTGTAGGACGTCATCCCTGTAGCCAATACCGTTTAAGTTGCCATGAATTTGGAGCAGGGGTGTTCTGAAGTTTAATGCGAAGCCACCCCACATCATGACAGATCCACCACCAAAGCGGTCATGCTCGCGCACCGTCGCATCAGCAAAACGCTCCCGTGGACGCCTCCAAACATTCACTCGACGGTCGTTGAAAGACAAGGAGAACCGAGACTCGTCTGTAAAGAGCACCCTTGACCAATGTTACCTAGTCCACACCAAATGACGCCGAGCCCAGGCCAAACGCGCTGCACGGTAAGCTGGGGTGAGCAAAGGCCGAACTGCTGGTCGTCTTGATCGCAGGTTTGCCTCGTGTAGACGGTTGCGAATTGTCTTGTCGCTGACGTTAACATTGCTGGCTGCGTGAAGCTGTTTTCTGATGGTGTTTGCTGTAGCGGACCTCATCCTCAGAGCTGACAGGGTGATGAAATGGTCTTGTTTTGCAGTGGTAATGCGGGGGCGTCCGGACCTTCTTGGTTCTTGGACGCTTCCAGTGTTGTTAAAGCGCTCCCGCAGCCTTAGGACAACAGAGTGGGACACTCCCAGCCGCCTTCCAACTTCTCTCACCCCCACCCCTTCCTGAAGCCATGCAATAGCTCTGCCTCTATCCGCATCAGTCAATCGTCGCCTTGGGGGGCATGGTTAGAAAAGCAGCAAAAGCGCTGCCATTTATACCCAGAAAAAAGCGCCGATTGTTGAACTGAACTCAGAAAATGCAAGCCTTTCGCGTGCAAATCACTTTTTAATGTTGAAAATTTTGCTTTATTAGCAAGACAACAGTAAATTAGGGTAATGTTTTTGGTGTAAAAAATGGGTTTGTTTTTCAACTCAGTGCATAAAGTTCAAAACTCACACACTTGTCAGAATAAGATTGTCTTGATTGTTACTGTACAGGATAAGTTTTGAAATAAGCAATATAAGCGATATTATTGATAACAGCAAAAAAATAATTAAACTAAATGAAATATGAGAGTGGCCGGCCCTTCAATTATTTGGAGTAGTATATAATAACCTAGAAGGAGATGGTATCCAACAGGAACTTACACTCGTTCCCCTAAGCTTTAGTTCATTAATTAGATGTATAATATGACATATAAATTCTCTTCGTACTTTCATATTTAATGTTTGCATTGCATATAATATTGATGTTGAATCCACACAAAACAGAATGTGAAAAAATGGTTTGGGCGAATAAATCAAATAATTTAAAGCCATTAATTTAGCAGTTAGTTTAGCTGTAAATATTGAACATTGTTTACCTAAATGATAGGACTTGGTATTATTTAACGTTGGGATCACAAATCCTTATCCTATATTATTATTTGTTTAGTAACTATTATTATTATTATTATTAGTAGTAGTAGTAGTATTAGTATTAATATTCAATGATGACCCATCTGTAAATATTTTGATTAATGATTGGGATATTGTTCATTTATAAGTGAATAAACTATCCTATCCCGTAATTCGAAGGTCGTTTAACCAGCGTACTCGATCTTTCTCTGTCCTCATATATGTACTATCTATGTATGCAACCTAAGGCTAAGCATTGTCCCCCAAACATAATAAAAGCATGATTACATTCTTGTCAATATGATTGAACAAAACAAACACTCAATTCATTCCTCTAAAACACACAAACATATATTTGTTCAAACGAGACAAAGTGACATATATATCAGTTTCATCACACAATACTAAATATGGACAGGCATGTACACCGTCTACCTCACTCTCTCTCTCTCTCTCTCTCTCTCGCTCTCTCTCTCTCTCTCTCTCTCTCTATATATATATATATATATATGTGTGTGTGTGTGTCTGTGTGTGTGTGTGTGTGTCTGTCTGCCTATTTCTGTGTGTCTACATTTCTGCTTGTCTGTGTTTAATGCCTATTTTAACTGCCTGCACATGTTCATAACTTTGTGAAAGCGGGGCCCGGCAAAGCAGAAAGTTGAAACAGGCTGAAGATGGTCTGGTGTAGAAGCACGCAAGATTCAAATAATTGACGAGTTCAGGTTTTCATGAAAAATGACAGGTCCGCAGCAACTTTTTCACAAATGGTAAAGTTTACGGCATCTTTTCATCGGTGCAAGACTTGGCCAAAAAATGGTTTTGACATGACCCCCTTACACAAAACATCTACTTTTAGAAATGATGATGTTTACGGCATTTGTTCGTCAGTGCAAAACTTTGGGCAATAAATGGTTTTCACAGGACCCTTACACAAAATATATACATTTACAAATGGTATAGTTTACGAGATCTCTTCATCGGTACAAGACTTAGCCAATAAATGGTTTTGACATCACCCCCTTACATAAAACATCTACATTTAGAAATGATGATGTTTACAGCATTTGTTCGTCGGTGCAAAACTTTGGGCAATAAATGGTTTTCACACGACCCTTACACAAAACATCTACATTTACAAATGGTATAGTTTACGAGATCTCTTCATCGGTGCAAGACTTAGCCAATAAATAGTTTTGACATCACCCCCTTACATAAAACATCTACATTTACAAATGGTATAGTTTACGAGATCTCTTCATCGGTGCAAGACTTAGCCAATAAATAGTTTTGACATGATTCCTTCCTGTACACGAAACATCTTTCTTAACTAGTAGTGTTTTAGGTGTGGCAGTAAAACGGTCTTCTATAAGGAACATAGCCACAAAAGAGAGGTTGGGATAGAGGGAGAGAGAGAGACAGACAGACAGAGATACAGACAGACAGAGATGTTCGTCTTAACTATCACCACCTGTACTATCCCTGCCCCACTTCCGACGACCCACAGTCTGCTCGATCCCACCTACTCGGTCCACATCTCAATTCCCAGCCCTTGTTACCCCGATCCGACTTAGGCTGAACAAGAACAAAACTACCTTCCCCGTCCTATCTAACACACCCCTCCCCAACGACACTCAACTAAAATTACTCTGCCTCATTACTAACCCGCTAACCCAACTCTATCCCACACTTCTCTCTGCCTTCCTTCCCCTCACCACTAACCATCCACTCCAAAGCTAGAACAGTAACCGACAAGGGGGCTTCCCTATCCCATGTTTGATCAAATTGGAAGTAAATAGCAGATGACACTAACTGATACTGAGTGGGATCTGTGCGCTTGCGCGGGAAGCGGAAGTTGGGCTTCATTGGTTTATGGGAATGACGGACATCCGAACTGTCTGTCTGGTGGTGGAGCTAGACGGCAGATGCCGAGTATCCGAGGCTTGCAGAGAGATCCGTTTAATGGTTTCAAGCGTACATAATATAGATCTACGACGCCGCGGTTTCTGATAGTGAGTGAGACAGAAGGTAGACGCTGACTACGGTAAAGCCTGCAAAATTGCGCGCCCACTGGCAGCAGATGTGATTCTTAAAGGAAGAGTGTTCGATAACGATTTCAGTAAACTGTTTTGCGCATGCTGGAGCAGCATGTTTATGAACAATAGCAGCTCTTTGAACCACACTGGCAAGTGCCCAATAGTTGACGTCTGTATCATTTTTGAAAATCAGGCTTGAGTGCGGGAGTCCCCCAGGGATCCGTGCTTGGGCCTGTATTGTTCACTCTCTACAATCAATCTTTTCACAATGCTGACCTACACAACGTTCTCCATCATTCTTTTGTTGACGACTCACAACTTCAAAACAGTTATACTCCTGATCAATCTGACACTGCCCTATCCACTTTCTCTAATACCATCGCCAACGTACAAAATTGGATGACAGAGAACAAACTTCAACTCAACAGCGACAAAACCGAAGCCATTCATATAGGGACCACATCCAAACTCTCAAAAGACACCTCTGACTCTCTTGAACACTCTGACTCGTCTCTCTGTCTGTGTCTTCTACTGCCAGAAATCTTGGAGTCAACTTAGACAGAACCCTCTCCATGATATAACACATCTCTTCTGCCTATTGCACCTGCTACTTTCAGCTCCGCCGCATTGCCACTATACGCAAGTACCTCACCACAGACGCTACAGCCAAATTTGTCACTTTACCGTTCTCTATCGTCTTGACTATGGTAACTCCCTTTTTGCTGGACTTGCTGTTTCTTCTATCTATCGTCTTCAACGCATTCAAAACAATTCTGAAAGAAGAAAAAAGAAAGACCACATCACTCCTCTATTGCAACAACTCCACTGGCTACCCGTCTCACGTAGGGTCAAATACAAGCTTAACACTCTCACAAGCAAATACCTTTTTATTAAAAAAAACTTGCTCCTATCTAACTCTTTGATTCCCTCTCACTCTTTCAACCTTCTCGGCCACCTGGCTCCTCAAACGACAACCTCAACGCACCTCATACAAAACTCAAAACTGCAGGCCAACGCTCCTTTTCTTTTCAAGCCCCCACCAACTGGACCTTCCTCCCTCTTCCCGGCCTCCCCTACCCCTCACCCCTTCGTTAACAACAGACTTTAGAAGCATTTAAATCGGGCCTCAAGACTTTTCTTTTCTCTTAAATAATCTGCAGACTACAGCACCTCGCTACACCCCCCCCCCCACCCATTCCTTTCCCACAACCCCCCTCACCCGCAAGTCTAAATGAGAGCAGTCGTAAATGGCCATGTACATAATCATTATTTAGCCATGTACATAATCATTATTTAGCCATGTACATAATCATTATTTAGCCATGTACATAATCATTATTTAACATTTTGTCAGGCGTATTTTTGAGTGCCGTGTCTCTGTATTGTTGCCTTGTCATCTTCATGTAGTTTATGCGGAAGTGTATATCAGTCTGCTTGAATTGCTAATGCGAAAGAATGTGTAGGAGTGCGCCTTGAGTCGCCTTAAAGTGAGATATGTGTGCGTTATAAGTTTCCGTATTATAATTATTATTATTATTATTATTATTATTATTATTATTATTATTATTATTATTATTATTATTATTATTATTATTATTGCGAACCGATCCGACAAAAGTACACGCACAGGCACTCACATATAAACTCACACAAGCGCTCCTGATCGGCCGGACATCCTTCAGTTGCTTAGACGAGAAAAGAAAGGACGCACAACATGTAACAAATGACAAAGACTTATGATCATAACTCCAGTCACACTTTATTCAAACAACTAAACCAAGTAAGATTCACTGACACACGCTAAACTCAATAAAAGTGACGGGAAGATAAACAATTAACAATCACAATGGCATCAACATGAGAAGAGAGATAGTCAAAGTCACAAGGAGGGAAGGGAGCAGACAGTTGATGGGGACGACTACACCTGATGAGATATGAGTGGCAAGATGATCGGTGTAACATCCTTTAAGTTCCGGGGGTCTTACTTTAGCCGGGCGCCATTGCGCATGCGCCAGGTTAAGTCGGGCCGGCTTTTTCACGATGTTCTTAGGCGTCGTAACGCTAACCCTAATCCCTAACCCTACACCCTAACTCTAACCCTAATCCTAATCCTTACTAAGACTACGATATCACTGTGCGCATGCGTCGAATTTTGTAATGCGTCGACCAATCAGAATGCTCCCAGTCGCTCCCAGCCCAAATAAGGTACTAGGAACTTTGACGATGTCACATCGGAACTTGCCGCTTGCCCGGAACTTGCCGCTTGAATCGGAATTTGCCACTCCCGGTAACAACAAATGTCACGCACGTGGTCAGAAAAAAAATTGACTCATATGAGGGAAAAAAAGTCTTTTGCCAGATGAATCATCTCGATAGCAAGTCCACTGGTAGACGAGGTTCGACTCGTGGTGAAAAATGTACTACCCCTTCGCGGGATTGGAACGCGTGTTCATTGCAGCACAAGCAGGGCAACATACCACTTAGCCACCGTGATACCACCGACCCCCAGCATGCTGGCAAGGCCCAGTCGCCTGTTGTTGTTTGTTAAGTAGATTAGGGTCCCCGGACACCCAGGCTTATAGGGGATGTAAAAATTACAATTAAAATAGATTTAAAAGGGTTAAAAATATCTACTTGACCGGCCTTTCAGGACCAATTAAAGGTCAGGTTAAAAACATCAGGGGGGAATAAAACAGTTCTTTCATACAAAATTAGGAAGAGCGAGATGGGATGGAAAATCATGAATGAATAATGTTAACTAACTAATAGGTATCAAAATCTCGTAAAATGTACAGTAATATTATGTACATAAGACGGTATTTGGGATGGGGAGAGAAAAACAAAACAAAACAAACAAACAAACAAAAAACAGTCGCCTTTATTGCCAAAGCCTTATATAGCGAGAGATGCTTTCACATCCACATGCTAGAGCCTGTGGGGGAAAAAATATGTCTTTCAGAATCGAAGCATGAAAATGCTCCGTGATTAAATTTAAAAAAAAACACCACCAGCCAGCTACTGATGTCTGACTTTTCTCCCCGACCAAGCGACTTTTTGGCAATCAGGTGTAGTAGATCGATAGTTCACAACGACGCTTCCAGCTGTGGCGAGCGTTTCCCAATTTATGCTTCAGCGAGTCTGCTGAGGGTTGAGCAAATGGGGGCTCGCTCTACGGTATACACTTTAGTCTCGGATATACAATGGTGGATGATCAGCTCAACGTTCGAGGAGGGCCTAGTCTGAACTACTCCTCCAAGCAGCATCATTGATTGGAAGCCTGCCAAACCAAGAAGAAGAAGAAGAAGAAGATAATGGTGATTCCGAAGATGGTGAAGAAGTAGTAGTAGTAGTAGTAGTAGTAGTAGTAGTAGTAGTAGTAGTAATAGTAGTAGTAGTAGTAGTAGTAGTAGTAGTAGTAGTAGTAGTAGTAGTAGAAGAAGAAGAAGAAGAAGAAGAAGATGATGATGATGTTGATGATGATGATTAAAGATGATGATGTAGCAACAGCAGAATGAATGAATGAATGAACATTGAGGTTTAACGTCTACACCCACCATTGGCGATATGGCAGACGGGGATAACCATCCCAGGGAAAGAGGGGTAAGGACCTGAATCAACACTGGACCACCAGAGCAATCATACTGCTAAAATGGACAGTGAAAATGGCCACATTTTATATCGCCCACCACGGGATTCGAACCTGGGTCATCGGTGTGCCAGGCGAACGCTCTACCAATTGAGCTGCGGCGGTGGGACAACAACAGCTGAAGAAGAAGAAGAAGAAGAATATAAAGAATATAAAGATGATGCTGAAGATGGTGATGATGATGATGATGAAGAAGAACAAGAAGAATAAGAACAACGACAACAACAACAACAACAACAAGATGGTGATGTTGAAGAAGAAGATGATAAGGATGATGGCAAAGAAGAAGAAGAATATGATGATAAAGAAGACGAAGTAGACAAAGTAGATAAACTAAAGAAAGGAAAGAAAGTAAGAAAGGCTGTGAGACAGAGGTTAAGAGGTCCGGCGTGTAAAGATAATATGGCGTGGCATATTCCATTTTGACAGTGAAATTAAAAAAAAAACAAGCATACTTCAATAATAGAAGAAAGAAAGAAAGAAAGAAAGAAAGAAAGAAAGAAAGAAAGAAAGAAAGAAAGAAAGAAAGAAAGAAAGAAAGAAAGAAAGTGAGGTGTATTAAAGCTGTGGGAAAAAAAGAGGTTAAGATGATATTGTTGAGCGGGTGGGGATTATATGGCGTGACATGTGCCATGTTGACAGTGAAGAGAACTTGCTTAGCTATTGATCCCACTAGCATTGTATCCGCTTTCCTGTGTCACTGCACTCTTAGAACCTCCTCCCCCACACCCACCCAACACACATTTTGATGGGTGCGGGAGGGGGTGTGTGGGTGGGTGTGAGACAGTGTGTGCGCAGGGGGATATGCAGGGCCGGATCACTTACTCTTGGAGGGGGGGGTTCCAAAAATTTTTTAAGGGGTTAGGGGTGACAAAAACGTGTCCGCTCGAGGAACTTGAGTAGAATGAGGAACGTTTTACTTACCAACAGTGTCAACTAAATTAAGAGCTTTAAAAAAAACTCCATATATATTTTTTTTTCTGACTGAGTGAGGTACATCGAATGGCCAGGGGGGGGGGGGGTTCCGGAACCCAGGAACCCCCCCCCCCAGATCCGGCCCTGATATGGAGAGGGGGGGAGAGAGTGAATTTGGGAGTATATTATACATGTATATCCTCTGTCCTATATCACTGCTATTTTAGCAAGCACCCCCACCAGTGACCCACACTATGCTCCATGCTACTTTTTTTTTTTGGGGGGGGGAGGGTGGAGGGTGAGAGTGCAGTGGGAGGGAGAGTTTGTTTAGGAGGGAGAGTGATGGATGGGTGTGTGTGTGGGTGGTGGTGGGATTGAAATGCTTCAAGTGGTAGAGCGCCTGACGTCTGTTCCGATTGCATTTTCCATTAACCCACTCTTTCAACCTGTCCTAAACAAAAGATACAATAGATTTACTACTGCTACTGCTAATTAATTTCATTTGAAAACTACTACTACTACTACTACTACTACTACTACTACTACTACTACTACTACTAATTACCATTTGTACAGCGCCCTTCCTCACTAGAGCTCATAGCGCTTTACAGAAGGAAAAACAAAAACATTAGTGACAACAAGTGATGACAACCAGCTGTATGCTTCTGGACCCCTCACCAATCTTCCTGTTCTTATTTCTTCCACTCAGGCCTGCGTCTCTGAACTTAAGGTTTGGATGACGCAGAACAAGCTCAAACTTAACGAGGATAAAAATGAACTTATCATCATTGCTCCTCAAAAAAATTCTTTAATCTTTTTCCTTACCTTGTTCTGTTTCACTCTGCGACACCGACATTTCTCTATCAACCTCTGTCCGCAATCTCGGTGTCACCATTGATCAAACTCTCTCTTTTCAGACGCATGTTGCTAATATTTGTAAAACCTGCTTCTACGAAATTCGTAGAATCTCATCCATCCGTCATTTACTTACTGAAGATTCAACTAAGACTCTTCTCTGTGCCTTCGTACTGTCTCGTTTAGATTACTGCAATGCTATTCTTTCAGGCTGCCCTAACTATCTTATTTCTAAGCTCCAAAGGGTCCAGAACCATGCTGCTAGGCTTGTCTTTCGCTCTTCTAAATTTGACCACATCTCCCCTCTCCTACACTCTCTCCACTGGCTTCCTGTTCAACAGAGAATTTCTCACAAGACTGCCACACTCTGATGCTTCGGGCCCACAATATATATCTGACCTACTCCATCTCTACACCCCATCCCGTCAGCTTCGTTCTTCTGCAGACTCTCGTATCTTTACGATCCCCACTGTCAGGACAGAAACGTTTGGCCAAAGGTCTTTTTCTTATCAAGCCCCTGTTACCTGGAACCAGCTCCCCCACTCCATGCGTCATTCACCCTCCCTGCCAACCTTCAAAAAATATCTCAAAACTTATTTATTTCCATCATAGTCTTTAATCTTGATTGTTTTTGAGTATGTTTGGTGTGCTTAAGCTTCTCGCAGTGATTAATTTAATTGATTTTTTTTGTTTTCTTTATTATAGAAGTGATTATGTGTGCGTGCGTGCGTGTGTGTGTGTGTGTGTCTGCGTGTGTTTGCAGATGGGTGTTATAAGTAAAAAAAAATATCTTATTTTCTTGTTTTGTATGTTTTCTTTTTGATTAGTTGTAAATTTTTGACTTTGTAAACGGCTAGGGCTTTGTTTAGATTAGGCGTCAATAGCCATAATAATAATAATAATAAAGCCTCTTGGAACTTTTTTTCTAACGCAATGTCAAATAATAGTCAAACCAAAAGGCGATGTAATGAAAACCAAAAATGGAAATAATAGTTGTTGTTGTTGTTGTTGTTGCATCAATGTTTATTCATCAGATTAACATAAGTTGTACTGATATAAATAATAGTAGGCTACTACTACCAAAAGTGAACTCATTGCTCTACAAAATGAGACTGGATTCGTCGATTACAAAATATGTCAAAGGTATTAATTGTATATGTCGGCAACCAGTTTCTATCAATAATTTATTATTTGAATGTACATCGTTGTTATCATTATACACAGCAAAGGATGTATTGCTAAGTAACACTGAGGATATTAATGATATACTAGACAATATTATGAGGAAAATATTAAAAAAAATAGCCAACAGTATCTTAAGGACACAACGACTATTAAAAAGATTTTTTTTAATACCTAAAATAGTGCATGTATTTGTTTATGTTTGTGTGTGTGTGTGTGTGTGTGTGTATTTGTGTGTGTTTCGGTATGGCTGAATGTCTAAAATCATTTTAATAAGTGAATAGATGTTAAATATAATAACTGAACTTAACCCTTTGCTTTTTGAAGTACACGAAATAAGTATACCATTGAAAGCTATCTGTCGGTCCCTGCTTATCTCTCTGTCTGTCTGTCTCTCTTTCTACCTATTTTTTCTACCTCTCTCTTTTCTACCTATCTCTTTCTACCTCTCTTTCTACCTCTCTTTCTACCTCTCTTTCTGCCTATCTTTATACCTCTCTTTTTTTTACCTCTCTCTCTTTTTACCTTTCTCTCTTTTCTGTTTACCTCTTTCTCTCTACCTCTCTCTTTCATTTTTACCTCTCTTTTTCTACCTCTCTCTCTCTTTCTACCTTTCTCAATCACTCTCTCTCACCATCACCACTACCATCACCACCGTCCTTTTGTTACCCCCAAAAGAACTAATATGACTATTCCTCGAAGTTTGAAGTTTAAAGTTCGACACTGGAAACCCTTATCAAACTGCATATATACCTTTTTTATTTTTATTTTATTTTAAAAAACTTAGAATCTCCTCGTTTTGGAATATGAGCCGACTCTATACTACTAATATTACATTGCGATACGGGAACCTATAGTTTGTACATAGGCTACTATACTCTTCCCCTTCCCCCACCCCCCCCCACTCCCTGTAAGCAATTGTAGGACTTTAGGATTTAGAGACCCCTTAAAATTAGCGGTGAAAGTTGTTATTGCTTTTCATAGAAAGCACGGCACCTATTATACGACTTCTAAAATAGAATCTAACCTTATTATCTAAGTTTAGATTAATCTTCTTAAACTTATCAAAAGTATTAAACTCGATAACTTGTAGCAGTTTCTGTGTTTGCAGATAATAAATACTTTGCAATAGTCTGGAATCAAAACGAGACAAAAGTTCATGTGTCAGTCCGTCAGATATACAGGTATTTCAACTCCCAAAGTCTGTCTGTCAATCCGTCAGTCCATCTGTCTATCGGCTGGACCCATTACACGCCATAATCTCAATAACCCCTGACCGGATTTTGAACCAAGCCGTATAAGAATATTACCCAGCTTCCCGTGTCATTTGCGTATTTGCTGTACCTCAAAAACGAAGGTCGCTGGGGTCAAATCTTTGTTAAACACGTTTTGCTCTATATATCAAAAACGGCTCAACCGATTTTGGCGATCTTTGACATACAGGTACTTCAACTCATTGTCATTCATAATTGTACTTCCATTATGTCATCAAAAGTAACTTATTATACAAGGTGACCGCAAGACACCGGAAACAGGAGTTTCAAAGCTAGGTCTACCGTACGAACGTAAACATTACAGTACATGATTATTGTTTTAGGTCCAGCGGACTCTTCCGAGCCAAATCAGGACCGGACAACCCCTGATCCGCATAAAAGATCTGCTGAAACAACCCTTGTGGTAAAACTGAATACTCTCCACCAGCCAGTCACTTTGCAATAAAGACATTCCAAGCAGGGGACGCTGAGGCTTTACCCTAATTTATCGAAGCCCCGTTTACAAAAACAAAATAGAATACAAACATCATTATAAATTATCAACAAAACACATACATATAAAATGCCTACATTGCTAAATAATAACATCATATGAAGCCCTAGTGACCACCTGGCAGAAAGCGTCCAATATTCCCAAACTGATCCAACAGACCTCACACAAAAATAAGGAGTCTTGTCCAGGAAGTTTTGAAGAAAACAGGCTGGTCTAGCGAAGAAGAAGATAGTATAGCAGATTGATAGAACAGAGCAGGAATGAAAAAGAACAAATGAGAAAGACAGCGACAGTGGGAATTTAAAGCACAAAATTTCCAGAAAGTGTGGATACTATTTATACTGAAACCCCCGGCACCCCAACGGGGGAACGAACGTAAAGACTCAGGTTAATAACGTACACTTTACTGCCAACCAGTAAACGTAAGCAGGTCTACACTATAGCAAACCTTTTTTCCCATCTCCACGTTACCACCCCACGTCCACAACAGAAGCTAAAATCAGTTTTCTCAAAACTTGTCTACCTGCACACCCTTCCACAATATACACACTGTTGATCCAGAGTCTCAGGGACCTCTTTACCTTGCTTGCTTCAATATGATTGTGTGTAAATCAGGCGCAAACTCTAGTTAAGTCTACTTCCTCTTCCAAGATTCCTCTTGCGATGCTTTCAGCTTTCAAATGTGAAGAGTCGTACTTGAAACTTCACTCGTGGGCATGAGATTGCTGAAGAGTTCGGTAGACACATTGGAAGGAAAGTTTTGAAGAGGGCGGAAAAGTTGCAGAGAAAGAGGTGTCACTATCATCTGTGCTCTGTTCGAAGATAGCGCACTTAATAATAATAATAACGGATTTTTATATAGCGGGTACTCCAGCCTATGACCAGACTCACCACGCTTTACATAGTCATTACATATAAGTACATGCACTCGATAAAACATCGCTTTCGCTACAATACACCAAAAGACAGAACAGTAAGGGTACAAGTTATTTACACTTATGTACACAAATTACAATTTACAACTACGTACACAAATGACAGAAAAGACAAATAGAATAGCAAAATCATATTCACAGCTATTTATATGCCCGGTTAGGCCCAGGAGGAAAAACAGTATAAATATGTACAGCCGTGTATACACTTACGGATCAGACAGAGACAAAGAGGAGAGAATGGCAGCGGGATACAGATCATTCTGAATAGTGAAGTTTGAAGAGGTGGGTTTTGAGGGCCTTTTTGAATGCTTGTGTTGATTGTATGTTGCGGATATGGGAGGGAAGGGAGTTCCACTGCTTAGGTGCGGAGTAAGCGAATGCACGTTGGCCGTATGTCTTAGTGCGGGTGACGGGAACCTTGAGTGTGCGAGTGTCGGCAGAAGATCTTAAAGTGCGTGAAGGGGAGTAGACAGACAGTAGATCAGCAAGGTAGGAGGGACAAGAATCTGTGAAGAAGTTGTGACAGAGAACAGAGAGTTTGTACTCTATGCGTGCTTGCACAGGAAGCCAGTGAAGGGAATGTAGTAGAGGTGTGATGTGATCGCGTTTCTTAGCTCGGAATACTAGTCTAGCTGCTGAGTTCTGAACCTTTTGTAGCTTGTCAATGATGTGTTTTGGGGAGCCAGCAAGGAGAGAGTTGCAATAGTCAAGACGAGAAAGGACGAGAGCGCAGACTAGGGTTTTGGTGGCAGTGAGCGTAAGATAGTGGCGAAAGGAGCTGATTTGGCGTATGGCCGTGTATGCAGAGCGACAGATGTTGGAGATGTGGTTGTTGAGGGACAGGTCATCGGAGAGAATGTAGCCGAGATTTCTTGCTGAGGATGAGAACTGAATGTTTGTTGTCCCTACCGTAAGCGATGTTGGGAGAGGCGGGAGTGAGGAGGAGGTGTTGTGCTTGTGAATGAGGAGGGCTTCGGTTTTGTCGTCATTAAGCTTAAGCTTGTTGCGTGTCATCCATGACTTAATGTCTGTGATGCAGTTCTCCAAAGTCTGAACAGTGGAATTAATGAGAGAGGGGGCTGTGGATTTATAAAGTTGTGTGTCGTCTGCAAATGACTGACTCTCAACAGCATGCTTTCTAAGCAGGAGAAGCAGTGGCTTGGTGTACAGAGTGAATAACACCGGCCCTAAAACGGAACCCTGAGGCACGCCGCACACCAAATCTGCTGTGCTGGAGAAACAGCCATCGACAGTGACTGCTTGTGATCTGTCGGAAAGATATGAGTGGAACCAAGCCAGGACCGAGCCGGAGATTCCAAAGTAGTGTTGAATAGTGTTAAAGAGAATGTGGTGGTCGACTGTGTCAAAAGCGGCTGAGAGGTCTAGTAAGGTGAGAACGGAGACGTTACCATTATCTAAGGCCAGCAACAGATCGTTGGTTACCTTTAGGAGGGCTGTCTCAGTGCTGTGGAAGGGTCGGTAGGCAGACTGGTTGGGGCAAAGTAAAGCGTTATCATATAGGTAGGCAAACAGTTGTTTGAGAACAATTTTTTCTATGACTTTGGACAGGAAGGAGAGGTTTGAAACAGGTCTATAGTTCTTTAGATTATTTTTGTCTAAACTTGGCTTTTTAAGGAGGGGTTTGATGACAGCCGTTTTGAGCACAGACGGAACAACACCAGAGGACAGACTCTCGTTGATAATGTGGGTAATGGTCGGGAGTAGAGGGTCAAGATTCTCTATCAACATGGGGGTAGGAATGGGGTCAAGAGAGCAAGATGTTGGTTTTGAGCTTAAGATGACTTTCTTGACTTCTTGCTCTGTTACTGGTTGAAAAACTTCCATTTTTGCGGTAGTGAGGGAAGGTGAGAATGGGTTAATTAGTGGGATCTCATGGCTGTCAAGAGCGTCCCTTATGTCAGCCACTTTCTGTGTGAAATAATTACAAAATACATCTGGTAGCTGACATGGTGGATGCGTGGATGGGAGTGATGTTGCATTGCTCTTACCCCTTAGCTGATTGCAAATGTTGAACAACTGTTTACAAGTTTCGCTGCTGCTAATTCTGTCGCTAAAGTACCGGGTTTTGGCAGTCTGGACTATTTTAGTGACCCGTTTTTTTGCAGCGGTGAAAATCTGCTTGCTGACTTCTAAACCCGATTTAAGCCACTTTTTCTCTGCTTTGCGTCGGTGTTTCTTCGCCTCGGAGAGCTCGTCCTTGATAGACTCGTACCAGGGTGCTGAGCGTGTTGCCTTAACCTTTTTCTGGGCCACGGGGGCGTGCCGATCATCTTGAAGAGGAGTTCATGATGTTAGGGGGTGAGGGGGTGGTTGGAGTCGGTGGATTTCGTCGTTGATTTCTTCTGTTTTGTCGCAGTAGTCGCTACCGTCACCATCGCCGTAATCGTCATTGTCATCATCGTCGTTGTCATAATAATAATAATAATAATAATAATAATAATAATAATAATAATAATAATAATAATAATAACCATCATCGTCATCATCATCATCATCATCATCATCATCATCATCATCATCATCATCATCATCATCATCATCTTCATTATCTTCTTCTTTGTCGTCCTCGTCATCATGATCATCATCGTCGCCCTCGTCGTCATCATCATCGTCGTCGTCGTCGTCATCTTGTTTCTTTGCACCGTCCACTTTCACAAAACAATATCGATGTATTGCCGACCCCTTTACCCAAGGGACAAGCCATTTCAGAATACAGATATCAACATTCTTCACCCCTTAGGGACGACGTTTTGGAGGACATCTATGCATCTGCCTGTGATCAGCCAGATTAGCGCACACAAGATACGGCATTGCATTAAACATTACAACACAACAAAGTCATTTGTGTATTTATAGACTAAATACTTTGAAATAATCGAAAAGAGGGAAGAGGAGGAGGTAGGGGTGAGGGGGAATCAGAACGAACCAAACGTCGGTCCGTCAGTCTGTCGGTCCGTTGGATGCTGTATCTGAAGAACACTGAACGGATTTTGATCAAATGTCATAGGAATGTTACCTAGGTTAGTAACCTGCCCCTATGCAATCATAAGGTCTCAACCCAAAGGTCAAGGTCACCTGAGTCATTGTGTTGCCAAACGCGTTTTGCTCAATATCTCAAAATAGGTTAAAGCTTTTTTTTTTTTTTTTTTTTTTGTTCGCAGTTTATTATCCCTTTTTATCGGGAAACTCTGGGCCGCCTCCCCCGGAGAAGGCGTAGTCACAGCCAGTGACGCACCCAAACCCTACCTACCTAACATTATTTGTGAAGTTTTGAAATTTTTGCTGGGGGGAGCAAACCGGAGTACACGGAGAAAACCCCCGAGACGTTGCCCGAGTCGAAAGTAAATAATATTCGGAGAAACATAACGCCCAGATGCTGGCTCGAACCCACCACACCTGTCAGGCGCCATTGGCTTCTGGCTTGTGGACAAGGCAAGTTAGTCCCGCCTTAGCCCACTTGGCCACAACGCTCGCTACTTTTTTTGTGTTTTAGTATACAGCTATTTCCAATCATGGATAATGTTTCAGTAGCAGTTCGGTTGTCGGTCAGTGGGTCGCTTCGTCGCTCGCTCTTTCACTTCTTGTGCGTGTGTTACGTTGAAACGCAAACGAAAGTATGTCTGAAGCGCGCACGATAGATCTAATCGTTTCGTTTTGCAAAGTATTCAATAATGGAGTTTATTTACCTTTGATTTGAGTTTGCATTGTTGTTAGGAGAGGCTTTGTATAACGTTGATAATTTGAGTTAGTCGATATTGTTGGAGAATTCTCTGGATCTGCGTGTTTACTCTCGATAGAAATTTCCCGATGGGTGTCGAAGTAAGAGAACGTTCCGGGTATGCGTAGAGAGATGTATGACGTAGGTCAGTGATGACGATCTTTAATTCTGATTGGTTGTAACGCGTTATTCTAGAACGTCCTGAGGTCATCTCGAGTTGAGAGAAAAAATTATATATTCGATGCTCTGTGTGTTGTTGGGAGTTGAGTTGAGAATTGTATGCAGATGTTGATGTGTGCTGAATAAAAGTGGAAAACTTCATACGTCGACTTTGTGACTTGTATGCTGATTGAGCAGGCTGCGTGGATAAACGAATCTGAGTTACACACCTTATCAGGACTTCAGCATCGGGGCTGAATCAAATACTGATAAAGAAAAACACCAACATCATATCGAGTGTAACAGTGTGTGTGTGTGTGTGTGTGTGTTCAATGTGTTCAAAGCACACCTTTCATCTTATTTCAAGAATAACCACCGGAATTCATTATTTTCACTTTATGGATACTTCAACTCCTGCTAAACATGTGACAACATTCATAGTTGTACTTTCTCAAGACAATTTAGAAAATGCTTATTTATCAGCTATGTGTGTGAGAGCCTGGAAATACATTTAAGTGGCTTGCCATCTTGTATTTTTCTCTGTAGAGCTATTTCCATCCCTCCCCCCTCTCTCATTACTCCCCACCCTTTCCCGCATCCTCTCTCTCTCTCTCTCTCTCTCTCTCTCTCTCTCTCTCTCTGTCATGTTTATAGCATTGTCTTATCTCTATTTCTGTCTCTCTTCCTCCTCGCTCCTTCCCCTTCTCTGTTCCCCTTTCCCCTTCATTCCAATTCTTTTGTTTCTCTCCTTCATCTTTCCAATCTCTCTGTTTCAAAGTAGAGACATTTGATAAATGTCTTCATCGACTCGAGCATAGACAATCTCGCGTGCTGTTTTCGTGGCAGAGTGACTGTTGATTTCTCATCTGAAATTCCCATCCAGAAATAGCCTTTTAAAGATCAGAAACAAAACCTAAATAGGTAAAAGCAAAACTCAGATTACGATCTGAGGGGAGAAGAACTTCCTTACCTTCCTACCCTCTTGAAGCTTGTATTTTATAAACGTCCTCTTCTACGCGAGCATAGGCTGTTTTCGTGGCAAAGTGACTGTTGATTTCTCATCTAAAATTCCCATCCTGAAATAGCCATTTAAAGATCAGATACGAAACCTAACTAAGTAAAAATCAAACTCATATTACGATCTGAGGAGAGAAGAACCCCCCTCCGTCTCCCCCTTCCCCACTCCTTACCTAAACACACACAGACATCTCTGTCTGTCTGTCTCTCTCTCCCCCCCCCTCTCTCTCTCATCTTCTCGCCTACCCCTATGTTCCTCTCACTTCTTGTTTTTCTCCTCCAAATCGTCTTCTTCTTTAAAGTCCAAGTCACGCGCTGAACACATCCATCAACTGACCAATGACACGCGACGCCTGTAGTCGCGTGACTGCGCAAGGGAAGTTACTGCTTGCAGCAAAAGCATTTAGCATAGTGCCCCATCAGCTTCAAGACATTTACTGACAGCAGTCATTCATCTTTATTTTACTACGCTTAACTGTACTTAACTTTACGATCTTGACTGTCTCTCAAACAATGCTGAGCCAATTGAAATGATTAATTTAAATTAAAAAATAAAACCGCGGCGTTTCCACAACGCATTACCGAGACACTAAAACATTTAGGACTTAGGACCCTGCCCCGGTCCGTCGTTCTGAGGTAAACCTTTTCACCTGTCAGCATTGTAGCCATCTGAAGGTGTTTTCCTTGAAGGCCAGTTTGAATCTCCCTTCAACAAGCAGTTGTGCCCTCGTCACAACCTTTTCAAGGTACCAGTTTTATTCCTGTTACGACTGCTGCTCTTGTCATGCTATGTGTGGGAACTCCTATAACTTAAGACAATACGAAGACTTTAGACCAAGTGTCGGGCGTCAGTTAATTGAAGCCCATTTGCAAGGACAGGATCACCAGTCTGCACTCCAAGGTAAGGCTGCTGCGCTCCCTTCTCATCTCCATCTTCCCTTAACACTTGCGAAACATGGACCCTCACAGCATATCTACAGCGAAGAATACAAAGCATGGAGATGAGGTGCTACAGAAGACTTCTGGGCATTTCCTATACCCAACAACACATCACCCACGACGAAGTCCGACAGACCATCACACAAGCCATTGGACAACACGATGACATGCTCACAGTGGTGAAGAAACGGAAACTCCGATGGTATGGCCACGTCACCACAGCATCAGACCTAGCAAAGACCATCATACAAGGCACGGTGCAAGGAAGCACAAGAAGGAGACAGAAGAAGAGACGAGAAAACAACATTCGAGAATGGATTGGCTTGACACTGAGCGAAGCCATGAGGGTTGCTGAGGACAGAGAAAGATGGAGTACGCTGGTAAACAATCATCTGTGGTGCCCCAACGACTTTCGTGCTACGGGATAGGATAGGATAGGTCAGGTGATAGGCCATTATAGACTGCTCTCGTCTCTAGAGATAATTCACTATTAAAATTGTACTATTGTAAGGATCACAATACGTTTTGTGTCATGCAAATGCAATCCAATTTACAAAGGGTATAAGCAATGTCCAATAGGAAGTTATTTTTTAACCACCTTGTAGCTATGGCAACCGGAGTTGGAATGTATGTGGTGACGGGGTCGCCTATGGCGCTGATTCCGCCAACACCATAAATCAGCAGCTCCTTGAGCTCGTAAGACCAGCGGGCGTAACAGGCGTAATTTGTTGCCTATAGCTCAGTGGACTGCGAGCTGGTTGCCTAGGACGAGGGTCACGGGTTCCAACCCCGCGTTGGAAGAACTTACGTGACTTAGCTACCAGACTTTTTAGGACATCCGAAAGTTTTCTCCAGGTCCTACGGTTTCTTCCCTCCCTTCAATAATGGTATGTGATGCAGTCAATCTAAAATTACAACAACAACAAACATATATATATATCTATTGATTCGTCTTCCGTTTTCTGTGAAAGCAATTTGTTTTAGATCGCCGCTCTTTGTGTTCGATTGAAGAAAAAGCGCGATTTATAGCATCCTGTATAATAATAATAATAATAATAATAATAATAATAATAATAATAATAATAATAATAATAATAATAATAATAAATTTTATTATTAATAGTAGTTGTAATATTATTATTATTATTATTATTATTATTATTATTATTATTATTATTATTATTATTATTATTATTAGTAGTAGTAGTAGTAGTAATAGTAGTAGCAGCAGCAGCAGCAGTAATTCATTTCCAATTCCAGTTAGTTTTTATCGCCCTAAACATGCGAAAATGAGATCTGTAACTGTGACAGAGGCGATTGGTCTAAAGGGAGGTAAAATGAAGCCAGAGAATCAGCCAAACGAGATAATTTAGACTTCAGTCGTCTGCTGCACTTTTCAACGTTCAGAGGTTAATGACCTTCCTCTTGTCTGGTTTGGGTTAAAAAGTAAAAAAAAATGTCATAAAGCTTTATTTTTTTTTTACATGCATATAAACTCTTGCTTCAGAGTCTGTTCGTGAGGGGCTTGCGTCATCATCTTGCTGGAGCCAGAGTGTACAACATCGGAAATCAGAGTAGTTGAACTAGTGTTGTTAGTGTTGTTTTTGTATGTGTGTATGTGTTTGTGCATGTGTGTGTGTGTTTTCTGGTACATGTAGGCGATAGATTTTTGTCCGTGTGGGTGTATGTTTGTGTGTGTCCGTCTAACTGTGTGTGCATGCATTGTCAATAATAAAATTGTTCTTTAGGCTAGCGAGTGTGAATATGATCCTTCGTGACGACATACAATGAAGGAACTATTAACCTTCACAATCGTTATTTGATCTACCTTAAACGCGAAGTCAATTTGAACCAAGCAAGAAGGAAAGGCCTTCATAGAACAGTAAGTACTGATAATGCTTGGGGCTAACGTACGACAACGGTATAGTTACTGCTATCAACGTTCTGTCTCATTGTCACGAAGAGAGGGGTTGGGGGATGGGGGTAAGCTCTTAATCTCTAGCGCGTTATTACCTCCTTTGAATAGGTTAATGGTGCGATGACATTCCAGAGATTAATGCTGGGCCAACTTAATAAACAGACAGGGAAAAGACGAGATGGAAAATAAGGCTACAATAGTTAAGAAATTCACATTCAAAGGCCAGTCAGGGTAATTGCGGTTTCTATAACTATCTACTTTATTTAACTTGAAATGGAGACTGTAGGTCAAATACTCCTAACGTGAGTCATAGGCATAGCGTCTTTTAGTAAGGAGTAGTCCGGTGATTTTCTGGGTAGTCAATATTGGGGATACTAGAGTGAATGTAGACTGATCTCATCACAGGGCGAGAGTGTATCTGTATGGTTTCAGAGTCTCTCTGATAATCTGGCGAGGGGGGATTCTCGTAGGCTTAGGCACTTAGCTCTGTACTGTAGTGCGGCGATTTGTCCAGGATACTCTGGTTGGCTTGTTAGCGTGGGTATTAGCGTGGGTGCTAAGATGCAGGTCAGTGGTCACGCGATGATGACGCATGGACCATGAGTGCTGTCTTGTGATATGGTACAGGCATCGAAATCGGCTTTCGTGGCTAGCCGTCTGGAAAATGGCGAAGTCCCAAGTCTCGCTTCTCATTGACCTCCTGGGTTGACAGGGGCCTGCGGCGGGTCAGTGACTGGGAGTTGATACAATGCCGGGGTGATACGCCCGGTACAGGAACCCGTCTGCAATGTGTACAGACGCTGTATCAGCGGGGGATAGGGATAGTGTGGATTCAGGGCCTGTGACATGATAGCCCTCCTCAGAATTCAAATTGGTGTGACCGGTCATGGGTTGAGCCAGTGCACATACCAACAGTCAAACAATGCAACTAGCTTTACTGGGCCAAGGTGGAGTTTATTGGCAGCCGCTAGTATAAGATACATTCGGCGCATAGGATGGGGTTGGCAACAGGGCAAATATTTATACATTGGGAGCGAGGGGGAAAGCAAATGGAGGATACAGGGCAAAGGGGTTGTAGTGGGGACTTTAATCTATATGTAGGGACAGCATGGCATGGGGTATTTACACATGGGCTAACGGAGCATACAAGCATAAATCCAAACATGTCATGGGTCATATACAAGGTAGAAAATATGTGCAAGGGAGAAATACAAGTCATAGCCACACATCAAGGCAAAATTATAAACATGAACATACATATTGACAGGACGCATGAACATGATGGGCGAACGACGGGTGATGGGTCTGCTATATGACAAAGAGTAAGTTCCCTCTCTTACCTTGACTTAAGACGGGTGGAAGCACAAGGGTACTGTCGAAACTCAGAGGTCACTCGGTGATGGAGACGTGTTTTCGGACAGGCTGTGACTTCGAGGCAGGGATGCTGGGGTCTGACACTATGTCATGCTTTGTGCCAGGCTTTAAGGAGATGTCCCGGGGGGCGGGGCTTAAGCGACTGGGCGAGCGGGCCTGCTAGAGATGGCTGATTAAGAGGAATGATGGCTGGCTGAGCGAGTGAGTGATGACTGTTTAGCAGCTTAGCTCAGAGGGTGATTGCCCGCCTTGTCACAGAGGCCCCCCCAAGGAAAAAGGCGAGGTCGTAGGCCTCGACGGAGACGCGGCCAATCAGCTCTGAGGTCGGCTGCCGGGTGAGACGATGGTTTGCGATGATCCGGGTGATGCGGGGTTCCGGGTAGTCGATGGCGGATGCCCAAGGCTGGGGTCCGCGGAGCTGCCGGGGTTCGGCTACGGTTAGTGGGCGGCGGCGGGAATGAAGGCTGGGGCGTCGGCCCTCAGGGGCGACTCGCTGGAGTCGGTGGCGGGGTGACGGCTGAGGAAGTCTGCGCCGTGGTTGTCTTTCCCTGGGATGTGCTCCAGCTGGAAAGAGTATGCTTGGAGCAGCAGAGCCCACCTCATCAGCCGGGCGTTGAGCGATTTGGATGTCGCCAAGAAGGAAAGCGGCTGATGATCCACTTGGACGGTAAAGTGCGAGCCGTAGAGATACAGTTGGAACTTCTGGACTGCCCAGACGAGGGCGAGACACTCTTTCTCCGACGTGGCGTAATTCTGTTCGGCCGGCTTGAGTTTCCGGCTGGCGTACGCGACGGGGAAGAGCGTCGGGTCGTCCGCGGAGTCCCGTTGGAGTAGAACGGCTCCGAGGCCTACGTCGCTGGCGTCTGTGCGCAGGACGAAGGGCTGTCCGTGGTTGGGGAGTCGCAGGACTGGCTGGGACGTCAGCTTGTCCTTGAGCTCCTGGAAGGCAGCTTCACATTGCGGGGTCCAGAGGACTCGGTCCGGTGCGGTTTTCCGGGTTAGGCTGGATAGTGGCGCGGCGATCCCGTTGTATCCGGGTACAAACTTCTGATAGAAGCCACTCAGTCCCAGGAAGGACTGAACATCTTTCTTGGTCTTGGGGCGTGGCGCGTCTCGAAGGCGCTGGACGGTCTTTTCTAGAGGCCGGAGCTGTCCATGGCTGATGGTGTGGCCAAGAAATTCCAGCTCTTGATAGCCGAACTGGCATTTGGTCGGCCGGGCAGTGAGGCCAGCTTCTCTGAGGCGGCGTAAGAGTTGGCGCACCACTCGCAGGTGCTCCTCCCATGTCTCCGTTGCGACGAGTGTGTCGTCCATAAAAGAGTGTATGAACGGACAGTGGAGGGGGTCCAACAGCTTCCGCATCATCGTGCTGAAAATGCTTGGGGCATTGTGCAGACCAAACGGCAGGACGTTAAACTCGTAGTGGCCGTCCATCGTGCTGAAGGCTAGGTACTGGCGGGATGAAGGGTGCACGGGAATCTGATAAAAGCCTTTGCTCAGATCCACTCGGGAGAAGTATCGGGCGGATTGTAGCTTTGCAAACAAGTCTGTTGGGTCGGATAGGGGTCCGGGCACGAACTGGGTTACAAGGTTCAACTGCCGGAAGTCGATACAGAGGCGATGTTCTCCGCTGGGCTTCCGTGATAGGACTATTCCTGCGCTGTAGGGGGAACGGGAGGGAGCGATGACTCCGGCTTGTAGCAGAGCCTCTACTTCCGTTCTTACTACTTGCTGCTGGGAAAGTGGGACGGGGTACGGTTTCTGTCGGACGGGAGTGGGGTCCGTCAGGGTTAGTCGAACTTCTTCCAGGTCCGTCCTCCCAGGAATGTCGGTGAGGACTTCCCTGTATTCCGCTACGATGGCGCGTAGTTGGCGTTGCTGGCCGGCGGGGAGTGAGGGGTCCAGAGAGACGTCCCGGAAGGATTCCTTCCCTTTTAGCGGAAATTCGGCGACGCCGGTCTCTGTGCCATCCACTTCGACGGCCAGCGCGACCGTGAGTAGCGAGTGGGAGTCTGGGGCGGGTGCAGGTTGCTCCAGGTACCGCTTGAGCAGATTGATGTGGTGGGTCCTGGGCTTTCCGCCTACCTCGATGCGATAAGTGGTACGTGAGAGCTTCTCAAGCACCGGGTAGGGTCCTTGCCAAGCTATGTCTAGCTTGTTTGTGCCGCTGGGGAGGAGCAGTAGGACTTGGTCTCCTACCTGTAGTTCTCGGTCCCGGGCGCGGCGGTTGTGATAGCGGGCTTGTCTTTCTCTCGCCTTCTTCAGGTTGGCGGAGGCGGCTTTCCATGTGGCCTTGAGGGTTTCTTGGAGCTTCGTGACGTACTTCGTGGCGTCGACCGGTGCCTCGTCCAGTTTGGCGTCGGTCCAGCTACGTCGCAAGGCGGCTAGAGGTCCGGAAAGGGGTCTTCCAAAAAGCAGCGTGGAAGGCGTGTATCCGGTGGAGGTGTGCGGGGTCTCTCGATACGCGAAGAGCGCTGACGCGACGTAGGTGTCCCACGCTTCCGGCTGTTCGTCGGCGATCTTGCGGATAATCGAGATAAGAGTCCCGTTAAGGCGCTCGACCTGTCCGTTGCTAGCGGGGTGGTAGGGTGGAGTCCGGATATGGCGAATGCGGAGTAGTTGAAAAACTTCTTGCATAAGTTTTCCGGTGAACTGGGACCCGTTGTCGGTCAAGATGTTGTCCGGGAATCCGACTCGAGTGAATATGGTGACGAGCGCGTCGGCGACTCGGGCGGCGTCGATCTTCGGTAGAGGAACGGCTTCACACCACATCGAGCAGGCGTCGACAAGGGTTAGTAGGTACTGGTTCCGATTCTTGGTCCGCGGGAGGGGTCCTACTATGTCGACAGCCACTCGCTGGAAGGGTGTTCCGACGACGACGGTGGGGCTGATAGTGACCGGTACGGTGTGATGGCGGGGCGAGTATCGTTGGCACTGGCTACAGGACTTGACGTAGCGCTTCACGTCTTCGGTCATCCCGGGCCAGTGGTACTGAGCGCTGATGCGTAGAGTGGTCGCTCCTATGCCCATATGTCCGCTTAGGGGCATGCTATGGCCAAGTTCCAGGACTTGGGGGCGAAGTGTCGCAGGCACGACGAGTTGGGAATGGTCGTCCTTCTGACGGAAGAGGAGTCCGTCTTCG
Organism: Oncomelania hupensis; assembly: GCA_036898135.1. Lineage (NCBI taxonomy): Eukaryota > Metazoa > Mollusca > Gastropoda > Littorinimorpha > Pomatiopsidae > Oncomelania > Oncomelania hupensis. The sequence goes on from CM072512.1 coordinate 8,281,472, forward strand.
GCGAAAAAGTCCCCGGACTTGGGTGGAGTGCGTGCGGCGGGAAGTTTTCCGTAGCACTTGCGGAGGGTGACGTCGTTTTCTTGGGCCTTCCGGATCTGTTCCGGCATCTGGTTGGGTATCGGGGGTGGTGTCGCGGCTGTTTTCGCCTGGGCGCGCGTCTGGACGGCGGCCATCGACTCCACAGGCTGGGGCGGCATCCCCAAGAACACGTATCGGCATCCTATAATCAGGTCGTACAGGGGCTGGTCCATCACGGCAGCTTGGATGGTCCCCGTTACGTATCGGCTGGTGACTTGGATCCGGGCTATAGGGAGCGTGGTGCTGGGTTGGGACGCGTCGGCCAACTTCAGGGTGATAGTCTCGCCGGTCAGGTCTTGGTCCCTGATGAGCAAGCGGCGGACGACGGCGTCGAAGGTGAGTCCAGTGTCGTATAGACAGTGGGCTGGGCGATTGTTGACAGTCACTTGCTCGGTGACGGCCGGTCGATCGGCGGGAGTGACGACGGGGGTTACCGGTTTCCCGTCGGGGGTAACTTGGCGTAGGGCTAGTACGGTACCTTGTTTGCGACGCTGGTCGCTGATGCGTCGAAAACACTTCTCCCGGGTGTGTCCTCGGCGCTGGCAGTAGCCGCAGTAGAGCTCTGTGCTCCGCTTCCCTGGCTCTGCTACGGGGTTCGGGCGTCCTTTGGGCGGTTGTGGACGGTGGTTCGCTGGCGGGACTGGCCGGCGAGGCTGGTGGCGGGTATCTGGCGACGAGGGTGCGGGGGGATCACGGCGAGGCTGTCTGTCGTCGGGATGGGCGGTGAGGTAGCGGTCCGCGACGATGATCAGATCTTCAAGGCGAGCGGCGCCCTGTTCGGCGGCGAAAGTCCGAAGTTCCGCTGGCATTGTCCCTCGGAGTTGCTCGGCTAGCATCAACTCTAGCAATCCGTCGTATGTCTTGGGTTCGTCAGTTTGCTCAATCCATTTGTCCCGTAGCGTAGCTAGACGGTCGGCAAACTGCGTGAACTTCTCCCCTCTCTCTCTCCGGGAGTTCCGGAAATTCTTGCGGTAGTGCTCACCTGAGAGCTCAAAACCATGCAGCAGGGCTCTCTTGAGGGCGGGATAGTCTCCCTCCTCGGAAGTCGGTGTCTTGGCCAGAATCTCATAGGCCTTCCCCTTAAGGCCATGACTGAGCTTGCGATACCAGTGCTGGGGGTCAAGACCGTTTTCTCTCGCGACTCGTTCGAATCGGCCGAGATAGACTTCAAGTGATTCGTCCCGTTCGACGAATGGGTCCAGGGGAAAGTTCATCCCCGGAATCGGCGGGGGGGGGGGGGGGGGGGGGGGGGGGGTGCGGGTATTCCGGTGCTGGCGGCGAAGCAGGGGGCGATGAGCGAGTAGTCTTCGCTAGCGGGCGATGCGATACCCAAATCGCGGCGGTCGCGCTCAAGCTGGAGGAGTGCTTGGCGCCGTTCGAGCTCCTTATCCTTCCTTTTCTCTTCAAGTGCCGCGGTCCTCTCGTCCTCCTCCTTCCTCCTCGCGGCGGCTCTCTCCTCCTCTGCTATCCTCTCTTTCGCCTCCTCTCTTCTCCGCTCGGCGGCTCTCTCCTCCTCTGCAAGCTTCTCCTTCGCCTCCTCTCTCCTCCGGGCGGCGGCCCGTTCTTCCGCGGCGATGCGCTCTTTCTCCTCCTCTTTCCTCCGGGCGGCGGCCCGTTCTTCCGCGGCGAGGCGCTCCTTCTCCTCTTCTTTCTTCGCCTCTCGCTCTTTGGCCCTCTCCTCCCTCTTCAACTTTTCCTCTGCCACGTCAGCATCTACGTTAGCCAGGACGTAGTCCTTGAGTTCGGTGCCGGCGAGCCCTAAGCTCTCGCCAATACTCTTGTACTTAAGCGCAAGCTCTCCCCGGTCGGCCATGGTAAGGGAGGTAACTTACCCTGAAAAAGGTCCTAACCGGAATGAGGGGCGCACACAAGGGGGTACACTGACGGAAAACAAGGGGGTGGGCTGGATGAGCTACAATGAATCTGCAACGGGGCGAATACAACACAACCACAAAGACAAAATGCAATCAAACCACAAAGACAAAATGCAATCAATCAAAAATACAAAAATGAATGCAAGAAAAAGCCTTTTGAGATATCGCCACTCGGGGAAACCAGTAAGGGACCTATGGGGCTATGCTATCTACTACTAGGCTTAGAGGGCTGGGTCCTATCTATACTGGGCTGGGGTGGAAATTACGCTAAGTCCTAAGTCTTGTCAAGTTGGGATGGGAACCTAAGTCTTTTGTCTCGTTGGGTTGGAGGGGGAAAACCTAAGTCTTTAGTCTCGTCGGGCTGGAGGGGGAAAACCTAAGTCTTTAGTCTCGTCGGGGTCGCCAAAGTTAATGTCACGAAGAGAGGGGTTGGGGGATGGGGGTAAGCTCTTAATCTCTAGCGCGTTATTACCTCCTTTGAATAGGTTAATGGTGCGATGACATTCCAGAGATTAATGCTGGGCCAACTTAATAAACAGACAGGGAAAAGACGAGATGGAAAATAAGGCTACAATAGTTAAGAAATTCACATTCAAAGGCCAGTCAGGGTAATTGCGGTTTCTATAACTATCTACTTTATTTAACTTGAAATGGAGACTGTAGGTCAAATACTCCTAACGTGAGTCATAGGCATAGCGTCTTTTAGTAAGGAGTAGTCCGGTGATTTTCTGGGTAGTCAATATTGGGGATACTAGAGCGAATGTAGACTGATCTCATCACAGGGCGAGAGTGTATCTGTATGGTTTCAGAGTCTCTCTGATAATCTGGCGAGGGGGGATTCTCGTAGGCTTAGGCACTTAGCTCTGTACTGTAGTGCGGCGATTTGTCCAGGATACTCTGGTTGGCTTGTTAGCGTGGGTATTAGCGTGGGTGCTAAGATGCAGGTCAGTGGTCACGCGATGATGACGCATGGACCACGAGTGCTGTCTTGTGATATGGTACAGGCATCGAAATCGGCTTTCGTGGCTAGCCGTCTGGAAAATGGCGAAGTCCCAAGTCTCGCTTCTCATTGACCTCCTGGGTTGACAGGGGCCTGCGGCGGGTCAGTGACTGGGAGTTGATACAATGCCGGGGTGATACGCCCGGTACAGGAACCCGTCTGCAATGTGTACAGACGCTGTATCAGCGGGGGATAGGGATAGTGTGGATTCAGGGCCTGTGACATGATAGCCCTCCTCAGAATTCAAATTGGTGTGACCGGTCATGGGTTGAGCCAGTGCACATACCAACAGTCAAACAATGCAACTAGCTTTACTGGGCCAAGGTGGAGTTTATTGGCAGCTGCTAGTATAAGATACATTCGGCGCATAGGATGGGGTTGGCAACAGGGCAAATATTTATACATTGGGAGCGAGGGGGAAAGCAAATGGAGGATACAGGGCAAAGGGTTGTAGTGGGGACTTTAATCTATATGTAGGGACAGCATGGCATGGGGTATTTACACATGGGCTAACGGAGCATACAAGCATAAATCCAAACATGTCATGGGTCATATACAAGGTAGAAAATATGTGCAAGGGAGAAATACAAGTCATAGCCACACATCAAGGCAAAATTATAAACATGAACATACATATTGACAGGACGCATGAACATGATGGGCGAACGACGGGTGATGGGTCTGCTATATGACAAAGAGTAAGTTCCCTCTCTTACCTTGACTTAAGACGGGTGGAAGCACAAGGGTACTGTCGAAACTCAGAGGTCACTCGGTGATGGAGACGTGTTTTCGGACAGGCTGTGACTTCGAGGCAGGGATGCTGGGGTCTGACACTATGTCATGCTTTGTGCCAGGCTTTAAGGAGATGTCCCGGGGGGCGGGGCTTAAGCGACTGGGCGAGCGGGCCTGCTAGTGGTGGCTGATTAAGGGGAATGATGGCTGGCTGAGCGAGTGAGTGATGACTGTTTAGCAGCTTAGCTCAGAGGGTGATTGCCCGCCTTGTCACACTCATAGCAATGTACCCTCTAATGAACACCAGACATGATGCTTCAAACTATCGTCTAGTTTGGAAACATGTCTGCTGGAAACGAACAGCCAGAAGGAAGACGGCCAGACAAAACATATAGCCTACACAGAAATATCCATAAAGACATACAGAGATACGGACAGATAAGACGGACGTACAGACTGACTTACACACACTAACACACCCTAGCATTCTTTCCCCAATTTCTTGTAGAACCAAAATATCTTCACTAAAATGGTGTTTTTATGTGTGTACCTCCTCTCCCCCTCTCCTTTCGTTCAATTAATATCATTATAAAACATGATTAAGGGCAAATTGATGTGACGGATTTTTTATAAAAGGTAAAATGCAATTACTACTCCGAATCCAATTTCCATGTCTAATGAATCACGCAGAAGAAGATTTGTAACAACGAAACTACTACAAAAGCCAACCACATTTTTTCTTAACGATCTTTACAAAGTTTTGTGGTTTTGATAATAAAGGGACACAGTTCCAAAGAACCGGGAACGCTCAAGGGTTTTCCCACTGCCTTGAGCACGTCTTCTTAGCATGGACAATTGCACTATAGAAAAATGGGTATTTTATGGGATTGAACGGGTTACTTTTATAAAATGACTGACGATGACACATTTCAGCGTCATAGATCTTTTTCCCAATTCACAGTGAATGTTGCCCACACTGGAAAAAAACAACAACAAAAACAACAACTACAAAACAGGACATTAAACAGAATTTTTTTTTTTTACCTCTTTTGTAAGTACGGTTTTATATAAAATCGACAACTTATTTTAAATTAATATAACTTTATTTCTTTATGTGCCTTATAATATTACTGTTGATTCTAAAAACAGTACTGCAAACGAGTCGGGCATATAACAAGAAAGAGAAGCCGAAACTTCGAAGCTTAATTAGTTTGAGCAAACGAGTGTCCACACCGCATCTTTTAACGTGACAACAATCCGAAATTCCCGCATAAACATAATTTCCGCGACAAATAAGCGAAACTCCTTGAGATGCCTTCATTATGTAATTTAATTATAATGGTACTGATGCAGCCTATATCATTCCAAACACTACAAAACTACCTTTTGTCCTTTTAATACTAACAGCAATAATTTTACCTGCCTCTACATTTAGGGACGGGTCGATTCCTTAAGTGACTTTGGTACTAGACTTTTCAGGACACCGAGGGTATTCTCTGGGTACTCCGGTCTCCTTTCCCCATCAATAATGGTGTTGGAGGCAGGCCATCCAAACATCAAAGTAAAATTCTACAGCGATCTCCCTGCCTTCACACCACATATTTGGGTGCTAAATGGTTGTTAGTTGGGAATGTGAGTGTGAGTAGCGTGTGATAGTGTATGTGGGTACAGATCGCCGCGCTTTGAGCCTATTTGGTGATTAGGGGGGAAAAGTGCATATAGCCTACAGTAACCACTAGTGTTATTATTGTTATTATTATTATTATTATTATTATTATTATTATTATTATTATTATTATTATTATTATTATTATTATTATTATTATTATTATTTTTATTATTATTATTATTATTATTGAGACGAAGTCGAACGAAGCTATCCGAGTCGAGCGAAGTTCTCCGATGTTGAAGGCCTCATAATTATACTGTATTCAGCTAGTGACGCTTCTTCGCTGCGCGGAGACTGACTTATAATACATAATGTAGTTTAGGCCTATGTATATGACAGTGTCCACTTGATTCGCGCAGGAAATGGGGAACGCTATTGTTAGCCTACTGCTTAGAACTAACAAAAGCAAAGCAAGGGACGCAACTATTAAATATAGTCAATTTATCAAAGTACATCATTGCGAAATGCTAGTCTGTGTGAATCGAACATAATTAAAAGCAACAGCGACCTTTTTTAATGTTTAACTAGTCTGTTTGACTAGTCATCGTCATGCAAGCATCATTTCGTAACACATCGGAGAGCTTCGCTCGACTTCGGTGATTGCCTTTTTCGGTGAATGGCTGCAACTTGTTTGGAAAAAACAGTTTGCATCCCGGATTACCTTGTGTCTCGTGCAGGCAGTGTTTCTGACACTCTGTTAAAAAAAGGAAAAGAAGAAAGAATGAAAAAAAAAAAAAAAGAACAGAGTTGTCCAGCCTACCGCCGACAGAGGGCGCGGCGTGTCGTCATGACGGCCACGCTAAGTTGTGTCAGATAGAGTGGCTGCCCTTGTTACCTGTCAGCCACGTCAGCAACAGGCGGCCATTTTGTCACCGCGCTCAAGGAAAGCTGGAATAAGCTGGCGAGGGAAAAGTCACCACGAATTTTTGACTTGACTTGACTTCACTTGACTTGATAAATGAAACGACTATTGTCACATAGCGCATAGAAAGAAGACGGAATAAATCGCTAAGGGCACTTATATAGAAAAAAGTCACAAATGATTTCTCTTTGTATTGACTATAGTCTACTTGAAAAGTAAAATGCCTGGCCTTTCATAAGCTCAGCAGAACCAGCTCAAAGAGTTGCTCAAAGCTGCGTTACATTCAAGCCCCGCCCAATACGCCAACTTGCGCTAGCACTCTGTCAATTGTCCCTAACAACCGGACCGCGAACGAAAAAAAAATCATAACAATTAATTCTTTTGTCCTAAAAGACAAGTTCCAAATGGTTAAAAGCAACTTGAAAATAAATCTATAAAGAGGTTCGTTTTTGCCAGCTCCGAAAAGAACTACCGCATAATTAAGCTTTATGACCTGGGGCCAGGTTGTGAACGGATGTCAAGTACGAATAGTAAACTTACAACCTTTAAGTTATACATAAAGTTAGAGGTGTAAATTATGTATATAGTTAGAGATGTAAGTCATGCATAAAGTGAGAGGTGTAAGTCATACATAAGGTTAGAGGTGTAAATTATGCATTAAATTAAAGGTATACATCATACATAAAGTCATGCATAAAGTTAAAAGGGTAAGTCATACATACAGTTACAGGTGTAAATTAGGCATAAAGTTACAGGTGTAAATTAGGCATAAAGTTACAGGTTCAAAATTAGGCATTAAATTAAAGTCATAAAATATAAATTAAATATAAGTCATTAATAAAGTCGGAGGTGTAAGCCATGCATAAAGTTAGAGATACAAATCATGCATAAAGTTAGAGGTGTAAGTCATGCATAATGTTAGAGATGTTAGTCATGCATAAAGTTAGAGATATAAGTCATGCGTAAAGTTAGAGGTGGAAGTCAATCATAATATTAGAGATATAAGTCATGCATAAAGTTAGAGGTGTAAGTCATGCATAAAGTTAGAGATACAAGTCATGCATAAAGTTAGAGATGTAAGTCATGCATAAAGTTAGAGATAAAAGTCATGCATAAAGTTAGAGATGTAAGTCATGCATAAAGTTAGAGATAAAAGTCATGCATAAAGTTAGAGATGTACGTCATGCATAAAGTTAGAGATATAAGTCATGCATAAAGTTAGAGGTGTAAGTCATACATCAATCTACAACTTAGACAATCTGAATCACAGTGTGACATATATGCCCCCGCTTGTATGTATATAAATTATGACTATTAATCATGAGGTATAAAAAATTCCCGCGCTATTCTTTTATAAAATTATGGAATAAATGTGTAAAGCAGTATGAAAAGTGTTGATATAATCTTTACTTAAATAAAATTATCGTATTTTTTTTTGACAGCCCTTTGTGTTTCTAAAATAAAGATTGCATTTCACTTTGTATCAAAGCAACTCCGACTGTAAAGTACATTAAGTAGAAAGAAATTTGTTTGTATTGTCTAAAATAAAGTCACAATACATTATAATTATTTATTGTCCTGTTTGCTTTTTTTTTTTTTTTTTTTACAATTAATGATACCTTATATTTGATTTTTATCACTCAGTCTTATAAAATGTACGCAAGTTTGTCGCCCTCAAATTCTATTATAGTTATTTGTAATAAATATACATCCAATGCTATCCTATCCTATTCTGTCCCATAACTCAAAGGTCGTTGGGGCGCCACAGATGACCGTTTAAACAGCGTACTCCATCTTTCTCTGTCCTCAGAAACCCTCAAGGCTTCGCTCAAACTTTAATCTGGCTATACAATGTGATCCTAGTAAAGCTTATTGATCCACGTACTTGAGTTGAATGATCTCAATTTAGCCTTAGGCAGCTTAATACAAAAAAGACTTTGCCTTGAGCGAATTGAGCTATGGTAAGACATAAGACAAAGGGTAAGACTACAGGGCCATGGCGGGGCTGCTCTAGTCACAGCGAGATGAAATCAGCCACCAGCAATTACAATGGCTACTGCAAGGATCTAGATCACGATACGTTTTTTTTTAAATTGCAAAATGCAGTCCTATTTATTTTAATTTTTTTTATTTACCTTATTGTCCCTTTTTCCATAGGGAAATTCTGGGCCGCCTCCCCGTGGGGAAAGCGTAGTCGCAGCCTGTGGCGCGCCCAAACCCAACCTACCTAACATTAGTTGTGATTTTGAAATTTTGCTGGGGGGAGCAAACCGGAGTACCCAGAGAAAACCCCCGAGACGTTGCTCGAGTCGAAAGTAAATAATATTCGGAGAAACATAACGCCCAGATGCTAGATCGAACCCACACCTGTCAGGCGCCATTGGTTTCTGGCCTGTGGACAAGGCAAGTTAGTCCCGCCTTAGCCCACTTGGCCACAACGCTCGCTATTTACAAAACGTTAGCAGCCATTTTTGAATAGGGATTTACTTTTCAACCACTCTGTAGACTATTCACTACGAAAGTATGTTTTGTCTCTTCCAACTCTCCATCACGAACCTTCTCAGATCTCCCTCTGTCTCTCTTACACACTCACCCTCCCCTCCTCCACACACTCCACACACCACCTCCACCACCCCACCCCAACCACGCCAGGAAAAGCACACACTTGTCAAGTTAGGTCGGCATGCAGACAAGTTCGCCAATAACCGTTTTCCAATGGCTGCTCCTGGCCTCTGATTGGTCGAGACGGCCAGTGACGCAGAGAACAGCGTCTAATGAAACATTGACACGCAAACGCTATTTCCCGCCATGTTTTGCTTCCGCCCCGTGATAAAATGCAGCGATCCCATGATAGCGTCCCGCCGCCATGTTGTTCTCCCACCCTATGCCAAAATGGAGCGATTCCATAAATATCGTTTCTCCGCCATGATTTTCTAGATAGACAGAATAATAATAATAAGCCCCCCTAGTCCCTCCACCCCCCCCCCCCAAAAAAAAAAAAAAAGCCTGTTTATGATATCCCGACAGACCTTAATTTTGGGGCCCGACCCTAAACTTTTTTTTGATACCATCTGGGAAAAAAATTGAAACAAACCCCCTTCTCCCCATAAAAAGAAATCGCACCCTAGGTGGAAAAGGTTGAAAGAAAAAACCCGACCTACCGACCCTATTTTTCCCTATGTTACCCTAAACAGACATGTTATTTGTTTTGGCATACTACTACTACTACTACTACTACTACTACTACTACTACTACTACTACTACTACTACTACTACTACTACTACTACTACTACTAAGGTATTTATATATAGCACCTTTTCATAATCACATCATTTCAAAAGGCACATAAGAGAGGAGGAAAAGATAGAAAGAGAAAGAGAGAGGGAGAGATTGAGGGAGGGAGAGAGAGAGCAAAAGATTGAAAAAGTTAAGATAAGATAAAAATAGTATTTAACAAGGCTAAAAGAGTAAGCACTGCTTTTTTACATCTTGCCCTTGGGGTTTGTAACAATAACAATTAGTATAACAAAATATACTGTAACATCATAATGTAACAAGACTATGACGGCCTACTAGCGCCAAAACCGAGAGTTACCATTATCACGACATAATTGAACTTAACATGTGTTCTGTGTAATTTACAGAGATACCGGTAATTCACAATGTTAAGTAATAATTACCAGTATTTGCCACGCCTTCCTAGCGCCAAAACGTGATAATTACAAATATCATGAAATAATTATAAATATCATAGTAAAATTACAATTATCAATGGATAATTACAATTATCATTGAAAAATTACAAATATCTTCGCGTGATCATATTTAATTTTCAGTTTTGGCTCTAACAATCCGTCTGGAAATGGGCGAAAACCAAAAATTGCAATGTTCACATAATAATTACAATTTTTACGTGTTAATTGTAAATCTGTCGTTGATATTTGTAATTATCACATGATATTTATAATCATCAGGTTTTGGCGCTAGTAAGCCGCCTTAGTCAGAATTAAGCATGATCACGTAAGAATTGTAATTATAAAGTGAAAATTGTAATTATTATGTGATAATTACAATTTTCGGTTTTGTCGCATTTCCAGACGGATTGCTAGAGCCAAAACGGAAAATTAAACATGATCACGCGAAGATATTTATAATTTTTCAATGATCATTGTAATCATCCCTTAATAATAGTAATTATCCTACGATATTTGTAATTATCTCATGATATTTGTAATTATCAGGTTTGTGCGCTAGTAGATCGTCATGTAACACAGTCAAGATAAGTACACACCAACACACACATGTAGCCTACACACATCATACAACACAGTCAAGATCAGTACACACCAACACACACATGTACACACGTCATACAACACAGTCAAGATCCATACACACCAACACACACATGTACACACACACGCACACACACACACACGTACAAAACGTATTTAAAGCAATCTAACGAATTTTTGGAAATGGGACATATAGTTTGGCAGAAAATCTGGCAGTTTTCATAGAAAAAATAAGAGGAGAAAGCTAGGGGGGTGTGCATTAGCAGAAAGGATCTTGTGCTTGAAAATTTCTTTATTAAATGTTAATCTTTTGTCAAGAGGTAGTATGTTGATCTGTTCGTAATCATTCGGAGAGATTTTGTTTTTAGGATTAGCCATTTTAATTGCACGTCTATTAATCCTAACTAAAGGTTTCATCGCTAGCAATATCCCAACAAGCTGAAGAATAATCAATAAATGGCTGAATATGTCCCGAATAGAATAGTTTGCGAGACTGCAAATGTAAAAAAAAATAATCCTTGATAATTGATAAGTCCTTCTAGAAGTAATTTTACTAATATCTAAAATATGTTTCAACCAAGAAAAACTATTTTCTAATGTTACGCCAAAAAGTTTATGAAATTGTACTTCTTCAATTATTTTGTTGCAAAGTTTTAAGGGAGGGAGTATCATAGAGGAACCTTGCAATTTTGTCTTGTTGTAATTAGTATGGATTTTGTTTAGTCAGGATTAAGTGCCTTGGGATTAAATTCGATCCATTCCTGTAGTTCATTTGCCCCTTTTTGCAAAGAGGAGACTGAGTTACGCAGTTCTGTATTCTTAAAGTATAATGTGGTTGTCACGTGGGGTTTATGGGCTCTGCACAATGGAATTATGGACCCTCGCGTTTATTCGGTGGGAACTGCTAGTAGGTCACCCTATGAATTACTTTAATAAATTTATTTGGTTAGCTCGTTCTGTGTTAAGGTTGGGGTACAGAAATAGATAGAAAAATGGTAAAAGAATACTGTCACACTAGCTTTCACACGGCTATGAATCATATGTAGTCCAGCCACTTGATAACAGTTAAAATCACACATTTATTTCTTCTACTCTATACAAGATTCTCTAAGTACTAATCTAACTTAAAAAGTCTCTTTCAATGCTAAGAGTTCGATCGCTGATAGTCTAGGCAGCTGTTTTTCTTCCTTGGGCACTTGCTATAATATTTCATGTAGATTTGGACTACTGTGGTCCGTTTTACAGTTTCTGAAGAGTTGGACTACTGTGGTCCTGTTATGATCAGGTTAAGTGCACTTTCGGAGAATACACTTAACTTTCTGATGGTGCGGTCGAAGTCCTTCTGTGAGGTAGCTTCTGGTACACCTTTGTCGTTGTGTAGTTGGGTTCCCTTGCCACGCTGTGGGGTCTGACAGGGTGTCTTTCAAGGCAGCTCTTTCCGTCTTGTGCGGTAGAGTCTCCTCGACCAACTAGTCGTTTCTGTGGAGTGGGGTGCACAGGATAGCTCGGGATAGCTCGGGATAGCTCGCCTGCTCGTCTGCTTGACAAGTTCAGGCCCGTGTTGACTGAATAGAATTCTGAGATTCTAAGTCCTGCTTCCTGGTCTATGAGTGAAGATAGTTCTCTGCTAGCTAAGGAGATGTTACTTCTTCCTCGTCTCACACACGACTGACCAAAACTGTGTGAGGATTTGACACAGTCAAAACTGCTCTACCCACTTAGCCTGCTGCTGATTGGTTAAAACGGTCCGATTCAAAGCTCAAGTGCTGACTCACTGCGATGTGGGTGGCTCGCTCGCCGTGTGTGGTCTGCTGTGTAATTTAATTGCTGCTGTGTAATAGACTGACTCTCTACTGTTACAAAGACTACACAAGGCTAAATAGTCAACAAGCAGAGTTAAAACTAGCCAATTCATGACAGTGGTGTCATCAGCAAAGAGTTCACACGAAGTAGAAATATGAAGTGGAAGATCATTTATATAGACAGAAAATAATAAAGGCCTTAATATTGATCCTTGAGGCTCTCCAGCAGTAACAGCTTCAAACTGTGATTTTTGGTTATTTTAGTTCGAGAGAGACAGACAGACAGACAGACAGAGAAAGCGAGAGAGAGAGAGAAAAAAAAGAGAGAGAATTCTAATGCTTTTTCAGAAGAACTGAATGTTCTTTCTTTTGTCTTTATACCATTCTCCCTACTGTTTCTGATGCAAGAATGAAGCAGTTTCGTATTCTTCGATTGCTTTCCTTAGGACATAAATCACAAGAACTATTCTAAAGCTCAAACCAAACCGTCACCGTAAGAAACCCTATTCTGACAAATCAAAAGGGCTGCAATAACTGAACTGCGGTTTCATTGTCACGTTAGTTTTGTTTGCCTGTGGCTGACAGCTTTCGTAAAATTAGACATAATAATAATAATAATAATAATAATAATAATAATAATAATAATAATAATAATAATAATACAGGATGCTATCACGCGCTTTTTATTCAATCGAACTCAAAGCGCGGCGATCTGAAGAGATCGCTAGTACAAAACGCGTAATACGAATCCATTTATATCTTTCTAGTTTAAGATTGTCTGCACCCAATACCATTATTGGCATACTGTTCGCTGCAGTTCAATGGCACGCGAATGGTATCTTAATATATTCTAAAATATATTACTAATTACTAACGCTAATATACTATAACATTAGGTCTTGCCTGTGCGCGCACACGCATTCCATCGTCGGGAGATTAAAGATCCTGACGCTTATGTCCTAGGCGGGAGGGTGCCGGTTACACAAATTCACCCAGCAAGCGCCATAAATCCCTTCTGACGGGATCGTCCATACCCGGTCGCTTAGGATTGCGCTTAGTTGTCTGGACTGGAAGTCATCCAACGCAGCAAGTGCGCACTTCGGGCAGCTTGAGATAGATCCTGTATCGGCCAGCGCCTTGAGCACATCCTGAGGTGGAAAAGCGCTATATAAGAACGATTAAACAAACAAAGGAATAAATATATAAATAAATAGGTATAACGTACCATTTAAAAAGTAGTGATGGAAATACTATGTTTAGCCACTTATTTTAGTTTGTTTTGTTTACGGGGAAAAGTTTGGTTCTAATTCAGCCGTTTCTGCTTTTTGCTGGATTATAACATGACTTCTCTCCCTTGTTTCCATTTGGCGCTTTTCCTTTTTGGGTTAGAATGTTAGAGCGCGGAATTGGCCTCGCGATTAATGGGAAAACGAGGAGAAAAGGAGAGAAAGAAAAGTCTTAGAAGGGTAGAGAGAGGGAGAGGGAAGAAGAGGAACAAAATGAAGACGAAGAACGATGGAGAGAAGAAGAAGAAGAAGAAGAAGAAGCGAGAGAGAGAGAGAGAGAGAGAGAGAGAGAGAGAGAGAGAGAGAGAGAGAGAGAGAGAGAGAGAGAGAGAGAGAGAGTCACGTTTCTTGTGCATGTGTGTTTGGATGCTCTGTGTGCAGGTGATTTTTCATATACACTGCCGGGTGTATTGGTAGGCTTCGGAAATTGCAGATTTGGTTTTTCACGTGCTAGGGATTGGTTTTTGATTATTCTTTAATTTTCCTTCCTATTGAGTTGTTAGGTGGGGTAGGTTGGTGTGACATCGTCACAGTTCCTAGTATCTTAGCTGGGCTGGGAGCGAATGGGAGCATTCTGATTGGTCGACGCGTTACAAAATTCGACGCATGCGCACAGTGCTATCATAGTCTTCGTAAGGGTTAGGGTTAGGGTTTGGGTTAGAGTTAAGAGTTTAGGGTTAGGGTTAGGGTTTGGGTTAGGGTTAGGGTTATGACGCCTAAGAACTTCGTGAAAAAGCCGGCCCGACATGACCTGGCGCATGCGCAAAGGCGCTCGGATAAACTAGGAGACCCGGAACTTGAAGGATGTGACATTGGTTCACTTCATGATAGTCATCCGTAGAAAGAAGTTGTCTGCGCTCTTTGTGAGTTAGAGATACCTTTTGTAAGTGTGTATGTGGATTCATTTATCTGCTCACATTGGACTATAGTTAGATCTACTATGTGCTCCTGGCTGGATATGTTGTCCCGGGTACCACCACTGGTTGCTGGTAAGGAGTCAAATACTATTATTTTTGTTCTTTCCTGGGCCAGCATCCTGCCTCATTGTGTGGTTGCAATCGTGGTGTGTTTGCATTTTAGTTAATTTGTTTCGTTATTCAGTTATCCCTTCCCGATTATTCCGAGGGTGGGTTATGGGGGGAGGGGAACATTGTGTGCTGTGGGTGTGGTACGTTGAAAGAGTTTTCATTTTTATTCATGTATCTCCAGTCATCATGCTATCGTTATCATTGTTTTTCGTGCATATCAGTTTCAGTTTATTATCGTGATGGTATTGTTCACATTGTGGAGTGGGCAGCAGCGGTGCTTAGTGAGCTCTAGATTAATATTAGTGTTGGAACTTCATTTAGTGGGACAGAAGCTTAGCATTTGTTTGTGTATTTGCAGAACCTGCTGGTATTCTTACTTTGGAATAACAGAGCCTCTGGTTGCATTTGGTGGTTTCTACGCCGTTGCTTGGGGTCGTCTGCCATCCACCACTGTTACCTCCACCCCCTCCTCCCCCTTTTCTTCGTGCTGACTTTGGACGGAAAGGGCTACTTCCCCTCGCTCAAACCTTGTCCCCAGTCATTAAGCCCTGTTGCATCCGATCGCCCTTCTACCCCAAACTCCCTCATGGTGATTGCGCAGCACCCAGGGTTATCAGCGTCGCTGGTGGACTGAAGTCGTCGCTACGCTGTCATCAGTTGGCGTTGCCGCTAAAGTGCTTCTTTTTCACACGTCATTTAACTACGTCTTAGTGTAGTGCGAGCTTCTGTGGATACTTATCGCCGGCTATTGGACCGACTAACTGATTACCACTTTTCTTTATACTTCATCTTTCATCTTCTCACTCACTGACTCATACATTAATTGTTCTTCATTCGCTCATTGGTTCGTTAGCTCATACATGTAATCGTCATCATAATCATTATCATCATCATCATCATTATCATCATCATCTACATGGTCATCTGATTTGAGTGCAAAGTTGTCTGTTGTGAGAATGAGTAATAAAATCGTCAGTGTTAAAAATTATACTTTTTGTGTTAGCGGTTGTTAGTTAGGTAGAGCGGGTGCGTGAGAGATGGTTCAAGCACACAACCCCATACGGGTCGTGACATACACAAATGTAAATATTTATAAAGTCACTTCGTGACAAAGTGAAACAATAAAAGGAGGAGAATGAAATGGATAATGGAAAGCGAGAATAGAAGACGAAAGAGCAGAAGAAGAAAATAAAGGTAAAACAAAAAATAAAACCACTAAAGAACACTAACAAAATAAAATGATACTTAATATCACTAAGAAAGAAGAAGAAAGAAAAGAGAGTGAACGACATTACATTACATTACATGATTATTGCTTTAGGTCCAGCGGACTCTTCCGAGCCAAATCAGGACCAGTATAGCCGAATCAGGACCACAAAATCAAGACCACAACTTCGCTGAAAAAGGACTCGCCCCTGATCCGCATAAAAGATCTGCCGAAACAACACTGAACACTGGGAGGACTTCCGGTAGGCCTATGAAGTCATTAGGCTGCTTCTGCTTTGAGCTCAGGCTTATTGTTGTTTTCTTTGAGCATAGAAAGGTTTCGAGATCTATTTTTGTGGTGACATTGTATGTGGGTGCATTGGCAGTTGTGTTGTGCTTTCTACAGGATTTTTGTTGGATACAAAGGTTGTTTACTTTGCATTTTGTTGTGTATTCTGAATATTCTGTGAACCTCTTGAACTCAAGATGGCGGGCGTTGAACCGGTGTTCTTGCTCAAAAAAGATTTGCCACTCAGTTATGATGAACGTTATGACACCCTTGAAATTTGTCTTGCGGCTGAGAAAGTCAGTGGACTTGAGACAGTGTTAGGGGCGCAAGAGATACGTGGTTTGTGGAGGGTTTATCCCTTGACCAGAGAAGCCAGAGTAAAACTGCTTGCCAATGGAATAACATTGCGACATATCAGCGTACAAGCTTACGATAAAAACCCTTTCATTCTTAGAGACAATGGTGTGGAAATCCCAGCTACCAAGCTGTGGATTTCTGATATTCCTATATCTTGTGCAGACAAGGATATTGAATCATCTTTGGTTCGATTGGGTTGTACACTCCGATCAAAAATTATGATGGAAAAAATTAGAAACAGGGACGGTAAACTAACTCGATTTCTCACAGGTAGGAGATTTGTTTTCATTGGCATTCCCAGTCAACCACTGGCACATGACATTACAGTAGGGAGTTTTCGCGGACGATTGTATTATAAATAACAGCCTAAACGAAATCTGACGGAAGCTGAGTGTAATCGCTGTTTGGAGAAAGGGCATCGAGCGGCTATGTGTTCCAATGAAATCCGTTGTAGGGCTTGTAAACAAGAGGGTCACAAAAGGGGGGATCCCCAGTGTGACGACAGTATCAAGGACAAAACCTCGCTATCACAAAACACAGCAGACGTACATCGTGAGACAACCAATGAAAGCAGTGAGCTAAGTGTTGCAGATGACGCAGACGAGTGGGAGGATACCCAGCCTGACGAACCGGACCAATCACAACCCGCAATAGTCCAGCGTCACTCGAGTGGAAAAAACAAAAATAAAGGGGCTTCCACTATAGAGAGTAAAGAAAACAAACCTTCTTCCAGCAACAGGCCCTCTCGCAGACAGGCGAAGCTGGATTTCGGTCCTCAACCATCACATTCACGATCTGCCACCCCGAAAAGAATGCGGTCAAACGAAGATACAGAAAAAACTAATGAAAAACAAGCACGATTAGACTTGTCAGACCACACAAACAAGTAGGCCTATAAGCCTCACAGGGGGTTTTCTCTACTGGTACGACCTTCGCTATGTCTAACGGACCTTGTTTATGGTATTCGATTCTAGTTTCAGTCTTCTTGCGTTGAACGTAAGAGGCCTAAGAGCTAAAGCAAAAAGAAAGTCTTTATTTGTGTACTTAAAAGAAAAGAAATTTGATTGTGTTTGTTTACAAGAAACTCATGTAACAAAACAAGATGTGGAAGAATGGAAAAAAGAATGGGGAGGGGAGATGGTATGTAGTGATTTCACGGCCCACAGTTCTGGTCAAATGGTGTTGATTAGGAAAGATGTTACTGATAAAGTGACAGTGTTATGTAGCTCTAGAAGAATTGTAGCAATAAAACTTGAAAATGATATTAGAAGTATAGTTGTTGTCAATGTGTATGCACCTAATGACACAACAGAAAAACATAAGTTTTTTCAAGAACTTAGTGGATTAACATTAAAATGGAAATTACATAATGAACATGTACTGGTATGTGGTGATTTCAATTGTGTATTGGATAATGATATGGACATTGTAGCAGGAGAAAAACATGTAGATAAGGTAGTGGTAAGTTTCAATGATTTTTTTCATGCATGTGATCTACATGATGCATGGAGGTTATTTAATCCTTTAGAAAAAGAATACACTTGGAGTAAGAGAAGCCCTTTCATAGCCAGGCGTTTAGATTATATTCTGACTACTTCAGATTTATTTGATAAGACATTAGAATGTAATATACATTCTATGCCAGCTACAGATCATAGAGCCTGCTCAATTTTAATTAAGTTTACAGATACTGTTAAAGGCCCAGGATATTGGAAAATGAATAATTCTCTTCTTACTGATATAGAGTATGTAAAAGAAATGAACAATTTAATTGAAAATTATGGAAATAAGGTGGGAGTTGATGCTGACATGCAGTTTGAATGGGAAATGTTGAAAGTAAAAATAAAGAGTTTCACTATCAATTATAGTAAGACAAAAATAATTCACAAAAAGAATGAAAGTGTTGAATTGTATGCTGAGTTAGACAAAATGGAGAAAAGGTTGGCCTTGGATCCAAACAATATTGAGTTACAGAAGGGAAGGGATCATTTGAAGTTAAAAATTGAAATAATTGAAAAACAAAAATTTCAAGCTGCTTGTGTTCGGGCGCGAGTAAAATGGATTGAGGAGGGGGAAAAAAATACAAAATACTTTCTTAATTTATAAAAGGCAAAATCGAATGCGAAAGTTATGGACAGTGTTTTAGATGAAAATGGTCAGTTGCACACACAGCAGGATGAGATTATGAATATTCAAAAACAGTTTTACTCTGATTTATATAAAAAGAAAGTTAAAAAAGATGGTATGATGCGGAAGATAGACACTTTTCTATCGGACGTTTCAGTGAAAAAACTCACGGCCGAACAAAAGCAGTCTTGTGAAGGCACAGTCACTGAAGACGAATTGTTGCGAGCGTTAAAAGAAATGAACAATGGCGCAACACCAGGTTGTGATGGCATTACCATGGAATTCTTAAAAATGTTTTGGTGTCAATTGCGTAAAATATTGGTTTTATCGTTTAGCTCGGCATTTAAAAATGGGACTTTATCGTGGACCCAACAAAAAGCAATTATTACACTTATACACAAGGGTAAAGATCTTCCAAGAAATAATCTCAAGAATTGGCGGCCAATTTCACTAACCAACAGTGATTATAAATTACTAACAAAGTGTTTAGCCTTACGTTTAGGGTCAGTTATTCATGATATTGTACATCCAGACCAAGTCGGTTACATAAAAGGTCGCAGAGTTTCAGCCGCACTAAGGCTTGTAGATGACGTTGTAGACCAGATGAATGTATTAAATCAGCCTGGAATACTATTTGCAGCAGACTATTCTCAAGCGTTTGATAGAATTTCTAAAGATTTTATGTTTTCTGCGTTTGTAAAATTTGGTTTTGGGCCAGAATTTTTGCAATGGTTAAAAGTAATTTTAAGCAGTGCACAAAGCTGTATTTTTTACTGCGGCTGGATGTCCGAATACTTTCAAGTTGAATCAGGAATCCGGCAAGGATGTCCTTTTTCACCGTTAGCCTTTGTTGTTAGCATTGAACTCTTGGCAATAAAAATAAGAGCCAGTAAAAATATAAAAGGACTTACTTTTTGTAATGGAAATGATATTAGTGTGGTTAAAATTATATTATATGCAGATGACATAACCCTATTCTTAAAGGATGAAAATGATATGCATTATGTATTAAATATTTTTGAAATGTTTACTTCATTTTCAGGTTTAGAAATAAATGCAAAGAAGTCAGAGGCAATGTGGCTAGGCAGTAGAAAAAATTGTAGAGATAATATTTTGGGAATTAATTGGAAAAAAATGGTTAGAATTTTGGGTGTCTATTTTTCTAATGACAAATGTGCCTCTGAAGTGTCAGAAAATTGGACACAAAGAATTGCAACTATTAAGCGTTTGATCTGTTCTTGGGAGAAACGCAATTTAAGTATTATGGGAAAAATCTGTGTCACAAAAACGTTTTTGATTTCTCAGTTTGTGTACATTATGCAAGCCATTGTAATCCCTGAAAATGTTCTAGTAGAGGTAAATAGACTTTTATTTAGGTTTATATGGCGAAAAAAAGACTGCAACAAAAAGGCATTTGAAAAGGTTAAAAGAGATGTTATGTGCAGTCACTATAGTAATGGTGGATTAAATATGATAGACTTGAGAACTATGCAGCATTGTTTTCTTTTGCAGTGGGCGGTATGGCTCTGTCAACGGGATAATTCTGAAACTTGGCAAAGTCTGCCAAGATACATTCTAAGAAATTATGGTAATAAATTAATATGTTTTTATTCAAATGTTAAAAGTGCATTGTTAAAGGGCATAGGAACTGTGAAATCTCATTTTTGGCGCACAGTGTTAAAGACATGGTTAGATAAAAATAAATGTGACACTATTTCACTGGTTCTGTGGAATAATGATAAAATCAGGTATCAAAACCAAGTATTATACTTTGATACTTGGATAAAAGGAAATATTTTGTTAGTGTCTGATTTATTTCAATTTGATAGGTTGATGTCATTTGATGATGTTTGTGAAAAAATTGGTTACTCTTCGCAGAGATTGCTTGAGTATAATGTAGTAAGGGCGGCTGTTCATCAGTTTAGACGTAAGTATAATGGTAATGAATTGTCGGTTCCAAACTTTAGTAGACCTCCACAGTTCCATTCAAGATATATTTATAAATGTAGAGATTTTAGGTTTTTACTTTGTGAATATAAGGTGTCTAGCCCATGTTCTGTTGGATTTTGGAAAAAAAAGTTTGGCATTGAAATTAAAAGTGAACACTGGTTAATGCCCATAACAGTAACTGCAGAAACACGTATGCGATTATTACAGTGGAAAATACTACATAATATTTATCCGACAAATATTTTGTTGCAGAAAATGAAAGTTACTGAAACACAGAATTGCACATTTTGTCATGATGATGTGGATTTTATTGAACATTTTTTTTATGATTGTCCGAATGTTAAAGTTTTATGGAAAACTATTGAGCAGTTGGTTTTGGTTAACTATGGAGTTACACTTAAGTTCCAGGTTACAGATATATTGTTTGGCATTCAACAAGGAAAGCTCTCTAAACGTGTTTGTAATAAAGTAAACTATTTGATTTTGCTGGCTAAAATATGTATAAGTATCTACAAGAAAACCAAAGCAACAAGACCTTTAAAAGATATATTTGAAGTTCAGATGCGTTATAGAAAGTTTGTTTAATGTGCTGTTCTAGTTTAAAGGTGTACTTTGCTGTGAAAATGTTTTGCCATGCTTTATACTTGACATAGTTTGTTAAATTGTGACAATGAATGACAAAAAAAAAAAAAAAAAAAAATTAGAATTTGAACAATTCTGCTATCAAACTGTTAGAACAATTAAAAACAGTGCGCAGAGTTTTATTTTAGTGTGTAATTAATATTAATGTTCAGTTGTGATTTATTTATTATGAAACGTGTGCTTTGAATCAAAGATGGAACCGTCTTCAGTGTTGTTTGACCTCGCC
The DNA here is from genome assembly GCA_036898135.1 of Oncomelania hupensis. Taxonomy (NCBI): domain Eukaryota; kingdom Metazoa; phylum Mollusca; class Gastropoda; order Littorinimorpha; family Pomatiopsidae; genus Oncomelania; species Oncomelania hupensis. Next base: position 8,302,897 of record CM072512.1, read on the forward strand.
ATATTTGATTAGAAGGACGTTATTTTCCTGTGCAGTCCTGTGAGGAAAGTGCTGTATGAAACATTGACATTGTTTGAGTAATATTGTTTGATTTTTGTCGTTTCAGAAATACTAAATTCAGTTAATTTAGTTACATGGTTCTAGTGTATTCCTGTAAACAGGGGTACAGTAAGTTCTTGCAATTAGGAAATTTATGAATGTCTTTTCTAAAAAATTTCAGATATCTCATGCACATATTTCAGCAGCTAAATTCTTAGGTTTCCTGAAATTCTTTAAAATTTGCAGGAAATGTATCAATTTCTAGCTGCAAAAACGTATTGTAAAGCATAGCATAATTATTCAAAGTGCTCGCCCTTTTTCACATTGTGTCTTCAATGCTCAGGGGAGAGCATTTAATTACTTCCCTTTATGTAGTCGTTTGTGATGTGTTCAACGAAAATAATTAGTGTTCTTTTGTGATCCAACTTTGTTATTGTGTAAAATATATTGCGTAATGGCGTGATGTATTTATTTATTGTGAAAACATTCCATGCTCTGCAATGTTGTAAAATGTAATTTGGTAATTAAAAAAAAAAAAAAAAAACACTGAACACTGGTAACACTGAAGGCTCTCCACCAGCCAGTTACTTTACAATAAAGACATCCCACGCAGGGGACGCTGAGGCTATACTCTAATTTATTGAACCCCCGTTTACAAAAAAAGAAAGAATAGAAACATCATTATACAATATCAACAAAACACATACATATAAAATGCCACCATTGCCAAATAATATCATAGGAAGCCCCAGTGACCACCTGGTAGAAAGCGTCCAATATTTCCAAGCTGATCCAACAGACCTCAAACACAAATGAGGAGTTTTGTCCCAGAAGAGTTTTCAAGAAAAAAGGTAGGTGACTGGTCTAGCGAAGAAGAAGATAGTATAGCAGATTGATAGAACAGAGTAAGAATGAGAAAGAACAAATGAAAAAGACAGCGACAGTGGGAATTTAAAGCACTAAATTTCCAGAAAGTGGGGATACTATTTATACTGAAACTCCCGGCACCCTGTTACACTCGAATCGATGATGGTGTTTTTCTTTATCAGTATTTGATTCAGCCCCGATGCTGAAGTCCTGATAGTTGTGTAACTCAGATTCGTTTATTCACGCAGCCCGCTCAATCAGCATACAAGTCACAAAGTCGAAGTATGAAGTTTTCCACTTTTATTCAGCATACATCAACAACTGCATACAATTCTCAACTCAACTCAACAACTCTCAAATTTACTTTCCAGCTTCACTATCAACAACAATCTCTCAACAACAGTGCGGCACACAATTTTATAGTCTCTCTCTCTTTTCCCGAAAAATTTCGAACCCAGTAGACTAAAATGACGCACTACAGCCAATCAATTAAAAGATCGTCATCACTGACTTACGTCATACATATTTCTTCTCCTTCCGCCATACTTCGATATTTATCCCGAAACTTCGATCGATAGTAAACAAGCGGGTCCAGAAAATTCTACAACGATATCGACCAACGAAAATTATCAACGTTACACAAAGCCTCTCCCAACAACAATGCAAACCCAAATCAAAGGTAAATAAACTCCATTATTGAATACTTTGCAAAACGAAACGATTAGATCTATCGTGCGCGCTTCCGACGTACTACCATTCGCGTTTCAACGTAACATAACCCCCCACTCAAGAAGAAATTTACCCAATTTCTTTCAACAACGTTGAAACGTAATGCACAAACAAAGTTCAGAATTAAAACTTATTTCAGACTGTCTGAATACTGCCAATGTTCACAGTTCATTCACACAGAATCAAAGTTTCTCATCTGCAAGTCTTTCTGGATACTGTCAATGTTCACAGATCATTTACTCAGTCAACGTTTTTCATTTTCAAGTCTGTCATTACCAATATTCTTAGTTCGTCCACACAGTCAATGTTCTTTCGTTCGCAAGGAATCGACGCCCTCGTCAGTTGCGGTTGTCATTGGCCCAGGGTCAAAGACGATGATCACGTGGGCTTCCCTGGAATCAGTGCGTCCTCCGTTGTCTCCTTCTTCCGTCGGATGCCCGTCGCAGTCGACGTTGTCATTTCCCAGAATGCATTCGCTGGGTCTCACGGTCAGGTTGGCTTCTGCGGGACGGTGGAACAGCTCCCTCACGGTCTGCAGATGCTCCTTCCAGGTCTGGGTGTGGACTTCATGTTCGACCAAAGTCGTAGAGCCTGGGACATCATTGAAGTTATGGGGAATCTCGCCCATAAGGTCCTTGAGCTCCATCTTTTGACCTTCCGTCAAGCTTGGTCCTAGCTTAACATCATCGATGCCTTCTTTGCTGTGGAAGTCTCCCAGTTCTAACAGTTCCTCGCTGTCAAAGCTGTTGTCGATCTCAGCTGCTGTTGCTGCATGTACAGTCTCTGGCGGCCTCTCCACGTACACCTTAAGGAGGTTGGCGTGGTATATCTTAGAATGCGGGCCGACCTTCACCTTATAGTCGTTGATCCCCACCACGAACTCCACTTCGTACGGGCCTTTCCACTGCATCAGCAACTTATTATGATCGGTAGGTAGCAGCACCAGCACTTTGTTGCCAGGTTTGAACTTCCTGTTCACAGCCCTACGATCATAGTAGTGCTTTCCACAGTCCTGGGACTTCTTCAGGTTTTCTCTGGCTATCTCGAGAGTCTGCTCCAGCTTCTCCCGTAGCTCAAACACGTACTGGTAGCTGTTCTTCACCTCTGGGGTGTCTACTTCTTTCGTCCACAGTTCTTTCAGTATGTGCATCGGCCCTCTGATGGTTCTTCCGTACAGCAGCTCGAACGGTGAAAAGCCGGTGGACTCCTGCGGTACTTCTCTGTAGGCGAAAAGTAAGGCGTTGATGTAGCGATGCCATTGTCTGGGCTGCTCGCTGCACAGTTTCTTCAGGGTGGACTTCAGCGTAGCATTGAACTTTTCGACAAGCCCGTTGCACATCGGATGGTAGGGTGTCGTAGTCAAATGCCGGATGCTAAGCAGTCTGTTGACCTCCTTCATGCAGTCAGAGACGAACTGCGTCCCGATGTCTGTCAGAATTTCTTCAGGCACTCCGAGTCTGCTGAACATGTCGACCAGCGCCTCTGCAACAGTTTCAGTGTCAATCTTCTTCAGAGGCACTGCTTCTGGGTACCGAGTCGCATAGTCCACTAAAGTCAGTACCCACCGATGACCTTCTTCACTCGGAGGTCTTATTTCGCCGATTAAGTCTAAGGCCACCCTCTTGAAAGGTCGGTCGATCAGAGGCATCCTCTGCATAGGCACTTTCGGGACCCTTCCTCGAGGTATGGTCTTCTGGCAAATGTCACATGACCGGCAGAATCGGCTAACGTCCGCATGAAGTCCTGGCCAGTAGAACACCGCCTGGATTCTATCCGACGTCTTCTTGATACCCAGGTGACCTCCCATGATTGAGTCATGCGCTACTTCCATCACCTGGCGCCTTAGGGGTAACGGTACCAAGACTTGACGTAGTGGTTTCCCTCCGTTGACCCTCGGGTGCTGGAAGATTCTGTAAAGGATCTTGGCCTTCACCTCGAAATAGACCGTGCCACTGCCCTTGGTCACGTGGTCTTGGCGGTTCCTGTACTTGTTTAAAGTGCTGTCAGCTTCCTGGAGCTGGATCAGCTTATCTCGGTCCACGATGGCAGCTTTAGAGTTGTCGGCGACCTTCAGTGGCGTAGACGTCTTGTCTCTCTTGGCCTGGGCCCTGGTAGTAACAGCACCGACGATCTCTGGTCGGCAGGGCTGAGCCGGAGTAACCACATTGTCCCGTAGCAGCTCTGTAAGGTCTCCATCGGAAAACGGCAATGGATCCTCCTCCACAACTTCGACGTGTTGAGTTGAGGCAGGACTCCACTCTGGATCGGGGTCGTCGGGTCGTCTCGCGCCATCGATGTTCCCGATCATCAAATCATACAGCGGCTTCTTCAGGCAAACCGCTTCGACTTCACCTATGTAGAAAGGGGTGTTGACATGAATTTTTGCAACTGGCGCTTTCACACATTTGCTGTCAGCCATGAGTGTCCATTTAGAATCGCCAGTGAATTGTTCTTTAGCGATTAGATCTTCTCTGACAATGACCCCACTGCAACCAGAGTCTCTTAAAACAGTCACTTCATGATTTCCGACGCGTCCCTTTGAAACAGGCATGTTCTGGACGGTCACAGCTGCGCTGGCGACGACGGGGATGGATTTCCCGTTGGCAGGGAGAAGTTGGCCATCGGTTATGCACTCGCACGTCCGCGGGAGTAGCTGTGCGCTTGGTCTCACTCGGAAGAATGACGCTCCCGCCGCACACTTGATGGTCAGATCTACTGTTTTGCCGTTGATTGGAGAAACGTCTCTGTCGGTTGCCCACCGCTGCATTGTCCGTACTGCCCCGCTGTCCGCTACTCTTGTTTTGAGGACAGTTAGCCGCTCTGTGGTCTGTAGCGTTGCAAGTGAAACAGCCTCTTGAATGCCCTTCCCTGGGAGGTGGCGTGGAGTCCATCTGTCTCTGGTTCGTCTGGCTCCCCTGGATCTGGTTCACATGGTTTCCAGTCTTCTGAAAATGTTTCGTCGCGCTGAGTGGCCCCAGGGTCTTCCCATGAGCGATGAGATATCTTTCAGCAGCCTCAGTCACATCTTTAAGCGTCTGCAGCTTTTGTTCTTCTAAGTGGGTCGCTAGGTCCTTGTGACAGGCATTGAGAAATTGTTCTTTCACGATCAGGTCATGGAGACTGTCGTAAGACTTCCTTTCGCCTGATAACTCCACCCACTTGTGTAGATATGACGACAGTCGCTCCACAAACTGCTTTGGCGTCTCGTCTGACTTAGGCCGGCATTCACGAAAGCGTTTACGGTAGCCCTTCTCCGTAAAGTTGTAGCACTGCAACAGGGCCTCTTTCAAGACGTCGTAGTCTTTAGCGTCATCGTCCGACAATCTGGTGTAGACGTCGAGTGCTTGCCCCGTCAGAAGTGCACTTAGTCGGATCGCCCAGTCTTGAGGTTGCCAGTTAGAGCTTTTGGCAAACCTTTCAAATCTCGCCAAATAACTGTCGATCTGGTCCTTCCCGTCGACAAACGCTGGCAACTTTGGAGCTTTGTTGTCACTGGTAACTTGTGGCGCATGCTGATTGTTTTGGATACGCGCCAACTCTAGCTGGTACTGACGCTCAGCCTCTCTTTCCTCTCTTTCTTCTCGGCGTCGCTGTTCTTCTACTTCTCTTTCTTCTCGACGACGTTGCTCTTCTTTTTCTTCCCGTTGACGCTGTTCTTCCTTATCTTCTCGGCGTCGCTGCTCCTCTAATTCTAGACGCTTCTGTTCTAATTCTATTTCTTTTTCTAGACGCTTCTCTTCCAATTCTCTTTCTCGTATTCTCTCCTGAGACTTGACGTACTCCGTCAGCTGCTTGCCTTTTAGATTCAGTTCAACCCCTTTCTGCCAGAAGTCAGCCATCTTGATGCTTCTGGAAAGTTCTTTTCAAGAAAGTTCTTTTCTGGAAAGTTCTTGACTGTGTTGTACCTTTCTAGACTGTTCTAGAACAGCACGCTTTCTGCAGTAGCGCTGATGCTTGCCACTAGTCACTTTCGCTGACGCAGGCCCCGCTGTCCTCGTCGTATGCGACGCTGCACCACGCTGGTGTTGATGTATACGCTCCTGTGCTGAAGTAGACGCGACGTCCGCTCGTCGCTCTCTCTAATACTGGCGATGTAGCTCCGAGACTGTCCCTCGACGTAGTCCTGCGGCAGCCACGTAGTCCCGATCTGTTGTTCGCTCACGAAGCAACTCTTCAGCGACTACACGCCCTTGCAGTCAACCCGAACCTATCGGTGATGTAGTCCCAGTATGTTGGCCCCTCTCGACGCAACTCGTTGGCGGCTACCCTCGATGACTGCCTCTCGTAACGTTGACTCGCTTGTTGTAGCAGTTGAACCCTTGGCTATGGCGTGAATAGCGGCTTGACCCCCAAAATGTTACACTCGAATCGATGATGGTGTTTTTCTTTATCAGTATTTGATTCAGCCCCGATGCTGAAGTCCTGATAGTTGTGTAACTCAGATTCGTTTATTCACGCAGCCCGCTCAATCAGCATACAAGTCACAAAGTCGACGTATGAAGTTTTCCACTTTTATTCAGCATACATCAACAACTGCATACAATTCTCAACTCAACTCAACAACTCTCAAATTTACTTTCCAGCTTCACTATCAACAACAATCTCTCAACAACAGTGCGGCACACAATTTTATAATCTCTCTCTCTTTTCCCGAAAAATTTCGAACCCAGTAGACTAAAATGACGCACTACAGCCAATCAATTAAAAGATCGTCATCACTGACTTACGTCATACATATTTCTTCTCCTTCCGCCATACTTCGATATTTATCCCGAAACTTCGATCGATAGTAAACAAGCGGGTCCAGAAAATTCTACAACGATATCGACCAACGAAAATTATCAACGTTACACAAAGCCTCTCCCAACAACAATGCAAACCCAAATCAAAGGTAAATAAACTCCATTATTGAATACTTTGCAAAACGAAACGATTAGATCTATCGTGCGCGCTTCCGACGTACTACCATTCGCGTTTCAACGTAACACACCCCCACTGGGGTAGAGTGAAGGAAGCAAAAGTATAACGCGCTTGCTTGTGGCGATGAGGGGTGGGAATTGGGGGATGAGTGATAGAGAGAGCGAAAAAAGGAGTAACAAGAAAACAGAGAAGATTATAAGTTAGGCTTAAATGGTTCCTTCCTCCGGTACATTCCTATCAATTTATTCGGTACATTCCTATGAATTTATCCGGTACATTCCTATCAATTTATACGGTACTCTCCTGCGAATTTAGTCGGTGAACTCATCCGTTGTACCGTGAACTCATTCGGTAGGTTGTATTTCAGTGAGCGGGAGGAGGCATAGTATCAAGATTAACTTATTAAAAATTTCCGACCTCTGTAGCCGTCTGTGGGTGTGTACTATTATATTGGCCTATATATTTTCTACTGCCAGACGGGATCATTTGTTCTTGTATACCTCCGTCTCTCTATGGAGGAATCCTAATGGGCAGTCAAGTTTACATCTTTCTCTCTTTCTTTTTTTCTTTCTTCTCTTCCTCCTCCTCCTTCATTTTCTCCTTCTTCCCCTTTCTCCTCCTTTGTCTTCTTGTCACCACCCTAGATCCTCCTGTTCATCTTCTTCTTCTCCGCATCACATTTTACTTTGTTGTTGTTGTTGTTGTTGTTGTTGTTGTTGTTGTTGTTCTTCTTCTTCTTCTTCTTCTTCTTCTTCTTCTTCTTCTTCTTCTTCTTCTTCTTCTTCTTCTTCTTCTCCATCTCTTTCTTTCTTTCTTTCTTTCTTTCTTTCTTTCTTTCTTTCTTTCTTTCTTTCTTTCTTTCTTTCTTTCTTTCTTTCTTTCTTTCTTTCTTACTTTCTTACTTTCTTCCTTTCTTCCTTTCTTCCTTTCGTTTTTCGTTCTTCTTCTTCTTCTTCTTCTTCTTCTTCTTCTTCTTCTTCTTCTTCTTCTTCTTCTTCTTCTTCTTCTTTTTTCGTTCTTTCTTTCTTTCTCTCTCTTTGTATTCTTCCTCCTCCTTCTTCTTTCTTTCTATCTCTATTTCTTTCTTCTTCCTCCTTTTAAAATTTTTTTGTCGTCTTGTTGTTGTTGTTGTTGTTGTTGTTGTTGTTGTTGTTGTTGTTCTTCTTCTTCTTCTTCTTCTTCTTCTTCTTCTTCTTCTTCTTCTTCTTCTTCTTCTTCTTCTTCTTCTCACAGAAGTTAGGAATATTTATAATTTGTTGTTTTTGTATAAGGGCTTTGAGGGAGGACATACATCTATCTTTTTTGTGGGGTATGGTTGGGAATAGGCTCGAGTCGTCTGATCAATGGGGCGTTTGTCTAGCAAACTGCTGGTTAGATGGAGAGTGAGGGACGGACTCAAAGCAGCGCTTGATTACACACAGAACTGGGCAGGGTCCCGGAGCAGCCTACTTCGTTTTTGCCATTTGTATTCTGATATCTGCTTCATTGCACACACACACACACACACATACACCCACACACACACACCAACACACCTACACACACATACACATACAAACTTAAATCCCTCCTCCCCTTTCATTCCACATTGTTGGTTTCCTAATTGTGATTTGATTGATATTTTTGTTGTTATTAATTAATGTCTAATATCACCAGAATGTGTGAATAGATGTAAACTGGGTGTGTGGGTGTGGTGGTAGCAAGGAAATGTCGTTCACACACACACAAGTGGGTTTCATATGTCCACGAAGACCAGGCGTTTGGTGTAAGTTCGGCAAGGAATTTATTGCTTAGTGAAAGAGTCCAGATAGTGAAAGAGTCCAGATAGTGAAAGAGTCGACCCTGAAAACAAATAATGGGTCTCATAAGTATCGGTCTCTAATCTTTAAATATTTATAAAAGTAGTAAACAAAATATTAAACAACATTATCAATTGTAAACAATATATGAGAACTATAAATATACATGATGTTTATATAATGTAATAATCAAAACATCCGGTAGGTCACTTCCGGGGTCACTTCCGGTGACTCAAAATTAGAGTTCACAATTATAAATTATATGCAAAATGTACAAAAAAAAATAATTAAATGGGTTAAACGTTGGAAGGTTATAATAAATAATGGCTTAATGAATAAACTCGACGTTTTACTACATGGTGAAAATACATCATCATCATCATCATCATCATCATCATCATCATCATCATCATCATCATCATCATCATCATCATCATCATCAACGATAATAAATTATCGATAATATATAAAACGTGATAAATCTTATACAAAAAGAATACATTACAATTTAGAATAATGATGACTTACGAAAATCCTTTTCTTCAAATCATTACATATTCCCGAAAATGTATTTCGAAGCAAGTCGAGTTCACCAAAAGATATAGAAATATATTTACAAACGTTATATAAATATAAAACCAGAAAACAAATGCAAAGTTCACAATCAATGCAATATTCAAAAACAAGAAAATATTCAACGTACCGATTCAGTGTGAAACAGGTCCAAAGAATATAACACAAACTTGAAAAATTAACAATAAATAACTTCAACGCTATCACACCCTATGATACACACAGGCTGACAAAACTGACTGGCTGACTGACTGAGATGCTGCGAGCACTAAGGCTACGAAAAGACTGACAACTTCCTCTCTGATAATATTTCCAAAATCAGAATTATGTTCATGAAAAATGATCTCTGCTTTACAGTTATGAAAAATACAGAAAACTTATTATATTATTATAAATGAAATCAGTCAATGTGATTTTCCATATCCGACTAGTTTAGCCAATCAAAACTAAGAATAATATTTTAAACCACGTATTTTCCGTATTTAATAATGAAAACTAATCACCAATATAATTATACAGAAAAAGTAATTATAAACATGTCTGATAAAATAGGGATAAAGAAATGTAATATAAAAAGGTACGTATAGATCAATCTTTAATATGTTTGATAAGAATTGCACAACAAAATTTATCATAACCAGTCACTCTATTACATAGACAATAAATGAAATATTGATTGACACACACACGGCTGCAGACACACATCAGAAAGAGGGGCATGAATAAGAACAAGAAGAACGTGGACAAACAGAAGATTTGAAGAAACCGTTTGTATTCTGTTCTTGGCAGGGTAACAGACACTTTAAGAAAGGCCAGAGGACAAACAAGAAAATGTATTTAAGAAGAAACAGGAGAAGGAGGAGAAGAAGAAGAAGAAGAAGAAGAAGAAGAAGAAGAAGAAGAAGAAGAAGAAGAAAAAGAAGAAGAAGAAGAAGAAGAAAGAAAGAAAGAAAGAAAGAAAGAAAGAAAGAAAGAGAAGAAGAAGAAGAAGAAGAAGAAGAAGAAGAAGAAGAAATGTTGTGATTATTAAAAACAAAAAGGAAAGGAGAAAATGTCACAGGATGCACCAGTGCATTTCGCTCATTTGTTCTTTTATATCCATCTTTTTCTCTTTGTTTCCATACAAATCCGCGAGAATGGAAGATCAGAAGGGGTTGAAGATCGAGTATGAGGAGGAAGATAGGAGGGAAGAAGAAGAAAGGGGAATGAGATGGGTAATGGATAGGCAAGAGGGAGGAGGAGGAAAATGGGAGGGAAGAAGAAAGAAGAGATGGAAGAGGAAAGGAAATCTGGATAGGCGACAAGAACGATGAAAAAATAGAGGTATGAGAGGAGGAGGACGAGAAGAAGAAGAAGTAGGATGAGCAGGATGAGGAAGGGGAGAAGAAGAAGAAGAAGAAGAAGAAGAAGAAGAAGAAGAAGAAGAAGGAGAAGGAGAAGGAGAAGGAAAAGGAGAAGGAAAAGGAGAAGGAAAAGGAAAAGGAAAAGGAGAAGGAAAAGGAAAAGGAAAAGGAAAAGGAAAAGGAGAAGGAAAAGGAAAAGGAGAAGGAAAAGGAAAAGGAAGAAAAAGAAAAGGAAAAGGAAAAGGAAGAAGAAGAAGAAGAAGAAGAAGAAGAAGAAGAAGAAGAAGAAGAAGAAGAAGAAGAAGAAGAAAAAGAAAAAGAAAAAGGAGAAGGAGAAGGAAAAGGAAAAGGAAAAGGAAAAGGAAAAGGAGAAGGAAGAGGAAGAGGAGAAGGAAGAGGAGAAGGAAGAGGAAGAAGAGGAAAAAGAGGAGGAAAAGGAGGAAGAGGAAAAGGAAAAGGAAGAAGAAGAAGAAGAAGAAGAAGAAGAAGAAGAAGAAGAAGAAGAAGAAGAAGAAGAAGAAGAATGGGCAGGATGAGGTGAAGAAGAAGAAGAAAAAGAAAAATAAGAAGAAGAAGAAGAAGAAGAAAAAGAAGAAGAAGAAGAAGAAGAAGAAGAAGAAGAAGAAGAAGGAAACAACAACAACAACAACAACAACAACAACCAACCAACCACCAACAACCAACAACAACCAACAACAAACAACAGCAACAACAGCAACAAACATAAAACAAAAAAAGAACGAAAACAATACCACCACCACCGTCACCACCACCGTCCTTACCACAACCACCACTACCTCCACCACAATAATAAAAACAGCAACAATAAGGGACTACAACAACTACAACCAGTAACAGAATTGTGAACTACGTCTACCAGCTCAATGTTTAATGATTAATTTCCTAGGCAATTGTAATGTCTATTCTAAAAATACCCAGAATGTATAGCTAACTTTCTGTAACGTGACATGTACGTATTGACGGGAGGATAAAAGTAATGGAAACAGACTGAAGGGGAAAAGTTTGTTTCAAAGAATTAGAAACAGAAGGGGAAAGTTATTCCCCTTGAATAAACTCTTTCGAAAGAAGACGCATTTGTCTTCAAACAATGAAAGGCACGCAAAGTTGTGTTTTTGGAGAGAAAAAAAGTTGTGTCGCAACCCTTTAGATTTTAATTTTAATTTTTTTATTTTTGGGAACGGTTGAACGAATACTGTTCCATTTGTAGATGTGGTCACGTAAAGTAGATTGCAGATATTTTCAGTAGTCTTTAAAGCGCCCCACACTCACACATGTCAATACAATACAATACAATACAATACAATACAATACAATACAAAATACAATATATCTGTAGTACGCCAAACGGAATTACAGACACATTCTAAATTGACAGAGAGCGTTGCTCCCCATCGGAAAGAATAATCCTATCCTATCCTATCCTATCCTATCCTATCCTATCCTATCCTATCCCATAACTCAGAGGTCGTATGGGCAACACATATGATCGTTTAACCAGCGTACTCCATCTTTCCCTGTCCTCAGCAACCCTGATTGTTTCACTTAGTGTCAAACCAGTCCATTCTCGAATGTTGTCCTCCCACTTCGTTTTCGGTCTCTCTCTTCTTCTACCTCCTTGCAATGTGCCTTGCAGGATGGTATTTGCAAGACCTGATGATCTGGTGAAGTTGGCCATACCATCGGAGTTTCCGTTTTTTCACCACTGTGATCAGGTCATCGTGTTGTCCAATGGCTTGTGTGATGGTCTGTCGGACTTCGTCGTTGGTGATGTACTGGGTATAGGAAATGCCCAGAAGTCTTCTGTAGCACTTCATCTCCATGCTTTGTATCCTTCGTTGGAGATCTGCTGTGAGGGTCCATGTTTCGCAAGCATATAGGAAGATGGAGATGACAAGGGAGCGCAGCAGCCTTACCTTGGAATGTAGACTGATGGTCCTGTCTTTCCAAATTGGCTTTAACCTCGCCAGGGCAGCAGTTGTTTGTGCGATCCTGGAGGGGACTTCCTGTCGGAAAGAATAAGTTAAGTAAAATAAATAACCAGTAAAAAAAAACGTGGGAGGGGAGGGGGGAAAGGGGAATTTGAGGGGATGTGGGATTTTTAAAAAATAAATCGATAAATTCATTTTGTTTATGCGCCTGTAAACATCATATATCAAGGCTGATTCTTAAAATGGCACTGCAGCGAGAGGGTGTACAGTATCAACAGACTTGATTGTTGACAAAAAGCAAGGCGGAAACTCCTCAAATTCAAAGCTTAGCGGTCGGTTTTGAGAGCTACCGCTTCCCATTATTATATAATCTTTTTATCGTGAAAGCATTGAAGTTTCTCCAGTAAACTCATTGTCACAAAACGATCAAAACTATTCTTGATACTGCAGCAGTTTAAAGTTTAACTTGAGTCATGGTAAGAACGGGCACAAAAAAATAAATAAATAAAATCATACTCTTGCCCAAATGTTAGGAATGGAAAGAAAAGATGAATTGTATTGGATACAGTCTGTCTAACATTTTAAAACTAAAAACTCGATTTCGATTTCCGTCTAATTCTAATATCGACTTGCCTTTACATCACATGTTTGAGTGGTGAATGTGTTTTTATTGCGTATGTTGGAGCGTCTGTAACATGTGAGCGTGTGTGTTAGATACAGATCGCCGCACTTTGAATGTGATTTAGAAATAGGGCGCTCATGGCATCCATTATTATTATTATTATTATTATTATTATTATTATTATTATTATTATTATTATTATTATTATTATTATTATTATTAACTAGTAAAGAACATAAAAGTACACCATTCTATTTTGCTGCGGTTGTAGCAGTTCTGCCTCAGCTCAAAACATGTCCAGACGGATTGATTGATTGATTGATTGATTGATTGATTGATTGATTGATTGATGCTTTAGGTCCAGCGGACTCTTCCGAGCCAAATCAGGACCGGACAACCCCCGATCCGCATAAAAGATCTGTTGAAACAACCCTAGTGGGAAAATTGAACGCCCTCCACCGGCCAGTCACTTTACAATAAAGACATCCCACGCAGGGGACGGCTGAGGCTTGACCCCAACTACTCGAACCCCCGATTACAAAAACAAAATAGAATACAAACATCATTATAAATCATCAACAAAACACATACATATAAAATGCCTATATTGCTAAATAATAACATCATAGGAAGCCCTAATGACCACCCGGCAGAAAGCGTCCAACACTCCCAAGCTGATCCAACAGACCTCATACACAAACAAGGAGTCTTGTCCAGGAAGAGTTTTCAAGAAAAAAGGTAGGTCATTGATCTAGCGAAGAAGAAGATAGTATAGCAGAGTGATAGGACAGAGCAGGAATGGGAAAGAGCAGCTGAGGAAGACAGCGACAGTGGGAATTTAAAGCACTAAATTTCCAGAAAGTGGGGATACTATTTATACTGAAACCCCCGGCACTCCAACGGGGGTACTGTTGCCGCAGTGAATCTGTCATGCCTACAAAGTCAAGACAGGTTTTCAACTGGGGCTTTCACTTTTCCCTTTATAGGTTAGAACAATCTACAGTGGCAAGATTGCTCATGACCCCAAAGGGTCATGTCCAGACAGGATTGTTTTGATGCACACTTGCTTTGCAGAGAATGGCCTAAGCTCATGTCGCCTCTCCACCATCTGTGCCTCTGGTCGTACGGCCTACCTATTGCGCCGGATGAGGTCCCATAGTTGGATCTACAGTCTCCCCTTTGGTTCCAGTTCGGGGCGGAAAAGGCCAGCACGTAATACTTCAAGAAAACCTGCAATCTGTTTGGAACCAGCAGCAGAGATTAGGGAGGTGCGAACGCAAGCCTCGTCCATTCTCTGCTACTTAGTGTAGTGATGATGATGATGATGATGATGATGATGATGATGATGATGATGATGATGATGATGATGATGATGATGACCTTGTCGTTGTTGTTCCTTCCTCTTATCAATCCTTCCACCCTCTCTCTCCACACAGGTACCCCATCCCAATTCAACCCACATCAAAATGGTTTTTAACACATCCAGCCCGCCCAGCCCTTCAAACCCTTTCCTTTGTCAAATCTTGCTGTCTGCCACCCGCCACCCGCCACGCTCATTCAACGCAATACAACACAACACCATACACTTACATGTGCTGAGCCCCATGTTTCACCCAGGATTATGTTCCCTACTGTAGGTCTATATTCCCTCCCCTTCCCCCCCCCCTGCCCCCTCTTCCCTCAGATCTATGTTTTCTCAAATCAGCATTTATATATTCCCCTAAGTGGGCTCAGCCCGGTGTTCCCTAGTGCTGCGTTCCTTCCAGTATTCCCACTAGGTCTTTATGTCATTACATTACATTACATGATTATTGTTTTAGGTCCAGCGGATTCTTCCGAGCCAAATCAGGACCGGACAACCCCTGATCCGCATAAAAGATCTGCCGAAACAACCCTAGTGGTAAAACTGGATACTCTCCACCAGCCAGTCACTTTACAATAAAGACATCCCACGCAGGGGACGGCTGAGGCTTCACCCCAACTTATCGAACCCCCGTTTACAAAAACAAAAATAGAATACAAACATCATTATAAATTATCAACAAAACACATACATATAAAATGCCTACATTGCTAAATAATAACATCATAGGAAGCCCTAGTGACCACCTGGCAGAAAGCGTCCAATATTCCCAAGCTGATCCAACAGACCTCATACACAAATAAGGAGTCTTGTCCCGGAAGAGTTTTCAAGAAAAAAGGTAGCAGACTGGGCTAGCGAAGAAGACGATAGTATAGCAGATTGATAGAACAGAGCAGGAATGAGAAAGAGCAAATGAGAAAGATAGCGACAGTGGGAATTTAAAGCACTAAATTTCCAGAAAGTGGGGATACTATTTATACTGAAACCCCCGGCACCCCAACGGGGGTGGGTCTTTATGTCCCCAGGTGGGATGAAACTAAAGTGGGAGAACACAAACCTCGGTGAAGCTCCAATACAATACAATACAATACAATACAATACAATACAATACAATACAATACAATACAATACAATACAATACAATACATTTATATGTTCTTTCAAGTCTGTATTTAGGCCAGATCTATGTTCCCTCAGGTCTGTATTCCCACTAGGTTTTTATGTCTCCAGGACGGTTCAAATATAAGTGGGAAAACCCCGGCCTGGGGACTTCGAGCCCAAAGGCAAGCGCCTTGAGCAGCTCTTGGGCTGGCCAAACGCTATATAAGAACAATAACCAAAATCAACAAGGGCTGGGGACACATAGACAGGGTCCCCTTCCTACACAACACTACATTACACTCCACTACACACAAAGACTCCGGCGTGTGGACAGTGTAGGTTGCCATGCGTGGTGGTGATTTTAACTCCCTCAACTGGGCAAAACAAATGCCCAGCGAAATGAAGCGAACGGAATATATCGCCGACGGATTTCAAGCCAAACCTGTAATACAATTTACTGCTAAGAAAGGGGGGAAGCTGAAGGCGTGAATTACGAAAGGGGGTAAGGCAAAACACGTCCACCCACTAGCGCTGAATGAAAGATACATGCAAGCATACAAGACGCATGAACTGATACAAGATAGACTCTCTCTCTCTCTCTCTCTCTCTCTCTCTCTCTCTCTCTCTCTCTCTCTCTCTCTCTCTCTTACACACACACACACACACACTCACACACTTACTCTCCCTCTCTCTTTCTTTCTGTCACACACACACATATACACTATCGTACCCTATCCTATCCCGTAACTCAAAGGTCGTTGGGGCACCACAGATGATCATTTAACCAGCGTACTCCATCTTTCTCTGTTCTCAGCAACCCTCATGGCTTCGCTTAGTGTCAAACCAGTCCATTCTCGAATGTTGTCCTCCCACCTCTTTTTCTGTCTCCCTCTTCTTCTGCCTCCTTGCACCGGGTCTTGCAGGATGGTTTTTTGCAAGGCCTGATGATCTGGTGACATGGCCATGCCATCGGAGTTTCCGTTTCTTCACCACTGTGAGCATGTCATCATGTTGTCCAATGGCTTTGGTGATGGTCTGTTGGACTTCGTCGTTGGTGATGTGCTGAGTATAGGAAATGCCCAGAAGTCTTCTGTAGCACCTCATCTCCATGCTTTATATTGTTCGTTGTAGATCCGCCGTGAGGGTCCATGTTTCGCAAGCGTATAGGAAGATGGAGATGACAAGGGAGCGCAGCGGCCTTACCGTATACACATATACACCCTATGCCTTAAACTTTGACGGTAATGACGATCTTTCCAGAATATTCTCTCCACTCTAAAGAAGAGGACCAACACAACTTGTTAAAGCTTAGAGTCCTCGAACTTTACATGAGTTTGATCAATTCGCACGCGGGAAAGTTTTACTGGGTAGAAGTTCTCGCAGGAAATGAACGTCTGTCATTTTAATTGATACGGACTGAGCACTACTCACAGCTCGAATCTAACAACAGGGCTGCGTGTGACAATGTATTATTCTTTTTCGCATCAACTTCAGCTCTGGAAAACACTGCTGGCCAGGTTCGTGAGGCGTGGTAAGAGATGTTTGGGGAGAGGAAAGAGGGAGAGAAAGAGGGCGGGAAAGAGAGAGAGAGAAACAGAAATGATGGGAGAGAAAAGGAGGGAGGGGATAGAAAGGAGAAGAGAGGAAGGAGAGAGAGAGAGTGAGAGAGAGAGAGAAAGAGACAGAAATGATGAGAGAGAGAAGGGGGGAGGGGATAGAAAGGAGAAGAGAGGAAGGATATATATATATATATATATATATATATATATATATATATATATATATATATATATATATATATATATATATATATATATATATATATATATATATATCCTTATAAAATATGGTTTCTGGGCACCTTAAAAGTCACCAACCGGTCATTTGGGTACCCGACTTTGGATCTGGGGACCCAGCTGGGTCCCCGGATCCAAGGCGGCTCCCAGAAAACGATCTTAGGGTAAGCGCAGTGCCTCGACGATTAGGGTAAGGCAGTGCCTCGACGATTAGGGTAAGGCAGTGCGCTCGAAACGGGTTAGGGTTATATATATATATATATATATATATATATATATATATATATATATATATATATATATATACACAGAGAGAGAGAGAGAGAGAGAGGGGGGGGGAAAATAGAGGAATAAAAGAGTGAGGATAGGGTGGGAGAGAGGGAGAAAGAAGTCAGAAATATTTATTTAATTTAAAAGGTCCCGATACCAAGGTTTTATTTACATTTGGCCAAAACAGGTTTACCCTAAAATTGGCATTGTTATTACCGTGAACAACGATAAAGTGGGCTTTGTTATTACATTGAACAACGATAAAGTGGGCTTTGTTATTACATTGAACAACGATAAAGTGGGCTTTGTTATTACATGGAACAATGATAAAGTGGGCTTTGTTATGACATGGAGCAACGATAAAGTGGGCTTTGTTATTACATGGAGCAACGATAAAGTGGGCTTTGTTATTACATGGAGCAACGATAAAGTGGGCTTTGTTATTACATGGAGCAACGATAAAGTGGGCTTTGTTATTACATGGAGCAACGATAAAGTGGGCTTTGTTATTACATGGAGCAACGATAAAGTGGGCTTTGTTATTACATGGAGCAACGATAAAGTGGGCTTTGTTATTACATTGAACAACGATAAAATGGGCTTTGTTATTACATTGAACAACGATAAAGTGGACTTTCCTTGCTCAAACCAACATCTAAAGTCTGAACATTAAACTGTCAAGTCTGACAGAGTTATTTCCCCTGTTGGTAACGGGACAGTCGAGTGACCTGTAACCTTATTTCTGAGTGAACCACGTGGCTTAAAGAGTGTGTCTTTGGGGTCTGGGGTAGGGTGGGTCTATGTTTATCAACCTGAAACGAAGAAAGGATCTTACTAGCAATTGTTTTAACGGGTTCAGTCTCTTACCGACTTACTGCTATTTTTACCTACAGAATTTGAGCTGGCTAGTCAACGGCTGTTGCTATAAATAATAGACACACAAACTACGGAATTTATTAATTTAAAAAATAACTACACTTTGGAAAGAGTTACTTTTCGTTATTGTTGTAAGCTTAATATTTTGTTACAGCGGGACAAGACTCGCTGTGAATGCTAAAAGGATCTGTCGAGGACGTATCATATGGTCAAAGCGGATCCCTTTGAGCAATTAGCCCGTAATCAAGCGGGAAGTTGGATAAAGGAGGCGTGTACAACTGCAAACGATTGATTTGGAATCAAATACAAACAACACGCGAATTTTAACTTGCCATGGTTTGTAAAGTGACTGGCTGGTGGAGAGTCTTCAGTTTTACCATTAGGGCTGTTTCAACAGATCTTTTATGCGGATCAGGTCCTGATTTGGCTCGGATGAGTCCGCTGGACCTAAAGCAATAATCATGTAATGTACTGTTTCCACATCACCGCGAAATAGTCCTTGTAGCTAGAAAAAAAAAGTCGGTTGAAAGAAGATCGAGAAAGAAAGAGAGAGTGAGGGGGAGGAGGGAGGGAGTGAGGGAGGGAGAGAGAGAAAGAGAAGGAAGGAGGGAGGGAGAAGGGAGAGAGAGGTGGTGGTGAGTGAGGGAGGGAGAAGAGGTAGAGAGAGATAGAGTGAGAGAGAGAGAGAAAGAGAGAGAGAGAGAGAAAGAGAGAGAGAAGTTATTTACCATCTACTGTCACAGAACAAAACTCACACGCTATATAGCACCGATGATGAAGGAGGATAAGACGAAGACGACGAAAGAGCAGAAGGAGAGAAAATGGAAATATTATCGTCTTGCTTTGAACTCGTGGAGAACAAAATACTGTAAGGAAGTTGCTTGCATTTGCAAACAAGCAATTTCTATTAATCATCGCATTAATGACTGCAGTGCAATCGCGCAATATATTCCACAACATATTTGAAATATTAAGTATAAAAATATTAATTATTTGATATCAATTGCAAAATCATAAATATACAGTCCTGTTAAATGTTTTTTTTGTAAAAAAAAAAAACCAGTAAGTACAGATTATTTACAAGATCTAGTAGATTGTTTATATGAAGCATAAATTAAGAACATTGAATATTATATGTGTATAAATTCAGAACATTGAATATTATATATATGAGATATAATGATCCTGATTCGGCTTTTTGCATCCCGCTGGATCCTATAAACCATGATTAACTAACAAAATATTAGACATAATTAAGATTATTTAACAAGGATTGATTAGTAGTTATATTGGACGTCATTTGTATAAGTTATAATTATTTTACAAATTTGATTGTTTAATTGTTCAGTTTTGTGTACTTTGTTTAATCCCTTTCTCCCTTCATTATGACCATTTCCTATTTGTTTAATATTTTCCCCTGCTCCCATCAAGTCTAAAATCACTTGGGTGACGTTAAAGAAAAAAAAAACAAATAAAAAACAAATAAAGAAACATAAAAAAAGGTTAATACAGTAATATGTTTCTTAAATAGCGCGCTCTCCAGCTCAGGTTGATTGTTTGTTCAAAACCCTGGCCCTTGGTGATTCAGCAATCACAAAATACGTTGCTGAGGTCATGAACTACGGCATTGACCTCTGGTTCTGCAGACCAATATTCAAAGCAGAAACAATAGACAATAATTAGTTATTCATTGCAAAGAAGAAGAAGAAGAAGAAGAAGAAGAAGAAGAAGAAGAAGAAGAAGAAGAAGAATGAAGATTAGATATTCAAAATTTATAGGGTCCAGCGGACTGCTAAGAGCCGAATCAGGACAAGAAGAAGAAGAAAAAGAGCTGTGTTCAGCAAAGTGAAGAAGATTAGTGTTGTGCGGGCATCGAGTCTCCCCAGTAACTGCACATCTGCACGAAAGACATGTCAGACTGTTGCAACGAGTCATCAATAGGTGACCACCTTTCTGATGAGTTTTCTCGCCTATTTCGCCCTCTCTTCCTCTGCCCCAGTCGCTCCTAGCCCACCCCTCTGCTCCCCCCCCCTCCCACCAAAACCCGCCGCCACGATCCCCAACTCCCCCCACCCTCCCACACACTATGCTTCCCATTTCCAACCCCTCCCCTCCCCGTCCTTCACCCCCTTTCCACAGTTTTCACCCTTCACACTCACACATCTCCCCTCCCAAACTCGTCGCTGCTTTCTTTTTTTTCTTCTCCTGTTCACCCACTACCCACAAACCTTACCGTTCATCACCACCCCAGTTCTTCACCTCCCCACCTCTCGGGACTCCTCCCCACCCTCGTTTTCCCCATTGACCTTACCGCTCTGTGGCTCTTGATGGCCGCTGACCCAGAAATACTCGCATGTAGGTCAGCAAGGAGACTAACCGTTCTTTGTATTGTCTGATGCGCATCGGCCATAACCTTGTGTAACTGTTCTGTCTGTCTGTCTGATTATCTGTCTGTCTGTCTTTATTTCTTATAGTGTCTTTCTTCTGTTTCTCTTTTCCTTCTTCTGTCTTCCTCCTCAGCCTGGCTTTTCTCTTACATCTTCTTCTTTTGCTTCTCAGTCATCTTTCTTGCTTCCTTCTCTCATCCTTTCCTCTTCCTGCTTTTACAGGATACATAACACGTCATCCTTTATCGTCCTCATGAATATTTACACGGAGAATCGTGTGAAGTGTCCATCAACAACAACAACAACACACACACAAAACACACACAAAAATAAAAGAAACTAATTGCATTGACTTATTACAGTATTAAACTACATTTAAAATTGAATAATCGTAAGGCATTGATTAAAACTTGTCGACACGGTCACATAAATGGGGGAAGAATAAAATCGCATACACACACATGACTACACACACATGCCTACACACATGCCTACACACATGCCTACATACACATGCCTATACACATGCATACACACATGCCCACACACATGCCTACACACATTCCTACTCACACACATTCCTACACACATGTCTACACACATGCCTACACATACACATGCCTACACACATGCTTACACACATGCCTACACATACATGCCTATACACACACATGCTTACACACACACATGCCTACACACACACACCGAATCGAGAAGTGCACGGTCTAGCGTCATCACCCGCAGCTGCATCGAGTACACAACTGTCACCATGCATACTACAGCGACTGTGCTGCCTCTGAAGCAAATCTTCGTCTTCTTACAAACTATACTTCTTTTCCTTCTGAAGAAGAGAGAGACCGAAAAAGAAGTGGGAGGACAACATTCGAGAATGACTGGCTTGACACTGAGCGAAGCCATGAGGGTTGCCGAGGACAGAGAAAGATGG
The DNA here is from genome assembly GCA_036898135.1 of Oncomelania hupensis. Lineage (NCBI taxonomy): Eukaryota > Metazoa > Mollusca > Gastropoda > Littorinimorpha > Pomatiopsidae > Oncomelania > Oncomelania hupensis. The sequence continues at coordinate 8,324,477 of CM072512.1, forward strand.
AGTACGCCGGTTACACGATCATCTGTGGTTCCCCAACGACCTTGGAGTTACGGGATAGGATAGAGTAGGGTAGGATAAAATAGGATAGGATAGGAAACTCCTATTTTTTTCTTGTTCTACATTTTTCTGCCTTCTAATTCTCCTCTTCCTCCTCCTCTTCCTCCTCTGTCTACTTCTTCTTAGAAGCGCACTGGCCAGAGGATGGTCTTTGGATTGTCTTTAGATGGTCTTATTATTATTATTATTATTATTATTATTATTATTATTATTATTATTATTATTATTATTATTATTATTATTATTATTGTTATTATTATTATTATTGTTATTATTATTATTATTATTATTATTATTATTATTATTATTATTATTATTATTATTATTATTATTGTTGTTGTTATTATTATTATTGTTATTATTGTTATTATTATTATTATTATTATTATTATTATTATTATTATTATTATTATTAATCAGATTCTTTATTGTGCTTAGTCCGCTGGACCTAAAGCAATAATCATGTAATGTAATGTTATTGTAATAATAATAATAACGGATTTTTATATAGCGGGTACTCCAGCCTATGACCAGACTCACCACGCTTTACATAATCATTACATATAAATACATGCACTCGATAAAACATTGCTTTTGGCTACAATACACCAAAAGACAGAACAGTAAGGGTACAACTATTTACAACTATGTACACAAATTACAAAAAAAAGACAGAAATAGACTATTTACAACTATGTACACAAATGACAGAAAAGACAGAAATAGAATAGCAAAAAACCTATTCACAGCTATTTATATGCCCGGTTAGGCCCAAGAGGAAAAACAGTATAAATATGTACAGCCGTGTAACACTTACGGATCAGACAGAGACAAAAGAGGAGAGAATGGCAGCGGGATACAAATCAGTCTGAATAATGCAGTTTGAAGAGGTGGGTTTTGAGGGCCTTTTTGAATGCTTGTGTTGATTGTATGTTGCGGATATGGGAGGGAAGGGAATTCCACTGCTTAGGTGCGGCGTAGGCGAATGCACGTTGGCCGTATGTCTTAGTGCGGGTGACGGGAACCTTGAGTGTGCGAGTTTCAGCAGAAGATCTTAAAGTGCGTGAAGGGGAGTAGACAGACAGCAGGTCAGCAAGGTAGGAGGGACAAGAATCAGTGAAGAAGTTGTGACAGAGAACAGAGAGTTTGTACTCTATGCGTGCTTGCACAGGAAGCCAGTGAAGGGAATGTAGTAGAGGTGTGATGTGATCGCGTTTCTTAGCTCGGAATACTAGTCTAGCTGCTGAGCTCTGAACCTTTTGTAGCTTGTCAATGATGTGTTTTGGGGAGCCAGCGAGGAGAGAGTTGCAATAGTCAAGACGAGAAAGGACGAGAGCGCAGACTAGGGTTTTGGTGGCAGTGAGTGTAAGATAGTGGCGAAAGGAGCTGATTTGGCGTATGACCGTGTATGCAGAGCGACAGACGTTGGAGATGTGGTTGTGCTCATAAAAACCCAAAAGGAAATGTGTGTGCGGCGTACATATCATCAACACAACGGTACAATTACACTAAAAGCAATAGAACACATTTCAGGAAAAAAAAAAATAAACATACTACAAGTGACAGGGAAGCACTTATACACAACATGAAAATAGTGTATCACATTATAACATAACTGAAAAAGACAAAACGATATAGCTCCAACTGAAAAAGACAAAACGATATAGCTCCAACTGAAGAATAAACACACCATCTGAATCAATGAACTTTCTCTGCACCGACCATTGGCGACACAACAGACGGGGATATATTAAACCATCCAAGAGAAGATGGGTGAAGGGACTTAAATCAACACTGAACCACTAGACCGATCATGCTACTAAGATGGTGAAAAAATTGGCAATTTAAATTTTAGATTCGAACCTGTGCTATCGATGTGACAGGCGAACGCTCTATCACGGAGACAAACTGAAGAACAGACACGTATGTAGTGTGTGTGTATCAGTTTATAGTCCCCTCTCTTCCCGATAAGGATTTTCAGAGAGGAGACTTTGTTTTTTCCGTATGTAGTGTCTGAGTACAGATAACAGAAGTAATACAGTATAGATACCGGCCAATGGTGAAGTCATATTGATTTGTCGTTACACCAAATTGGAGGACACGGTCAAGCCTCGCTACTGCTGTTCTAAAGACAGGAACCATGGACCTCTTAATAGGCCTGTAACGTGAGTACACAGTGCTGTCCTGCACGGCGCCAGACCAAGCAGTAAACATTACCAGTAACTTCTTCTTAAGATAGCATCGGATGCGCCATTAAACGGTACTAGCTTTGTTTAATATTATCAGTAGTGATGGGGTCTCTCTCTCTCCGTCTCTTCCTGCTTTGTCCCTTTGTATCCGTCCTCACTTTCTTTCTTTCCCTCACCCCTCTTACCCTCGCCCCAACACCCACCTCCTCCCCCCCCCCTCCCAAAAAAAGGATTTAATTTGTCATTAAACTGTAACTTGAAAATAGTGCAGTCTAGGACGGCGCTCTGTGGAGTCTATCAAATAATACTAGTTGTATGTGAAATGGTTCCAGGTGTGCAAACCGCTGAGTGGTTGAAAAATAACTCCCTGTTACAAAATTGCAGATAACGTTTTTTAAATAGTAGGCATTTGCATAAAACAACATCGTTTGGTGGACCTTACAGTAGTTACATTTAATTAGTAGCCTATGACCCCATCTCCCAATGACTGAAATAGTCTATAAAAAAAAAGGTAAAGGTAGTCCCATAGCCTTGTGGCCGTAGGGGAGCGTGATGTTGGAGATCACACTTATTTTGGCCAGCGTAATGAGGGTGATGCCCAACTCTCTCCCTCGCTGCTTTACCTTCCCCACCCTCAAGAGAGTAGGTACTCAATCACAGTTGAGTCAACTGGGGGCGTTGTTGTTTGTCGCTTCACACCTTAGCGGTCACCCATCCAAGTGCTAACCGCACCGGACGGTGCTTCACTTTCGACACAGTAGCGAGTGCTGAAATAGTCTATAATGATATTTATACTAACAGAACAATTCCATTCAATTTAGTTAGTCAATTCAATATTTTATTTTAAAGTCTTTACTTTCCTGTGATTTTAGACCGCTACATTCTTACTCATGGACATACAAACATACAGTAATATAAGATTTTTTTAAAAAGCACTTTTAAGTTGAACGTCCACCAAAAATAATGACATTGCTAACAAAGTTTACCAACTACGGACATGTATATTATTGTGACTATATCTATTATTGCTGGACTATGCAATACACTTTCAATGTCTTCTGGAATACCCACATTGATGTTTTTTTTTTCTTCATAAAGTGGGACCAAAATGGGAAAGTTATATAAAATATGTTTAATACACATTAGGCATAAATAAAAACAAACGATATTTTTTGAAAATTTTGCGTTCCATGAACGTATTCTTAGTTTACTAATTAGCCTACACAGATGTTGCTTTATTTTTACAGATGCTACTTTATTTTACTGTTCATGAAAACGTTAGTGTATTGCTCTGTGATAATGTGATATATGCAGAATTTTATGTTACATTAGCTTTAGCTGTATTATTGTCGTTTTTATGCAGAATCGTTACGCCACGCACAAAATGTCCTTGTGATATATGAGGACAATCCATATATCTTGAATCTTGAATGTCTTGGACAATAACTATAACAACAAGACTGCCTTACAGAGCTTTACAATAAATAGAATGGCTATTTAGGCAGTGAACATTTTGACGCTAGATAATAATAATAATAATAATAATAATAATAATAATAATAATAATAATAATAATAATAATAATATAATGGACATTTATATAGCGCTATTACTTGTCTTTTTATAGACAAGCGCATAGCGCTTTACATGAAAAGAAAGAAACCAACATGAAACAACTTACAATATTGCATTAGAAATTATACAAAATTATATAATATAAAAAAATACATAAAGTTAACTTTCTGGAAACAAGTCATCACAATCACAGCAAATCCACAAGCATAGCCAAAAGCAGAACAAATTTGAGGTGCGGCTAGGGTCTATAGAATGAAGGATTTAGCCAGGATAGTAGAGTTTGAAGAGGTGAGATTTTAAAGCTTGCTTGAATGAGGGTGTGGTCTGCTTGTAACTGATGTTGGCTGGAAGAGTGTTCCATTGTCTGGGTGCACAATAGGTGAATGCCCGTTCTCCGTACATTTTGGTGTTGGTTTTTTTGAATGCAGAGTGTGCGAGAGTCAGAAGAAGAGCGAAGAGTGCGAGAAGGGACATAGACAGACAGCAGATCTGACAGCTATGAAGGGCAGGTTTCAGAGAAGAAATTGTGGCACACTACGGACAGTTTGTATTTAATGCGGGCCTCTATGGATAGCCAATGAAGCTTACGGAGTAGTAGAGTGATGTGATCGCGCTTTTTTGCCCTGAAGACTAGCCTAGCAGCACATTTGTGGACTTTTTGAAGTTTGTCTATGAGATGACTCGGGCAGATAGTGTGATCATCGAAGAGTACATTAGTCCACATTATTGAGGATAAACCTTTGAAACTAAGCGTGCACGCAGCTTAAATTAATTTTTGTCGTCCCCTATACGCTTATGTGTCCGGGGACGATAATCTATATAACTAACTACTACTAGCGAAGTGGCACAGCGATAGATGGCTACTAGGCTAGGGCTGTAGGAGATCCTGGGGCTCTAGTCTTGTTTATGACGGAAGACTTTTCTTCTTGACAAGAGCCATAACCTTTTACTACCTTTTACCCACAGGCCCCAGATCGCCGCAGTGCGTAAAGTGACATTGTAGCACAAAGGCACCAGAGCATAGTCATTTTATCAGTGTGGCGGAAGAACGTTTAGTGCTGTGTTACAGCAGTAGATTAATCACTCTTTCTTCCAGTGGTGTGCCTATGTGTGTCGCTGGAACATTGTGCTTGTAGTAAAATGATAATTGGCGGAGAAATGAAGTTTGTAAAGAATGAACGTGAGACAGGGTGAGAGAAAGAGGAAGGTGAAAAGAGAGAGAGAGAGAGAGAGAGAGAGAGAGAGAGAGAGAGAGAGAGAGAGAGACAGAGAGACACAGAGAGAGAGACAGAGACAGAGAGAGAGAAGGTGAAGGAGACAGAGAAACATTCTTCTTCTTCTTTTACTTCTTCTTCTGTAGCCGGTATCGAAGCGGAATTTTAGCACGGTATTAAGAGTCGTTACTTCAAGTCTTCTCCTGCGAGACAAGTCTGCTGACAGTAAGCTTCCAAATTGGGAAGATCATAAAAGAGGGTACTTTGGGAAGTCTGCGATGAGGTCCAACGTCCGTCAATAGCGGAAGATAAAAGAAACAGTGCCAATTGAGAAGTTGAACATCAACATTGATTAAGGAAAAATCCAACACGAGCCAGAAACAAACTGCTCCATAATAGTCTTTTGCATCCATCTTATAGCATGCTACCATCCTATCCTATGCCACCGTCATAATTATTATAATTATCATTAGTATGTATAGCCGAGCGGAGTATTTGACTCTCGTCTCTCGGCCACCACCTTGAGAACACGGCCCAACCCGAGCTGTTAATGTTATTTATCCCTTGTAAAAGGGACGTAAAAATATTTGCCCTGCAAGGCGGTGATGCGAGTTGATAGTAAACCGGGTTTGCCGGCTACATCACACTCCATACAAGTCACTGCCATTGACTTACATAAAATGCCTGCCTGCTCACCATCAAAAGTAGAAGACGAATGGTCCGCCGGGGAGAACAAATGTCGTGTGACCTTGTCCTGCATAACCCAATGGCCACTCCAAAGGATTCTGCACAACAGGAGCCACCCCAAGGCTAGTCTAACAAATGGAAGGTAGACAACTTCTCTCCCAAGCTTGAACCAGTCGTCTCCCTTTCCGCCACATGGTTATCATCATTATGATGGTGGTGATGAGCATCATTATCATCATTATAATGATGGTGATGATGATGATGGTGATTAGGAGCATGATAATAATAGTGATGATGATGAGGATAATGATGGTGATGATGAGGATGATGATGATGATGACGATTATTATTATTATTATTATTATTATTATTATTATTATTATTATTATTATCATCATCATCATCATCATCATCATCATCATCATCATCATCATCATCATCATCATCATCATCATTATTTTGCATACAATTTCTATTATCCGGGTGGCAAGGACGAGCCCAGTAACTGAGCAACCATGCATGGAAGGCAACCCATCAAACAACACAAAGAATGAAACAAACCCACCACCCACTATCCCAGTGCACCCAGCTGTAAACGGGTGCCTGCCACTACCCCAGTGCACCCAGCTGCAAACGGGTGCCTGCCACTACCCCAGTGCACCCAGCTGTAAACGGGTGCCTGCCACTACCCCAGTGCACCCAGCTGTAAACGGGTGCCTGCCACTACCCCAGTGCACCCAGCTGTAAACGGGTGCCTGCCACTACCCCAGTGCACCCAGCTGTAAACGGGTGCCTGCCACTACCCCAGTGCACCCAGCTGTAAACGGGTGCGTGCCGGTCTCCTCTGTCTAGAACCGGCGACGAAGGCAAAGCAGCGAGAAAGAGAAGATGGGCACATCCCGCGTCAAGCTGACCCAGAGAAAGGGGAGGTTCAATTCGCCCCTTTCTCCCTAACGACCGAGAGGTCACGGGAACACAGTATGCGTAGTCTTTATCCAGAACGAGCCAAATATCAGTCCGTTAGACGTCGTATATCAAAAACTACTGGACGGAATTTTAGCCTACTAAACTTAACAGGAAAATTACATAGGTCAGTGGCGTGCCTGCAGTGCCATCATATTTGCACTGTCGCAAATGGCAAGGTCACTGGAGTCCTTTTGCTGCTACACACCTTTGACTCAGTATCTCAAAGATGGCCGAAGCGATTTTGTTGAGTTTGGATATACAGGTTCGTCAAATCACGGGCTATCTTTCAGTAGCGTACCAGCTTGCTGAAGTTACGAATTTAACTTATTTGTTTAAAAACGCACTTTGTACCTTATATCAAAAATAACAACCGAATTTTATCGTCTTTTTTTTTTTTTAAAATGTGCGAATACTTTTACTGCTAAGCATGTTAGCCATTGGACAACACAATGACAAGCTCACACAGTGGTGAAGAGACGGAAACTCCGATGGTATGGCCACGTCACCAGAACATCAGGCCTTGCAAAGACAATCCTGCAAAGGAAAGGTGCAAGGAGGTAGAATCAGAGGGAGACCGAACAAGAGGTGGGAAGACAACATTCGAGAATGGACTGGCTTGACGCTGAGAGAAGCCACGAGGACTGCTAAGGACAGAGAAAGATGGAATACGCTTTTTAAACCGCAAGGGTCGAACGTATGTGACTTAGGTACGAGACTATTGAGGTCACCGAGGGTTTTCTCCAGGCACTCCGGTTTTCTCCCTCCCTTCAATAATGGTACAGGATGCAGTCAATATGAAAATTTCAAAAATAAAAATTCGGTTTTCTTCCGTCTTCTAATAGCGATCTCCCTGCCTTTACACCACCTGTTTGAGTGATGTATGTGTATTTGGTGTGTGTGAGGGTAAATGAGACAGGTGAGCGTGTATGTTGGTATAGATCGCCGCGCTTTGAGCCTTGGGGAAAGGCGCGTACTTAGCATCTGTATTATTATTATTATTATTATTATTATTATTATTATTATTATTATTATTATTATTATTATTATTATTATTATTAAACGATCATCTGTAAAGCCCCAATGATTTTCGAGCTACTGGATAGGATATAATAGGATAGAACAGGATAGGATAGGATGGGAAGCATGTCAGACCATTCGTGTTTGTACTTTCTATCTATCTATCTATCTATCTATCTATCTATCTATCTATCTATCTATCTATCTATCTATCTATCTATCTATCTATCTATCTATCTATCTATCTATCTATCTATCTATCTATCTATCTATCTATCTATACAGAAAACACATTGTTTCTGGGAACATGCTAAAACACTGTTTAAAAGGGACAAAAAGAGCGGAATTTTACTATAAGGGTTCGGGTAAGGGTTAGTTGTAGATCTATCCCTAGCCCTTGCCCTAACCCTTTTCTCTACAAAATTGCGCTTTTTCCGTCCCCAAAACCCATTTGCCTTCTTGGATTCTTAAATCGTATGAAACCAAGTAAGGACACTATCCGGCGTCAACAAACGGTTTGAAAATATTCTCAAACGGTTCGTAAAAGACAGTTGACCTAAAAACAAATACAGCTTGACCTAATCCGTGGCCTAGAGGAGACGAAACTTACTTTTCCTTGCATTTTCAAAGTTACCTTGGATCTGGGAACATGCGCATGTTCCCAGATACCAAACTGTGTCCCCAGATAATCCTTTACTTCGTTAGGACAAAGCGGAGTAACAACACAGCCAAGGAAACGAACACTTACCAAAATGCTTATTATTCGGCTCTGTGTGTGAGTGTCTGGAAATACATTTGAATGACTTGCCATCTTGTTTTGTGTAGTTATTTAAATTGCCTAGGTAGTACTGTATCATGTCCCACCGACGTAACTCAAGTGGTAGAGCGTTCGCCTGGCACACCGGTGACCCAGGTTCGAATCCCGTGGTGGGCAATATAAAATGTGGCCATTTTCACTGTCCATTTTAGCAGTATGATTGCTCTGGTGGTTCAGTGTTGATTCAGGTCCTTACCCCTCTTTCCCTAGGATGGTTGTCACCGTCTGCCATATCGCCAATGGTGGGTGTAGACGTTAAACCTCAATGTTCTACGTCTTCTTCTGTATCATTCCCCGTAGCCCTGTTACTGTCAAGTGTCTAATGTTAGTAACGTGATGTGTAACATTTTAACAGTCAATGTTGATACTCAACAGTCATTTTTTTTAATAGTAATTAGGCCGTCATTGTGTGCAGTCATTCAGCAGTCAGTTTGCGCAGTCATCGTGTCGGTTTATTTAGTCTTAACGCAGTGTTTGTCGTCGCGTTGGTCAATCAAGGAGAGACCCCAAACACCAAATGGAAGATCCAACAGTCTGCAAGCTGACTGGCTGAGAAAGTACTACGAGAAGTGATGACAACAATCCACCCTTTCCACTGTACATATCCCTTGCAACATGCAGTTACAGTTTTGACACTAGAAGTCTTTAAAAAAAAATAGAAGCCCGACCATGCTGAGGAAAGAGAAAGATGGAGTACGCTGATTAAACGATCACCTGTGGTGTCCCAACGACTTTCGAGTTATGGGATAGGATAGGAGATAGGATGAATAGACCAGCAATGATTTTCTTATGCATTACTAAGATGTTTGAATGATAAAGGTGTGTTTGTTGTGTTAATGTGAACATGTGTGAGACGTATCAGCGTATATGTTGATACAGATCGTGATTTTGAAAAAAATGCGCGTATATAATATCCATGATGATGATGATGATGATGATGATGATGATGATGATGATGCTGATGATGATGATGATGATGAATTTACACCATCCGTCGAATAAGAGTTAACACCGAGGTCTAGTCTGCGCACACACGCATTTCATCATACGGACTTTAAAGATCATGACGCTCATGTCCTAGACACAGGTGGTGAGTGGCCGCTACTTGAGCTAGATCCTGTATCGGCGAGCGCCTTGAGCCGGCCTTGAACTGGAAAAGCGCTGTATAAGAACTACAAATGAAATACAATAAAATACATAAGCTTACATTCGGGAAAGAAAAATGTCAGATTTTTGGAGGAGCTGATTTTTGGGATTTTTAGATATTTGGTACCCATACGGTGGACAGTCTGACTGTCTTCTCAGCGAAACAGCGCGGAAGCCACCAAGCAGCGCCTCCCAGGACGAGGGGGGGAGGGGGGGGGATAGAATCTAGTGCTTGCAGGCTGAGTGTTGGTATCTGGCATTCCTCCAACTAGGACATGAGCGTCAGGATCTTTATGTTCGTGTGGTGGAACGTAGGCTATGCGTGTACAGACTGGACCTTGGTGCAGCTGGTCCATTCGCCTGTGAAATGAACCTTTTCCATGTCAAGATGTTAGCCCTCTGAGGAAGTTTTCTCCGTCAATGACGTTTAACCATATCACGAACTTTTTCAAGGTACCAGTTTCATTGCTAGTCAGCTGGTTTAAATACAAGTTGCTGGTTTTGAGCTGAAATGCATTCAACAGGGCATTTCAAGCAATATGTTTGAATAATAGCTCACGTTCAAACTCTAATCCGAACCCTAAATTTTGAACTCCGTCGAATCAACAGCATCCGTCACTTTCGGTCTGCCAAAGCCACTCAAACTCTTGTTTCAGCTTTCATTCTCTCACGGCTTGACTATTGTAACTGTGGTTGCCCAGCCTATCTATTGCAAAGACTTCAAAGGATTCAAAATAATGCCGCCCGTCTCATTCTTCGCATTCCAAGATCTGCCCATATAACTCCTCATCTTAAATCCCTACACTGGCTTCCCATCGAACAAAGAACTGAGCACAAAACTGCTTGCCTCTGCTTTAATGCGCTCTCTTCATTCGGCCCTTATTATCTCAAAATCATGGTAAACCCCTACACACCCTCTAGAACCCTTCGATCTTCTTCTGCCCAAAATCTCTGCATTCCACGAGTGAACAAATCCTTTGGTGAACGCTCATTTTCATTTTCTGCTCCCACCATCTGGAACTCCCTTCCCATGTCTCTCCATTCTTCCCAAACATCTGCTGCCTTTCGTTCTGGCCGCAAGACCGATCTGTTCAAACGTTCCTTTGATGACACCACAATGTAAATTTGTGTTGAACTCTGTATAAGTGTGTGTGTGTGTGTGTGTGCGTGTTCATATTATCTAATAAAATTTTGTATGTTGTGTTTATCATGTTTTATAGTGTTATTGCTCAGCCATTTTGTTATTTGAAGAACCTTATCTGAATGTAAAGCGCTCTGAGCTTTCATTAGAATGGGCGCCATATAAATGTTAATTACTTTTATTATTATTATTATTATTATTATTATTATTATTATTATTATTATTATTATTATTATTATTATTATTATTATTATTATTATCATTATTATTATTATTTAGAACTTCATACAAAATTGTCTGGGGGTCAGACGAAGCGCCTAAAACGCCTTGGGCGGTTTGAGTTCGATCCTGTATGGACCAGCGATCTGAGCAGCTCTTGGGCTAACTCACCCACCCTCCCGCTATTTAAGAACGACAAAATCAAACAAAATATATTTAAAAAAAATATTTGAAGTGCCACTGTTGCAGCTCTTTTCAACAACTGAAATCTGAGGAACGGACTCCCCGGCGTTACAAAGAAAAAAAAGGGGGAGGAAGTTGTTGAGGTCGAGACCTGTGTGCTTCAAGTACATAGCTTTGAGCTATCAACCCTTTAACCACTGTATCCAAATCATCACTAAACCCTCACTCCCAAGCCCTAAACTCCCCCCCTCTCGCCGCGCACTCCCCAGAACCAACAAACCTATCCGATCTTACTCCCCCTGTTCTCAGCTTCACTGTCTCTCCCTCCCCTTTGGTACGTCGACACAGTATCGAAGTGCTCGACTACCTTTAACTCTCATCCCATCTCTCCTTCCACGTTCTTTACTCCTTGCACTACCCCCTCCCTCTCCTCGCTCCACCCTCCCAATATCGATGAGTTAAAGCTCCCCTCCGTTCCTCTCTTTTCACAGCAAGCACGATTTGGAGCTCTTTTTTGTCCCCCTTGAAACGAGATACAAAAGACTTTCTTTAGCAGACATTTCTTTCTTCCCTCGACGAGATACCGAATAGCGTATAATATAGGAAGTACTCTACAATAAGATGCATTACTGTATTGTATTGTATTGTATATATTACTTTGTACAATAATAATAATAATAATAATAATAATAATAATAATAATAATAATAATAATAATAATAATAATTATAATAATAATAATAATAATAGTAATACAGTAATAACAACAAAAACAACAACAATAATAATATTTATTATTATTATTATTATTATTATTATTATTATTATTATTATTATTATTATTATTATTATTATAACAATAACAACAATAATAATAATACATAACATCAATAATAATAATACAAATAATAATAATAATAATAATAATAATAATAATAATAATAATAATAATAATAATAATAATCGTTGTTGAACTGTTTGTGTAGCCGCGCAAGACAATTAATACGACTTAAGAATCTCAATCCCAGACCGGTGGGTCCCTGGTTCCAGATGCTGTAGGTTTGATCGCCAACTGCACGAAACATAAATTAATATCTGCCACTATTTTTGCTTATCACCTCCATCGATGCTTCCTTCATGTATTCATTTCGTCACATTATGCGTATTAATGTGTTTTCGTGTATATATACACCGATCGATGCAAGCCCGGCTGCACCACAAATTTGTTTACCTCCGAATTCGTTCTACATAATTTTCTCTTCCTTGCCCAAAACATTCCCATAAATACTAGAAAATGTAAACCAGAGAAACCACAAAGCATGAAAGAGGTGGAGAAATGGGTTTAGAGAGAAGGGGAAGTGGGGAAAGAAAGAAAGAAAGAAAGAAAGAAAGAAAGAAAGAAAAAAAGTGAAAACAGAAAAAAGGGCGAAAACTCACCCTCAGTTATTTCCCCTGAGTAATGCTGCCGTGTGATGGCAAAGTCAAATAAGTCCATTTGGGGCAAAAAATCAATAAGAGGGACGCAAGGCGCATATTATGTGTGAATATTGAGAATGTAGGTAGTTTAGTTTCTGAGATACAAACAAAAAACATGCAAGTCCAGTTTAAAATATTTACATTCCTTTGAACTTTAATTGGACAACACGATGACATGCTTACAGTGGTGAAGAAACGGAAACTCCGATGGTATGGCAACGTCACCAGAGCATCATGCCTTGCAAAGACCATTCTGCAAAGCACGGTACAAGGAGGCAGAAGACAAGGGAGACAGAAGAAAAGGTGGGAGGATAAGATTCGAGAATGAACTGGTTTGACACTGAGCAAAGCCATGAGGGTTGCTGAGGACAGAGAAAGATGGAGTACGCTTTTTAAACGATCATCTGTGGTTCCCCAACGACCTTCGAGTTACGGGATAAGATTGCATAGGGATGGAACTTGAAAAGAATATGACAGATCGAAGTAACTTTATTTCTGATAACTGATTGAACACAAAACACTTACACATTCAACAAAAACAACATGACGCGAATGTCACCAGATAAGATAGAAACTGGTTTTTGTCTAGTTCCTAAAATATCACCAAGTAAGTCAACGCTTTAAATGTGTGCAACTTCTGTTTTAAACATAGCATATTATGGCAGAAGGAAGAATGTCCTCCAGGTTTTCTTATTTCTGTTCCATGTTTTGTTGATGTACAGGGTGGGCCAATAAAATGTTACCACTTTTTAATCGTAAATACTTTTTTTTTAAATGAGAACGTTTTCAAAAATTTTATTTAAAAAAAAATTCCAATTATTATTTGATACCATTTTTTACTAGATTTCTTAAACAATTCTTTCTTGAAGATTGGCTTATCTCATGGCGCACAGACAACTCATGACTTGCCTACTCCCCTGATCTTTCTCCCGCAGACTACTTCCTATGGGGGAACATGAAGGAGAGAGTGTACTACAACAACCTACAGGCCATTGGGTCCTGAAGACCAACATCCGTCAGGAAATTCGGAGAATCTCACTTGAGATGTGTGTCAATGTCATCACAAACTTCAATGTGCGTGTTGAAACTGTAATCCAGAGCGTAGATTGAGCATATCATTAATTATTGAACTGTGCACAGAACGAGTGAAAAAGTGGGAAATCTTTGGTATCAAATGATAATTTGGTGCTTCCGTGACATTTCTGTGAAGAAATTTTTCGAAAACGTTCTCATCGTAGAAACGTATGTACAATTACAAAGGGGTAACATTTTATTGGCCTACCTTGTAATCTTGTCAGGATGGGTTTGAAGACAAAGAAGCTCAATCCCACGAACCAATCAGAGCACGTGTATCCTCTGAGTTGCAGGCTTGGACAAATAGCAGTCCAATTGGGAAAAGCCAAAATTTTAAGGGGTCTATTAGGAGCATATACGTCGATTCGCGCATCGTTTTGCGTATTCGTACTTGTATTACTGCGCGAAGATACCGAATAAAATTTTAACGGCAAATTTTGATATTTGGAGTTTACCGTAACATATAGGACAAAAATAGGGTCGGTAGGTCGACTTCCTCCCCCCATTTTCTTCTTTTTTTTTTCTTTTTTTTTAAACCTTTTCCACCTTGGGTGCGATTTTTGGGGGCTTTTTTCAATTTTCTTTCCAGACGATCCCTAAAAAAAAGTTTAGGGTCGGGCCAAAAAATTAGGGTCAGTCGAGATACCATAAACAGACTTTTTGGGGGCCTAGTCAGTTCATTTGCAGCTGAACTTGGGGCAGCTTGCCAGACAGGATCGCTCTCTCGCTCGCTCTCACTATCTTCCTCTATCACTCTCGGCCTTCTGATGACATACACGTTCTCAATTTTTTCTCATTTTGTATGTATTGATCCATTTATGATCTATTGTTCCGTACCATGCGTCGTTTGCGCGCCCGTGCGTGTGGGTGTTAGTTAACACCTATAACTGCTTATTTATTTATTTATTTATTTATTTATTAATTTATTTATTTATTTGTTTGTTTATTTATTTATTTATTTACTTATTTATTCCGGTTTCGTTTTTTTGGTCTATTTCGTTTGTCTCTTTCAGGCCAGCTGAATGACGAAAATGAAGCTGTGGCAAATAATGCAAGACGAAGAGATTAGTAAACCCAAGTCTTCAGGTGAGTCTCTCTCTCTCTCTCTCTCTCTCTCTCTCTCTCTCTCTCTCTCTCTCTCTCTCTCTCTCTCTCTCTCTCTTTCTCTGATTAAAACAGCTTCCTTTGACATTATTTTTCAAAAAGTGATTTTAAGTTCCAGTCCAACTCTTGGGTGGACGAGTAAGGTGTCATTTGAGAACCTTATTAAAAAGAAGACATCCTTACTACATAATTAGTTCATAGAGGACATTTAACAGCTCTGTTTGATCTCTAGCAAGAACACACACAGAGATTATTACCCCTAATTAAAAACATAACAGCCTCAGTAATAAAATCAAACTATAACAGATTTGGATATTTTTGCTTGATGCTGTTTAAGATGACTTTAGTGAGGACATCTGTATGTCTACAAATTTCTTTAACACTGTCATGGAACTTTACTCTCCCCTCTCCCCCTATGTTTCCCCTCCCTATGACAGGACGACTTGTGGGTAGAGGTCCGATATTGCGACATGCGATAATGCCACAAGTCTTTAGTCCGACAATCATTAATCCGACGCAAAGATAGTCGGACATTTTGTCGGTCTGTGGACCTGCGTGTCGGATTACGAATCCAAAGCTATTTTCCATTGTGACAAGATCCCGACAGGGTTTTACAACATTACTGTGACCATTCAATAGTCCGAAAAGCAAGCAGAAATGTATAGCATTTATTATATAATTTTCTTTTATATAATTTTCTTCGAGTGAGGTGTACTCTCTCTCTCTCTCTCTCTCTCTCTTGACTCTCTCTCTCTCTCTCTCTCTCTCTCTCTCTCTCTCTCTCTCACGAAGCGCTGCACTATTGAAAAGGCTCAAAGGCCGGACTAACTTTCCTTGTCCACTGGCTAGAAACCAATGGCGCATGGCGATGTGGGATCAATCCCACCTCTGTGTGTTATATTTCTCTGAATATTATTTACTTCCGACTCGGGCAACGTCTTGGGAGTTTTCTACGGCTACTTCGGTTTGATCCCCCAGCAAAAAAACCAAAACAACCAAACTACTACTAATAATTTATAACTTTATCTTATGTGCGACCCATGAGGAAGAAGAGATTAAAACCTCGAAAATTTTAATAATATAAAATGGGATTTGTGTTTTGTTTGTTAATAAATGCCCCTCTCTTTCACAACAATCGGCGTACGTTTAGAATGCCTACTCTTTCCAACACTCTTTAACATCATTCTAGAGCGCATACAGTCAGATATACCCTTGCAGATCATGAAGGCACAGTCAGCATAGGGGTTACAGCAATCTCCAGCCTCGTTTTGTGGATGACATTAATGGATTTGCTGGAGAGGAACAAAAACTACTTGAACAGCTGGTACAGAGGCTTGACCTCAACTCTAGAACCTTTGGAATGGAAATTAGCGCAGAGAGGACCAAACATATTGGCCATCAACACGTACATCAAACTACAGAGCCAATCCCTTAACACGGTGCACATTCTCAAATATTTAGGAGCAAATGTATCAGACAATGGGTCCCTACAGGGAGTCCTCTCCAGGATTGCACAAATACCTGCTGCCCTGACAAAGGTCGAAGGCCGTTTGGAAAGACGATACCACCAGCCTACACTCCAAGATAAGGTTGCTGCACTTCATCCTTACATGAAAGCAGTTTTGTTACCTGCTCGTATTACTTTGTAATATATTTAATATTGGTATGCATTTTTCTGCGTATAGATTGATATGCAGGCCAAACATACATAAAGTGATATTCATCTTCTAATCCGTGACCACAAAGAGGGCAACCAGTATTGACAGACTGATCTCCCCTCATGAACCACAACTTACAGCATCTGATGCCAGTTGCTCTGTTTCTGAATCTCAGTAGAGAAACTCGGTGCCATTTGTTTGTAATAAAATGTGTGTACCTTTCAGCTTCACCAAAACCTCTTAAAAGAATAAAACCAAATGTACTTGTCTGCACTTGACATGTGTGCGTGCCAGTTCTGTCTGAAACAGGCAGTTAATCTGTCAGAAAATTCTGAAATAAAATATATTTCATGGCCAACATGTTGAGAAATCCAGACAATACCAAACCCATGTTCACATAAAATTTGTTTGATTTTAGAAACCCAGTTCAAATGAATCTTTTTCTTGTTGTGCAAGCTGTGAGAAAGAACAAGAAAATAAAGAGAAAAAGAGAGAGGGAGAGAGAGAGGGGGGGGTAGGGGGGTAAGAGAAAGAGAACGATAGAAAGAAAGAGAGATAGAAAGGGAAAGAGAAAGAGAGATAGAAAGAGAGAGAGAGAATATGAAAATACAGCAACTCACACACAATGTCATTTAATTTAATTATTTATTTGGTTATTTCTTTCTTTTTTTCATTACCTATGGATTTTACGTATTTATTTACGAATTAGGATTTTTTTAAACATTAATAAACATGTTTTTTTAAACATTTTAATGTAGTTTTTTTTGTTCTAAAGTTGTTGAGAGTCTTCTGATTACAAACTAATAACAATAATTAGGTATCATAGCTTCCACTTGATCGTTGTTTTGCTCTAGTTTTCTGTCTGGTTAAATGTGTTTTGGATAAAAAATAAAGCGTGATAGGGTCACAACGGGTATTTTAAATGTCACGTGATAGATCTCAACCTTTCATAAGTTTTGGGCAGACCAGCTATAGTGTTCACTTCAACATTAGTCATTAACAATACTAAATATTTCTCGGATAGTAGAGAACAGCGAAGGTGGTGGTCTATTATTTTTGGAATATGAAGAAGTGGATGGGTTGTGTCAACTACTCCACTTGTAACATAGATGCTAGCCTATTTTTAGGCTGATTTTAATGGCATAACCTGGCTGCTTGTTTGTGTTTGTGTTGTGCTATTCCCAATTTAAGGTTAACAGGTTAGGTAAAAGGGTCAAAGTATCTAAGTTTCTTTCCCCTCATCCCCACCCTCCCCACCCGCCCCTATCGTTCTCCTTCCTCTCCCTTCTGCATTTCTTTTGATTTACTACTCAGTGACTCCACTTGTTTATTTATAAACATATGTATTTATAGCTCTGTTTACTCATTTTAAAAGTGTATTTTAAACCATCAAGAAAGAATACAGGCACTGACGTCATTGGAAACGCGATGGCGTCGCGTTAGAGATGAGGTCCTCAGGCGTTCAGCTCAATTACTTGGGATAGCGACCATCCGGATAGGTACACTTTTTATCCAAGTTTATTTTATGGAAGTGGTCTACCGCACACCCTGCACAATGTCATGATGATGACGATGACGATGATGATGATGATAGTTTTGATTACAGGCCTGATGATGATGATGACGGTGATGATGATGGTGGTGGTTATGATGATAATGGTGGTCATCATCATCATCATCATCATCATCATCATCATCATCATCATCATCATCATCATCGTCATCGTCATCACATCGTCACCATCGTCATCATTATCATCAGTTCAAAAACACACATAAAGCCTGTAGTCGAAACGAATCTACAGAGAAAAAAGTGTTAATAATAATAATACTACTACTACTACTAATAATAATAATAATAATAATAATAATAATAATAATAATAATAATAATAATAATAATAATAATAATAATAATAATATCACCATCATCATCATCATCATCGTTATCATCATCACATCGTCACATCGTCATCATTATCATCAGTTCAAAAACACACATAAAGCCTGTAGTCGAAACGAATCTACAGAGAAAAAAGTGTTACTATCATCATCATCATCATCATCATCATCATCATCATCATCATCATCATCATCATCATCATCATCATCATCGTCGTCGTCGTCGTCGTCGTCATCGTGATCATAATCAATAACGGTATTGGAGGCAGTCAGTCTAAAATTTAAAAAAAAAAACAAATTCTATTTTTCTTTTCGTCTTCTAATAAGCGGATCTCCCTGCCTTTATACGGCATGTATGGGTGCTAGATGTGTGATTGGTGTGTAAGTGAGTGAAAAATGTGAGCGTGTACGCTGGTACAGATCGCCGCGCTTTGAGCCTGACTGGTAATTTTGGGAGAAGCGCATAAATAGCATCCATTATTATTATTATTATTATTATTATTATTATTATTATTATTGTTATTGTTATTGTTATTATTATTATTATTATTATTATTATTATTATTATTATTATTATTATTATTATTATTATTATTCTATTACCGATGAAATTCACTATATCGTACTGTTGTTGTTGTTGGTCCACTCTACGCCAAGTGCGTTCATTCAGGTGTTAATTTATTAACGAAAGTTGTAAATGGTTATTACTTCTAATAGGAAAAAGAGATTGTATGAATAAGAGATTGCATGAATAAGAGATTGTATGCATGGCTGGAAGACATATGTGGACTTGTTTACATTGTCCGCTGGACCTAATGCAATAACCATGTAACATAATGTACTTGTTTACACGGCGTTATTTGGACTACTTTGTTTTGACAGCCATCGTTGTTTTGGCAATAAACCAATGATGCGTTAGTGTTAGAGCTGTTTTAAGGTTAGGATTAGGGTTAGCGTTAGAACATTTAAAAGTACTTTTTGTTAAAATGGACGAAATATGACCCATTGTCAACACAGCGTATGTCGATGATACGTTTGAGACGCGCACGATAAATCCGATCGTTTTGTTTTGCCAAGCATGCAATAACAGAGTGTATTTACCTTTGATTTGATT
The DNA here is from genome assembly GCA_036898135.1 of Oncomelania hupensis. Lineage (NCBI taxonomy): Eukaryota > Metazoa > Mollusca > Gastropoda > Littorinimorpha > Pomatiopsidae > Oncomelania > Oncomelania hupensis. The sequence continues at coordinate 8,344,015 of CM072512.1, forward strand.
TTGCATTGTTGTTAGAAGAAGCTTAGTATAATGTTGATAATTTTCGTTGGTCGATATTATTGGAGAATTTTCTAGAATTACTTGTTTACTATCGATCGAAGCATTTAGATAAATCTCGTGGTAGCTACGAGATTCGTCTAACCTAAATAAAGTTTTATGATGTAAGACAGCATAGTTCCGGTGACGAATTTTATTCTGATTGGCTGTAATTGCGTTACGCTGGAATGTTCAAACGTTCTCTAGAGTATAGGCTTACAGAGACTATATCGAGGTCTCCCGATTGACGTCATCATTTCATGCCTTTGTAGGGCAAAACATCGCTTCTGCCCTACATCCGTGTGCGACCTATTTGATAGAATTTTACTTTTTAAATTTAGAATGGTAAACTGTTGTTGTGTTAAAGATTGTACCAGCAGAAGCTCGTCGAAAGATGGAACATCTTTTCATAGAATTCCAAAGAAAAATGAGAGAACTTAGTGAAAAGCGCCGTGCTTGTTGGTTGACTGCGATCTTCACAAAGGTGAGTTTGTGATTATTGTTTTAAATTGTATTTTCCTGTCTGTCCTTGATTATGCAAGCACATTTGTAGGCTACTATTTTTCGTAACAGTTGTCCTTTCACTCGGTTCCATGATCAAGAAGATGCATGATATTCAAGATCATCATCAACTGTCATCATGTTAGGCCTACTGTCACTAAGTAGGCTAGCCTTTAGGCTACATTTTAGAACACCTTTAAATTCAACATTCATTGATTCATTAAGATGATTAGTTACCAATATTTTAATTATTTTCTTTTGCTTTGGGGTATATTATTTTATATCATTTGAAGAGCTGCAAGATTTTTTGTTAGCGAACGAAAAACGATGCTTAACGTCCTATTGCATGAGCGTTAAGGACGATCACCACGTCGCCACCCTGACAACAATGACCATCATCATCATATCAAAAATGAGATCCAACGGATCTTCAGTTCATGAACAAGGAAAGAGGCATATGAGCGAGCCGCAGCGAAAACCAACTTCCGCCTCTGTTGTATAGAATTAATTTTATTGTGTGACTGGTTGCTTCGTGTGATCAGTCCTGAGGTTAAACCGCATGGAACAAATTGTATGATTTAATCGGTAGGTCTGATAGGGTTGTGAGCTGCCAGCTGTTTTGTTGCTTTAAATGCCTTCATCGTGTAAAAACTCGTTCTGTGCACGAGGTAATCAACAATGTCTTCAGTCGGAAGTTTTTTTGCATCTGTAGTCCACGATGTTGGTTCGACTTGGTAAGGATCAGTACCTTTACTGCTGCTACCTTACCTATGTACCTATTTCTTTCCGTTTCACCCAGGGTATCAACATAATTTTGAGAAACATTTGCAGAAACGAGTGCAGATTGCTTAGTCGCCATTATTTGTTTTGCCCTACAAGGGAGGTACGTATGTAGTCACGTGGTACACACGAATACGCAAACGGGAGACCTCGATAGGTAACGCACTGTTTCAAAAAAGTGAGTTGAAAAATGCCCTGTGGGTCCGGGCATTAAATAGAATAAACCCAACGTTTTCCCGGCGTGACGTAAGAGGCGACTAACAGGGGTGATGTTAGCACGGCATCACTGGGCGAAAGTCTTCTACACAGAAGTCACCGGCCAGGGCGGAGGAACCTCACGTTACTACAGGTTCAACGACCACGTGCTCAGGGCCAAAGCGAGCCACTCTGTATTCGTGGATTTCGGCTGTAGCCAACAGCCTGGAGAGGATTGGGCACCGCCAGGTCTTTTTTGCCCAAGACACACTACATGATGACACTATCCACTAATTGCATACCGGATCGGTCGTCGCCCGGCACAAGGACCGCGCCTTCCGTTGGCCACCAGGACGGAGGTTTTAAGTATGCTACTGATGGACAATTTAGCAAGATCCGCACGAGAAACAACATCGTCATAGGAACCTGGAATGTCAGGACCCTAACTGCGGAAGGAAAATTAGAAGAACTGGCCCACGAGTTGGACCACTATCGATGGAACGTTCTAAGCATCAGCGAACTGCGTTGGAAAGGCCTAGGTGAAACAAAGACCGACAAAGGCCACAAGCTCTATGTCAGCGGTGGAGATGACAGGCACGAACACGGCGTTGGATTCTTGGTCCACAAGAACATTCTAGCCACTGTCATGGGTTGCCTCCCAGTCTCCAGTAGACTCATTACCATCCGCCTGAGAGCAGCCCCTTTCAACATCACCATCATCCTGGCCTATGCCCCAACATCAGACTATGACGACAGCGAAGTGGAGGATTTTTATGAAAATCTACAGGCGGTCCTTGACCAAGTGCCGAAGAAGGACATAGTCATAGTGCAAGGCAACTGGAATGCCAAGGTTGGCCAAGATGCGCACCACAACTAGGGAGACACATGTGGACCCCTCTGCAACAACGAGACGAATGACAGGGGTCTGAGACTCTTGGAGTTTGCCAGATACAACAATCTGGTACTGGCAAACACGCTTGGTCTCCACAAAAACTCCAGACGATGGACATGGCACAGTCCCGGCGGGGAGCATCACAACCAAATAGACTACATCATGGTCAAGTAACGCTTCAGATCAAGCATCAACATTGGCAGGACACGCACTTTTCCAGGAGCAGACATCGGAAGTGACCACGATCTCGTGATGATGTCTTTCCGGCTTCACTTGAAGAGAGTAAATACAGCAAAGTGCACTAGACTGAAGTTCGACCTGGACAAACTGCAAGACCCGGAGGTGGCAGAACTATTTCAGGCCACAATTGGAGGGAAATTTGCACCACTGCTCATTTTGGGGGCTGGTAAAGTAGATGTCAACACCATGCCCACCACCTTCAATTCAGCTGTGACAGACGCCGCCACAGAGATCCTTGGCAAGCACCGACCAAAGAAGAAGTCGTGGATCACACCTGAACTTGTGGATATTTGTGTGATAAACGAAGAGAGATCAAAAAGAAAAAGAACACCTCACAGGGAGCTGATGTCTACCGAAAAATCAACAATGACATCCGAAAAGGCATGCGCACAGCAAAGGAGAACTGGATAGAAGATCAATGCCAGGAAATAGAGAACAGTCTGAACAAGAATAACAGCAAGAAGACCTACCAGACAGTGAAGCGGCTGACAAGTGTCAAACAGCCCAAAGTCTCCACGATCCAAAGCAAGTCTGGCATATGCCTTACAGAAGAATAAGCAGTCTTGTACAGATGGACAGAGTACTGCTCTGACCTTTACAACCATACACCAAATGGAGACCCATCAGTTCTAGCATGTCCCGAGAACAGAGAAGAAGAAGAAATCCTCCCAGTTCTCCGGGAAGAAGTTGAGGCAGCAATGCAATCGCTAAAGAAAGGGAAGTCAGCGGAGTGGACAACATACCCGCGGAATTGCTACAAGCAGGAGGAGAAGCGATAATTGATGCCCTCACTAATATCTGTAAGAAGATCTGGAACAGTTGGGAGTGGCCTATACTATGGACCCAGTCGCTTGTCATCACTCTTCCCAAAAAAGGTAACCTCCAGGAGTGTGAAAATTACCGCATCATGAGCCTCATCAGCCATCCCAGCAAGGTCCTCCTGAAAATAATACTCAACAGGTTGAAACCCCAAGCTGAACAAATCATAGCTGAAGAACAAGCAGGATTCAGGGCAGGGCGAAGAACCACTGAACAGATTTTCAACTTAGAATAATCTGTGAGAAATACCTACAGCACCAACAACATCTATATCATGTGTTCATAGACTTCAAGAAGGCGTTTGACCGAGTCTGGCAAGCAGCTCTATGGGCAACAATGAAAGTGTACAACATCAGCCCTAAAATTATTGAAGTCATCAAAAGCCTGTATGACAAGGCTACCAGTGCAGTCCTCCACAACAGCGCCATCGGGAACTGGTTCAGAACAACAATCAGTGTGCGTCAAGGATGCCTACTGTCTCCAACACTCTTCAACATCTTCCTAGAGCGCATCATGTCAGATGCTCTTGCAGATCATGAAGGCACAGTCAGCATAGGGTGTAGAGCAATCTCCAATCTTCGTTTTGCGGATAACATTGATGGATTGGCAGGAGAGGAACAAGAACAAGCTGGTACAGAGACTTGACATCTTCTCCAGAGCTTATGGAATTGAAATAAATGCAGAGAATGATGACCAACAACACCAATGGCATCAACACGGACATCAAAGTCCAAGGCCAATCCCTCAACACAGTGTATAGCTTCAAATAATTAGGATCCATTGTATCAGACAATGGGTCCCGACAGGAAGCCCTCTCCAGGATCGCACAAACAACTGCTGCCCTGACAAGGTTGAAGCCCATTTGGAAAGACAGGACCATCAGTCTACATTCCAAAGTAAGACTGCTGCGCTCCCTTGTCATCTCCATCTTCCTATATGCTTGCGAAGCATAGACCCTCACAGCCAGATCTCCAACGAAGAATACAAAGCATGGAGATGAGGTGCTACAGAAGACTTCTGGGTATTTCCTATACACAACACATCACCAACGACGAAGTCCGACAGACCATCACACAAGCCATTGGACAACACGATGACCTGCTCACAGTGGTGAAGAAACGGAAACTCCGATGGTATGGCCATGTCATCAGATCATCAGGCCTTGCAAAGACTACTCTGCAAGGCACAGTACAAGGAGGTAGAAGAAGATGGAGACCGAAAAAGAGGTGGGAGGACAACATTCGAGAATGGACTGGTTTGACACTGAGCGAAGCCATCAGGGCTGCTGAGGACAGGGAGTTTATGGAATTGAAATAAGTGCAGAGAAGAACAAAATGATGACCAACAACACCAATGGCATCAACACGGACATCAAAGTCCAAGGCCAATCCCTCAACACAGTGTATAGCTTCAAATAATTAGGATCCATTGTATCAGACAATGGGTCCCGACAGGAAGCCCTCTCCAGGATCGCACAAACAACTGCTGCCCTGACAAGGTTGAAGCCCATTTGGAAAGACAGGACCATCAGTCTACATTCCAAAGTAAGACTGCTGCGCTCCCTTGTCATCTCCATCTTCCTATATGCTTGCGAAGCATGGACCCTCACAGCAGATCTCCAACGAAGAATACAAAGCATGGAGATGAGGTGCTACAGAAGACTTCTGGGTATTTCCTATACACAACACATCACCAACGACGAAGTCCGACAGACCATCACACAAGCCATTGGACAACACGATGACCTGCTCACAGTGGTGAAGAAACGGAAACTCCGATGGTATGGCCATGTCATCAGATCATCAGGTCTTGCAAAAACTATTCTGCAAGGCACAGTGCAAGGAGGTAGAAGAAGATAGAGACCGAAAAAGAGGTGGGAGGACAACATTCGAGAATGGACTGGTTTGACACTGAGCGAAGCCATCAGGGCTGCTGAGGACAGGGAGGGATGGAGTATGCTGGTTAAACGATCAACTGTGGTGCCCCAACGACCTCCGGGTTACGGGACAGGATAGGATAAGATAGGATAGGAGTTGAAAAAGTGATTGATAGAGATTTGTTATGATTGTATGCAGTTGTTGATGTATGCTGAATAAAGTTTTAAAACCTCACACGACGACTGTCTCCTCCTTGTTGCTGAGTGAACAGGTTGCGTGGATAAACTAATCTGAGTTACACTTATGAGGATTCAAGCATCGGGGCTGAATCAACTATGGATAAAAACAACAACAACATTGCAACAGTGGAGTTTCATGAAAGTCATAATAACGCCGTGTAAACAAGTTTCTGTGTGTATGTGTGTGTGTGTGCGCGCGCGCACTTGCGAATGTTTTCATGGAGTTATGGCGTGCTAAACTTGCCTTTTTATGAACAAAATTGGGCTTTTAGCTAGCTCCCCACTTTTTTTTTTTTTTACAGCGCCCAACGTTTTTCTAAGGACATGAGAGTGTTGGGTTTTTTAATACATGGGAGTGCTCTTGTAGTGCATGGGGCTATTTTAGGGACATGGGAAATTCTAATTTCAAGTAAAAGGATTAGGGTTAGGCGATGAAATAGGTCTATGTCAACATTTTTTACGAAAAGAGCCATATTTTGATCTAATTCATACTTCTTTTTCAATCATGATCAAGACTCGCTTTAGATCAAGCATTAACATTGGCAGGACACGCACCTTTCCAGGAGCAGACAGCGGAAGTGACCACGATCCCGCGATGACGTTCTTACGGCTCCACTTGAAGAGATTAAAAACAGCAAAGTGCACCAGACTGAAGTTCGACCTGGACAAACTGCAAAACAAGCAGGTGACAGAAATATTCCAAGCCACATTTGGAGGGAAATTTGCACCACTGCTCATTTTGGGAGCTCAAAAAGTAGATGTCAACACGATGACCACCACCTTCAACTCAGTTGTAACAGATGCCTCCACTGGGATCATTGGCAAGCACCGCCCATAGAATAAACCCTGGATAACTCCTGAACTTTTGGACCTGTGTGATAAACGAAGTTAGATTAAAAAGAAAAGGAACAGCTCACTGGGAACTTATGCCTACCGAAAACCAAGAACAACAAGTCAGCTGGAGTGGACAACATACCCGCAGAATTGCTTCAAGCAGGAGGAGAGATTGACGCCCTCACTATTATCTGTAACAAGATCTGGCACAGTGGGGAGTGGCTACAACATGGACCCAGTCGCTTACCATCAATCTTCCCAAAAAGGGTAACTTCAGGAGTGTAAAAATTATCGCACCATCAGCCATTCCAGCAAGGTCTTCCTGAAAATAATACTCAACAGGTTGAAACCCAAGCTGAGCAAATAATAGCTGAAGAACAAACATGCTTCAGGGCAGGGCGAAGTACCACTGAACAGATTTCCAACCTCAGAATAATCTGCGAGAAATACCTACAGCACCAACAACTTCTATATCATGTGTTTATAGACTTCAAGAAGGCGTTTGGTCGAGTCTGGCATGCAGCTCTATGGACAACCATGAGAGTGTACAACATCAGACCCAAAATTATTGAAGTCATCAAAATGACAAGGCTACCAAAGCAGTTCTCCACAACAGCGCCATTGGGAACTGGTTCATAATAACAATCGGTGTGCGTCAAGGATGCCTACTCTCTCCAACAATCTTCAACATCTTCTTAGAGCGCATCATGTCGGATGCCCTTGCAGACCACGACGGCACATTCAGCACAGGGGATAGAGTAATCTCCAACCTCCGTTTTGCGGATGACATTGATGGATTGGTTGGAGAAAAACAAGAACTTGAACAACTATTACAGAGGCTTGACACCACCTCCAGAGCCTATGGAATGGAAATAAGTGCAGAGAAGACTAAAATGATGACCAACAACGCCAGTGATATCAACACGGACATCAAAGTCCAAAGTCAGTCTCTCGGCACAGTGCATAGCTTCATATATTTATGAACTATTGTATCAGACAATGGGTCCTGACAGGAAGTCATCTCCAGGATCGCACAAACAACTGACAAGCTTGAAGCCCATTTGGAAAGACATGACCATCAGTCTACATTTCAAGTTAAAGCTGCAGCGCTTCCTTGTCACCTCCATCTTCCTATACGCTGGCGAAACATGGACCCTCACAGCAGATCTACAACGAAGAATACAAAGCATTGAGATGATGTGCTACAGGGGACTTCTTGGCATTTCCTATACCCAGCACAACACCAACGACGAAGTCCGAAAAAAATTACACAAGCCATTTGAAAACATGATGACATGCTCACAGTGGTGAAGAAACGGAAACTCCGATGGTATGGCCACGTCGCCAGAGCATCCGGCCTTGCAAAGACCACCCCCAAGGCACGGTGCAAGGAGGCAGAAGAAGAGGGAGAAAAAGAGGTGGGAGGACGACATTCGAGAATAACCTGGCTTGACACTGAGCGAAGCCATCAGGGTTGCTGAGGACAGAGAAAGATGGAGTACGCTGGTTAAACGATCATCTGCGGTGCCCCAACGACCTTCGAGTTACGGGATATGATAGAATATGTTTTGGAGTGCGTCAGAGCTGTGTAATGAGTCCTATATTATTATTTTTTTAATATTTATTAATAAATTAGAAAAATGATGTCAATAATTCTGGTGTACATGATGTCCTGCTTTTGCCAACTTGGTTAGAATTCTTAATCATTGCATTTGCTGATGATGAACGATTACATATGAACTCACTTCAGATTTGTTGTGGCTAATTGTTACTAAGGAAAAGAAAAAAAGTATTTTGTACTATTAAGAGACCAGAAACCGGTACAGAAGCACCGCTGACAAAGATAAACGATCGGCAACTTTTCCTCCGTATTTTTTCTTTATAAAAGCTACCGCATTTCCGTATTTAATTCACTTCGCCGGAATTAAATACGGTCAATCCGTACTGGTTGGCACCTCTGAATAAATAATAATAATAATAATAATAATAATAATAATAATAATAATAATAATAATAATAATAATAATAATAATAATAATAATAATAATAATAATAATGAAGTGTTCTTATTAAGGGCAATTCCCCCTGCGGGCTCAACGCGCATGCAAACAGCAGCCGGCCGCACGCATTCATACAAAAACACTGCCGTACGGGAATAGGGGGAGAGGGAAGAAAGTAATGCATAAGCATAAAAATGTCAACGGAATAATGGTTCACAGATTAAAAGCTGCACCAAAAAAGTATGTCTTGAGCTTTGCCTTAGCGACGAAACGTTCCTCAGCTCAGTGGGCAACGAGTTCCATATCACCAGTCTTTTCTGTGTTCAATATCAGCCTATTAGGCCTACTGTTCATCCATTTAAGCACATCTTCAATGCAGTTCTGCACACTAGCCTGAGCCGTCTGAAAATCAGCAGGGGGTGCACTTTTAGAGAGTTCCGTATCATGGGCGTATTTGTGATAGTCACAGTCATGTTTGCTAATAATGTTAGAAAGAGGCTGTGCGTACAGCAAAAACAACACTGGACCCAAAACAGACCCCCTGGGGCACACCAAACTCAAGAGTCTGTGTTGAAGAGACACTACCATTAATAATGACAACCTGCTTTCTATCACATAGGTAGGATTTATACTTATTATATTTGGCTGGGTAGGTAGGATTTAAATTTTTTATATTTGGTTGAACCAGAGATTTGAAAATGTAATTGCCGCTTTGTTTTTGGAGGGTAAGTTTTCAAAGAACGACTCCTAAACTGTTTACCTCCTTTCTAAGATTAATTCGTTTCTTCTCCTTATATACCAACTATTGATACTGTTTACGTTCGCGTTGACATGAATTCGTTTATGCGTGATTATATCTATTAATAACAATATGCATTAATATAGTAAGGCTGAATGTGATAACTGTGTCCGTTTTTGTAAAACTAATCCGGAGACTAAACTCACTTTTTGTTCCGAGTCCCTTGTATTATGACTTACAGAACAAGTTCGACTTCAAACTCATTCCCGTTAACAGCCTGCTCAATGGCAATGATGCGCAACTATGCGCGTTATGTTCCGAAATGTGTATGTAATGCTGTAACAAGATAGCAAGCTATTCAAATGTATTTTCAGACACTCTCACCTATAGCCCCAAAATAAGCATTTTCAGTAGTGTTATTGTTGTTGGCGGTGTTGCGTCTCGGCTTTCTCCTAACGAAGCAACAAGAAAACATGAAACGATCGGACATAATCTATCGGCAAGCAAAAAAACATGGATAAAATGAATAAATAAATAAATAAATAAATAAAAATAACAATCGACTAAATAAGTTTTTAGATCTATACAGATCAAAACGTGTTTTTAAATTGGCGAATTGAAGCGCAATGACCTTGACCTTTGAGAAAGTACACATATGAATGATCTGACATGCGTAGTTGTAGTTAAAGTATTCGCAAAGCACAAATAATGGAATTCGGTTAATTTATTTTTGAGATAAGGCAAAACATGTGTTTTTAACACAAAAAAAAACTTGAATTTGGGAACGACGGACTAACCACTGACCGACAACCAGACTGTCCCGGAAGTATGGCCATAATTTGAAGTATTTCAGTCCTGTATTTTTATACCAAAACATTTTTTTTACATCGCCTCAGCCGTATTGGAAGTATTTATTAAAACGTGTTTAGCAAAAAAAAAAAAAAAAAGCACTCCAGTGACCTTGAATTTTGTGGTACAGTAAATAATATGGATGGGAGGGGGGAGGGGGGCAGGCCATTAATGTAGGTAATGTTCCTATGAAGTTTGGTCAAAATCTGTTGGGTGATTCTTGAGATGCAGCATCCAACGGACGGACCGACCAACCGATCCCAGACATTTGGCTCGTTCTGATTCGGACTATTTCAAAGAATTTTCAGATAAGTCTGGAGAAAAAAGAGCAAGTATTATTTTAAATACCGATTTAAAAGATATTTTTTGATTGATTTTTTGATTGATTTTTTGATTGATTTTTTGATTGATTGTATAGATAGGCGCGCGCGCGCGCGTGTATGTGTGTGTGTGTGTGTGTGTGTATGTATGATCGTCTAAAATCATTGTATGAAATGAATAGACGTTAAATAAAAGAACTGAACTGAAACTGAAATGAAGACGAGGAGGTAATAGCAGTCCATTGTGCAGAGCCCAGCAACAATAAACCCCCGTCACATGTGCCAGTGGCTACAGTATGTGCCAATGGTTACAGTATGTGCCAGTGGCTACAGTATGTGCCAATGGTTACAGTATGTGCCAGTGGCTACAGTATGTGCCAATGGTTACAGTATGTGCCAATGGCTACAGTATGTGCCAACGGCTACAGTATGTGCCAATGGTTACAGTATGTGCCAATGGCTACAGTATGTGCCAATGGCTACAGTATGTGCCAATGGTTACAGTATGTGCCAATGGCTACAGTATGTGCCAATGGCTACAGTATGTGCCAATGGTTACAGTATGTGCCAATGGCTACAGTATGTGCCAATGGCTACAGTATGTGCCAATGGCTACAGTATGTGCCAGTGGCTACAGTATGTGCCAATGGTTACAGTATGTGCCAATGGCTACAGTATGTGCCAATGTCTACAGTATGTGCCAATGGTTACAGTATGTGCCAATGGTTACAGTATGTGCCAATGGTTACAGTATGTGCCAATGGTTACAGTATGTGCCAATGTCTACAGTATGTGCCAATGGTTACAGTATGTGCCAATGGCTACAGTATGTGCCAATGGTTACAGTATGTGCCAATGGTTACAGTATGTGCCAATGGTTACAGTATGTGCCAATGGTTACAGTATGTGCCAATGGTTACAGTATGTGCCAATGGCTACAGTATGTGCCAATGGTTACAGTATGTGCCAATGGTTACAGTATGTGCCAATGGTTACAGTATGTGCCAGTGGCTACATTATGTGCTAATATGGCTACAGTTCACCATTCAACCAAACTTTGGTAAAGTTTTACTAGCTCACTTTCAAAACTTTCATCTTTGTTCAAATCAAATTGACTGTTGTGGCTGTTCCATTCTACTTACGGCAAGTGTCCTTGTCCTTATGAATGTGCTGCGTAGGTCCCCATTTGTAGTTTCCTTCCGGGGAGCGCAGCCGCTGTCCCGTCTCGCTTACACACCATGAGCTGTACATCAGATCACCATTATTGTGATGATATTCTTGGGAAGATACGTTTATCTTAGTAGGGGAGTAAGACTTGTAGATAGATGGGGCGTTAGGCTACCTTTATCGGCCGTTCTTTTGCCAGAATTCCAATGTGGTGTGAGAGACTAATCACGGTGCTTGGTCACATAAAATTTATATTTGTTCTCGGGTTTCAAAGTATCATTTGGCTCACTTTAACAAATGCTTATTACTAATCAAAGGATTAGAATACTTGGTCTCAAGAGAAGAAAAACTAGTAGACACACAACGATGCAAATAGAATGACACCAGTCATATGTATGTGATTTCAACTTTTATATAGTCAACACAAATTCTAACATTTCTTCATTTAAATGTAAATCAATAATTATAATTGTTCAATGTGAGGGGTCATTTCTTTAGCAGTACTTTTTCATCACTTGCTAAGCAGATCTAATAATGTTCTGGTTTTTGTAGTCTAATACTTCTGGTGGTCGACTATGGGTCCGGAGGGTTATATCTCAGTTGGCATTTGAGGGAGACTTAGCTTCAACGCTGCTGCACGAGCTTGGGTCCGTCGATCAAGTTGAGGGTTCTTGCCTCTCAGGATGATCGGGTGAGTCGTGTAGCTACGGGGTTCGGACGTGGCGAGGTAGATTCTAGATGATCTATTTCTCTACCATGGGAGCAAACGTCATGCGTTGGCTCCACAAACCGTGTTGGTAGACTCTTATAGACTGTTTGTTTTGAAATTATGTTTTGAAATAGTTAAAGTGTTTTAATAGTTACATTTTCAATGTCTAATATCACCTAAATGTGTGAAGAGACGTTAAATTAAAGATTGATTGATCCACAAACCGTCCCAGAGCTGAACTGTAAAATTCAGAACTCTGGCTACAATATTCTATTCAGATATGGTTATGCGGTACCCTCTGCATGGAGTCTATAGCATCAGACACCTGCTGAGTTTCCCATATGCACACTTCGATCCGAATCTTAAGGTTAAGATATATATATATATATATATATATATATATATATATATATATATATATATATATATATATATATATATATATATATATATATATATATATATATATATACTAAAATCAATATAATATAAACACACAGGTATCAAACTACTGGTGTTAACTTACTTCTAGTCTCTGGGAATCGTGAAACCGTCTCTAGTCTTATCACTGAGGCTTTCTGGTTCACTGCAGTCTGTTCCTTAGTAGACCCTCCTGGCTTCCTACTTCGTTTTCGACTGACGAGCTAGAGTTTGGGGTCCAAGAATATCCATGGGGTTCTACGCTCTCTGACCAATCGTTTAATTCTCGTTTCTAGTTAATCTCGTACGTAGTTTTTCTCATTCCTATGGGACTACATTTGAATATTCTTTTTTGGAAATTCTTCTCACCTGTTCTACTTGGGAGACACGCTGGGTTATGTCTAGACTCGAGCGTGTCAGAGACGCAACAGGGTAGATCAAATAGAGATACGAGTCGTATAGGCTACTTATCGCAAGAGACCCTGGTCTTATTGGCGAAGTAAGCTATTTAACATTCTTGGTTAAGCGAGGTCTGCCTGATTGTCGGGGAAACGACCTGTTCAAGAAGGTTAATTTGACACATGTAGGCTTAAACTTCTCTTTAGATAACTAGTGAATTAACGTCAAGTTTATTCGATACTATCTGTTTCTCGCTAAGCTAATTTACCACATTTTTGCCGGCAACATTTCTGCTGTTACAATTATCCTCACTATTTTCACCATTATCCTCATCATCGATTTTGAATCATCGTCATCATCATCATCACCCTCATTATCATTATCATTATAAGCAATACCATAGTTTTCATTATCATCATCATCAATCGATCTATCCATCTATCTCCGCACAAACATTCACGCATACAAACACGTATGATCTATACACTCTCCGGCATAGTTCTGTAGGCCTGTGTACACAAACACACATAAAGACTTACAAGCCAGTGCTACCCGAAGTCTGCACAATGCACCATTTGTCCGGGTCCTCGGTGTTACATTGGGGGACATATCTGCCTATCGCTGGCTTGTGTAAGGCGTGTTCTCTTGCTTTTTTACAGGACATATCCACTATATGAGTTGCTGTAACAACAACAGCAATAACTTTAGTGAAAACCTGGCAGTTGCAGTACAGTGCCTGCGAGATAAAGAAATAGGACATACTTGCCGGTCCTAATCCGTACCTAAACACGGATTCACTCGCGCTGCTCTGCCCTGATGCAATCACCAAACTGACTCAAACAATAATGATTAACGTACACAAATCATTGCTTCTGCGAGGATCAACGTTGAGCCGCCACTTCATCGTTGACATGTATCAGCTGTCCTCCTGGAAAACGAACGTTGCGATTCCTTTCAACATTGTTCTACATTTTAGGTGCTGTGCATCGTTGTTCATTTGACTTCTTGTCTATTGAATTTGTTAATATTTATTTATTTTGGTCTTTTATTGGATTTTTTTTTTTTGCACTAACCTTTATTACGGCAGTCCTAAACGCTTATGGCGCAAGGGACGTAAATAAACATCATCATCATCATCATCATCATCATCATCATCATCATCATCATCATCATCATCATCATCATCATCATCATCATCATCACCATCATGATCATCATCTATTGAAGAGCTTTTAATGTCTTTATCCTTGAAGTAGGCTATCTTATAGCCTATCCTATCCCATAACTCGAAGGTCGTTGGGGCACCACAGATGATCGTTTAACCAGCGTTCTCCATCTCTCTGTCCTCAACCCTCATGGCTTCACTTAGTGTCAAGCCAGTCCATTCTCAAATGTTGTCCTCCCATCTCTTCTTTTCATGTCTCCCTATTCTTCTGCCTTTTTGCACCGTGCCTTGCAGGATGGGTTTTGCAAGGCCTGATACTCTGGTGATGTGGCCATACCATCAGAGTCTCCGTTTCCTCACCACTGTAAGCATGTCATCGTGTTGTCCAATGGCTTATGTGATGGTCTGTCGGACTTCGTTGTTGGTGATGTGCTGGGTATAGGAAATGCCCAGAAGTCTTCAGTAGCACCTCATCTCCATGCTGTGTATTCGTCGTTGTAGATCTGCAGTGACGGTCCATGTTTTACAACTTTTAGGAAGATGGAGATGACAAGGAAGCGCAGCAGCCTTACCTTGGAATGTAGACTGATGGTCTTGTATTTCCAAATGGGCTTCAATCTTTTCAGGACAGCAGCTGTTTTTTAGCGATCCTGAAGAGGACTTCCTGTCGGGACCCATTGTCTGATAAAAGGGCTCCTAAATATTTGAAGCTATGCACTGTGTTGAGGGATTGGCCTTGAACTTGGATGTCCATGTTGATGTCACTGGTGTTGTTGGTCATAATTGTGGTCTTCTCTGCACTTATTTCCATTCCATAGGCTCTAGAGGTGGTGTCAATCCTCTGTACCAGCTGTTCTAGTTCTTGTCCAGCCAATCCATCAATGTCATCCGCAAAACGGAGGTTGGAGATTGCTCTACCCCCTATGCTGACTGTGCCTTCGTGAGCTGCAAGGGCATCTGACATGTTTCGTTCTAGGAAGATGTTGAAAAGTTTTGGAGACAGTAGGCATCCTTGACGCACACCGATTTTTGTTCTAAACATGTTCCCAATGGCGCTGTTGTGGAGGACTACATTGGTAGCCTTGTCATATAAGCTTTTGGTGACTTCAATAATTTTAGGGCTGAATTTTTACGCTCTCATGGTTGCCCACAGAGCTGCATGCCAAACTCGGTCAAATGCTTTTTTGAAGTTTCCATGGTTTGGGTATTTCCTTTCAGCCCTTAACAGCTACTTGCTGGCGTAACTGGTCCTTCGTGTTCTTGCATCAGTGTGGCTCCGATGCTCTTGTCCGTTGCGTTTGTTCGTGTCAGGAAGTCTTAGCATCGGGTCCTTGGAAAGGAGGTCCTTAAGCTAGTCCGAACTGTACTTGGTTCTAACAACCTTTCCACACTAGATCCGACAAGGGTGCTGTGACGGCGGCATAGTTCGGTATGTACTCCCTATAGTATCCAGCCAACTCCCAGGTAAGACCGCACTTACTTCGTGCTTTGAGGTCGTGTGGCGTTCAGAATCGTGGTGACGTTCACAAGCAAAAGTCATTTTTTGCCATGGTATGTCCTATTGAGGCACGAGAACTTGGCAATAGCCTTTGCTGAGGACAATCTTTGAGAAAAATGTGCTTCCTGATACATGACGGAACAGGTCTGCTGTACAAGGCATCGGCTCAGGGTCGAAGACGGTGATCTTGTTTAATTTCTTTTAATCGAGGCAAACTCTGTTGCTCCCTTCCTTCTTCTTTACGACCACGACAGAGGACGCATAGGGACGAGATGGGAGGGGGGAGTGGGGGGGAAGACTGGACTCTATAATGACGCCCATATTCAACATCTCGTCGACGTCTTTGTTAAAATATTCGCGGGTCTAAAAAGTGATCGGCAAGTGTTTGAATCGAACTGGAATGTATGAAGTACTGTGAACTTTATGTTCGACGAAAGACGTACATGTAGAGCCTGGGATATCTATGAATCTATGGTGAAACTCGCACATTAAGTCCTTTAGCTCCATCGTTTGAAGCTCCGTCCGGATTGGTCTAATTATGGATGCCTTCTTCCTGTGGAAGTCTCCAAGTTCTAACAGTTCATCGCTGTCAAAGCTGTCGTCAATTTCAGCTGCTGCTGTTATAGTCAGTGGTGGCCTTTCCACGTACAGCTTAAGGAAGTTGGCGTGGCCGACTTTCACCTTGTTGTCGCTGATCTCCACCAGGACCTCCACTTTGTATATGGCTTTCCACTGCACCAGCCACCTATTGTGATTGGTAGGTGGCAGTACCAGCCCTTTGTTGCCAGGTTTAAACTCCTTGTTCACAGCCTTGCGGTCATAGCAGCGCTTTCCACAGTCCTGGGATTTCTTCTGGTTTTCTCTGGCTATCTCGAGAGTCAAACACGTACGTGTAGCTGTTCTTCATTTCAGGAGTGTCCACGTCTATTGTCCACAGTTCTTCAGGATGTGCATCGGACCTCGGATGGTTCTGCGGTACAGTAGTTCGAACTGAGAAAAGCCTGTGGACTCCTGCGGTACTTCTCTGTAGGCGAACAACAACACGTTGAGGTATCGATTCCACTTTCTGGGTAACGCTTGCTCGCTGCACAGCTTCTTCAGGGAAGATTTTAGTGTAGCATTGAACTTCTCGACGAGCCCGTTGCATATTGAATGATAGGTGTGGTTATCAAATGGCGGATGCTTAGCAGTCTGTTGACCTCCTTCATGCAATCAGATCGGCAGAAACAATGAAGTCAGCCTGGCCAATAGAACGCTGCCTGGATTTGATCCGACGTCTTCTTGAAGCCTGGAAAGCCAGGGTCTCCATCTTTTTTCAGCCAGGATTCAGAAAGACACAAAAGATTAGAGTCTTTGTACTCATGCAGGTTCTGCACAATAGCCAGGCATTCATCTAGTTTATTTCGCACTGACTGAACGTTGCCAGATCTTATGGAAGGCAGGGGTGGTCTGTTTCGTCGTCTTCTTGCACGTAGAATAACGCCGGAACGTCGTCCCCCTCTTTCTGGATCGACGGTGACTTAGCGCGTTGCGTATAGTTAAATCAAGCGCAACCAAATTGGGAAGAAGAAAAAAAAAAAAAAAAAGGAGGAGCGTGGTGAAGCCTAAACAACTGCTCTTTGCTATAAGGAACATTATAGCAACGAATCAAGCGCACCCAAAATGGCGCCTTTCAAAAAAATTTCACTAACCTGGCAATGTTCACTCAAAGCACACAAAAACTTTCCACTAACAGTCAATCTAATTACACATTTAGCATCCACCTACATGCAACTTCACCTAGCAGACTACAAACTTTCAAGACTAACGCTTCCCTAAACCATGAACTAGCACCACTACGTTCTAAGAAGTGTGTCACACCACTGGGTCGAACCACGAGTTGAGTAAATAAATGACAAAAAAAATAATTTTTTTAAAAATGTGTTGGACCCTAACTGGTGCAAAGATTTATCGCATGCTTTCTCTCTCTCTCTCTCTCTCTCTCTCTCTCTCTCTCTCTCTCTCTCTCTCTCTCTCTCTCTCTTTCTCTCTCTCTCTTTCTCTCTCTCTTTCTCTCTTTTTCTCTTTCTTTCTTTCTTTCTTTCTTTCTTTCTTTCTTTCTTTCTTTCTTTCTTTCTTTCTTTCTTTCTTTCTTTCTTTCTTTCTCTCTCTCTTTCGCTCTTTTTTCTCTTTCTCTTTCTCTCTTTCTCTCTTTCGTTTCTCTCTCTCTCTCTCTCTCTCTCTCTCTCTCTCTCTCTCTCTCTCTCTCTCTCTCTCTCTCTCTCTCTCTCTCTCTTTCTCTCTTTTTTTTTCTCTCTTTCTCTCTCTCTCTCTTTCTCTTTTTTCTCTCTCTCTCTCTCTCTCTCTCTCTCTCTCTCTCTCTCTCTCTCTCTCTCTCACACACACACACACACACTAACTAAATACAAAGTTTTAAAGAAATCAGTCCATTAGTTAACAGAAAGGTGCGCACAATAACGAACTAGCGTCACCACGATGACGTCACTCAATATACATAAGTTTGACTAAGGCTCAACGCATCTGTACACTCTTATTTGCATACAAAGTTTAAAGGACATGTAAATGAAAAAATTACAGGTTACATTATTATGATTATGTCATTCGATCTGTTAAATGTTGGTTTTATGTTGGAGGCATACGTACAGTCTGATTAAATCCTTCCAGTAGTTTTGGAGAAAATAGGATTACCAAAAACCTATTAATGACGTCACCATGACGACGTCACACGATGACGTCACTCTATATACCATAGTTTCATTTAAGATTCAAGGCATCTGTACACTCTAATTACATACGACGTTTTAAATAAAAATTACCTCACGATGATTACTTTACTCGATTTGCATAAGTTTGGTTTTATTTTAGAGGGACAGGTAAAGCCTAAGTATATACCAAACGTGAACCAAATCCCTTCAGTAGTTGGGGAGAAATAGGATTAGAAAAAAAATCACAACAAATTATGATATCGCCATGATGACGTCAAACAAAGTGCATAGTTTTATTTGCCTTCTAGTAGGGTTTGTGCAGGCCTAATTGGACGCCCCTGCCTATTTGGACACCGGCGCCCAATTGGGTCTGACATAGAAGCCTAATTGGACGCCCCTGCCTATTTGGACGCCGGCGTCCAATTGGGTCTGACATAGAGGCCTGATTAGACGCCCCCTGCCTAATTGGACGCCCCAAATATAAATCGTTGTTTGTATTTAATATTATCCCTATGTGTTTTTGTATGTGTGTGTGTATGTATGTATGTATGTATGTATGTATGTATGTATGTATGTATGTATGTATGTATGTATGTATGTATGTAATATATTTTATGTAATATTATACCTATATAATAAACAATTGGGAAGTGGCGCTCAAATGCTAATGTTCTGTAATATAATTGATTCGAACCAATAGAGATGAGGCGATTTGAGGATATTATCCACCAAGCAGACATGCAATAATGACTTTAAAGCTCTTCAACAGTGCCTTTAGTACACAAATGAACTTGTCTGTAAAATACGCTGCTGCCTTCGACGGTAACGCGCTAACAGTTGCCACTGACACATTGGTAGATGAATTATTATTATTATTATTATTATTATTATTATTATTATTATTATTATTATTATTATTATTATTATTATTATTATTATTATTATTATTATTAAAGTCATCTGCAACATCTTCACTTCAATCATGGAGTCTCTGTGCCAGTCTGTGGGATAAAAAAAATAAAGCATGCTGCAATATGATGATGATGAAGATGATCTGTTGTTTAAAGTCCTTCGATGTGTTAGACCTATATAGGACTGATCTTGTATTATTACGGAAAGGTACAGAGAAGGGGGCCTAGCCTAAAACACATAATATTACTTTTTGCTAAAAACTGTAACACCAAGATATATTATACATATACACAGTGAAATAGTCACACGCATATTATGTATTCAAATTAAAAATCAAATGTACAACTAAAACGCGACACGGAACGAAATCCTTAAAACATAGATATTAAAACTTATAGAAAAACTTTGTACATACAGTGAATTTTGTACAATCGGGGATGGGGTTGGGGGGGGGGGGGCAGGGACAGAAACCCCACGGAGGAGAGGGAGACAGCAACCCCATCTCCGGGTATGAACCTCACAACGCAGACCCTCCCCACACCAGCCCCCCCTCCGCCCCCCCTCCGCCCCCCCTCCGCCCCCCCCTCCGCCCCCCCCCCCCTATTAGAAAATAAAATGGGGGCGCGAACCGGTGCGGACTGGCAAGCAAGAGTGCCAGGGTTCGAATCCAGCGGGCGGAAGACGAAATGGCCCTATTTTTTCGTCCAACTTAATATTTCCATTGTTGGAATGGTTCGATGATTAATTAATTAATTAATTAGGTTCCCAGTCCCCTAATTCCTGGGATGGTTATCCCCGCCTTCGTACCTAATAGGCTGATGGTCTCTGTGGACGTAAAGCAAAAAAAAAAAGGCACATGTGCGACACGGCACCGGTCCGCCGGGCTACTGTGCACCAGGTGCGCAGCAACCCCGGACGGAGACTTGAGACTAGCTAACTTAAACATGGAATTAAAAGATTAAGATTGTAAAAAAATGACCTAATTATAATACACCTACAGGTAGGGGAGGGGGTTGGGGCCAGCGGGCCGGCCGGGACAGGACTTCGCCGGGTGGGGACGGCCCCCGCCCGGACTAGCAGTTCACCAGTTCACAACACAGCCGGCACCAACAGGTCCCCCTTTTCAGGGGCGTCGCACCAGGTGCGGCACCATACATACATACATACATACATACATACATACATACATACATATACACACATACATACATACAGACACGTTATTATATGTCAAATGAAATATGTGCACTCCATGCCCAATTGGACGCCAATTAGGCAGGAGGCGTCCAATTAGGCCTCTATGTCAGACCCAATGGGACGCCGGCGTCCAAATAGGCAGGGGCGTCCAATTAGGCCTGCACAAGGGTTCACTATTTCCTAAGTAAATACATAATTTCAAAGAAATCGGTCCATTAGTTTCAGAGAAAAATGCACAAATGTCACCTCCGGACGCTGGAAGGTTGCCGGACGCCCAAAGCCAAAAACAGTATTACCGAGCTTTACAGCTTGGGTTGTTGACTTTTTGACACTTTATTGTCTATTTTTTTCCGGAAATTTTTGCAGCCTGTGACGCGCCAAAACCGAACCTACCTAATATTAGTTGTGTTTTGTAAATTTTGCTTGGAAAGCAAACCGGAGTACCAGAAGTAAACCGAGACCTTGCCCGAGTCGAAATTAAATAATATTGGAAGTAACATAACGCCCAGAACTGCCGATTAAAAACACACTTGTTGTTAATATTTTTTTATGCTGTAAAATTGATCATATTGTCCCATTACCAACCCCATCTTCAACATCATCTTCTTTTTTCTTAATAAATAAATACATAAATGTAATAACAAAGACGAAGACGTTTAATACTAAAGATCTTATCCAGTTAGATATACCACATATTGATAATTTACGTAAGGATATAATATCACCAATACCTACACGGGAACTTGAAAAAGCACATTACGATATACATTATTGTAATGAAAAAAAAAAAGAGTCAAAATCCGAATCTTATTGCAGTAGAAGTTCGGAATCATTTATGTGAAAAATAGTCAGGAAAATTAAAAGTTTACACTGATGGATCTGTTTTAGAAACATGAGAAACGGGAGCTGCTTTTGGTATTCCAGATTTGAAAATATCAGAATCACTTTATATAGGAAAAAGTTATTCTATTTTTACTGCGGAATTAATTGCTATACTATGGCTTTAAATAAAATGTCTAGTTTACGTCTGAATATATTTAGTATAGTTTTAGACGTAGATTCTTTATCTGTTTTAGAAGCTCTAAAATATACTATTAACTGTGAACGAAAAGAGATTATTTTTTAGATTAATAAATTTATTCATGGATTGATAATTAGTGGTACTGAAGTGACCTTCTGCTGGATTCCATCACATTGTGGATTTCTATGTAATGATTCGGCTGATCATGCTGCAAAATTAGGTGCATTAAATATTAATTCCCTATCAGTTAAATTAAATCTGTCTTCCAAAGAAATTCAAAACAATATTGAAAATGATATTGTAAAGAAACTTCAGTTATATACAAACTATAAAAATCTTCCCAGATCAGTTTCATCTACAGCGAACAGAATATTATGAAATTCAATAAAACCCAAATATTGTAAAAATGTAAAGTGCATTTGTGATGAACCTCTAACTCTAAAACATATATTATTTGATTGTATTCAGATTCATCCTCTTTTGCCCATTGAAGTAAATACTATAACATCAGTTAAAAACATTAGCAATGAATTAAGTGTGGGATTGGCAAAAGCTTTAATCAATTTTCCAGTCGCTCGTTTTATTTAACTGACATTATTATTGTTATGTTAGAGAGATAGTAATAGTATCTGTGTGTATGTATGTGTTCATGTATGTCTGTTTAACTGCGTGAATTTGTATGTATGGTCTTTATCATCCTGATGAAAAAAGACGTTAATAAAACAACCAACCAACCAACTAACATTTAATACAATCAAGTTTATACATTCTCATTTATGTATTAATTTCTTTAATTTGTACAAAATTATTTATTTATTTAGTTGGTTTTTTTAAATCAATAATTATAAGTACTTACCATCAGCCGATGCTAGGAAAGGAGTCAGAAGCAACAGTAGACCAAGGTAGATGTTCATGATGATCAGACGTTTTGTTCCAACCACAAATACAATTGAGTAGCCCACTGAATGCTTACCATAGGTCGTTCAGATGCACACCGTCTGTTATTAACTGCTAGAACTGACCTTTATATCATCATGTCACATATGCCAAAGACCCGACATTTGTCTCGATTAATTTACATAAGTTAAGAACTGGTTCAGACTGGAACACAATACCGAGTAAGCTTTAAGGTATGACTTGATCTCGGTTGGCGACCATTGGTCCTGATCTTTTTTTTTTGCATTACAATACAATACAAGGTTATTGCTTTAGGTCCAGCGGACTCTTCCGAGCCAAATCAGGACCAGAGAGACGTTATCTTAAAATATTAGAAAATGATTCAAGTCTTAAAAAACGAGCCTGATACTCTTAAATACACAAACAAACTTTCACATGACACCTCTTTAAGAGACTTTTTTAAAACTGATGGATTAAAAATATATTCTCTTTCTTCAATCAAATCACTAAAATTCAGTCCTAATAAAATCCAAACTAAACAAAACATGTCGATACGATTTATATGCGATAAAACAAACCAACATCATGTAAAAATTGAAACAGATGTTGACCATTACAAACTTTAAAAATCTCTTTGAAAGGTATGGAACCAAAATATGTTTCCCTTTCTACAATCAAATCAGCACATTCAGACATAAAATGGCGAACGGAAAAAGATTGATCACATGCAAAGCACCATGGTGGTTCTTCTCCTTTTAAAAGGAAACTGTGGGTGACATAAGTATGCCCAATATGAAGGCGGGATAACACTGTTTCTTCTTTGCGAGTGGATGCAAAGTTAGGCAAAGAAGTGGACAAATCGGGAAGAATTTGAAATAATTTGTTGTTGACATGGTTAGACCAGTCAGTCTGCCACAGTCGTTTACAATAAGATCCAGTCATACAACGTAGGTCAGAGTAGGGCACAAACTGGAAAATCTCTGGAGGGAAATCGAGATGTAGAGCATCTTTAGCCGCTCTGTCTACTGCAATATTGCCGCGGATGCCCATGTGACCAGGGACCCACATAAAAACTATCTTTTTACCCTCAGAAACAAGTTGTGTATGGAGGTCATGGATCTCTGCCAGAAAAGGGTGTGATATCTTTCTCGTGGAAAGAGCCTGGAGTGCTGACAATGAATCGGACATGATTAAAAATGAGGTTCTTTTGGATTGATAAACTTGTTTCAGAGCTAAATGAATTGCCTTGAGCTCAGCTGTATAAACAGAACAAAAATCAGGTAAACGCTGTTGCAAAGGCTGGTCTAAGTGTCTCTCGGAGACAGACGCAGCAGCAACTGAATCTCCTTTCTTTGACCCGTCTGTAAAAAGTTGTTCATATCCTGGGTATAATGCACACTGTTCTAAATAAAGTTGGTTATATACGGTTTCAGAGGTATTGTTTTTAAGGAAAGCGGACAACTGCCAATTAATGTTTGGGGTACATAATTTCCATGGGGGAGCTTCAGTCCGAAGTTCATCGTCGTTGATGGAAGCAACATCAATGCCTGCTTTTTCCAGATGAGCTTGCATTCTGATGCCAAACGGAGGGATTGTGTTAGGTTTGGATTCAAATTTCTGAACAAAATCTGGGTTGAAAACACAGTCATAAGCAGGGTTCATAGGATCAGTTTTTAATTTTAAATAGTAATTCATTGACAATTTTGTACGTCTCAGCTCCAGCGGGGGTTCGTTAGCTTCCACGTAAAGGCTTTCACAAGGGGAAGTGCGAAACGCACCCAAAGCAATGCGTAGTGCCTGATGGGCAACTGGATCTAGCATCTTAAGATAAGATTTTCTAGCAGAACCATAGACAATGCAACCATAGTCTAACTTGGATCTAATTAAAGAACGATATAACAGCAATAAAGTTTTCTTGTCAGCACCCCAGTCTGTACCACTGATAACCTTGAGCAAATTGCAGGCCTGTTGACATTTGGTTTTCAAAATTTTCAGATGAGGAATGAAAGATAGCTTTTGATCAAAAATAACACCCAAAAATTTGACTTGTTTGACCGCCTTTATTGGAGTTTTATTGAGGAGAATAGTAGGGTCTTGAATAATTCCCCGGTGCTGGGAAAAGTGAATACATTCAGTTTTTGCTTCAGAAAATTTAAAACCATTTTGTAAAACCCAGTCTTCAACGGCCTTGACACATAACTGTAGCTGACGTTCTGCAGATGCCAAAGTTTTACCTTTGGCTACCAATGCAAAATCGTCGACAAATAAAGAATTGTCAATTCCCCGTTTAACGGAACGAACAATGTTATTTATTTTAATATTAAACAGCAAGGGAGACAAGATGCTACCCTGAGGCACTCCCATCTCCTGTTCTCTCGTAGCTGACAAAGATCCCCCAACCTTAACCTGAAAAATTCTGTCTGTTAGAAAATTGGATATAAACAGAGGTAAATGTCCCTTCAAACCCATTTCTTGTAAATCTGAAAGAATGCCATATTTCCATGTGGTATCATAAGCTTTTTCCAAATCAAACATGATGGCAACGACATGTTCACCCTGGACGAACGCGTTACGGATAAAAGTTTCCAGTCGCACCAGGTGGTCAACAGTACTTCGACCACTTCGAAAGCCACACTGAGTGTTGGATAAGATATTATTGGTTTCGAGATACCACAGTAAACGAGAATAAACCATTCTTTCCAGTGTCTTGCATAAGCAAGACGTTAAGGCTATTGGTCTATAGTTTGTCGGGTTAGTATGGTCTTTGCCAGGTTTAGGGATGGGTACAATAATGGCCTTTCTCCAGGAGGGAGGAAAGGTGCCAGTGATCCAGAGCTGATTGAAGATGTCCAGCAGTTGAGACCGTGAGTACCTTGTTAAATGTCTGAGAAATTGATAATGTACATCATCCGGTCCAACTGCTGAATCTGCACTTTTGTTAATTGCATCATCAAGTTCGACTAATGAAAACGGAATGTTGTAATCTTCAGAATTATCGGAGGTAAAATGTAACTGTTGTTTTTCTTTTCGGGTTTTAACTGTTTGAAAAGGGACAGAATAATTTTCAGAGGAAGAATTTGCAGCAAAAGAAGAAGCCAAAAGATCAGCTACTAATTTTTTATCTCCGATTACGTCACCCTGCACAGTAAGGCATGGGCTCACCTGTTTGTTACTTCTATTTTTGAGTTTGCGGACTACTTTCCACACCTTCGACAGTTTCGCTTTTGAATTAAGCGTGGAGCAGAAACCTCTCCACGATTCCTTTCTCTTTCGTTTGAAGAGCTGTCGGCATTGCGCTCGCAAACGTTGGTGGTTTTGTTTATTTTCAGTGCTTGGGTGTAAAAACATAGTTCTTAAAGCTTTTTTACGAGCTTGCTGAAGTTTTCTACATTCATCGTCAAACCAGGGTTTTTTAAGTGTGTGAGGGTTTGACGAAGTTTGCGGAATGGACTCCTTGGCACTGTTAATAACTATGTCAGTATAAAGCTGTATTGGATCTAAGGCATTTGAAAATTCCTGTTTCTTAGCACGTAGCTGGGCCTCAGACAGGTTAGAAAACAGACTCCAGTTAGCTTGTTTCAGTTTCCACCTGCCATGAGTTTGCTCAAGGTTATCTGAATCATGTTTTAATAAAACCGGGAAATGGTCGCTGCCATGGAGATCTTCTAAAACTGTCCATTTAAAATCCAAAAGTAAGGAGGGATCACAGATCGATATATCAATGTGGGACAGAGAAGCAGTTCTAGAACAGGAAAAAGTTGGAGCACCCTCGTTCAAAGTTAGTAGGTTTAACGAGTCTAAAATGTCTTCAATTATTTTACCCTGAGAATCGGCACGATCACTACCCCACAGGGGAGAGCGTCCATTAAAATCTCCCAACAACAAAAAAGGGGGGAGGTAACTGTTGGACCAAATTCTCAAGTTCACTTTTAGTTACATTTATTGATGGTGTCAAATATAGAGAACAAACTGTGAGGGATTTAAAAAGAGATACTCTAGCTGCAACTGCTGGTAAACTTGTATTAAGTAAAATTGGATTAAATGGGACATTTCTATGAATAAAGAGTGAAACGCCTCTAGAGGATAAACAATCTAGAGAGGAATAACCAGTAATATCTATAGGATGTTTTTCTGACAGGAGAGTTTCCTGAAGGGCCAATACTTCAGGTCGATGCTCTGTCAG
Organism: Oncomelania hupensis; assembly: GCA_036898135.1. Taxonomy (NCBI): domain Eukaryota; kingdom Metazoa; phylum Mollusca; class Gastropoda; order Littorinimorpha; family Pomatiopsidae; genus Oncomelania; species Oncomelania hupensis. Next base: position 8,370,609 of record CM072512.1, read on the forward strand.
CAGACAGCAGAGCTCCTCATAATTTGCCCTTATCCCTCGGATGTTCCATTGTAAAATGGACATAAAAATTAAGTAAAAGAATGCTAAAATTTTCATCTCCGAGAGCACAATTATGTCTCTGTATCTTTTGGACCCTCGTCCATCTCTTCATGTTCCATCAACCCCCCGAAACGGTTCTCCGTTTCGAGAGGCTGCTGGGGCCTGGAAGAAAGGGGTCCGGGCCTTTGATTCTTTGTCAAAGACCCGGAACCCGAGCTGCCAGCGGACTTCCTCCCCCTCTCCCCAGCACCAGATTTTATATCTTCCCTCTCCCCTTCACCCCTGCCAATCTTTCCCTCTCCTCCTCTGACGTTCTTCTGCTGGGTAACTAGGATTTTAGTCGCCCCAGCAACTACCCGGTCGCTAAAACCGGTCGTTGCTGGTGCGGTGGCATGAGGCCTAGCCTCCTTCGTGGCAGAAGTGACGGCTATTGGCGCGGCCGTCTGCGCGCTTGGAGTGACGGATTTTGACGTGCCCGTCGGCACGTTCTCCAGTGGATTCGGTGGGGCTGGAGAAACCCCCTTCTCCATACTTGTCTGGAAATACTTTCATATAGTTGGGGGATCAGAACTATCTGTCTCTCCGTCGATTGGTCCGGTGGACGCCATATCTCAAAACCCACTGAGCGGATTTTGACCAAACTTCTTAGGAACGTTTTCTAGCTCAGTGGCTACTACATTCCATATTCTACTGCAATTGTCAAGGTCACTGGAGACATTTGATTGCTAAAAACGTTTGGCTACATACCTTAGGTACTTAAACTAATGGGCCATTTTTCAGTAGAAATCGGGTTGTCGGTCCGTGGCTCCCAATTTTATCTTTGTTAAAAATATACATTAACGTAAACGAAATTTATCATTTTTACTTTGCCAATACTGTACCCTACTGCTAAGCATGTTGGAGCATTTGAATGTACTTTCTCAAAGGTCGAGATCATTATGCTTCACCATATTCAAAACACCGTAACATGCGCGAGATGAGCTCTAAACAGTCTTTAAAAAATTAATTTCCATCAAAATGTCTGTCCGTTTGTTTGTCTTGTGCAAAACTTCAATCTGGTGAAATACTCGCAACCTATTTTCTCTGTAATTATTCCCAACCTATTTTATCTGTCACAAGTACAACCAAACTTGGTAGGATTGTATATAGCCACGAGAGCTTGAATATTATGAGTGAATGAATGACCTCACTTAAAGATTAAGGAATGGTAGTATACAGTGACCGTGTTTCATCAAATGTCACAGTTTTTCCAAGTCATTGATAGTGGATGGTTGTTTTGAGGCATGACATATATCAATGAGACACATCAGCCTCGCAAGTTCGGTCCACCTCACTCCAGTGTCAAGGTCACTGGAGCTGTATGTGAGAAATACAAAATCCAAACTTCTTGTTTTTAGACATTATAGATAATCTTTTACGTATGTATCATAAATACAATGACTCACAGACTATTTTTCTCATTTTCACGGTGGTGTCAGTTGGTGACAGGTTGTATCCCTCTCGGTGAACTGCTGACCATCACGGGTTACACACTTGATTAGTTCAGGTCAGTCTTTTAATTTTACATCTTTTCACACGTGGTGATATTTGAACACACACAATCGCGTGCGCGCACACACGCACACACACACACACACACCAACAATAATGCAAAACAAGTGCTGAACCCTAACAGGTGCATAGTTCCCTCACGTGCGCATGCATTTTGACAACTTTTTCAATTTATGTAGCCAAAATGATTTACGTATGCAGCTGTGTGGGGTGGGAGATTATTTGGGTGGGATTGGGTGAGGGTGGGGCAAAAATGTCTGTCCACCCCACACAACTGCATACATAAATAATTTTGGCTACATACATTGAATAAGTTGTCAAAATGCATGCGCACGTATACATAAATAATGTTTGGCTGCATAAATGTTCACTACCTGGGCAAACACACAAAAATTCCAGAACTACAGGTGAATTTCTTTGATAAATAGTGATCGCTTGCCTAAAGAAAAATGAAATTAAAGAAATGTCTGAGGGGACAGTTATGAAATGAGGGTTACCAAACTTATTTTTCACTGAAAACTCATCACCTTCCACATAAACACCAAGTTTTACAATAATCCGATCAGTAGTTTGGGAGAAAACCTACGATCAAATTGCATTGTGTGTGAGGGCTGAAAGAAGGGGATCACTGATTTAGGAACCACAATCCATTTCATCGAACACATATAGCATAAGAAGGAGTATCCCATCTCTCCTTATACAATCTTTGGTGTTTTTTGTTTGTTTGGTTTTGTTTTTTTAGGGGGAGGGGGGGTTGGGTAAAATGTATGCTCCCCAACACCGAAGCGTATTGGGGACAAAGCGATATCTTTTGGTTCAATTGCATCGCCTTACACTTCTGCTTTGAGGTTAAAACATGGCAACAGTTTAATGTGAGTTGCGAGGTCATAACCAGGGCAAGGACCAATAAGATAAAAACCTGGACAGCGACCTATGACGGACTACTAGCGCCAAAATCTATTAATTACAAACATCATGATATAATTACAAACATCATGGGATATTTACAATTATCAAGGGATAATTACAGTTATCATTGAAAAATTAAAAACATCGCGCGCGATCCTGTGTAATTTTTAGTTTTGGCTCTAGCAATCCGCCTGGAAATGCGTCAAAACCTAAAATTGTAATTATCACATAATAATTGCAGTTTTCACTTGATCATTACAATTTTTACGTGATCATGCTTAATTCTGGCTAAGGCTGCTTACTCGCGCCAAAACTTGTATTTACAGGTATCAATGATAATAGTAATAATCACTTGTTGTGTGTAGTTCACATACACGACGGCCCACTAGCGCCAAAACCTGATAATTCACATATTTATAACTAGTGGTTTTTGTACCCTGGCAAGCCAGGGTACACATGATGCTGTTTAAAATGTAGACAGAGAGAACTTTTGTCTGCGAGTTTCATTTGGGCGATGATACCTCCCCATATCCCCCTTGATACCTCACCATACCACCCCCCCCCTGATATCTCCCCGCCCCCCCCATGATGCCTCATCATACCCCCTTGATACCTCCCCGAACCCACTTGATACCTCCCCATACCCCCTTGATACCTTCCATACCCCCTTGGTTCCTAACTGTGCCCTCCTTGATACTTCCCCGTTGATCGTTTCGCAGGTATGGATGAAAGGAATCGACTTCTTCTTCTTTATTAAATTTGTGTCCCAGGACACCTTGAGCGTATAGGGGACTATGGAATCGACCATCACCATACCCCTTTATATATACCCGTATCCCCGTTATGCCTACCCATGCCCCTTTAAATCTACCCGTAGCCCCCTTTTACCTACATGTACCACCCCATCCCGATCCTTGGTAATAATAATAATAATAATAATAATAATAATAATAATAATAATAATAATAATAATAATAATAATAATATTGAATATAGAATAATACAAATAGAAATTTAAAAAAAAACACCAAGGTTTTAAAATAAAATTTGATATAAGATATTATAATTGTTATAATAATAATAATAATTATTATTATTAGTTTACAAATAATAATAATAATAATAATAATAATAATAATAATAATAATAATAATAATAATAATAATAATAATAATGAATATAGAATATAGAATAATACACATAGAAATAATAAAAAAACCACCAAGGTTTTAAAAGAAAATTTGATATTAGATATAATAATAATAATAATAATAATAATAATAATAATGATAATAATAATAATAATAAATTAAAGGTAAAAAGCCTAAATTAAAAAGAAAAATATCCATATTGTAGTGTAAAAAAAAAAAAAAAAAAAGAGGGACTGCGTGAGACTTGAACTTGGGTCGCTCTGGACTGTAGGCGATTGTTTAACGCAGTAGGCTACCAAGGCTTCCTAGAAAGATCATCAATTTTTTGGTCTATATGGGAAAACATGCTGAAACCTCAATTTGATTTTTAATGGAAGCGCGCGGAATGAGGCTATTGCAGTTTGTGGACATTTTATTTATTTATTTATCTCAGAAACGGTTAAACGTTCGGTAAGGAAATGTCGGCAATAACGATTTCACTGGTTTTAAGCACACAGCAGGCCGATCCGTAGCCCCCAGCACCTGCCCAGATCAGCGTCCATACCGGACAAACTTTAGAGTAGAGGCGAAGAAGGACTTCCGGCTAAGCAATTTATATATATAGATTGACATATTTATACTGTTTTTTCCCTTGGGCCTAACCGGGCATATAAATAGCTGTGAATAGGTTTTTGCTATTCTATTAATTCTGTAGTTTCTGTTATTTGTGTACATAGTTGTAAATAGTCTATTTCTGTCTTTTTTGTAATTGTGTACATAGTTGTAAATAGTTCGTACCCTTATTGTTCTGTCTTTTGGTGTATTGTAGCAAAAGCGACGTTTTATCGTGTGCATGTATTTATATGTAATGACTATGTAAAGCGTGGTGAGTCTGGTCATAGGCTGGAGTACCCGCTATATAAAAATCCGTTATTATTATTATTATTATTATTATTATTATTATTATTATTATTATTATTATTATTATTATTATTATTATTATTATTATTATTATAATTACAAATATCATGGGATAATTACAAAAATCAATGACATATTTACAATTAACAGGTAAAGATTGTAATTATCAAATGAAAATTAAATTTTTCGGGTTTGGCGCATTTCTATACGGAATGCTAGAGCAAAAACGGAAAATGAAACAGGATCACGCGAAGATATTTATAATTTTCAATACTAATTGTTATTATCCCTTGATATTTGTAATTATCCTATGATATTTGTAATTATCTCATGATATTTGTAATTATCAGGTTTTGGCGCTAGGAAGGCATGGCAAGTACTGATAATTATTAATTAATCCTGTACTGATAATTATTAATTAACACTGTAGATTACCAGTATCTTTGTAAATTACACAGAACTCGTGGTAATGTCAAATATCTCGTGATACTGGTAACTCTCGGTTTTGGCGCAAGTAAGCCGTCATAGCAACCGCACGTCATTCGCGAGTTCGTAATAACGAGGTCGTGTCCAAGGCAAAGGCCTCGCTTAAGTCTGTAGGTCATAGCCTGGGCAAAGACTGCATATTATTCCTAAAGTTGTAGACAGGGCAAAGATTTCAATTTATTCACCAGGCTGTAATTTGTATTCTTAAAAATAATCTTCCATAGCGCTTTTTCAGCTCAAGATCTGCTCAAGGCACTGGCCGATACAAGATCTAACTCAAACCACCCGAGCCGCCTACTTGCATCCTTTGGGCGCATAGTCCGAGGCCCAGACAACTGAGCACAATCCTGGGTGACTGAAGATGGGGGACAAGAGATCTAGTGCTTGCTGAGTGGATTTGTGTAGCGGGCACTCAACCGTCTAGGACATGAGCGTCAGGATCTTTAAAGTCCGTTCAATGGAATGAGTGTGTGTGCACAGACTAGACCTCGCAGTGTCCCCAGGATCATTTGAAAGACTCTCAACGCACTTGGAGCAACTACCTGCAAAGTTAGCGCTTGACATACAATATCTCATTTGTTTTGAATACACCTTTGATCCAGATCCAACTGTTCCTCAGGGTCATGCAATAATAATAATAATAATAATAATAATAATAATAATAATAATAATAATGATAATACAGTCGGATACGCTTACTACGAAGTCCAGAGGGAACATTTTCCCCATTCGTTATACCCGAAGTTGATTTGTAACCGTAGTCGACGGTTAGTGGGCAAATTGTGTTTTTGTATTCGTTATATTCGTCTTGTCTCTAAAATGAGTCTTTGGTGTAAGATTTACAGCCCAGAACACGTCAGGCTGTATTCTCCTCATGTTATTGCAAAAGGGGTGGATTTTAGAAGATTTTTTGCCAGATGAAGGGTGGGAGTGGGTGGGGTGAGGCAGAGAGAGAGAGAGAGAGAGTGTGTGTGTATGTGGGTGTGTGTGTGTGTATGTGTGTGTGTGTGTGTGTGGGTGTGTGTGTTTGTGGGTGCGTGAATTAAACAGACCACTATTGAACTCGATTTGTAAATGGAGGTGGCGGTCTGGAAATATTTTGCCATGTGTTTTATATTTAATGTAATTAAAATTAATTTTATTTTATCCTTATTTGACCGACTTTAAATAATGCTATGCTTTACCTTAGATCAAGGTTTTGTTTTACTTATCCGATGATACAAAAGTCTATCGTGTATGCGCTATGACTTCTCGTCCTTTCGGGTTCATCTGACCCAACGCGATAGTTCAGTGGTAGAGCGTTCGCCTGGCACATTTGTGACCCAGGTTCGAATCCCGTGATGGGTTAGACAAAAGTGGCAATTTTTTACTGTCCATCTTAGCAGTAGAATTGGTCCCAATAAACATTAAAAAGACGTGTCCAGGCAGTACAGCATTAAAACCAAAAACATTACACAAAAGACACTGATGGAACCCACACACACATTCACACACATACACATACGCACAAACCACTATTCAACCACTCACTCACACACTGATTGTTCTGGATCTAAAAGTATTTGGCAAAGAGTTAGGTTTTGAGGTTCTTTTTGAACACGATAAGAGACTGGGAGTGCCGGCGGTTGGAGGACAGAGAGTTCCAAAGAGTTGGGGCAAACACAGAGAAAGATCTCCAGCCAAAGAACTCAAGCGAATACCTAGAAATTGAGTGTTGATTTAGGTTCTTGCTCATCCCCCGTTCCCCCTCATCCTCCCCAACCTACTCCTTCCCTGGGATGATTATCCCTGTCCGCCATATCACCATTTGGGGATGTAGATGCTAAACGTCAAAATGGGTTCGTTTGAGCTCATTATTATTATCATCATGAACAAAACAGCCTGACAATAACACCTTTGAGTATCGAATGTGCGTTAGTGTCGAATGTGCGTTGTGTAAGAGTGTTTGTAATATGTGAGCGTATGCGCTGGTTACAGATCGCCGCTCTTTGAGTCTGGTTTAGGAGACAAGCGCTTATATGGTATCCTTTGTTTTAAAGTAGCAGTAGTAGTTTGGTGTTGTTGTTTTTGTTGCTGTTGTTCTTCTTTTCCCCCACACATGTGTATACTGTGATATTTACCATATTAGTATATATGTGGATTGTGTCATCATGTAGTGTGTCTTGGGCAAAAAAGACCTGGCGGTGCCCAATCCTCTTCAGGCTGTTGGCCACAGCCGAAATCCACGAATACAGTGTGGCTCGCCTTGGCCCTGAGCACATGGTCGTTGAACCTGTAGTAACGTGAGGTTCCTCCGCCCTGGCCGGTGACTTCTGAATGTAATTCCATTCCGGATCGGTCGTCGCCCGGCACAAGGACCGCGCCTTCCGTTGGCCACCAGGACGGAGGTGTTAAGTTTGCTACTGATGGACAATTTAGCAAGATCCGCACGAGAAACAACATCGTCATAGGAACCTGGAATGTCAGGACCCTAACTGCGGAAGGAAAATTAGAAGAACTGGCCCACGAGTTGGACCACTATCGATGGAACGTTTTAGGCATCAGCGAACTGCGCTGGAAAGGCCTAGGTGAAACAACGACCGACAAAGGCCACAAGCTCTATTTCAGCGGTGGAGATGACAGGCACGAACACGGCGTTGGATTCTTGGTCCACAAGAACATCCTAGCCACTGTCATGGGTTGCCGCCCAGTCTCCAGTAGACTCATTACCATCCGCCTGAGAGCAGCCCCTTTCAACATCACCATCATCCAGGCCTATGCCCCAACATCAGACTATGACGACAGCGAAGTGGAGGATTTTTATGAAAATCTACAGGCGGTCCTTGACCAAGTGCCGAAGAAGGACATAGTCATAGTGCAAGGCGACTGGAACGCCAGGGTTGGCCAAGATGCGCACCACAACTGGGGAGACACATGTGGACCCCACTGCAACAACGAGACAAATGACAGGGGTCTGAGACTCTTGGAGTTTGCCAGATACAACAATCTGGTACTGGCAAACACGCTTGGTCTCCACAAAAACTCCAGACGATGGACATGGCACAGTCCTGGCGGGGAGCATCACAACCAGATAGACTACATCATGGTCAAGAAACGCTTCAGATCAAGCATCAACATTGGCAGGACACGCACTTTTCCAGGAGCAGACATCGGAAGTGACCACGATCTCGTGATGATGTCTTTCCGGCTCCACTTGAAGAGAGTAAACACAGCAAAGTGCACTAGACTGAAGTTCGACCTGGACAAACTGCAAGACCCGGAGGTGGCAGAACTATTTCAGGCCACAATTGGAGGGAAATTTGCACTACTGCTCATTTTGGGGGCTGGTGAAGTAGATGTCAACACCATGACCACCACCTTCAACTCAGCTGTGACAGATGCCGCCACTGAGATCCTTGGCAAGCACCGACCAAGGAAAAAGACGTGGATCACACCTGAACTTTTGGATCTGTGTGATAAACGAAGAGAGATGAAAAAGAAAAAGAACACCTAACAGGGAGCTGATGTCTACCGAAAAATCAACAATGGCATCCGAAAAGGCATGCGCACAGCAAAGGAGAACTGGATAGAAGGTCAATGCCAGGAAATAGAGAACAGTCTGAACAAGAACAACAACAAGAAGGCCTACCAGACAGTGAAGCGGCTGACAAGTGTCAAACAGCCCAAAGTCTCCACGATCCAAAGCAAGTCTGGCATATGCCTTACAGAAGAACAAGAAGTCTTGGACAGATGGACAGAGTACTGCTCTGACCTTTACAACCATACACCAAATGGAGACCCATCAGTTCTAGCATGTCCCGAGAACAGAGAAGAAGAAGAAATCCTCCCAATTCTCCGGGAAGAAGTTGAGGCAGCAGTGCAATCGCTAAAGAAAGGGAAGTCAGCGGGAGTGGACAACATACCCGCGGAACTGCTACAAGCAGGAGGAGAAGCGATGATTGATGCCCTCCCCATTATCTGTAACAAGATCTGGCAGAGTGGGGAGTGGCCTATACCATGGACCCAGTCGCTTGTTCTCACTCTTCCCAAAAAAGGTAACCTTCAGGAGTGTGAAAATTACCGGACCATCAGCATCATCAGCCATCCCAGCAAGGTCCTCCTGAAAAAAATACTCAACAGGTTGAAACCCCAAGCTGAACAGGTCATAGCTGAAGAACAAGCAGGATTCAGGGCAGGGCGAAGTACCACTGAGCAGATTTTCAACCTCAGAATAATCTGTGAGAAATACCTACAGCACCAACAACATTTATATCATGTGTTCATAGACTTCAAGAAGGCGTTTGACCGAGTCTGGCATGCAGCTCTATGGGCAACAATGAAAGTGTACAACATCAGCCCTAAAATTATTGAAGTCATCAAAAGCCTGTATGACAAGGCTACCAGTGCAGTCCTCCACAACAGCGCCATCGGGAACTGGTTGAGAACAACAATCGGTGTGCGTCAAGTATGCCTACTCTCTCCAACACTTTTCAACATCTTCCTAGAGCGCATCATGTCAGATGCTCTTGCAGACCATGAAGGCACAGTCAGCATAGGGGGTAGAGCAATCTCTAATCTTCGTTTTGCAGATGACATTGATAGATTGGCTGGAGAGGAACAAGAACTTGAACAGCTGGTACAGAGGCTTGACACCACCTCCAGAGCCTATGGAATGGAAATAAGTGCAGAGAAGACCAAAATGATGACCAACAACACCAATGGCGTCAATACGGACATCAAAGTCCAAGGCCAATCCCTCAACACAGTGCATAGCTTCAAATATTTAGGAGCCATTGTATCAGACAATGGGTCCCGACAGGAAGTCCTCTCCAGGATCGCACAAACAACTGCTGCCCTGACAAGGTTGAAGCCCATTTGGAAAGACAGGACCATCAGTCTACATTCCAAAGTAAGACTGCTGCGCTCCCTTGTCATCTCCATCTTCCTATATGCTTGCGAAGCATGGACCCTCACAGCAGATCTCCAACGAAGAATACAAAGCATGGAGATGAGGTGCTACAGAAGACTTCTGGGCATTTCCTATACCCAACACATCACCAACGACGAAGTCCGACAGACCATCACACAAGCCATTGGACAACACAATGACCTGCTAACAGTGATGAAGAAACGGAAACTCCGATGGTATGGCCACGTCACCAGATCATCAGGCCTTGCAAAGACTATTCTGCAAGGCACAGTGCAAGGAGGTAGAAGAAGAGGGAGACCGAAAAAGAGGTGGGAGGACAACATTCGAGAATGGACTGGTTTGACACTGAGCGAAACCATCAGGGCTGCTGAGGACAGAGAAAGATGGTGTATGCTGGTTAAACGATCATCTGTGGTGCCCCTACGACCTTCGGGTTACGGGACAGGATATGATAGGATAGTAGTATATATGTAAAAGTGGATGATGCAAGGACAAAGATTGTAATATTCGGCTGATAACCTAGAATCTTAATCCTTGCTGTAAATAGAATATCTGAAGTTGAATCTTCTTTGACAATAGTAAAGTTGTATTATGTTTGTATGGCCTGTGTATTGCAGTCGTATTGTATCGTGTGCATTTTGTACATTTCAAATCACAATAACGTGTTTATTTCCTGACCCATCAACAGGATATACTGTACCGTATACTTGTTGAACTGTTTACGGATGACTCAGGGATCATTCTCATTCACCTGGTCAGCAGGCCAGGCGGTAACAGGTTTTACCCTCTCCATGAACTGTTGACTTATTTATGCAGTTCATTTAATGTTGTAGTGTAAACAAAAATATTGTAATTATTATTTTAATCTAGGTCGTCAACGGGTTTAGAACCGCTGTCTTTACAGGCTGCAATGTTATCGCTTGATATTCAATACTTTTGTTGTTTTGCGTTTTGAGTTTACCACCGAGCCAAGTGGGTATCGGGTCATGTTAGTATTTTAAAAATCAAATGCATAGCAATGTGAGTCAATGTACTCACCGCCCCTCCCCCCCCCCCATCACCTCCCTTTCCATCGAATCCCACACGCGCCAACATTTTATTTTTAATCGAGAATTTTGCAAATTTGTGCGATGTGAGTCCTAAATAGTCCAAAACCCACATTTAAAAATCGTTGAAGTTCCATAATAAGCACATGATTTATATTGGCTTTAATTTTTAAAAAATCTGTCTTTTTATTATTTTTTTCGGCTTTGCAGGCCGTCTGGTCTTGTTGTGGACACTGATTGTCATGTTAAATATTGCAAGTTACATAGGCATACTTTTTAAGGCCGTCAAGGGACATTGGACCGCTACCTGTACGAGCTGCAATGCTATCGTTTAACATTCGTTGTGTTTGCTGTTGTGTACACCACTGAGCCAACTGCGAGCCTCGTACAAACAGTAACGCCTGTAGAGGACCTGTTGTTAGCCGTGACGTGTTATTCATACGCTGCTTAGCTAGCTTGATTGATTGATTGATTTATTGTTGCTTTAGGTCCAGCGGACTCTTCCGAGCCAAATCAGGACCGGACAACCCCCGATCCGCATAAAAGATCTGCTGAAACAACCCCAGTGGGAAAATTGAATGCCCTCCACCGGCCAGTCACTTTACAATAAAGACATCCCACGCGGGGGACGGCTGAGGGTTGACCTCAACTACGCGAACCCCCGGTTACAAAAACAAAATAGAATACAAATATCATTATAAATCGTCAACAAAACACATACATATAAAATGCCTATAGTGCTAAATAGTACAATCATAGGAAGCCCTAGTGACCACCCGGCAGAAAGCGTCCAACACTCCCAAGCTGATCCAACAGACCTCATACACAAACAAGGAGTTTTGTCCAGGAAGAGTTTTCAAGAAAAAAGGTAGGTCATTGATCTAGCGAAGAAGAAGATAGTATAGCAGAGTGAAGGACAGAGCAGGAATAGGAAAGAGTAAATGAGGAAGACAGCGACAGTGGGAATTTAAAGCACTAAATTTCCATAAAGTGGGGATACTATTTATACTGAAAACCCCCGGCACTCCAACGGGGGTACTGTTGCCGCAGTGAATCTGTCTTGCCTATAAAGGAAAGACAGGTTTTCAACTGTGGCTTTCACTTTTCCCTTTATAGGTTTGAACAATCTACAGTGGCAAGATTGCTCATGACCCCAAGGGGTACTTAGCTAGCGGGTCAGTGACTTGCAGCAATAGTTGGGTTGATTAGGTTAGAGGGCTTTTCTTCTTCTTCTCGTACAGGAAACCTCGAATATAGCATACGAAACAAGATGGCAAGCCATTCCCATTCCCATTTATTTCCAGGCACTCACACATATAACCGAAAAAGAAACAAACATGAAAAAATAGATCACTGTCTGAACTATCTGCATGCCCAAAAAAAGTATCCAATCGCTTTAGCCAATTTTTAAATAAGCCTACGGCGCAAAACGTGTTCACAAAATGGTGAAGCTCAATTACATTGGCCTTTGAGAAAGCGTAAATACGATTGATTTATCATGCTTAAAAATAGTTAACGCATCCCGTATGTTAAAAAATATAATTTTTTGAATTTCATTTAAAATACTGAAAAAATGTGTTTTGAACACACACACTATCCTATCCCATCCTATCCTATTCCTTAACTCAAAGGTCGTTGGGGCACCACAGATGATCGTTTAACCAGCGTACTCCATCTTTCTCTGTCCTCAGCAACCCTGATTGTTTCGCTCAGTGTCAAACCAGTCAATTCTCGACTGTTGTCTTTCCCACTTCTTTTTCTCTCTCCCACTTCTTCTACCTCCTTGCACTGTGCCTTGCAGGATGGTTTTTGCAAGGCCTGATGATTTGGTGACGTGGCCATACCATCGGAGTTTCCGTTTCTTCACCACTATGAGCATGTCATCATGTTGTCCAATGGCTTGTATGATAGTCTGTCGGATTTCGTTGGTGGTGATGTGCTGGGTATAGGAAATGTCTAGAAGTCTTCTCTAGCACCTCATCTCCATGCTTTGAATTCTTCGTTGTAGATCTGCTGTGAGGGTCCATGTTACACAAACGTATAGGAAGATAGAGATAACAAGGGAGCGCAGCAGCCTTTCCTTTGCATGTACACTGATGGTCCTGTCTTTCCAAATGGGCTTCAACCTTGTCAGGGCAGCAGTTGTTTGTGCGATCCTGGAGAGGACTTCCTGTCGGGACCCATTGTCTAATATAATGGCTCCTAGGCCTAAATATTTGAAGCTATGCATTGTCTTGAGGGGGTTGGTGTTGGACCTTGATGTCCATGTTGATGCCATTTGATGTTGTTGGTAATCATTTTGGGGTTCTCTGCACTTATTTCTATTCCACAGGCTCTGGAGGTGGTGCGAAGCCTCTGTACAAGCTGTTCAGGTTCTTGTTCCTCCCCAGCCAATACATCAATGTCATCCACAAAACGGAGGTTGGAGATTGTTCTACCCCATATGATGACTGTGCCTTCGTGATCTGCAAGGGCATCTAACATGATTCGCTCCAGGAAGATGTTAAAGAGTGCTGGAGAGAGTAGGCATCCTTGACAACCACCGATTGTTGCTCTGAACCAATTCCCGATGGCGCTGTTGTGGAAGACTGCACTGGTAGCCTTGTCATACAGGCTTTTGATGGCTTAAATAGATTTAGGGCTGATGTTGCACACTTTCATGATTGCCCACAGAGCTGCATGCCAGACTCGGTCAAATGCTTTCTTGAAGTCCACGAACACATGATATAGATGTGGTTGGTGCTGAAGGTATTTTTCGCAGATTATTCTGAGGTTGAAGATCAGTTCAGTTGTACTTCGCCTTGCCTTGAATCCTGCTTGTTCTTCAGCTATGATTTGTTCAGCTTGGGGTTTCATGAGGACCTTGCTGGGATGGCTGATGAGGCTGACGGTGCGGTAATTTTCACACTCCTGAAGGTTACCCTTTTGGGAAAGAGTGATGAAAAGCGACTGTGTCCATGGTGTAGGCCACTCCCCACTCTGCCAGAGCTTGTTACATATAATAGTGAGGGTGTCAAACATCGCTTCCCCTCCGGTTTGAAGCAATTCCGTGGGTATGTTGTCCACTCCCGCTGACTTCCCCTTCTTTAGTGATTGCACTGCTGCCTCAACTTCTCGAGATTTAGGAGGGTTTCTTCCTCTTCTCTGTTCTGGGGACATGCTAGAACTGGTTGTTCTCCATTTGGTGTGTAGTTGTAAAGGTCAGAGCAGTACTCTGTCCATCTATCCAATACTTCTTGTTCTTCTGTAAGGCATATCACACTTGCTTTGGATCGTGGAGACCTTAGGCTGTTTAACACTTGTCAACCGCTTCACAGTCAAACTTTTCTCTATTTCCTGGCATTGGTCTTCTAAGCAGTTCGCCTTTGCTGTGCGCATGCCATTTCGGATGTCATTGTTGATTTTTCGGTAGGTATCAGCTCCCGTGAGGTGTTCTTTTTCTATTTCATCTCTCTTCGTTTATCACACAGGTCCAAAAGTTCAGGTGTGATATACGGTTTCGTATTCGGGTGGCGCTTGCCAAGGACCTCAGTGGCGGCATCTGTCACAGCTGAGTTGAAGGTGGTGGTCATGGTGTTGACATCTACTTCACCAGCTCCGAAAATAAGCAGAGGTGCAAATTTCCCTCCAATTGTGGCTCACCCCCGGGTCTTGCAGTTTGTCCATGTCGAACTTCAATGAGGTGCACCTTGCTCTGTGTACTCTCTTCAAATGGAGCCGGAATTACATCATCACAAAATCGTGGTCACTTCCGATGTCTGCTCCTGGAAAAGTGCGTGTCCTGCCAATGTTGATGCTTGATCTGAAGCGTTTCTTGACCATGATGTAGTCAATCTGGTTGTGATGCTCCCTGCTGGGACTGTGCCATGTCCATCGATCTGGATTTTTTGCGGAGACCAAGCGTGTTTGCCAGTATCAGATTCTTGCATCTGGCAAACTCCAAGAGTCTCAGACTCATGTCATTTGTCTCGTTGTTGCAGTGGGGTCCACTTGTGTCTCCCCAATTGTGGTGCGCATCTTGGCCAACCTTGGCATTCCAGTTGTCTTGCACTATGACTATGTCCCTCTTCGGCACTTGGTCAAGGACAGCCAGCCTGTAGATGTTCATAGAAATCCTCCACTTCGCTGTCGCCATAGTCTGATGTTGGGGCATATACCTGGATGATGGTGATTTTGAAAGGGGCTGCTCTCAGACGGATGGTAATGAGTCTACTGGAGACTGGGCGGCAACCCATGACAGTGGCTAGAATGTCTTTGTGGACCAAGAATCCAACGCCATGTTCGTGCCTGTCATCTCTACCGCTGAAATAAAGCGTGTGCCTTTGTCGGTCGTTGTTTCACCGTGGCCTTTCCAGCGCACTTCGCTGATACCTAAAATGTTCCATCGATAGTGGTCCAGTTCGTGGGCAAGATCTTCTAAATTTCCCTCCGCAGTTAGGGTCCTGACAATCCAGGTTCCTATGACGATGTGGTCGCTCGTGCGGATCCTATTAAGTTGTCCATCAGTAGCACATTTATCACCTCCGTCCTGGTGGCCAACGGAAGGGACTGTCCTTAGTGACCCGGGCGACAACCGATCCGGTATGGAGTGAGTGGTTCTTTTCATCATGCAGTGTATCTTGAACAAGAAAGACCTGGCAGGCCCCAAATCCTCTCCAGGCTGTTGGCCACAGCCGAAATCCTCGACTACAGTGTGGCTCGCCTTGTCCCCGAGTACGTGGTCGTTGAACCTGGCCGGTGACTTCTGTGTAGAAGACTTTCGGAATATAGAATACAGAATCTTTATTGTCCCCACAAACATCTGCAAGGAAATTCTTAGTGCAGTGTCCATCTGCGTATAAAATCTGAAGCCAAATTACGCCCAGTGATGCCGTGCTGACATCACCCCTGAACCTATTTTTTACAAGGATGGACAGTGATTTGAATATACCAAAATTCAAATACCCTATCTATCATATTCTATCCCATAACTCAAAGGTCGTTGGGGCACCACAGATGATCGTTTAACCAGCGTACTCTATCTTTCTCTGTCCTCAGCAACCCTGATGGTTTCGCTTAGTGTGTTACACTCTGTTTGATGTTGGTGTTTTCTATCAGTATCTGATTCAGCCCCGATGCTTGAATTCCTGATAGTTGTGTAACTCAGATTCGTTTATTCACACAGCCCGTCCAAACAGCATACAAGTCACAAAGTCGACGTATAAAGTTTCCACTTTTATTCAGCACACATCAACAACTGCATACAATTCTTAATTCAACTCAACAACTTTCACAGCAACTTTCCAAATCACTATCAACAACTTTTCTCTCTCAACAGCGACTCGGCTCACGATTAAATAACCTCTCTCTTTTCTGGAACGATTTGGTACGTGGTAGAAATGACGCACTGCCACCAATCGAACTAAAGATCGTCATCACTGACTTACGTCATTCACATTTTCTCTACTTCCGGGAACATTCACGACCTTCGATGTCCATCCGGAAATTTCTATCAAGAGTAAACACGCAGATCCAGAAGATTCTCAAATAATATCGACTAACGCAAATTATCAACGTTATACAAAGCCTCTCCTAATAACAATGCAAACTCAAATCAAAGGTAAATAAACACCATTATTGAATACTTTGCAAATCGAAACGATTAGATCTATCGTACCCGCTTCAGCCATACTATCATTCGCGTTTCAACGTAACATAACCCCCCACTCAAGAAGAAATTTACCTAATTTCTTTCAACAACGTTGAAACGTAATGCACAAACAAAGTACAGAATTAAAACTTACTTCAGTCTGTCCGAACACTGTCAATGTTCTCGGTTCATTCACACAGATTCAAAGTTTCTCATCTGCAAGTCTTTCTGGATACTGTCAATGTTCACAGATCATTTACCCAGTCAACGTTTTTCATTTTCAAATCTGTCATTACCAATATTCTTAGTTCGTCCACACAGTCAATGTTCTTTCGTTCGCAAGGAGACGACGCCCTCGTCAGTTGCGGTCGTCATCGGCCCAGGGTCAAAGACGATGATCACGTGGGTTTTCCTGGAGTCAATGCGTCCTCCGTTGTCTCCTTCTTCCGTCGGATGTCCGTCGCAGTCGACGTTGTCATCTCCCAGAATGCATTCGCTGGGTCTCACGGTCAGGTTGGCTTCTGCGGGACGGTGGAACAGCTCCCTCATGGTCTGCAGATGCTCCTTCCAGGTCTGGGTGTGGACTTCATGATCGACCAAAGTCGTAGAGCCTGGGACATCACTGAAGCTATGGGGAAATTCGCCCATAAGGTCTTTGAGCTCCAACTTTTGACCTTCCGTCAAGCCTGGTCCTAGCTTAACATCATCGATGCCTTCTTTGCTGTGGAAGTCTCCCAGTTCCAACAGTTCTTCGCTGTCAAAGCTGTCGTCGGTCACAGCTGCTGTGGCTGCGTGCACAGTCTGTGATGGCCTTTCCACGTACAGCTTAAGGAGGTTGGCGTGGTATATTTTGGAATGCTGGCCGACCTTCACCTTGTAGTCGTTGATTCCCACCACGGTCTCCACTTCGTACGGGCCTTTCCACTGCATCAGCAACTTATTGTGATCAGTAGGTAGCAGCTCCAGCACTTTGTTGCCAGGTTTGAACTTCCTGTTCACAGCCCTACGGTCATAGTAGTGCTTTCCACAGTCCTGGGACTTCTTCAGGTTTTCTCTGGCTATCTCGAGAGTCTGCTCCAGCTTCCCCCGTAGCTCAAACACGTACTGGTAGCTGTTCTTCACCTCTGGGGTGTCTACTTCTTTCGTCCACAGTTCTTTTAGGATGTGCATCGGCCCTCGGATGGTTCTTCCGTATAGCAGCTCGAACGGAGAAAAGCCGGTGGACTCCTGCGGCACTTCTCTGTAGGCGAACAGTAAGGCGTTGATGTAGCGATGCCATTGTCTGGGCTGCTCGCTGCACAGTTTCTTCAGGGTGGACTTCAGCGTAGCATTGAACTTTTCGACAAGCCCGTTGCACATCGGATGGTAGGGTGTCGTAGTCAAATGCCGGATGCTCAGCAGTCTGTTGACCTCCTTCATGCAGTCAGAGACGAACTGCGTCCCGAGGTCTGTCAGAATTTCTTCAGGCACTCCAAGTCTACTGAACATGTCCACTAGTGCCTCTGCTACAGTTTCAGTGTCAATCTTCTTCAGTGGCACTGCTTCTGGGTACCGAGTCGCATAGTCCACTAAAGTCAGTACCCACCGATGACCTTCTTCACTCGGAGGTCTTATTTCGCCGATTAAGTCTAAGGCCACCCTCTTGAAAGGTCGGTCGATCAGAGGCATCCTCTGCATAGGCACTTTCGGGACCCTTCCTCGAGGTATGGTCTTCTGGCAAATGTCACATGATCGGCAGAAACGGCTGACGTCCGCATGAAGCCCTGGCCAGTAGAACACCGCTTGGATTCTATCCGACGTCTTCTTGATACCCAGATGACCCCCCATGATTGAGTCATGCGCTACTTCCATCACCTGGCGCCTTAGGGGTAATGGTACCAGTACTTGACGTAGTGGTTTCCCTCCGTTGACCCTCGGGTGCTGGAAGATTCGATACAGGATCTTGGCCTTCACCTCAAAATAGACCGTACCACTGCCTTTGGTCACATGGTCTTGGCGGTTCCTGTACTTGTTTAAAGTGCTATCAGCTTCCTGGAGCTGGATCAGCTTATCTCTGTCCACGATGGCAGCTTTGGAGTTGTCGGCGACTTTCAGTGGCGTAGACGTCTTGTCTCTCTTGGCCTGGGCCCTGGTAGTAACAGCACCGACGATCTCTGGTCGGCAGGGCTGAGCCGGAGTAACCACATTGTCCCGTAGCAGCTCTGTAAGGTCTCCATCGGGAAACGGCAATGGATCCTCCTCCACAACTTCGACGTGTTGAGTTGAGGCAGGACTCCACTCTGGGTCGGGGTCGTCGGGTCGCCTCGCGCCGTCGATATTCCCGATCATCAAATCGTACAGCGGCTTCTTCAGGCAAACCGCTTCGACTTCGCCTATGTAGAAAGGGGTGTTGACATGAATCTTCGCAACTGGCGCTCTCACACATTTGCTGTCGGCCATGAGTGTCCATTTTGAATCGCCAGTGAACTGTTCTTTAGCGATTAGATCTTCTCTGACGATGACCCCACTACAGCCAGAGTCTCTTAAGACAGTCACTTCATGATTTCCGACGCGTCCCTTTGAAACAGGCATGTTCTGGACGGTCACAGCTGCGCTGGCGACGACGGGGATGGATTTTCCGTTGGCAAGGAGAAGTTGGCCATCGGTCATGCACCCTTGCACGTCCGCAGGAGTAGCTGTGCGCTTGGTCTCACTCGGAAGAATGACGCTCCCGCCGCACACCTGATGGTCAGATCTACTGGTTTGCCGTTGATTGGAGAACCGCCTCTGCCGGTTGCCCGCCGCTGCGTTGTCCGTACTGCTCCGCTGTCCGCTACTTTTGTTTTGAGGACAATTAGCCGCCCTGTGGTCTGTAGCGTTGCAGGTGAAACAGCCTCTTGAATGCCCTTCCCTGGGAGGAGGCGTGGAGTCAGTGTGTCTCTGGCTCGTCTGGCTCCCCTGGATATGGTTCCCATGTCTTGCCGTCTTCTGAAAGTGTTTCGTCGCGCTGGGTGGCCCCAACGTTTTCTCATGAGCGATGAGATATCTTTCAGCAGCATCAGCAACGTCTTTTAGCGTCTGCAACTTTTGTATTTCCAAGTGGATCGCGAGGTCCTTAGGGCAGGCGTTGAGTAATTGTTCCCTCACGATCAGCTCATGGAGACTCTCGTAAGTCTTCCCTTTGCCTGATAATTCCACCCACTTGTGTAGATATGATGACAGGCGCTCCACAAATTGCTTTGGTGTCTCGTCTGACAAAGGCCGGCATTCACGAAAGCGTTGACGGTAGCCCTTTTCTGTAAAGTTGTAGCACTGCAATAGGGCCGCTTTCAAAACGTCGTAGTCTTTGGCGTCATTGTCCGACAATCTACTGTAGACATCGAGCGCCTTCCCCGTCAGTAGTGCGCTGAGTATGATCGCCCAGTCTTGACGTTGCCATTTAGCGCTTTCGGCGAACCTTTCAAACCTCGCTAGATAGCTGTCGATCTGGTCCTTTTCGTCGACGAATGCTGGCAATTTTGGAGCTTTGAAGTCGCTGATAACATGTGGCGCGTGCTGCTGTTGTTGGATGCGCGCCATCTCTAACTGGAACTGACGCTCAGCTTCCCTTTCTTCACGCCTGCGTTCCTCTTCTCTTTCTTCACGCTGCCGCTGCTCTTCTCTTTCTTCTCGGCGACGTTGTTCTTCTACTTCTCGACGCTTCTCTTCCAATTCTCTTTCTCGTATTCTCTCCTGAGACTTGACGTACTCCGTCAGCTGCTTGCCTTTTAGATTCAGTTCAACCCCTTTCTGCCAGAAGTCAGCCATCTTGATGCTTCTGGAAAGTTCTTTTCAAGAAAGTTCTTTTCTGGAAGGTTCTTCTTCTAGAAAGTTCTTGACTGTAGAGTTCTTTTTTTCTGGAAAGTTCTTGACTGTGCTGTACCTTTCTAGACTGTTCTAGAACAGCACGCTTTCTGCAGTAGCGCTGATGCTTGTCACTAGTCGCCTTCGCTGACGCAGGCCCCGCTGTCCTCGTCGTATGCGACGCTGCACCACGCTGGTGTTGATGTATACGCTCCTGTGCTGAAGTAGACGCGACGTCCGCTCGCCGCTCTCTGTAACACTGGCGATGTAGCTCCGAGACTGTCCCTCGACGTAGTCTTACGGCAGCTACGTAGTCCCGATCTGTTGTTCGCTCACGAAGCAACTCTTCAGCGACTACACGCCCTTGCAGTCAACCCGAACCTATCGGTGATGTAGTCCCAGTATGTTGGCCCCTCTCGACGCAACTCGTTGGCGGCTACCCTCGATGACTGCCTCTCGTAACGTTGACTCGCTTGTAGCAGTTGAACCCTTGGCTATGGCGTGAATCGCGGCTTGACCCCCAAAATGTTACACTCTGTTTGATGTTGGTGTTTTCTATCAGTATCTGATTCAGCCCCGATGCTTGAATTCCTGATAGTTGTGTAACTCAGATTCGTTTATTCACACAGCCCGTCCAAACAGCATACAAGTCACAAAGTCGACGTATAAAGTTTCCACTTTTATTCAGCACACATCAACAACTGCATACAATTCTTAATTCAACTCAACAACTTTCACAGCAACTTTCCAAATCACTATCAACAACTTTTCTCTCTCAACAGCGACTCGGCTCACGATTAAATAACCTCTCTCTTTTCTGGAACGATTTGGTACGTGGTAGAAATGACGCACTGCCACCAATCGAACTAAAGATCGTCATCACTGACTTACGTCATTCACATTTTCTCTACTTCCGGGAACATTCACGACCTTCGATGTCCATCCGGAAATTTCTATCAAGAGTAAACACGCAGATCCAGAAGATTCTCAAATAATATCGACTAACGCAAATTATCAACGTTATACAAAGCCTCTCCTAATAACAATGCAAACTCAAATCAAAGGTAAATAAACACCATTATTGAATACTTTGCAAATCGAAACGATTAGATCTATCGTACACGCTTCAGCCATACTATCATTCGCGTTTCAACGTAACATAGTGTCAAACCAGTCCATTCTCGAATGTTGTCCTCCCACCTCTTTTTCGGTTTCCCTCTTTTTCTACCTTCTTGCACTGTGCCTTGCAAGATGGTCTTTGCAAGACCTGGTGATCTGGTGACGTGGCCATACCAACAGAGTTTCCGTTTTTTCACCACTGTGAGCGGGTCATCGTGTTGTCCAATGGCTTGTGTGATGGTCTGTCGGACTTCGTCGTTGGTGATGTGCTGGGTATAGGAAATGCCCAGAAGTCTTCTGTAGCACCTCGTCTCCATGCTTTGTATTCTTCGTTGGAGATCTGCTGTGAGGGTCAATTTTTCGCAAGCGTATAGGAAGATGGAGATGACAAGGGAGCGCAGCAGTCTTACCTTGGAATTTAGGCTGATGGTCCTGTCTTTCCAAATGGGCTTCAACCTTGTCAGGGCCGCAGTTGTTTGTGCGATCCTGGAGAGGACTTCCTGTCGGGACCCATTGTCTGATACATTGGCTACTAAATATTTGAAGTTATGCACTGTGTTGAGGTATTGGCATTGGGCGTTGATGTCCGTGTTGATGCCGTTGGTGTTGTTGGTAATCATTTTGGTCTTCTCTGCAAGTATTTCCAATCCATAGGCTCTGGAGGCGGTGTCAAGCCTCTGTACCAGCTGTTCAAGTTCTTGTTTCTCTACAGCCAATCCATCAATTTCATCCGCAAAACGAAGGATGGAGATTGCTCTACCCCTTATGCTGACTGTGCCTTCGTGATCTGCAAGTGCTTCTGACATGATGCGCTCTAGGAAGATGTTGAAGAGTGTTGGAGAGAGTAGCCATCCCTGACGCACACCTATTGTTGTTCTGAACCAATTTCTGATGGCGCTGTTGTAGAGGACTGCACTGGTAGCCTTGTCATACAGGCTGTTGATGACTTCAATAATTTTAGGGCTGATGTTGTACACTCTCATGCCTGCCCACCGAGCTGCATGCCGACTCGGTCAAACGCCTTTTTGTGCCCTGTGGGTTCGGGCACTGAATAGACCCAACGTTTCTCGGCATGTCGTAAGAGGCGACTAACAGGGGTGATGTCAGCAATGCATCACTGGGCGAAAGGCTTCTACACAGACGTCACCGGCCAAGACGGAGTAACCTCATGTTACTACAGATTCAACGACCACGTGCTCGGGGCCAAGATGAGCCACACTGTATTCGTGGATATCAGTTGTTGCCTACAGCCCGGAGAGGATTGGGCCCTGCCAGGACTTTCTTGCCCAAGACAGACTGCATAGAGAGGAGGGGGGCATATGGGAGTCACAACGACGCGACAACGCATCGTGCTTAGGTATTGCGAGTCCTGCGTGCACTGCCAAAAGGAAATACCTAAGGGGCGGGTGCCGAAAGTTCCTGTGCAGAAACTTCGTGGTGGAAGAGCCATTTCAGAGGGTAGCGATAGACTTGGTGGGACCCATTTCTCCAGCCTAGTGATTGTAGTTTACGCTACAAGGAAACCAGGAGGCTATTCCATTGAAGGGGATCGAGAAAGAAAGCATTGCGGGAGGTGTAGTCACGGGTGGGTATCCCGAAAGAGGTCCTTACTGATCAGCGCACTCAATGCATGGAGGTCAATCGGTTACTGTTCATTGTGGGAAAATCGATATCGCCTTATCGCTCACAGTGTAACGGGCTGGTGGAATGATTTAGTGGCACTCTGGTTTCCATGTTGAAGAAACTGACGACAGAGTGACCGCGTTGTTGGCACGCGGTACCTATCCGCGCTGCTTTTTGTGTATCGCTAAGGGCCACAGGAGTCGACGGGATTTTCACAGTTCGAGCTTCTGTGTGGGAAGACCGTTAGACAGCCGATGTCTGTTCTTCGCGATCTGTGGACTAACGTACAGTTAGGGGAAGAGATCAAAGATGCCAGTCGGTATGTCGTTGATCTGAAGAACAAGATAAAAGAGACGTGTAAGTTAGTGCAACAGATCATCGAAGGTGCGACCAAACGTTAGAAACGGCACTTTGACCGAAAGACCAAGCCGAGATCCTTCAAGCCTGGCGATAAGGAATTGTTGTTGCTTCCAGTCAAGCACAACAAACTACAAATGGCATTGCAGCGTCCTTTTGAATTGCTGGAACTGGTATGGGGGTGTGACTACAGGATACGCGCAGCTTCCAAAAGCAAACTGTACCACGAGAACCTACTCAAGAAGTTTCAAGAGTTCACGAGAGAGTGACTATCTATACGGTGGTAGTAGAAGAAGGGGGTGAGGGGGAAATGTAAGTTGCTAGGGGATGTCCCTACGGTTCCACTGGTAGCATCCGGAGGTCCGGAGGACGTGCACCTCGATCCATCCGAGATGTCCTGAAATACATCAGAAGTGAGGGATATTGCTAGGGAGTTCAGCGACGTCTTGACAGACTTTACCTTACTCACTACTTTGGACACGTGTAGTATCCGGCTGCCCGGACGACACACCATTAAGGACGAAACAGTACCCACTACCTCACGCTCAACTAGAAGTAGAGACTGTGTAAGATATGGGAGTCATCGAATGTACGAATTCTCTTTACAGTTTACTAATTGTACTAGTCAAAAAGAAAGAAGGGACTATCCGATTCTGGGTAGAATTCCGGAAGCTAAATCAAATGGTCATTTTTAACGCAGAGCCGATGCCAGCCATTGCGTACTCGTTTTTCATTGTTGGCGAAGGCCAGGTACTTGAATAAGCTGAATTTAGTTAAAGGATATTGGCAGGTCCCCATGAGTCACGGGGACCAAGAGAAAACATATTTCACTACACTTGCACGACAGGCGAGCTATGCCATTCGGGCTCAAAACGGCCGGGAGCATCTTTTCGAGGATGATTCGCAAGTTGCTAGAACCTTTGTGTTTGCCAGACGTTAGCAACTTCATGGGCATATCATGGTAGCTACTGACACAAAATGTCTGATTTTTCTTTTTTTTAATTTGATTTTTTACACTTTGTTGTCCCTTTTTATCGGAAAACTCTGGGCCGCCTGTCCTGGGGAAGGCGTAGACGCAGCCTGTGGCGCTCCCAAACTGGCCGAGTTGCTCTGTAGACTAAGGGAAGTTCAGTTAGCAGCTAGACAAAAGAAGTGCTATTTGAGTTTCCAACAGCTGGAACATCGGGGTCACACTGTGGGGAATGGACAGAGATACTGGTACGTCCCACAGGCGGCGGAAGCAGGGGGGGCAGGGGGGCCATGCCCCCCCCCTAGAAAAATGTTGGAGGGGGCAGCCTTATATATTGCCCCCTCCAATAATGAGTAGTGGTGTGTTTTTTTTGTTTGTTTTTTTTTCCCAGGGCATTAAAGGATTTTTTTTCTTCAAATGGAATCAAGCAATACAAGTGCTTATCATCATAATCATCATCATCACCCTCTGATCAGTAAGAGAAGTTCGTCCCTTCGTCATCATTTCCTGTCGACGTGTCATAATCGTTAGCCTTAGCGTAGATCAACGTGACCGACAGTTTTCGCCATCGTGCACGTCACAGTCGCGTTTTGAAAACTTTAATTTGCTGTCAGTTTTTACAGTCTACCGTTTTCAATATCAGCAATTTTCTCGACTACAAGTGAAGAAGTCAGCAAAATGGCAAATGCTTTGACAACTGGTGTTATTGTTCCTCGCCAAGCATCCCGACAGACTCTCCGTGACAACCAACCTGCGGCCACTCCAGAAGAATATTTCAAGATTAGCATTGCCATTCCTTTCTTGGAACACCTGTCAACCGAATTGGACTCGAGGTTCAAAAATGCTGGTCTAACAGTTGATGGTCTACGTCTAGTGCCAAGCACTTTAATAGACAACCAGGATGGTTTCATGCAGGTTCCAGAAGGGGTGATGCTGGCAATGTTGTGGGAGTCTGACCTACCAGACAACGCTACCCGTGATGCAGAATACCAACGGTGGGTTTGCAAATGGCGAAGTGCTGCTGAGAATGCGACAGCTATCATCCCATCCACGGCATCAGAAGCACTGAAACATTGTGACAGGGATTTTTTTTTTTTATCCCAACCTGTTCATCATGCTTTAGAACCTTTGCACCCTACCTGTCACTACTGCCGAGTGTGAGCGTTCAAACAGTCAGTTCCGCAACCTGAAAAACTACCTGCGCTCTACTATGGGGCAACAGAGACTAAATGGACTTTCTTTACTGAAAGTGCACAGGGATGTTGATATTGACTTCAAAGAGGCAGTGAACTGTTTTGCCAGAAGATACAATTCACAAATGGTATTAATGCCGAGGAACCTAGTGCAGCAAGACTGAATTAAGTGAAAGCAGGGCGGTGATGTTCATAAACTACAAGGTAAAGCTTTATACCGTTAACGATCAACAAAAAGTAGTGAATAATAATAGTATACAAAACATCTCTGCTGATAAATAAATGTGTGTGTGTGTGTTTTTTTAAGGGAGGGGCAGAGGATAATTTTTGTACCCCAGAGTTTGTCAGTTCAATTGTTCAAAAAGCTCAAAGTCCCAGACCATCACAGATGGCTTTTTCAAGGTTCAGATTGCACCAGATTGCGCCATTTTGCATCCTTGAAAAAAAAAATTTCCGGGGGAGCATGCCCCCGGACCCCCCTAGAAGGCTCGGCGCTTCGCGCCTTCGCTAAATCTGTAACCCCCACCCCCACCCTCGACTTTTCCCAGGTTTGGCCCTGATGTCAGTAAATAGTGTGTGGCCCCCCCCCCCCCCCCCCCCCCCCCCAATCCTGAGCAGCTTCCGCCGCCTGTGCGTCCTGAAAGGGATAAAATGCAACGCTTTCAGGATACACTCCAGGTGCAAGAAAAAAGGCAAGTTAGGTCATTTAAAGGGTTGGCAAATCATTACCGCAGATTTGTCCCAAATTTTGCTGCTATAGCGTCACCCTTGACAGACTTGACAAAAGGAGGGAAGAGAGGACTTGTGACGTGGAGCGGCGCGTGTGAAGAAGCGCTTAGGGCACTGTGATATTTACGGGCGTATATTATTAGCATGTATGTGAAAGTGGATAATGTAAGGACACAGATTGTAAAATCTGCAAAGCACAGTGCAAGGAGGCAGAAGAAGAGGGAGACAGAAAAAGAAGTGGGACGACAACATTCGAGAATGGACTGTCTTGACACTGAACGAAGCCATGAGGGTTGCTGAGGACAGAGAAAGATGGAGCATGCTGGTTAAGCGATCATCTTTGGTGCCCCAACGACCTTCGAGTTACGGGATAGGATAGGATAGGATTATATTTGTATTGCATTCGTATTATAGCGTGTGAATTTTGTGCGTTTCAAATCACAATAAACCTGGCCCATCAACAGGATACTGTATACTGGTTCAAACGTTTACAATGACTCAAGGATCATTTTCCTCATTTACCTGCTCAGCAGGCCAGGTGGTAACAGGTTTTATACTCTCCAAGAACTGCTGGCGTGTTTATGCGTAGTGTATTCATCAAGGTCATGTTCTTGTTTTTAAAAAAAAGTATTTTAATAATGGTTTAATCCAGGTTGTCAACGGGTTATAGTTGTTTTGCATTTAAGTTTACCACCGAGCTGAGTGTGTCTCAGGGTCACAGGGGCGGATCAGTTTGTTTTTGGGGGGAGGTTTCCAAAATTCTATTAAAGGGACTTACTCGATAAATGTTAATGACGGTCAAGAAACGCTTCAACATTGGCAGGATACGCACTTTTCCAGGAGCAGACATCGGAAGTGACCCCAATCTTGTGATGATGTCTTTCCGGCTTCACTTGAAGAGAGTAAACACAGCAAAGTGCACTAGACTGAAGTTCGACCTGGACAAACTGCAAGACCCGGAGGCGGCAGAAATATTTCAGGCCACATTTGGAGGAAAATTTGCACCACTGCTCATTTTGGGAGCTTGTGAAGTAGATGTCAACACCATGACCACCACCTTCAACTTAGCTGTGACAGATGCCGCCACGGAGATCCTTGGAAAGTACCGGTCAAAGGAGAAGCTGTGGATCACACCTGAACTTTTGGACCTGTGTGATAAACAAAGAGAGATGAAAGAGAAAAAGAATACCTCACATGATGCTGATGCCTACCGAAAAATCTACAATGAAATCCGAAAAGGCATGCGCACAGCAAAGGAGAACTGGATAGAAGATCAATGCCAGGAAATAGAGAACAGTCTGAACAAGAACAACAGCAAGAAGGCCTACCAGACTGTGAAGCGGATGACAAGTGTTAAACAGCCCAAGGTCTCCACGATCCAAAGCAAGTCTGGCTTATGCCTTACAGACGAACAAGAAGTCTTGGACAGATGGACAGAGTACTGCTCTGACATTTACAACCACAAACCGAACAGACCCATCAGTTCTAGCATGTCCAGAGAACAGAGAAGACGAAGAAATCCTCCCAATTCTCCGAGAAGAGGTTGAGGCAGCAGTGCAATCGCTGAAGAAGGTAAAGTCAGCGAGAGTGGACAACATACCCGCGGAACTGCTTCAAGCAGGAGGAGAAGGGATGATCGACGCACTCACCATTATCTGTAACAAGATCCGGCAGAGTGGGGAGTGGCCTACACCATGGACCCAGTCGCTTGCCATCACTCTTCCCCAAAAAGGTAACCTTCAGGAATGTGAAAATTACCGCACCATCAGCCATCCCAGCAAGGTCCTCCTGAAAATAATACTCAACAGGTTGAAACCCCAAGCCCAACAAATAATAGCCGAAGAGCAAGCAGGATTTAGGGCAGGGTGAAGTACCACTGAACAGATTTTCAACCTCAGAAAAATCTGTGAGAAATATCTACAGCACCAGATATATATGTTATATGTGTGTGTGTGTGTGTGTATTTCGATTTGCATCAGATAGCCGTTCATCATGAATGCATGCCTGTAGGCTGTGAGAGACGAAAATCCAGCATGCAGCCTGTGAGTATACGTATGTGTCGGACATCGGACTACTGCCATGTCGGATTATCTTTTCACAAGTCAGTGCGTCGGACTAGCAGTGCGGCGTACAATTAACACGTCGGATCAATGAGCGTTGGACTATCAGTACACTTTGATTTTGTTGGAACAACGCTACGACGGACAAAAAAATGCGTCGGACCATCGCCACGTCGGATAGTGAATGACGGACTATCGCCCCGACCCCAGCTTGTTTAACTGACGGCACTGTGCAGTAGCATAAATGCGTGGTGGTCAAAGGATGAAGTCTAACATGTTTTTCTTTCTGTTGGTACTTTGTTTTCTTTATATTATTTTTTCAGAAGAAGAAATTGAACAAGTACATTCAGAAACGGTGACATCTCCGGAAACACCCTGTTTCGAGACACAGATTACAACAGCTCACAGTCAGACCACCTCACCAAGTGTTTCCTATCGGTCCACTTCGCCAAGGCCTTTCTGCCAGTCCAGCAGCTCACCAAGGCTTCCAAGTAATCCCAGCTCACCAAGGCTTCCAAGTAATCCCAGCTCACCAAGGCTTCCAAGTAATCCCAGCTCACCAAGGCTTTGGGGTCAGTCCAGCTCCCCCAGGCCTCCCAATCTTCCATCCAGTTTCGGAAGAACTGCAACAGCCCAGTTCACCAAGACATTCTACTTCACCGATGCCAATAAGCTCATCTAAGCACAGCTCATCTAAGCACCTAAGCAGTGGAATTTCCTTCCCTCCCATATCCGCAACATACAATCAACACAAGCATTCAAAAAGGCCCTCAAAACCCACCTCTTCAAACTGCATTATTCAGACTGATTTGTATCCCGCTGCCATTCTCTCCTCTTTTGTCTCTGTCTGATCCGTAAGTGTATACACGGCTGTACATATTTATACTGTTTTTCCTCTTGGGCCTAACCGGGCATATAGATAGCTGTGAATAGGTTTTTTGCTATTCTATTTCTGTCTTTTCTGTCATTTGTGTACATAGTTGTAAATAGTCTATTTCTGTCTTTTTTTTGTAATTTGTGTACATAGTTGTAAATAGTTGTACCCTTACTGTTCTGTCTTTTGGTGTACTGTAGCAAAAGCAATGTTTTATCGAGTGCATGTATTTATATGTTGTGATTATGTAAAGCGTGGTGAGTCTGGTCATAGTCTGGAGTACCCGCTATATAAAAATCCGTTATTATTATTATTATTATTATTATTATTATTATTATTATTATTATTATTATTATTATTATTATTATTATTATTATTCAAGACATCCACCCTAGAAATCAATTTTAACAAACCCTGATGGCCGCTGTGTTTTTTTTCCCGGAGCCTGGCTGTTGGTCTTGATAGAGAGCTGCAATCAACCAAACGCAATAGAGATTGCCTACCTGTGGATGTACTTTTTGGCAGAAATGGAGATATGTGCTCCTGACACACAGAGCAAACGTTATAGAACATATTATGAAAGAAAGTTCATTGCAGCAGCTAAAATTCTTTGCAGAGCGATCAAGGTTCTAAGTCCACCTTTCTAACAAATATCTTCTTATGGTCAGGAGTTTGGTGCGCCATGTTTACTGGTCCAGTTCAGACAGGGACAGGAAGCTGGACATTATGATTGCGTAACAGTCCAAGTGCTTCCTCTCCAAGAAAGAGAAGATGGGCGAAATATCTGATTCACGGTATAGTCAGAGACTGAAAGGAGTGCGGCAGAAACCGAACCTTCCGTTTGCTCGTTCTTAAAACTGTACATTTTAGTAAAGCAAAGAACAGCAAGTGGTTTTGCAGGCTCTGTACAGAATCAGTCGCAGTGGGCATGACCCAGTGTGAATTCTGCTAGCAGGGGGTACACGTCGACTGTGCAGGTGTGGAACAACATGAAACGCACTTTACCTGTGAATGTTGTGAAATATAATCCAACCAGTTGATCGTTTCTGTTTCGTAATCGGACTCTTGTTGTCCTTTTATAAGTGACCATGACAAACAAAACATGTCAGGAAAGTATTACATGAATGCAAAGCAAAGTTCTGCATTTCAGTTCATCACACTGTAAGTTACAGGTTGCGACTTTTTGGTCTGCTAGTGTGTTACACACCATCTTGTAAGATTTCAAACACTGTTGACAAAATATAGTTCGTTTTTTTTGGAGGGACTTAACTTTTTTTTAATGCTATCATTTTTTGACTCACACGCATAGCAATGTGAGCCTATGTACTCACTTCCTTCATCCACCACCCCCCATTCACCCCCTCTTCCCAAAAAAAAACAAAAAAAAGAAAAAGAAAAAAAAAACCAAATCCAGATTTATACAAATTTGTGCGAGATGAGTCCTTCATAATCCAAAAATGACATTTTAAAAAATCATAAATTGTCCGTCCATCTGTCTGTCCGCTTTTCGCCGTCTGTGCAAAATTTGCAAGTGGGTCAATATCTCAGAACCTATTTCAATTATCACAATCAAACTGGCTAAGACATGATGGTGTATATCCATGAGACCTCGTAAATGACCAGTGAATAAAACTTCACTTGAAGGTCAAGGTCACAGGGTCAACAAATGTTAATTTAAAAAATGTCAAATTTTCCCCCCAAAAATGTGTTTTTTTTCTTCTAAGTTATTAATATAGAATTTACGATTATTTGATGCATGATAGGTATTAATTTGACACACCTACTTTGCAAATTTGGTCAACCTCACTCTAAGGTCAAGGTCACAGGGGTTGTCCAAAGCCGGTTCGTATAGGTTCTTTGAAGTGATGTTGACCCTAAACAATGACAGATATAAAGTCCAAACTTGTTGTATTTAGAGATGACAGATTGATCTTTCATACATTTTCAGTTTTTGTGTTGGTCCTGAAGATCAAGGTCATTTTTGGCCTTGCAAAATTTTTAAAAAAAAAGGTCATCGTATAGTGGTATGGTTGTACATTTAACCCATTGTATGCAACAACATTGGGTTATTTGATCATACATGAGCATGAGAGATCATGTGTAAGTCAAGGTCATAACAAGGTCAGGGTCACTGAAGGTCATGGTCATCCCAAAGTCACTGTTTTTTATGTGTGCATAATACAACTTTTGCTAGGTCAAGGTCATCTCAAGGTCAAGATCATAGAAAGATCAAAGTCGGTTTTATTTTGCATTTTAATCAAATTAATGCCACAGGTTGTTTTTTTCTTTCTGGGCAATCATTTTGATTTTAAATATTGCAAGTTCCAAAAAAATAATGAGCATTTGAGTATTTTGGGCTCTGCCATTCTAATTTTGTTTCAAACCATTTCTCTGTAAGTAAGCTTAGTATTATAAACTTGAAATAATGGTGATGTTTTCAGCTACTTTAGGGGTAAAGGCCATTTTTAAGCATTCACGCAGTCTGATTTCCATGCAAACTCCACAGAAAAACGCACAAGGGAAAGACGTTTTTGTAGTGAAATTCAAGCGTACGCAGTAATCGTTGAGTGAATGACGCTTTATCTCTTGTGTATACAAATAGTGTAAAGCCAAAGTATTACTGATTTCTTGTTAAATACTTTGACGCCCGAGTTCTTGTCGGCGGACTAGGTACCAAAAAAGGCATGCACACCTTTTCATTTGTTGGGTTTTATGTTCTAAGAATTTATAGTGTTCATTGTTTACAAGTTACAACAGTAGTAAGCATTGTTTTGGAATTAAAAGGAAGCAGAGTTGTTTGAACTGATCCGAATGGGCATTTTTCCGCGAAATAAAATAGGCAGAACAATATTTAACCGATGTTGAAATTTATTTCTGTTTATTTTTACTTTCTTTCTGCCTTTTTATTTTTTCTTTCTTTTTCTTTTTTTTTTATTGCAGTTTGTTTACGTTTTTTTCTCTCTCCCGCCCTCTCTCTCTCTCTCTCTCTCTCTCTCTCTCTCTCTCTCTCTCTCTCTGACACTTAAAGAAAGGTGAATAAATTCGTGATATATGTCTTTTAATTAAAAACTGATTCATAGCCTGTCTCAAAAAAGATACTAATTTGTAACAGGACATTTTAGCCCACTGCACCACTCAGTGTCAAACCAGTCGAGTCTCGAATGTTGTCTTCCCACCTCTTTTTCTGTCTCCCTTTTCTTCTGTCTCCTTGCACCGCGCCTTGCAGGATAGTCTTTGCTAGGCCTGGTGCTCTGGTGATGTGGCCATACCATCGGAGATTCCGTTTCTTAACCACTGTGAGCATGTCATCGTGTCGTCCAATGGCTTGTGTGATGGTCTGTCAGGCTTCGTCATTGGTGATGTGCTGGGTATAGGAAATTCCACCCATCTTTTGCATGCAAACTTATCGCCCAACAACTGCCTATATGTAAATAATGGCAGAAAGCAAGATGAAAGACTTTGTAACCGAAAAATCCGATTTTCTCAAAACTAGGGTTGATGGACTTGCTTGAGTCTGCCATCATACGGCAGAATGGCGGCCAGTGGGAAAGGGAGACTACCGCGAAAGAGCGTGCTTGTGGCCCGTGTCTCGCTCCAGCTGCCGTCTCAGTGCAGAAAGGAAGTAGGAAAGAAAGCGAGAGAAAAAGCTCCCAGTGTGAAAAAACAGAATGTGCATCCTTCATCGATAGTTCTGTGTGCCGGTTTCGCTTTCCAGTTCAAACTCTTTCCTTTTTGGAGTCTTCCACAAGATTTTGTTATAGGCTATGCACAATGAGTTTCGAAGCAGATAGTGGTAGGCCTCTCGATCAAGATGTGTAAGGATACTTGTGTGTAAACAGGCCTACTCTGTTCATAGATTTATACGCACTGATCAATGCTATCAGCATCTGTGTCCTGCTACATACCAAGAGGTGTTGTGATACAGTACTACTATTCTATTTCTATAAAAGATATTACTCTGTTTTAATGTCAATATTCAAAAATATATAGAGTGGTTGAGAAGTAACTCCCTATTTGCATGAAACCAAACGTATTGCAAGCCTTACATGAGTAGAATGTAATTCCTGGTCTCAGATTTTATCTCTGTGTGACGAAAGCAGCCCACAATGGCTCGTCGCATGACACTTGGTCTTATGTTGCCCTATGTCTTTCGTTTGTTGAGCTCACCCCCGTTGGGGTGCCGGGGGTTCCAGTATAAATAGTATCCCCACTTTCTGGAAATGTAGTGCTTTAAATTCTCACTGTCGTTGTCTTTCTCATTTGCTCTTTCTCATTCCTGCTCTGTTCTATAAATCTGCTATACTATCTTCTTCTTCGCTAGACCAGTCACCTACCTTTTTTTTCTTGAAAACTCTTCCGGGACAAGACTCCTTATTTGTGTGTGAGGTCTGTTGCATCAGCTTCGGAATATTGGACGCTTTCTGCCAGGTGGTCACTAGGGCTTCCTACGATGTTATTATTTAGCAATGTAGGCATTTTATATGTATGTGTTTTGTTGATAATTTATAATGATGTTTGTATTCTATTTTGTTTTTGTAAACCGGGGTTCGATAAATTAGAGTATAGCCTCAGCGCCCCCTGCGTGGGATGTCTTTATTGTAAAGTGACTGGCTGGTGGAGAGCTTTCAGTTTTACCACTAGGGTTGTTTCAGCAGATCTTTTATGCGGATCAGGGGTTGTCCGGTCCTGTTTGGCTCGGAAGAGTCCGCTTTACCTAAAGCAATAATCATGTAATGTAATGTAATGTAATGTAATGTAATGTAATGTTGAGCTCACTCGCGCAGTGACAGGCCACAAGACCATTACGATCGGCTCTCGTCACTGTGAAATAAAATAAGAGAAAAGTAATACATTCCTATTACTGTAAGGATCACCTCCGTTTAATTGCATGCAAAAGCAATAATATTTACAAAAGGTATAAGTAATTATCATTGGGGAGTTACATTTCAACCAATACATGGATGGATGGATGGAGGGATAGATAGATAGATAGATAGATAGATAGATAGATAGATAGATAGATAGATAGATAGATAGATAGATAGATAGATAGATAGATAGATAGATAGATAGATAGATAGATAGATAGATAGATAGATAGATAGATAGATAGATAGATAGATAGATAGATAGGTAAATAATAATTTTGGTATAGGTCTATTGTTGTACTCTAAGACTGGGGAGTCATGCCTAGAACAATCTGTCGAATCTGAACAACTCTGGTTGTGCGAGCTGTAGACATTCTGTATGCTTGTGAAATAACGAGAATCAACTTCATGAAAGAATAATCTATAATTTTAAAAGAAAACACACACTACCCAAAACAGTTACATTATAAACCTGTGTCTGGAAACAGACGTTGAAAGAATATCTCATATCCAGACAGCTCAAGAGCTGCTCAAGGTGTAAGCCAATACTGGAGCTGACTCAGGGCCGCAGAGATGCCCACCTGCTGCCTTTGGGCGCATGTTTATTTGACTGGTGAATGAACTAGAGCTCTGTAGACCT